>CM029621.1:23225351-23825351 GCA_017311315.1 Dendrocalamus latiflorus
TCTTGGTCCTTTTTCCCATCTCCTGCTCTTCATGGCTTCCTTGCTGGCGCGCTGCCCCCGTCGTTGCCCAGGTTCCGAATAGTGATGGCGCGCGGTGAAGAACTCGCCCAGGCAGTTGGTGACACTGTCGTCTCCCGCCGGTCCTCGCCGCTCGAGGTGGAGTACACTCTCAAGAAGCATAGTTCGACAGCGGCAGACAAATGGTGGGTAGCGACGGATAAGATAGAGGGTCCAGGCTCCCGCTTCTTGGGCCCCACGCTTGTGACGAAGGAGACAATCCGCACGCTATTGCGCGAGGGGAAGCTGTCAGACCACCGGGAGGTGCGACTGCCTACCCACGACGAGACCATGCCGCGGCCAGAGAAGTCAGAGGCGATCGTCTTCGTCGCTTACTTTGAAGTCAGGCTCCGTATCCCGGCCGCCATGATTGTCGGCGACGTTCTGCGGACCTTCGGGCTGGAGCTGGCACAGCTGACTCCGAACGCGCTGGCTCGCCTTGCTTTGTACAACTGGGCCCTGCGTACGGAGGCTTGCTGGCCCAGCGCGTCGATGTTCGCATTCCTCTATGACGCGCGGTGCCAGCCGAAGAGCGGAAAGACGGGACGTTTTCCAACTTCGGCAGTGTCAACTTCGTCCTGCTGTCGTCATGCGGGAAGATCTTCCCTGCCAACTCAACCCGGGCGAAGTGGGAGCCGAACTAGATGAGGCGGTGGTTTTACCATAGTGTGGCGAGCGGTAGCGGCCTTGAATGCTCGGGCGGGCCGATGGCGTTTAACACCACGCCCGGCGTACCAATCAACGTCGAGGACAAGCGAAGGGCGCGAAGGCTCGTGGGGATCGCCGCCCACTTCAACATGCGCGACCTCGCCGAGGAGTTCGTCATGTATGGCGTGGCGCCACTTGCCCATGAATGGCGCCTCCCGGCTGGGAAACTTCGAGACGACAATGTCCGTCCGTCTGTGTCTTCACTACCGGCGCCCTCTGGCCTTCGTAATTCTCAGCCATGTCCTGTTCACCGTTTCTGCCCGTTGTGCCGTGTTTAACCTTACCTCTTGTCGCGTGTAGGAATTCGCCTGGAGGACGCGGAGCGCGCGGTGAGTGTGTTCCTTGGGCCATATACGGCCAGGGAGCACGAGCTGCGCATAGCTGCAACCGCGGAGGCGGAGCTGGGGCGGGTAAACCGCGTTTGCGAGGCCCTGGGTATTCGCGTGCCGGAGCGCGCCCCTCCGGCCCCGAGCCAACCTCGACATCGGGATGACGGTGCCAAAGGGAAAAAGGTGCCATCTCGCGGGAAGGCTCGGGCTTCTACGGCCGCGCACGGCGTGGTGGCTGCCGTCGCTCCCGTCGACGCGGCAGACGCTGAGTCCGATTCAGCGAAGTATGCCGATTCGGACCTGGAGACGGGCGCCGGGGACCGAGAATGCGTCATGGACGATCGGGAGGGGGAAGCTTCGTCGCCCACGGTGGTCGCTGAGGTGGGGCTAACATCCGCTGGCGACACTGGGGCAGAGTCCTTACCTGCGGCGACGACAATGTCGGAGCTAGCCTTCATAGGGGTTAGTAGAACGGAGCTTCCGCCCACGCTGGTTGCCAAGGCGGAGCTGCCCCCCGCGGAGGTTACTAGAGTGGAGCCCCCGCCCGCAAGCGTTGCTGCTGTGGAGCCCCCTCCTGTGGCAGTTGCCGAGGCGGGGTCCTTGCCTTCTTCTCCCAAGGCGAAGCGGCCACGCCTATGATCCCCTCCTCACCGGACTTCGAGGGGGTTTGCCGTGGTGGCCAGTGTTGGGAGCTTGTGGGACTCCGACGCCAAAGCCCCCAGGTCCAGCATCCCCCCAGCCCCTTCCTGGGCCACGGCGGCCGGGGCGCGGGAGCTATTGGTGTTGGACTCTGACACGGAGACTTCCCGACCCCCAGGGCCGACGTCACCCGAGGGCGCTGGTGTCCCTGTTATCCTGTTTGTGGTTGGGGGGACAACCCGGCGAAGTCCACCAGTTGCCACCGAGGGTAGGCTATCTTGGACGTAGCTTGGTATAGCTTTGCCTTGCTCCCGTAAGACTAACTGGTATGCCACCTTTCAGCAGCACTCATCCCGGAGGATGGGCAATCTTCGGGGCGCGGGGACGTTCCTTTGAGAGGGGCGTCCGACGCTCCCGAAACTGCCTTCGCGGACGCCACGCGCCCGAGCTTAGTGGACTTCGCCCCTCAACCGGAGGTGCTGGGAGCATGGCGCAGGGTTGCGAGTGACACAGCCGCAAGTATTGATCAGCAGGCGCGCTAACCTACGGGGCGGAGCGCCTTGGAGACGCACTGGAGTTGTCAGGAGTGAGAGTAGGTATCTGACCTTGCAACTATGTTTGGCCTTTAGAAGTTTGCTGACCATTTCATCGTACAGACCCTCGTCCTGGCCCAGGCGTTGCAGGCGGCTCACGCCCGCGAGCGGGGGGCGCTAGATGGGCGGTTGCGGAAGAGGCTCTGCACGCAGCCGAGGGGACGCACTCCGCCAAGGACGACCGCATCTGCCGCTTAGAAGCAGAGTGCGCGGAGACGATGTCACACACCGAAGCGCTCGTGGTAGCTGCGCGGCTGTCAGCCACAGAGGCGGCGCGACAAGAGGCTGTGGAGGAGCGGAATGGCCTACTCCAGCAGATCGCTGCACTGGAGAAGGAGAAGGGCCAACTCGTCGCGTCTCTTGCGGAGTGGGATCGGATTCTGGGCGATGCCTCGGTGGCTGCGTGGGATGCCATGCTGGCCTTGGAAGGCACCCTTGAAGACCTTATCGCCGAATTGCCACTCCATGCCTTCGGGCCCGAGGAGCTGTCGCGAACGCTTCGGTGGATCGGGGATGCAGCCAACCTTGCACGCAACACCACGACGTCGTTCAGCAACCATTGCTCTTATGTGACATCATGCCTGCTGTGCGGGCTCCTGCGGCTCCGGGGCTGCCAACACGTCGACGGGCTAGCCGACCCTCAACTGGAGATGCCGGCCGGGGCCGGAATGATGTCCGGCGCCGTACGCGCCGTTCGCCGCGCCGTGCGGGTTTTCCGCGAGAGGATTTGGGAGTACATCGGGGAAGCCGCAGCGAAGGTCGAGCTACGTCGAACCATGCGCAATGAGGGGAACCTCGGCCAGTGGCTGGATGAAGTCCCGCGGCGTGATGAAGGTGGTGCCGAGGCCGTAGGGGGCGACGTGAACCCACAGGTGTGACGCCGGGATTCTCGTGTATTGGTGTGCGTTGTAATACACGTGCCCTTTCCTTATAAATAAAGTGGAAGTTGCCCCCATGTTCTGACCCGCGTGTTCCTGTGTCTCGAGCAACTACCCGACAGGGACCGGCTGCTAGTTTCTGACCTTATGACCCGACGGCGTCTTCAGCGCTAGCGGAGAGCCGAAGAGTCGCTGGATTTCTGGGCGGACCGGGGTCCTTCGGGCGAGGATTTGGCGCAGACACGGGTTAAGGAGGAGCCTACCGAATAGCGGCTGCGAGCGCCCAAGGATGCTTGTACACTTACTTCTGCTGCACTACATTTGTAAATGTCCTGCGACGAATACCAAAAAAGTGGTTTTGGTTGGAACGTGTCGCCTGCATCCCCGTCCTCTGTTGCGATCGTGCTGTCCCTCAGTAGACACGCAAGGTTATACTTCGCACCTGCATGTACGCTAAGTAGACTCTCGCGCGCCCCGCACCATTTCGAGGTGGTGTGAGTGAAGCTGGCGCCTAATCGAAGTAGACGCGTGAGCGCTCAGCGCCTAGCCGAAGTAGACGCGCGAGCACTCCGTCCCCTACCTCTGGAAGGGGTGGCAGCGGAGCTGGCGCCTAATCAAAGTAGACGCATGAGCGCTCCGTCCCCTACCTCTTGAAGGGGTGGCAGCGGAGCTGGCGTCTAATCGAAGTAGACGCGCGAGCGCTCCGTCCCCTACCTCTCGAAGGGGTGACAGCGGAGCTGGCACCTAATCGAAGTAGACGCGTGAGCGCTCCGTCCCCTACCTCTCGATGGGCTGGCAGCGGAGCTGGTGCCTAGTCAAAGTAGATGCGTGTGCGCTCCGTCCCCTACCTCTGGAAGGGGTGGCAGCGGAGCTGGCGCCTAATCAAAGTAGACGCATGAGCGCTCCGTCCCCTACCTCTTGAAGGGGTGGTAGCGGAGCTGGCGTCTAATCGAAGTAGACGCGCGAGCGCTCCGTCCCCTACCTCTCGAAGGGGTGGGATCGGAGCTGGCGCCTATTCGAAGTAGAGTGCGTGCGGAGGCGGACGTCGACGCTATGTCTTATTTATACTCCGTAGAGTGCGCGCGGAGGTAAGCCTCGACGCTGCGTCTTATTTATACTCCGTAGAGTGCGTGCGGAGGCGGACGTCAACACTACGTCTTATTTATACTCCGTAGAGTGTGCGCGGAGGCGTCCCCCCACGCGTCTTTGTTTATACTCATACCCGTGTTTTTGTTCACAGAGAGTGCGCGCGCGGACGCATGTCTTGTTTATACTCATACCCGCGTTTTTGTTCACGGAGAGTGCGTGCGCAGATGCGTGTCTTGTTTATACTCACACCCGCATTTTTGTTCACGGAGAGTGCGCGCGCGGACGCGTGTCTTGTTTATACTCATACCCGCGTTTTTGTTCACGGAGAGTGCGCGCACGAACGTGTGTCTTTGTTTATACCCATACCCGCGTTTTTGTTCACGAAGAGTGCGCGCGCGAACGCGTGTCTTTGTTTATACCCATACTCGCGTTTTTGTTCACGGAGAGTGCGCGCGCGAACGCGTGTCTTTGTTTATACTCATACCCGTGTTTTTGTTCACAAAGAGTGCGCGCGCGAACGCGTGTCTTTGTTTATACTCATACCCGCGTTTTTGTTCACGGAGAGTGCACGCCGAGGCAATCCTCCGCGCGTTTTTGCGGGAAACAAGACAAGTTTTGCAAACGGTGAACTTTATTGAATTCCCGTTTGCGCGGGTGAGCGATTACAAAAGACGAGGTACTAACCACTGATCACTCGAAGGCGGGAATGGCCGCGACTGTCGTTGCCTAGGCGACGAGGCGATGCACGATGGGAGCCTCTGTTGCTGGGGCAACCCGCGTGGGGGCCTGGCGTGGTGCTTCTCGAAGCCGCCGAGGACCCTCGCGCTTGTATGCCCGGCCTAGGTGTTTCGTTGGGCGTCGTGGTGCGGACCTCTTGTGCCGAGCTCTATGCGCCGAGCCATGTCCTGGTCGCTGTGGACGGTGATGATGGCCTGCGGTCCGGGGAGCTTCATACATAAGAAGCCGTGGTGTGGGACTACCCCGAAAGAGTTTAGGGTTGGCCGCCTCAATATGGCGTTGTAAGGGTACGAGATATCGATGATGTTGAAGGTGGTGTCCTCGCTCCGCACGTTGTCATCTCAGCCAAAGGAGACCTGCAGGCACATCTGGCCCGAATTTTTTCTATTTTAGCCCTTTTTTTGAAAAATATTCACATTTAGACCCCTCGTAGTTTTAATTCCATTTTTGGACCCAAGGGGTCGGCGCCGTGACCCACGGCTCCGAGGTAGCACGTCTCGGTGCCGTGCCCCACGGCGCCGAGGTCGCAGGCCCGCACCAGCGTGGTGGCCTGCGTGGCGCCGACGTGGCAGGCACCTCGGCGCCGTGGGCCGTGGCGCCGACCTCAGCGCCGTGGGCCGTGGCGCCGAGCTGTGAAAATTCAGCAAAGCCGCCGTGACCAGTGGCGCTCCAGCTCGGCGTCTTCAAAATAATCTTGGAAACATTCAGATAATTGATGAACTGTGTGAAACACAATTTTTGTTTCCTGCTACATTTTTTGATGATGTCGTGTTCAATCTGAAAATTTTGGGTGCTAGTATGGTAATAATGTTTGTAACTTTTTTCCTAAGCAGGGAACTCCGATGGTCAAACACCAATTGTTAGAGAAGTGGATAATGGTGTTGCTTATTCATGGAATTCAAAAGAGCTAAAATGGGGCACGGTAAGAACCTATGTGTCTTAGACTTTTCCATTATAGTGCCCATAAGTAATTATGTTGCTACCTCAAATCACATGGTATAATCTGCGAAGTTGAGGATATAGTTTAATGTCTTGTTATTCTTTTGCAGACATTTATGTGCTTGAAAATGTGAATTTTCCATGGATTCCAGTGTAGCAATAAATGTTCCTATGTAGGCTTTTCAGAGCCTGTGATCTCGTAATAAATTCATAGTTCGTAGCCTTTGCAGTCGTTTGCAGGAAACATAAATTCATTGCAGGAATTATAGAACCACAAAGTACAGACTACGGATTCGAACACAAATATCACATGAATATAACATATACACATATATACAACAAGTAGCTCATTACAAACACATCTCAGCCCAACCACTTACCAAGTGCCTCCTAGCTCATTCAACATATATACAACGACTTTTAAGCCCAACCACAAGCCTACACATAAGTATCACTGCCTCCTAGCCTTACCCTTACCCTTACCAAGGGCGTCGGTGCCTGGAGTGTAACGGCTAGGCTCGCGGCGGCGTCTGCGTGGTAGAGGCTGTAAAGGCTGAGTCGAAGGAGCGTCTACGAGCTGAGATGGGCCTATCTCATCGTAAGTCTGCTGCTCCACCTCGTCCTCGTCCTCACCGCCCTCGTCAGAGAAAGTGTCGCTCCTCGTGGGGGACGAGCTCTGCCCCGTGTACGACCCTCGTCACGTCGGGTCTGTAAGTCGTGTCGAAGGCACGTCTACGTCCCTCGCCGCGCCTGTGCTGCAACCACAACGACCAGCCGCACGACGTAGCCGACCTGCTAGCCTCTGTCATCCAACATTTTGTTAACCAACAAGATACGAAGATATTAGGTACTAATTTTGTGAGTGGCTTTGTCGAAGCTTACCTCTAGGAAGCTACGCGTCCTGACGTCGCCGACTGTCCTGGAGAAACGCTCTATGTCCTGTACGGACTGCTTCAGGGTGTTGCCCTGCAAACAAGCAAAAGGATGGATAATTTGCTATATGTAGTGGTATTTATGTCTATTGGAAAATAAGCAATGAGATTGAACATTACCACACGGTCCAGGACTGGTGCTATCTCCACCTGCGTCCCAAGTCGAGTAGACTGGTCGTAGGGCGTGTCTTCGTCGTCGGAGGACTCAATGTCGGCATAGTCATCTGCCGTCCATTGTCCCTTAAGCTTGGACCGCGTCGCACGCTGGTACCAAACTTGGTACCACCGGAAGTGCTCGTTGCTGTGCGGCTCGTCGTTGTCGTCCACGTGGTCCTGAAAGTGTCCCCACTCCTCAACGTACACGTGGTGGTGCTGCTCGAAGTCTGTGACCGTCTTCTGTCGCTGACAATCAAATCTGCATGTCACGTAAACCAATAGTTAAAATTAGTAGAAACTCTGTACAATTGGAATCCAAGGTTAGAATTGAAATTGCATGGCGCTTACTTGTGCAAGGCCACAGACGTGGAGAACGGCGCTACTGGCCACAGCTGCCTCATACCAAACTGGCGTGCAACTCTATGTGGCAGGTGATACTCAACAGCATAGAAACAGATTAGGGGGCACCTCATCCTGTAGAGGGCCTCGTCTATGCTGCACAGTGCGCTGAACTGAATGGCCTCCACCCCTTGCTCGGCATACGGCTGCCACTTAACCTGCATAGCAACAATTTACTTGTAAGGTCATATACTAACAAATGAAAGTCACGATACCGAATGGAATTAACTTACATTGGAGGCCGTGAGCGCATCGAGCTCGTTCATGTATTCTAGGTAGGCCCGCTTCGTCCTGGCGTAGGGAACTGCGACCTGGTCCCAAAGATATGCAAGTGTCGGACGTCGACGAAGAGGAACCTCTGCGAACCATGGACGAGGAGGCAGAACCGTGGGATGACCAACTGGTAGATGACACTACATCCATAGCTGGAGGAGGTAGAGGCAACCACCTACTGTCGAGTTCACCGAACTCCGACGACACGCCTCGCAGAGGTGGCGGTAAAGGAACACCAACACCCCGGAAGCCCAGCTGTACTACCCCGTCGTGTCCCAGTCAGTGAGGCAGTGGATGTACATCCACGACGCGCTGTCCCCCGTTCCATCGGGGAAGAGAACCAGCCAAACAAGTGCAGGATCCATGCTCTGCAATTATATGTAAAATGGTATTAAATCAAACTATGTCAATTTTAGAAAAAAGCTCGATTAGACGACGAGTTGGCTCGATATCCACCCCTACCTGCAGTAGTAGGCAACTGTCTGCTCGTCCACGTCTGCAGGACACTCTGCGAAAGTCTGCCAGAGCCAGGTGATCGGAACTCCAGAAGTGTGATGGCCTGCCTCAGGAGGAAGCTCTCTCTCGAGGAAGGCCTCTACTCGGGCTCTCCAACCAGCAGGCACGCACGGTCCGATCACTGGACGGCCGTGAATGGCGACACCAAGTATCTTCTGAGTGTCCTCCAGCGTAATAGTCATCTCCCCGAAAGGGAGGTGGAAGCTGTGAGTCTCTGGCCTCCACCTACATGATACAAAAAAGAGGACTACATGTCAGAGAATTTGAGGCGCACATAGCCGATAAACAATGAACATGCAAGTGGAGCAATGGTTTAGGAGAATATCTGTCAACCAGTGCAGTGATGGCCGGGGGGTTGAAGGTGGGCAACCCACGGCGAACCTGGTAAGAGATGGCGTCTAGGCCAACCCTCTCCAGGAAGGGAGTGTACCTCTCGTCGTACCGCATGTCCAGGAACCCGTCATGGGTTTGAGGACGAAGGATGGGCAGCTCCTGTATAGAATACACCAATTTTTTTTAGTTAATGCATCAACATAAATAATTAATTGTACAAGTAGTGATGAAGGAAGTACCCTCCCCTCCGCGGTGAGACGTCCTCGGTGGTTCTCCTCGTAGTACGGGTCTAGCAGGTGCAATTGCGCCATCCTACAAAAAAATTGAATTTGTCAGTCCAACATAGAAGTAAACAAAAATTTGAACATGCATAAAATATGGAAATAATAAGAAATTAAACAAGAAACATAGCAAATTGCATATGGGAAAACAACTAGACGAACTATGAAACATAACGAACAACAAGCACTCGCACCTGACTAAGTGGCCAATGGCATGTGCGTGAATTGTGACCAAGTCTACCACATCTGCTACATTGGTTCTGCTCGGGGTCAGTAAGAAAGGGGGTTGCTCTCCCTCGCCTCGTTCTTCCTGGAAGCTGATCCATAACCATTATATTTATTCTCAGTTTTATTCGCAGAGACTACCAGTACAAATGAGCCATTTATCTACGATGTGCCAACAAGAAAGGAACAACATTTGATTACTTATTCAAATGAAAACTACATTGACATGATAACATTGACATGCAGGAAAAAAAGTTATACCATTGCCTTCAGCCTCACATTCAAACCCACCATGTCCCTATATACATGCTAGAGACTCTACCCTTTTACAGTTTACCGCATACATCTCTGTAACAGTATCCTCGACACTACCACAATGGTTCAATACACCAAGATCGTATGCACAATCTATCCACATTGTCCAAGACAAGAGCCAGACCAGCATGTTCTCACCTCAACCAGGGGGCGGCGGCGGGGAGGCGGGAGGCCGGGGAGGCGGCGGCACCAGGGGCGGCAGTGCCACCAGGGAGGCCGGGGACGCGGGAGGCGGGAGGCCGGGGAGGCAGCGGCACCAGGGGCGGCGGCGGCACCAGGGAGGCCGGGGACGCGGGAGGCGGGAGGCCGGGGAGGGGGCGGCACCAGGGCGACGGCGGCACTAGGGAGGCCGGGGACGCGGGAGGCGGGAGACCGGGGAGGGGGCGGCACCAGGGGCGGCGGCGGCACCAAGACGGCCGGGGACGCGGGAGGCGGGAGACCGGGGAGGCGGCGGCACCAGGGGGTGGCGGCACCAAGACGCGGAGAGGCGGCACCAGGGGCGGCAGCGGCACCAGGACGCGGGCAGAGACTCGGGCGGCCGCGGCGGGGATGGGAGGCGGGCAGCCGGAGACGCGGGGAGGCGGCCGGGCACAGACGCGGGCAGCCGCAGTGGGGAGGCGACGAGGCGGACGAGGCAAAGGCGACGACGCGGAGGGCGAAGGCGACGAGGCGAAGGACGAGGCGAAGGAGAGGAGGCGGCGGTCGGCGGTTTGCGTGCTTTGGACGAGCGCGTCAACCAGCAGCTCGGACCGAGGGAAAAGGCCGCGAGCTCGGCGCCAAGATCCATGGCGCCGAGGTCGGCGCCACGAACCACGGCGCCGAGGTGCTGCCACGTCAGCGCCACACAGGCCGCCACGCTGGAGCGCGCCTGCGAGCTCGGCGCCGTGGACCACGGCGCCGAGACGTGTTACCTCGGCGCCGTGACCCACGGCGCCGATCCCCTGGGTCCAAAAACGGAATTAAAACTACCAGGGGTCTAAATGTGAACATTTTTCAAAAAAGGGCTAAAATAGAAACAATTCGGCACATCTGGCCCAGCGCCCGCAGGGGTTGACCCTCGAAGCCCTGCAGTGGGATTCCCGAGGGGCCCAACCGACTTCGGGGGATCCCCATCTGGTAAAAAGCCACCACGAACAAGATGTTCACGGAGCTTCCTCCATCAATAAGGACGCGCCTTACGTCGCATCCTGCGATGACGACCTGAACGACCAGGGGGTCTTGGTGGGGGAACTCCACACCCTCGGCATCGGCGGGCGTGAAGGTGATTTCATGCTGCACCCAGTACGGCGGTGCCTGCGCCGGGTATGCCGCCACGTGGTGTATCCTCCTCGCATAAGCCTTCCGCTGCCGCGCCGAGCCGAACTCCAGCGAGGAGCCCAGGAGATGACGTTTATGACCCGGCGCTGGGCTCCCTCCGGGGCTTGTAGCTGCAGGAGGCCCTCACGAGGTTGCTGTACGTGAGCCTGAATCCACAGGGAGCCTTCCTGGGGCTGCATCCCTTGATCCTGGATCCGCATGGGTCCTTCCAGGGGCTGCTGGACGTGGGCCACGACAGGCGGGCGCGCCTCAAGGTTTCTGTCCCTGCCGACGCTTTACCGAAGTGCTGCAATGGTGGTGCACGCACGCGTATCGTGGCTGCCACGACCATGGAGCTCGCACCACTGCCCGTGGTGCTGGTCGTCGTACTCTCCGCGGGCTTTATCGTCGCGGCCTCGACCGCGCCCGTGCCCCCGGCCCCGGCGTCCCCTGCCGCCGCGGCCAGCGGAGGTGTTATCTTCGGAGCCGCCCACGATGTCGAAGACATAACGGCCTCTCTGAGACTTCTGCTGGCTGCGTTTGGACTTGTCGCCCGACGAGTCCTTGTGGTGGGCGTCCTTGCGCTCGGAGGCGTCCTTCGCTGGCTCCTGCTTGCGCTTACCTTTCGAGGAGCCTTCCCTCGGCGAGCCTTCATTCTTCAT
Organism: Dendrocalamus latiflorus; assembly: GCA_017311315.1. Taxonomy (NCBI): domain Eukaryota; kingdom Viridiplantae; phylum Streptophyta; class Magnoliopsida; order Poales; family Poaceae; genus Dendrocalamus; species Dendrocalamus latiflorus. The sequence continues at coordinate 23,236,710 of CM029621.1, forward strand.
CGCGCCCTGCGCCTGATCAGTATCGGAGTCGTCGCCTTGTCGCCGCTGCACGTCCTCCTCCGCTCTGGCGTACTCTTCCATCTTGTCAAAGAGCTTCGCTACTGTCTTGATTGGCTTCCGCGCGTTATATTCGACCAGCGGCCCCAGGCGAAGACCCTGTACTACTGCATTGATGATGGTTGTCTCATTGACATCTTTGACCTGGCAGCGTACCTTCGCGAAGCGCTTGAAGTAGTCCCGAAGCTTCTCCGAGGGTTTTTGTTTAACTGCGAAGAGCTGATCCGCGTTGATGCGCTCGACGTAGTTTCCTTGGAAGTTGTTATAGAGCCAGTCACGGATCTGCTCCCACGAGTAGATGGAGTTTGGCTCGATGGTGAAAAACCAAGAGAGCGCCACTCCCTGTAACGCGAGGGGGAGCCCCTTTGCCTTCGTGGTGTCGTCTCCGCCGGCAGCTTTGATGGCGGTCTCGTACACACGCACGAACTCCCGTGGGTCTGAGTCACCTTTGTACGGCTCAATGGCGCTAGGGAACTTGAAGTCCTCCGGCCATGCCGCCTGCTGTAGGCCTGCTGAGAGTGGGGACTCTAGATCCACGCATCGCAGCGGGACGCGGCTGGATGTGGGGGCGTCGCGGCTATCTGCCCGCTCCGGCGTGGGCTCCGACGCGACCGGCGGCGGGGTCTGCTGACTCCGAGCCTCTTGCATATCCCTCACAGCTCCGCAGAGATCCGCTAACTCCCGCTGGAACGCGCTGAGGGCCGCCAGCAGGGCATTCTCCATCGTAGGTGTGGCCGGGGCAACCGGTGCACCTGGTTGCACAGCCGGAACAGCGGTGACCACGGCATGCGCTCCTGTTGCGCCGGCGTGATGAACTCTGGATTCGATGACGAGGCCCGCGTTGCTACCGGGACCACTCGCCGCTTCCGCACCGGGTGGGGAGACAGCAGCCGCACCAACGTGGGCGCCGACGTTATCGCTCCCGACCACCCGGTCGGTGCTGCCGACGATTGCCGCCGTGCCCGCGGTGGAACCACCCGTCACGCGCGGGGCGGTGCCGACCGTCATAGCCGCGGTGGCGGGGTCAACCGTCACGGCGGCAGTGGCGGGGTCGACCGTCGCGGCAGCGGTGGCGGGGTCGACAGTCGTGGCAGTGGTGTCGGGGTCGACCGTCGTGCTGTGGACGCCGATGTCCGTGACCGTCGCGTTCCTGTCACCGTCCACGCCTGCGGCTGCCGACGCCGAAGCCCTGGTGTTGACGCGAGCCTCCGTCGCGCCCGCCTTCTTCTTCTTGGACGCCGACGATGAAGCTTTTTTCGGTGCCATCCTTCTTCGGATCTTGAGGCTTGCTCTTGTCCTCCCCACGAACGGTGCCAACTGTTGTGGTTACCGACCAAATAGAGAGAGAGAGAGTATGGTAGTGGAGAGTTAGCTGAGCAAGTGCTTAGGGTTTCCCCCATGGCCGGTATCGTGTGTGTGTGTGTGTGTGTGTGTGTGTGTGTGTGTGTGTGTGTGTGTGTGTATCCATATGGGGAGTGTTTTTACAATAGTACCCTTACATTTGAGTATTCCCTCAGGGGCACTTATGTCATTATACATGTCCCATTTTAGGCCTTACAACCTTCTAACAGGCCTGCTGGGCTTAGGTGGGGGCCACCCCTACAACAAATAGTCTTAGCCGAGAAATGAACAGAGTTCTAGTCAGCAATGGAAATAGAGAGCTACTCGAAAACTGAAACAGTAACATGTTCGTAGACGGGAACAACACCCCACTTGGAGACCCAAAGTGGAGACACCCCACTTGGGTTGTGACATATGGTTTTTAGCTGTGGCTGATGACTTTTGTCTGCCCTTTCAACACGGCAGAGAACGACTGAGACGTTAACGTGGATAGTGCACATGGTTATAAATTTGAAAAGCTGTTTGAACAATAACGGCCGTTCTATTTTAACATTTAGCTCTTTAACTTTTAAAGAAGCAAAAAGCTAAAATCAGAAACTAAAAGTCAGTACTTGTCAGTAGCTGCAGCAAGCTAGTGGTAGTCGCTTCCCTTGGCATACAAGCCAGTGAGCGAGCACGTGTAAGGTCGCCGTGATTCTGGTCTCATGTGCCGCGTTGCTCATGGCAGTGGCAGGCCAAGCAGCTGGCTACTAAAACCCTCCTAGTCCCGGTACGTGCGCGCTTAAGGTCGGATATTACCATGACAAGTGCCCGCACGCCGAGGACATGGTCAAGGGCGTCGTTGGAGCCGCCATTCACCAGAACCCCGGCATCGGCGCCGGCCTCATCCATATGCTCTTCCACGACTGCTTCGTCGAGGTACATTACATTTATGCACCTCAAGATCGATACACAACGTATGTTAATGGAGTTCAGCTTACGATTAAATACATGTACAGTTCGGTATGATATACACTCTTCCGTCACAAAAAAAAGTGATGTTTTGGACAACAGTGCATATGTACCTTATTCATGCATGGCCTTGCATGGACAACATGCAGGACTGTGATGTGTCCGTCCTCCTTGACCCGACACCAAAAACCCGTAGCCGGAGAAGCTCGCCCCGTTAAACAACCCCAGCCTCCGTGGCTTCTAGGTGATCGACGTCGCCAAGGTCTCCCTGGAGAAGGCCTGCCTGGGCATCGTCTCCTACGCCGACATCGTCGCCCGCGACACCTCCTTCTTCCTCAGAAACTTCGACATGTCGGTGGGCCACCTCGACAGCCGCTACCTCATGCACCCACAACTTCTGCCCGTCGTCGACCTTCAACCTCTCCGAGCTGATCGCCAGCTTTGCCGCCAAGGGGTTCGGCGTCAAGGACATGGTCATCCTCGCAGGATCCCACACCGTCGGCCGTTCCCAGTCCCACTGCTCGTCCTTTAGCCGTGATCGCCTTGTTGTCCCCTCCGATATCGACCCATCGTTCGCCATGTTGGGGCCAGTGCCCGGCTAGCCCAAGCTTGAGTAATGAACTCATGGTGGTGCAGAACGTCGTGACACCCAACAAGCTGGACAACCAGTACTACACACTACTACAAAAGAGACTATACTGGACGCTTCATCACAGATGGTTCATACAAAATCATCTGTGTTATAATTATCATATACGGTTTTATAAGTGTGAGTATCTATGTTACTAGCGATGGCTATAACCATTTGTAATACGTAATTATCATAGATGGTTCTTGTTAATAACCGTCTGTGATAGTTCACATATGATTATTAAAAAGAGTCGTCTGATTGCAAACGTCATAAACAGTTTTTAATTAGAACCATCTGTGATATTACCATAGATGGTTATTAATACAAATAACCAATGAATCTCTGAATGAATTGCGCGCGTTATGTCTCCTGATGTGTGTTTGATCACTTCGTCTCTTCGATGCGTCTCTAATCATTTCATCTCCCTGATGCATTTCTTCATCTCACATGCTGAATTTATAAAAAGGATTAGCCGCCATGTACCGAAGATGAATCCCCACATCGCTGATACACATATTATCTACTCTCAAGTACAAACAAATAGCTCTGGCGGCCTCTTCCTTATCACCGGCATTGATAGCCAACCTGGCCATCCTGTATAAGCACCTCACCGGCCATACGCTGGGGGATGCTACAGAAGTACACTGTACCAACAGTGTCCTCCCTCCTATGTCTAAGGATTTGCCAAAGAAGGTGACGGCCACTTCTGTCGTCTTGACATCCTCCTCCGCCATGTCTTCTGGTTGGTCTCCCACTTCTGACAAGATAATCTCGCCATCGACGTGGTCCTCCACAACAATATTGCATATCTCCAGGAGGCCTGCCGTCACTTTGAGTGATTAGTCAAGGTGGTGGACGACCAAGTCAACGTTGTCGAGACCCCGGAAGCAAGGGAAGGAGCCTATGGGCTCAATTTGACTTGATTCATCAGTCGGAGGGTTTTTGGGAGACACTGGAACGAGCACATCAGTGCATGGACGTATTTCAGGCTTCGTTCACTAATGATTCTAGACCGTCCGATGCCAACCACATCGTCTACAAAGCTTTAAAGATGGAGATAGCATGCTACCTCTGCCACTAGAAAAATTTTGATCTTTGTAAGAAGAGACAAGCATGTAAAAACTAGATGAAATTGTATTTACTATCTTCTATATATGTAAATGGTCTTGATATAATTATCGAATGTGTCATGTATATGTGAATTTGTATTTATGTATATGAGAATGTGTCATATATATGTGAATTTATATTTATGTATATGAGAATGAATTTAGAACCATTTGTGATGTTTATTATCACAGACGGTTATAATTTAGAACTGTTTGTGATGTGTCTAATATATTTATATTCGGATCACTCTAGGGTTTGCCCACGCCCCCACTCAAAGGCTTAATATATCTCTAACTCTCCCCCGAGCAAAAGCTGCCGCCTCCTTCCCGAGCACAAGCCGTCGTCTCCTCCTCGGTGTGCCTCCTCCTCTTTGAGCACGTCGCCTCCTCCCTTGCGCACCTCCTCCCTAGTGTGCCTCCACCCTGAGCACGCCGTATGTAATATTCTCCTTTCTTGTTTATGATATGGCAATGAATAATATATCATCATGGTTACACGTCATCAGGATGAATGCCTCAATATCCCAAAGATGAATTACTAATGCTCTTAAGCATCGATTTTCTAAATAAAAAATAAGTCATATATAGATTTCAAGTCAATAACTCACACAATTATAATTAAATAAAGTTGCACTTGATTATCTTTAGCTATGCAGAATATGTTAAGTTTGATATTGTTATCATCTGAAGAATGGAGTAAAAATCAGTTATGCCATCACCCACCCACCCGATGGCCTCCCACTCGCCAAGATTCACAATTTTACAATCCTAACGATTTCATATCCCAACCTAAATGATTCATGAGTTAAATTAGTACTGCTAGAACACTTATGATAGTTCTAATCTACAGTGCATCAAGAACTCCAATTTCATCTACAACTATCTTTTTTCAATAAAATCTTTATGATGTTCCTTGCCCCCAAGAGTGCTTTTATCATCAATGTAAAAATACCACTTATTAATGCTTTCTACCACTTTAGCTTAACAGTCCGTATGACAACCGTCTACGAGTTGGTGATATCTGAAGTAGAAAAAAAATTACACAGTAAGATATACTTGATGTGCGCTGTGTAAAATTATTTTTTTTTCTACTTCAAATATCATCAATTCGTAGATGGTTATCATGGACAAATTTTAACCAACCTTCACATATTACCATTACTAATCACCCTTGGTTTTTCATATCTTCCCCATGCACTAGAAGCAGTACATATATATTTTATGGTAATACTAACATATGTAGTCTTGCACACCCCATAATTTAAATGAGCTAGAGATAAAGTCAGATCACACTTGCGCTTCAAAGGGTATGAAGCAAATGACACATGCCCTTTGAAGCCCAAGTGTGGTATGGGATACGATTTTGTCTCTAGCTTATTTAAATTATGGGTTGTGTAAGACTACATATGTTATATATATATATATATATATATATATATATATATATATATATATATATATATATATATATATATATATATATATATATACACACACACACACACACATACTACTTCCAGTCAATGATGAAGATATGAAAAACTAAAAATGGTGATTAGTAATACCATACACGGTTTAAAAAAACGTCTGTGATAAGACATCAGAGACGGTTTGTTTTATTAGTCGTCGGTGATATGTACATATCGCAGATGGTTATATTTAAAAACCGTCCGTAATATGTACAGTCATAGATAGTTATTTTAAAAAACCATCTGTAATACGTACACATTACAAACGGTTATTTTAAAAACCGTATGTGTTGCTACTTACTATAGACGGTTTGAAAACCGTCTGTGATGACTATATGTTATTACTGATACATAAATTCAGATAGTTCACAAAATCGTCTATGATAATCTTTTCTATAATAGTGACAAGAACGTGAAGGCACATAGGGTGCTCTTCACCTCAGACTCGTCGTTTTACGATCCTGACGTTGCCGGCAACGGCCAAGATGGTGCCGGGCAACGCCAACATCCCCGGGTGGTGGGAGGACAGGTTCAAGGCGGCCATGGTGAAGATGGTAAGCGTCGAGGTGAAGACCGGAAGCAACGGCGAGGTCACGAGGAACTGCATGCCGGGTCAACTAGCGCCAATAATCCACTGCATGCTTAATTTTTCACTCGTACGCGTTGTGTTAATAGCTGCATATCGTTTGTTTGCCCCTGTTATGCTTGTATCGTTTTTTATTTATTTCATTTCTAAAAGTGAGCCACTTGTATCATTCATGCAAACTTGGATTGTTAATAAAGTCAGAAATACTTGTTCTCTCTATCAGGAATAGTCCCATATCAATTATAGAAAGAAAAAAACACAATTTATAAGTGTAAGAGAGATCTCAACTATTGGATTAGTCTATTAGGGGAGAAAATCCAATACACTTATAACACTGTTACTATAAGGCTTGCATACGGTAGCCCATGGACTTAATTGTGTTCAGCCTGTTTGGACTTAGAGGTCGGAGAGTAAATTTGGTTGGACTTAGACCGATCAAGGTCTGATCTAACAATTTGTATCAGAGCCCAACTTATAACATTTCCTTGAACTTTATGATTGTGGAAATACACAGCCGATGTAGGAGCATGATAATGTTGGGAATAGTCCCACATCAGTTATGGAAAGTAAAAACATAACGTATAAGTGTGAGGGGGATCTACCTATTGGACTAGTCTTTTTTAGAAAAGAGATCTAATACTACTTATAAGACTATTGTTATAGAGTTTACATATAGCAACCTGTGAACTTAGTTATATTTAATCCATTTAGACCTAGAGCCTGGGAAGTAAATCCGATTAGAGACGTGACACTCTCTGCTCTGGGAAGCCAGATTTCAACAACAGAAAGCTTAACAAACTGACCGGGATCCAATGGAGGAAATAACAGGACAGCAGAACTCAACAACAACGGGAGCAAAGAACAACCAGACATCCTAAAACAGAGGACCTAATTACGACTAGTGTTACTTATTACAAGAGCACACACCCCTAATCTCTGACACAGACTTTCCAAACCTTATTACACAATCATAACTAAACCAAGACACGCATGTACACTGATGCTATGGACAGAACGAACGGACAGAACACGTTGCTGCTTGGATCACGACGCTGGCGCGTAAACTCCTCCGGTGATCACCCTCCCGCCGTGGTGCTGGGAGGCAGGAGATCCTTTGTGGTTGTTGCTCACTACTCCATGGCCCATGAACATGCCCTGCGTGCTGGTGCTGGCGGCTCCGGCTCCATAAGAAGGCAGCGACGGGAACCGGACAATGTTGTCGAAAGCGCTGTGGGCGTATCCATAGTTGGAGTATCCCGTCGTGCTCCGAGAAACGTCGGATTGGCTGTGAACTCCAGGAGGCGCCACCGTGCTACGCTGAGGCACATGTTGCTGCAGATAGGGCTGCTGTTCATAGGAGCTCCTTTGAAGGAAAGGACGATGTCCGTAAGAGTTGCCCATTACCATGCTTGCATAAGTGCCGTAGCTATTGCTTCCATGAGAAGTCCAAGTCATGTCGGACGTGAAGGCGGCCGTGGTTTCTTCATAGGTGTGCTGCTGATTCATCCCCATGATTGGAGCAAGATTCTTGCAGTTGTCTCCTCCAGAAGGCGGCACCATCATCGACCGTGGAAATCCCTGTGGCGGTGATTGCACCGGCGATTTACTCATGGGATGATTGGAGAACTGATGCATCGCTGTGTTTGGATCAAAGGTGTAGCTGTCTCTCACAGGAGGCACCATCATCTGTGGGTGTGGTGGTTCTTGTGGCGGCGGCGGCGATCTCTGCATGGGGCAACTAGAGTACTGAACCATGTGCATGTTTGGAGGAACGATATAGTTTCCTCCTTCAGGAGGCGATTGTGACAGCTCCTTCGGCGGCATTGGCACCGTAGATCTCTTCGTAGGGTGATCGGCTTGCCGGCCTTGAACAGTTCCCTTCTGTGCCTTGATATTTTCCTTCGTCTTCCTCTTCTTGCCGCTGGCACTGCTTCCCTCCTCACCATTGCCGCCGGCAGGGCTGCCTTTCTGGCCTTCCTTCCTCTTCTTGCCCCCCTCTACATCGTCGCAGCGCTGCTTCTTCTGTATCGTGCACAGCACCAACTCATCCATCTGCAGGAATTAAACCAATGCAATGCAGCACCAGTTAATGTCAAGTGTCAAGCACACACGTAGAATTATTAGAGAGATCAAGAACCAGATGAGAGGGCATATATATAAACACAAGACCTTGTCAATGTCTTTATTCTTAGCCTCAGCCTCAGACGTGAGGTTCTCGTACTCGTACATGGTCCAGGTGGTCTTCAGTTGCTTCTTCGACGCCGTCTTCTCATCCATCTCTTCCGGCGCCGGCGCCCCTTCCACCTCCTCCTTCTCCGGCCAAAAGTAGAACACCAGCGTCCTCACGCGCCCGACCACTGCTTTGCCTGAGAGGATCTGCCTCTGATTCCCCGTGGCCTTCCAATACCCGTTGTCCGCCGTAGTCCGGTACGGCCGGTTGCCTTTCGCGTACCTCCGCTCCCTCTTGGTGAAGAAGTACCACCTGTTCTCCCCATGTTCCCTGTACTTATCTGCAACATATCAAACCACAGAAAATTCAGAGCTTGTTACTTAATTTCCAAGTCGAATCAAAAGAACAGAGAATTTATTACGGCACGTAGTATGTACCTATGATTTGCTGTGGGCTGTAACTGGTGATGCGCTCGTCGACGAAGATCGGCAGCGGCAGCGGGAGGCCGGCCATCTTCCGGCGAAGGTAGTAGACGATGAGCTCGTCCTCTCTCGGGCAGAAGTGGAAGCCCGGGGGCAGGTTCAGCATGAACCGTCTCCGGTAGCCCGGTGACGCAGCGGCAGACTCAGAAGCAGAAACAGACTCAGCAGCAGCAGACTCAGAAGCAGAAGCAGACTCAGCGGCGGCGGCGGCGGCGGCCTCCATGGTTTACACGGCCGGCCCACACGATCGGTCGATCGACGGCGTTCCCTAGATCGTTCGAGATCAAGAGGAGATCCGATCCGGTGGCCCGGTTTGGGAGAGGTCCGATTCTGCACGGGAGAACTAATGCTTTTATATACTCGCGGGTACGTGCCGCGCGGGCGTACGTGCGACGGCGTGGTGGCCTTGGACTCTCTAGGGTCTGGATGGCTCGGAGCGGTTAGAAGAGACATGTCTTCAAAATACTTACCTCTTTCATCTGTTGTGCAGGGCTCCCTACTACAGAAAGCCTAATACTAGACGGCCAATCACGGTTTGACAAAATTGTCTGTAACCAACACAGACGGTTTTAATTTAGACACCGTCTGCGTTGGCGGCGTCGGAGAAAACGAGTATCACAGACGGTTCTTACCGATGAACTGAGTATCACAGACGGTCTGTATTAAAAACCGTCTGTGATAATCCCAGATTATCACAGACGGTTTTTAATACAAAACCGTCTGTGATAATGCTCACTAGGCATTTATTGCGCTGCTCAGACCGCGTCTGTCTTCATTTCGATCCAGATCTAGCTGGTGCTTTACTCTTTCGCTCAGGAGGTAAGCTTGGCGATTTCAGGCCAGTTAATTTGGTGGGAGTAGGCAGATGTTGAGCTTTGAAGATTTATACTTTTCTGGTTGCTCTAGATATGGTTAGTAATGAATTTTATTTTTTCTTTGCATGCATTACAATTTAGATCTAAGTAATTGGTGATCAGTGTTATTGATTGAAGATGGTTTGCAAAATTGTTGGTTATATAATAGCTGTTGTGTTTATAATATAAATTGAGGTAGCAAATTAAGCCTCAATATAATACATGTGGCCGGTATATATGTAGTAATAATTAGTTAATTTAATTTTTAATACTAAGTTGCTATATATGTACGTAACATAGGACCGAAACTGGATGTATGCCACGAGCCGTGTGAGTGAAGAGTACATTAATGGCGTGTCTGCTTTTACAAGAGCTGCCGAGGAGGATATGTTGAATAAGGGGGTGGAATATATGTACTGTCCATACACTGACTGCGAGGATTTAAAGATGTTTAAGAACCAAGGGCAAATTGAAGCGCACTTGATTCGGAGGGGTTTCAAAAAGGGTTATATGTGTTGGACCAGTCATGGCGAAGTCAATGATCAAATGCCGCCGGATGACATCGCCGGTGAAGTGAATGATATGCCGCCGGATGACATCGCCGGTGAAGTGAATGACATGCCGCCGGATGATGTCGATTGTGGTTCGGATTCGGATAGGTTGCATGATGATAATCTGGATCAGATGCTTCGCGATGTAGAAGAGAACTATGATGAGAGAGAGTATGTTAAATTCCGGGGCTTGATGGAGGACTCGGAGAAACCTTTGTTCACGTGCTGCAAGTACACGAGGTTGTCGGCCGTGCTTAAACTGTTGAAATTGAAGGCAAGCAACGGTTGGTCCGACAAGAGTTTCATAGTGCTGCTAGGTCTTTTAGCGGACATGCTTCCGGAGGGAAATGAGTTGCCTAAAACCACGTATAAAGCCAAGAAGGTTCTTTGTCCGTTGGGAATGGAAGTAGAAAGAATACATGCATGCCGAACGACTGTATTCTCTACCGTAAAGAGTATGCAAACATGCATGTATGTCCGGTGTGCAACACATCTCGATACAAACGTAACAATCAATCAGATGATGGCAAGGGAACAGAGACGAAGAAAGAACCTCCTGCCAAGGTGGCATGGTATTTTCCTATAATTCCCCGTTTGAAAAGGTTTTTTACAAATCCAAAGGAGGTAAAACTGCTGCGTTGGCACTCGGAGGAGCGAGAGAAGGTGGAATGCTAAGACACCTTGCTGATTCCGCGCAGTGGAGAAACATCGATAGGAGTTTTGCAGACTTCGGTGCAGAACCAAGGAATATAAGGTTTGGACTGAGTACAGATGGAATGAATCCTTTCAATAGCATGAGCAGCCGACATAGCACATGGCCCGTGACTCTCTACATCTACAACCTTCCTCCTTGGTTGTGTATGAAGCGAAAGTATGTTTTGATGTCGATACTTATCCAAGGGACAAAATAACCTGGGAATGATATTGATGTGTTCCTAGCACCGTTGGTGGAAGATCTAAAAGTACTATGGAATGAAGGGGTACAGGTATGGGATGCATACAAACGAGATAACTTCACTCTGCGCTCCTTATTGTTCTGCACCATAAATGATTATCCTGCCCTTGGTAACCTATCCGGCCATAGTACGGAGAGAACAATTTGACGGAAAGAAGGAAGACGGTTCAGCTCCAAGGCATTTAAGGAGACACGAGGTTTATGATATGGTTAAGGATTTAGATGTTGTCCTCGGAAAGGGATGTAAATTGAGGGCTCATGAGAAGAACACCTGGAAGAAGATATCAATATTTTGGGACTTACCTTATTGGGAGTACCTAGATGTTCGACACTGCATCGACGTCATGCACGTAGAAAAGAATGTATGCGACAACTTGACTGGTCTCTTACTGAATATTCGTGATAAAACAAAGGACGGCGTGAACGCACGGCTTGACTTGGCTGATATGGACATCAGGCCTGAGCACCGACATGCAGTGATAATGGACGAATGTACCTTCCCCCTGCGTGTTACACTCTGTCCAAGGCTGAGAAAATAGAACTGTGCCAGTGCTTGCATGGTGTCAAAGTTCCGTCTGGTTACTCCGGCAACGTGAAGAAACTTGTTTCGATGCAAGATTTGAAGTTAAATGGCATGAAGTCTCATGATTGTCATGTGCTGATGACACAGATGCTCCCTATTGCAATTAGAAATATTTTGCCGATCAAAGTCCGAGAGACAATCATGAGGCTATGTTATTTCTTTAACACAATTGCTCAGAAGGTCATCGATCCCGAAGGACTAGATGCTCTGCAGGACGAGGTGGTGATGACTCTATGTCACCTTGAAATGTATTTCTCTCCTTCGTTTTTCGATATCATGGTCCATCTCATTGTTCACGTTGTGTGGGAGATAAAAATGTGCGGGCCCGTATTCCTACATAGCATGTACCCATTTGAGAGGTTCATGGGAATTCTCAAGTCCTACGTACAGAATCGTTCTCGGCCGGAGGGCAGCATCGTCGAAGGTTATGCAAGCGAAGAGGTCATTGAGTTTTGTGTCGGTTATATGGCTCAGATTCAACCGATAGGTGTGCCTCAATCTCGTCATGAGGGGAGGCTGAAAGGTCTCGGAACTATCGGAAGGAAAACAATCACTCCAGATATGGACACGTATACTCAAGCCTATTTCACGGTGTTGCAACACATGACTGAAGTGACACCTTATGTCAACCAGCACAAGGATGTGCTTTGGCAATAGAATCCGGAGCAGCCGAATGTTTGGATCATGAGGCAACGCAACAGTCGGTTCAACCAATGGTTGAAGGAGCAAATCGCTAGGAGCTTGCCAAGTGAGACGCTGACATGGTTGGCAAAAGGACCGACATTTACAGTTGTGACATGGCAAGGATATGACATAAATGGGTACACATTCTATACACAGTCTCAGGATGTCAAGAGCACTAACCAGAACAGCAGTGTCCGAATAGATGCGTTCAATACTGATGGGTCGAGAAACTCGTACTATGGCTTCATAGAAGAGATTTGGGAGCTCGACTATGTGGTTTTCAAGATCCTCTTATTTCGCTGCCATTGGGTGCATCTCCCACAGGTGAAGGTTGACAAGTACGGTGTCACTACCGTGGACCTCCAACGTGTCGGGTACAAAGACGAACCATTCGTACTCGCCAATCAAGTTGTTCAAGTTTTCTATGTAACCGACCCGGCAAATAAGAAACGCCATGTAGTTCTTCATGGAAAAAGGAGAATTGTCGGAGTAGAGAATGTAGTGGACGAGGAAGAATACAATCAATTTGACGAGTTACCTCCTTTTGGAAATAGCATAAGGGTCGACGACGAACAACATGACGAAACTTGTTACGTACGCATTGATCATGATGAAGAGATAATTTTTAAAGGAAATAAGTAAGTACAATGAGAATGTGCGACATATATGTGGGCATTTGCATATATGTATATAACAATGCATTTGTGTGATGTATGTGTGAATTGTCATTTATGTATACAACAATGCATGTGTATGATGTATATGTGAATTGGCATTTATGTATAGAACAATGCTGCAGTATGATGTATTTGTGAATTTGCATTTATGTATATGTGAAAATACACTGTGTTGGTGGTTGGTGTTGTATATATATGAATGCAGCTGGTAGGTGGTTGATCATGAATGCAGCTGGTTGGCGGTTGATCATGAATGACTACAGTCAGGCAAAGGCTTATCACAGACGGTTCTACACTTAGAACCGTCTGTGATATTGATATCACAGACGGTTCTAAGTGTAGAACCGTCTGTAATAATCCCCTATATATACCCTCTGGCTAGGGTTTTTCGTGTATTCTGCAGTTATTCTACATCTAAATCCTGATCTGCCTCCCCGAGCCCTCGCCGCCGCCTCCCTCGAGCCCTCGCCGGCCGCCTCATCGAGCCGTCGCCGCCACCTCCCCGAGCCCTCGCCGCCGCCTCCTCGCATCTGTGAGTTTCGCCGCTGCCTCATCTATCAACTTCAAAGACTATGTGTGTGGGTTTGGTTATTGCTATGTGATGAACTAAACAAAGACTGAATAGATCTTGATAACAGGATAAGGATTTTGAGCTCTAGTGATATGTCTTGTACTGTCTATATCCATGCAGACTTTCGGCTGGTTAGGTTTGTTCATGTGCACTTAAGTCCTTGATGTGCAGTACTCTAGTTGTCTCAGAGGAGGTTCCTTTTATATTAGATGCTGCATGTTTAGTCTATGACTTCAAACTATTTCTTCAGTGACTGTGAACATTCACACCAAAAGTTGTAGATTGCTGTTTCCTGTGTTTGATCAGTGCTGACAGTAGAAAACATAGCTGTGAGCTCAAATCCTAATTTCTGGTATTAGATTAATTATGAAGAGTCTTGATATTAGCATGAGAAGGCCAAGATTTGCAATCTTGCACAACTCTGTTCTGAGAGCACCTAATTTACTTCAATCTGTTGAACATATGCTAGATTTAAACATATATGTTAAGGGTTCAATGAGATTAGCATGTAGATTCTCATGTTTTCTTGTCATCATGCTAATGTTGTACATATATGTGACATCTATGTTGAGTATATGTTACTTTTGGAATGACTTAATTGATTCACATGCTGATATATTAGCTAAGTCATTTATATGCCATGTTTATCATGCTTGTGCTATTATAATAATTGCGGGAATTAAACTAAGAAATATGCTTATGCCTCATCTCAACTTCAATATGCTTTGTGAGTGTTAGTATATAGTATTAGGTGCTAAGATAGGCACATCACCCCCTTTCTCTGTCCACATCACCTCCTCCCTTCTCCCCCTCCCTTCTACTCCTCTCCTCTCTTCCTAACATTGAGCATCAAATTGAGCAACATGGTATGGCACTTTCTTATCTTATGCTAATAGACCCACAAATTGAGCAACATGTCATCCGCGCATTCTTCAACACCATTGCCGGAGGCGTCCGCTTCAAAATCAAGACGACAAGGAAGAGGGCTATCGAAGAAGCCTGAGGGCCGATTTACCATCACACAGGTCGATGTATCTGGGGTCCCTCTCCTTCCTCGCAAAGCACTAAGCGCATGGAGAAGCATGATCGGAATAGTTGCACGAGAACGAATTGAGATCACATTCAATTCGTGGAAGGACATGCCTACGACTCGGAAAAGAGAGCTGCTGACAGAAATTTTGGCATCGTTCGAGATCCCAGAAGAACACCAAGACGCCGTGCAACGACAAGCCTTGCTAGGGGCGTGCAAAGCATGGAAGAACTTCAAGAGCAAGCTTGTCAAGGACTACGTGGAGGAGGACGAAACGCCCTTTCATAAATACCCATTCCTGGAACCACAATGGGAAGAGTTCAAGGCTTCGAAGACGACCGAAGATTTCAAAAGTACAAGTGCGACGCACAAAGCCCTCCAGGCAAAAAACACACACCCCCACAGACTTGGCACAGCTGGGTATGCGGGTAAAATCCCGCAGTGGAGGAGCGAGGACGATCAGGCAGCCCTGCAGGACACCGCCCCGCCATTTGCCAATATCCCGGATGAGCGCGCTCGAAATTAGATTAGAGCAAGGTCATCCACAACGACATCGGGGGACGTCTCCTTTCGAAACCCTGCAAACCAGCAAGTGTCCCAGTGCCTGGTAAGATATCGATCGAACTACGTAGCTTGTAATTACTCCACAACTTCGTTCGAAGTGAAATGACATGTCGTGCTCTTGCAGGAAGAGCTGAGTTTTGAATCTACCCTGGGATCATTCCAGAGAACAAGAGAGAATGATATGCTCTCTGCGGCCCTGGGAAACAAGGAGCACCCGGGCCGTACGAGAGGCCTTGGGCTTTACGTTCCTTGGAAACATGGTTTCCAAGATGACTCCGACATGTATCGGCGCAAGAAGAGAAACAAAGCCGAGCGTGACGCACGGCTACGAGAAGAGATCAAGGCATATCTTAGAGAGAAGCTAATGGGTGAGCTAGCTGATGTAGTTAGAGATGAGGTGCGGAAACATACAGAAAGTCAACATGCCGCCGCCACCGCTCCTGTGCTAGCTAGCCCGCACAACCGTCCAAGTAGTTGCGCGTCCAATCCGACGCAAACCGATGCCAGATTTCCTGTGGACGACATCATGGTAATAATTATTATCTCTCAAATGCTTGCTCCATTGATAGGCCTATTCGACTACCTAATTCTGTATCATTATGTAGGAGCCTACGAAGTGCAGGCTCCAAGTGAGATATGCCTCTGTTCCCTTGCACACTGCTTGGGGCCAGGCATATCCGTCTGGTATCGGGGCCATGCTGCACGGTCAAGCTTTAGCGCGCAGGCTTCGCAAAAGTTAATGTGAATGGTGTGCATATCAATTTTGAGGTCGTCCCGCTACCGAAGCCCCCCAACGACGAGATCGTGACTCTAGGGCAGGCCATGGAACATTCATCCAGTGGCCCAAAAATGACATCTCCCTGGAGGCTTCTTCACCGGTGGCAGGACCAGAAGGGCAGTGCGAACCAGAGCAACATGCACTAGTGCCATCTCAACAAGGGCAGTGCGAAGCAGAGCTACCTGCACCGGTGCTATCTCCATGGGTGCTATTCTCGCCAAAGCAACTTGCACCGTATACAGTCAAGGCAGTGGCCAGGGCAAATCAAAGACGAAGGATGATGACGATATCCCGTAGCTGCCATTGGCCCGCAAATTCGTGCTAGGCGAGCCGATGATATTCCCGGAAGAGCACCTCTTAACCCTAGGACTTGGTTGCCAAAGATTCCACGCTTGGTATATGGAACAGTCCAATAGGCCAGAGGCAGAACGGCGCTCAGGTATCACTGTCAAATTCAAGCCGGAACATTTCGTGCACGAAGCTCAGGAATGTGTCTTCGCGGTGACCTTTGACGATATATTTGGTCTTTTCACGCTCAACGCTCTCAACGCCTCACTCGTTCGATGCTGGACGCTGTAAGTCTGTACAATCAGTCTCTGTTCACGTAATACCGATATATGTCACAATTTGTTGCTTTTCTGTGTATATATATATTCATGCTGACCGAAGCTAGATCATCGAAATCACCAATTGGTTTCCAGGACCCACGATTGGTCACCATTGATACCATCAACGAGGATCCATCCTTCGTCGAGAATTATATTACAAAAGCACTGCTGGCTCACCGCGATAAGGAATTTGTTCTTATGCCATACAATGAGCACTTCCATTGGATTTTAATTGTAATTATACCAAAATAGAACAAGGCTATATACCTTGATTCTCTAAGTAAGAACAAATCCAAGTACACAGCTATCGCCCAAATACTCGATAGGTAAGTACATTGTACATTGTACTCTTTCTTTCCTTCCGAATGACTAATCTAACTTTTTTGAATAACGAAGGTCGTTCGTCACATACGTTCAACAAACACGTGGCTCGACGACAGGGGCCAAGCCCTTGAAACATGCTCGCAATTTTCGGGTATTCGCTAGCTACACATTAATTAATCATATACAACACTTAGTAGTAAATCCTCTTGATTTAACACATTCTATTTTTTTGCAGTGCCACCAGCAGCAGCTGGGCAACACGTGTGGATACTACGTGTGCCACCATATGAGACTACTCCTCGATATCACCAAGATCACCAATTCTAAGGTTTGTCAGTCTTCCCACATTTATTTCATACATGTCAGGTTTTATATGTACGTGCGTTGATATTCCTATCGACAGGCTGCGCCCATCTCTACATCTGCATTGAAACAGCCAGACTTTGCAAAAATTCGAGGAGAGTTCGTTTGGTTTTTGTGGACTAAAGTCATAAGATCAGATGGAGAGTTCCATTGCGCAAAATGATTTTTTTATTGCTCTTATCAATCCGGAATCGAGGGCTCGCGAAAGGAATAGATACATAATCAACAAACTTGTCAGGCGGTACAAGCTATACTTGGATGGTGCATCATTGTTATTCAAGTATTGCTTGTGCAGCTAACAAGTTCGTTGATTATAACTCTATTCCTTTCACGAGACCTCGATTCTGGAGTGATAGAGCAATAAAAAAATACAATTTTACCACTGCGCACAACGATTTTTTATTGCTTTTATCACTCTGGAATCGATTTCTTGCTAAAGATATCCATAATCAACGAACTTGTGAGCTGCACAAGCAATACTTGAATGACAATGATGCACCATCCAAGTATAGCTTGTGCAGTCTCACAAGTTCGTTGATTATGGATCAGTTTCTTTCGCGAGACCTCAATTCCGGAGTGATAAGTGCAATAAAAAAACATTGTGCGCAGTGGTAACATTGCATTTTTTTATTGCTCTATCACTCCAGAATCGAGATCTCGTGAAAGGAACAGAGCTATAATCAACGAACTTGTCAGCTGCACAAGCAATACTTGAATGACAATGATGCCGCCTGACAAGTTTGTTGATTATGTATCTATTCCTTTCGCGAGCCCTCGATTCCGAAGTGATAGAGCAATAAAAAATGCAATGTTACCATCTAAGTGCAAATGCAGTGTAGATCTTTTGTAATTTGGTATTTTTTAATGGATATTTTATTTCATTTCAATTAATTGATTTGCGAAATGGATGCTTTATGTTTGTCAAATGAAGTGCGATGTGAATTGGATGTTTTATGTCTGTGAAATGAATTGAGATGTGAATTGGATGTTTTATGTATCTGAAATGAATTGAGATGTGAATTGTATGTATACATGTTTGATCTGCTTGTTTTAGAGGGCATGGCTAGCATTTCCTGAGGCTAGCCAATAAACAGAATAAGATTTAGGGGTAGAAAAGCATATCACAGACGGTTTTTAACTAAAAACCATATGTGATAGACGATAATCACAGACGGTTTGTAAGTAAAAACCGCCTGTGATTATAACCTATCACAGACGGTTTTTAGTTAAAAACCGTTTGTGATATTTATTTATATATCACAGACGGTTTTTAACTAAAAACTGTCTGTGATAATCAGCTATCACAGACGGTTCGTAGTTAAAAACCGTCTGTGATATTGATATATCACAGACGGTTCGACAACCGTCTGTGATAACATTCGATTATCACTGACCCATAAATTCAGACGGTTCAGAAAACCGTCTGTGATGACGGTTCTGAACCGTCTGTAATACGGTTTTCTGTAGTAGTGGCTGCAGGCTGCTAGAAGGCCTAGAGTCCAACTTCGAAGGTGTATCCCCATTGTAAAGAAACGGGTTTGCCAATTCACAGGCGGTTGAAAATATAAAAAATCATAGTTGATTACCTCGCCATTGGATCTTGTGTTGCAATTCGTGCAGTTCATCCTCTCTGGCGGCAGCGGGTGGTGGTGGCAACAGACGATAAATTAGGATGTTAGTTCACCCATTTAGGGTTGGGTTCACCAATACCCCTTGGGATTAAAAGGAGGCAGATAGTGGTGGCGGACCGGTGGTGGGGCAGCGGTGGCGCCGCCAGTACTGTGGGACAAAGGAACGCGGGGCTTGTTTTAGTTGACTTGTTTGGTCCTGCCACTACCACAGAAATAGTCATTAGAGATGGTTCGGAACCGTCATCACATACGGTTCCTTCAACCGTCTGACCTCATGGGTCAGTGATAATAGAGATTATTCATAGACGGTTTTTGCATCGTCTATGAAAACCATATCATAGATAGTTCGGAATTACCTCGCCATTGGATCTTGTGTTGCAATTCGTGCAGTTCATCCTCTCTGGCGGCAGCGGGTGGTGGTGGCAACAGACGATAAATTAGGATGTTAGTTCACCCATTTAGGGTTGGGTTCACCAATACCCCTCGGGATTAAAAGGAGGCAGATAGTGGTGGCGGACCGGTGGTGGGGCAGCGGTGGCGCCGCCAGTACTGTGGGACAAAGGAACGCGGGGCTTGTTTTAGTTGACTTGTTTGGTTCTGCCACTACCACAGAAATGGTCATTAGAGATGGTTCGGAACCGTCATCACATACGGTTCCTTCAACCGTCTGACCTCATGGGTCAGTGATAATAGAGATTATTCATAGACGGTTTTTGCATCGTCTATGAAAACCATATCATAGATAGTTCGGAATTAGAACCGTCTATGATCGTCCAAATTACAGATGGTTCAAAACTAGAACTGTCTATAATAGTTTGTTATCACAGACGGTTCTTGGTAAAAACCATCTGTGATGTGCAAGTATCACAAATGATTGTATATAGAATCATCTGTGATACTTTCATATTATAGACGGCTCATCGATAGAATCATCTGTGATATGTGAATATTACAGACAGTTTTTGGTTCAAGCCGTCTGTAATAATCCTTCATAGATGGTTTATACTACAAACCGTATGTGATAATTCATCCTATACCTAAAATGTTTTCTGTTTTTAGCTAGCCTTAGGAAATGTTAATTGTGTCCTTTGAAAACAGGTAAATACAACAGCAAACATAGCAGCACATTCCATTTTCATTAAGATTGGAATCTACAATTACAGCATCACAAGATAAGGAGCAGATTACATATCTAACATAGCAAGAATATGGCAAGAACACATCTTCTAATCCTACAAATCCAACTCTTAAACATCGCAAGAACATAAAAGAAGCAGAGATTCTAACAGATAGTAGAAACTCAACCACATCGACAAGACCTCTATGCCTAGGCCCTTTCGCCCCTAATGCGACGCGCGAGCTGGATGTCCTTGACGCCCGTCGTTGCCGCCACCGACTTGAGTGCCGTCTTGGTAGCCAGCTGCTTCCACGGCACCTTGCCGCCTGTAGACTTACGTGCTGTCTACTTCGTAAGGGCCATTGGGGTCAGGGTTGTGGAGGAGGACGGTGTAGAGGCTGAAGAGATATTGAGCGATGGTAAGTAGGGGATGGGTTTGTGTAAGTATTTATACAGTAGGGAGAGCGCGGGAGTGTGAAAATTTTTGGTGGATTGGGTGTGAGGACGGAGAGGTGGAGCTACGATCCGTGGGATAAGGGTTAGTGAGTTTCTATTGACTGAAATTGGGTTGGGGAGGATCGACGAGCCCAGCGGTCAGATACATAATTATCACAAACAGTTATATATATGAACTGTTTGTGAATTATGATATAGAGCATAAAGACTATAAACAGCTAGCCTCAAAAGATAAAATAGAAAAGTTTTATATGGCTTATATATGCTTGTTTGAATGGTTTCGATGAGATCTACAGCTTTGCATTTGAGGCAAACCCCAAATTCCGAAGGGAAGAACGTCATTAACTGGTCTTTTTTTGCACCAGGCTCGTCATTAGCTTTCTAACGAGTACAAGAACATTGAAAATGGACATCATATGCAAAAGTTATGCCCATTTTATTAAAGGTGTCTCGGAACGGAATCCTACTCAGACACAAATTCGTCTTGGGTTCAAATTGAAACTGCAATATCTTTCAAACTTGTGAGCCAATATTGCTGAATTTTTTTGTGAAAGTTTGTGACTATATGTAAAAGGACTCCACCAATTTTCACTAGATTGTCACAAATTTGGCACACTTTTCAATTTTTAGAAAGGTAAACACTTTTTAGAAAGTTCTACACGGCACAGGTGGTTTTTAATCCGAACCACATCATAAACGGTTTTTAATCCAAACTGTCTATGATAATTATATATCATAGACGGTTCTAGCTATTGCTAGTAATATAGACGATCATACTTGTAAAATCGTCTATGATAATTACAGCATAAACGGTTTCAAGGAATCATCTGCGATAAGACGTCTAGTATAGTGTTTTTTTATAGTAATGTGCTACGTCGTAAGCATAAGCTACCCATAAGGAAATTCGTGTCATCACAATTTAGATATTTTTATATTGGGAGAAACTCTATTTTTCAACCTGCTTGAACTACGACCTGAGACCGTTTTTGAACCTACAACTTCAAAACATGTCTAAAACACAACCTTTAACTATCAAAATCATCTATGGGCCTATTTGATATGGCTTTTGAAACCGGCTTTTAGATTTTGCTATAATACCTAACTTTCAAACAAAGTATTTTTTAAGATGGGGTCTACAAGTTAATTGTAGTGCACATTAAAAGCACAACATCTGTACCATTCAAAATTGCAAGCGAGTATCTTTTCGTAATCTCTGTCGCAAATAGTTAAAATTCAAAAATTGCAGCCTAAAATCATAAACCACAGCCATATCAAACAGGCCCTAGAACATAACCCTCGACACATTCCAAGGCTGTTTTACCCCAACATGTGTTCACGTGGACCCAATTTTGCTGGCATGGTGTCTTAAGAAGTTAATTGGATGCCACATCAACAAAACTAGATCCACGTGGATGTCACATCGAGGAAAAAGCCCTAGAATGAGTCGAGGGTTGTGTTTTAGATGGTTTAAATTCAGAGTCAGTCCATTGTTGAAGGTTGAAAAATAGACTTTTTCCAAAATACAAATTCGAAGAAGATTGGATGTAACTATCAATCTGTAAAGAGTAAGGTTACAAATTTTTATAAGGCTTTTAGAACATGCAAACGACCATCTAATTTATTTTTTAACGTATTTTTAAAATTTTCAATGGTATTTTACATGACTTCACACCATAAATATTCGGTGAAAATGAGACTCGTGAAAATTCCATTTTTCATCTAACTTAGAAGTTTCTTAAAATTCCCCAAAAAAATTACTAGGTGTAGGGTAGAGTATGTTGTACGTCTCCGCAAAATTTTAAGATCAAACTTAATCACATTTGCAAGATAAAAAAAAATACAAGCACTTCCTAGAAATAGTGCCCAAACAGTAGCTGTTTTCTTTTTCATATTTCTTGAATGCAATTGAGTCTGATCTTGAAATTTTGCAAATATATAAAACTCAATCTCTCCTGCATAGATTAATTTTTAGGAATTTATAAAACATTTAGGTTAGATAAAAATGAAATTTACGTCAGATTCGTATTTTTTTACCTAATAATTCACCCTAGATACCAGCCGAAAAAGATAAAAGAAGAGTTCATCGAAATCGCATTACCCTGTGAGGTGTTTTGGCCCAACCCCCAAATTCCAAGTACTCAAGTCACCAATTTAAAAAAAAAATCATTGGCCCAAATCGGAACGCGCCCAGAGATGCAAGAAAGAAAGAGAGTCGATTCCGGGTGGCGCGCTCGCTCCCTTCCACCGCGCATCCCCCGCTACCTCCGCACCGCCGGCGCGCTCGCCGCCGCCGTCCAGAGCCTCGTCAACGCGTCCCCAGCCCGAGCCGAATCTCAAACCCTCCACGCGCAGCTCCTCACGTCTGGCCTCCGCCCCACCACGGACCTCTCCGTCAAGATCCTCATCCTGCACCTCAGATGCGGCTCCCATCACAACGCCCGCGCGGTGTTCGACGGAATGCCGAGGCCGACCCACGCCGCGCACAACTACCTCGTCGCGGGGTACTTCCGGCTGGGGCTTCCCGAGGAGGCGCTGGGGGTCGTGCGGCGGCTCGCAGAGTCCACCGGGCGGCTGGACGTGTTCGCTCTGTCGATGGCGCTGAAGCTGTCCGCGGCGCTGGGGCTGCCCGGCGCCGTGAGGGAGGTCCACGCGCGCGTCGTGAGGTCGGTCGTCGAGTTCGATGACATCCTGTTCGCGGCGCTGGTGGATGCCTACGTGAAGAACGCGTCGTTGTGCTACGCCCGGCGAGTGTACGGCATGATGCCGGTGCGGAACGTGGTGTGCTCGACGGCGCTGATCGTCGGGTGTATGAACGAGGGGCTGTACAAGGATGCCGAAGCGATATTCCAGGGGATGGACGAGAAGGACGTCGTGGCATACAATGCGATGGTCGAAGGCTACAGCCAGACGGAGGAGACGGCAGAGACTTCGCTGGAGGTGTTCAAGGCGATGCAGCAGGCGAATTTTCCGCCAACGTTGTCGACATTCGTGAGCGTGCTTGGCGCATGCTCGCTCCTGTCGTCACCGGAGCTCGGGGAGCAGGTGCATTGCCAGGTGATCAAAAGCAACCTCTTCTCCAACATCAAGGCCGGAAGCGCGCTTCTCGACATGTACTCCAAGTGCGGCCGGGTTGAGGACGGCCGGAGGGTCTTCGACCGGATGGCGGAGAGGAACGTCATCACATGGACTTCCATGATCGACGGGTACGGGAAGAACGGCATTTCCGACGAAGCTCTTCAGCTGTTCGGCGAGATGCGGATGCAGCGGGACGTCAGGCCAAACCACGCCACGTTCCTGAGCGCCCTGTCGGCGTGCGCGCACGCCGGGCTGCTGTCTCAGGGCCAGGAGGTCTTCCAGAGCATGGAGCGCGACTACTCGCTGAAGCCGCGGATGGAGCACTACGCGTGCATGGTGGACCTGCTGGGCAGGTTCGGGAGCGTGCGCCGGGCTTACGACTTCGTCAGGGGGATACCGGCGCGGCCGAGCTCCGACGTGTGGGCGGCGCTGCTCGGGGCGGCCACGCTGCACGGGGACGTGGACATGGCCGACGTCGCGGCGAGCGAGGTGTTTGAGCTGAGCCGCGCCGGGAGACCGGGCGCCTACATGGCGTTCTCGAACACGCTCGCGGCGGCCGGGAAATGGGACGGCGTGCACCAAGTCAGAGAGATGATGAAACGGCGAGGGGTGCTCAAAGACGCTGCCTGCAGTTGGATTGGGTCTGAGAACTCTCCATCCGTTGAATGACGTAAATCAACCATGACCTGTTATACAATTTCTGTTGGTTCTTCTTCTTGCCTAACTGCTCCCTCCATTCTTTTATATTCATATCCTAGAATCGTATCATCAAACTTTAGACACCGCTGATATATTTAAAACTATGATTAGATAAAAATTATATTATTAGATTTATTATAAAAAGTAATTCTATAATTTTATTAATATATCTCAATGTAAAGTTAAAAAAATAACAGACAAAATTGTATCTCGCAGGCCATGAAAAATAAAAATATAAGTAAAAAAGAACGAAGGAAGTACATTTCGTTACAGTAGCTTACCGTCTCGCATTTGCTGCACAAGTAACAACCAGTAGCGAGCAACACCCAACAAGACAAGTTCGTAGTGATACAAGAGAACACGTTGTATTCATATTTTCACGTAGAAAGAAAATCACGAATTATGTTTCTGCCATTTGCAATGACATGTGAAAATCACGAATTATGTTTCTGCCATTTGCAATGACATGTGATGCATGAGCAAACTGGAACTCTCGTGCTAACAATCACTCGTAAAAGATCTCTATTGCGTAATGCATATACACACAACCAAAGGGCCGGGGAGTATACAAACACCAGACGACGTAATCTACGAATCCAAATCTTGTAGTTAATAGTGCAGGAATTAAATATACAAGCACAAAAGAATTGTTACAGCGTATCTTATAGCTCGTTGACAGCTACTTTGCGAACCGAGGACCGCACTGCACCGGCATAAAACAACTTCCATGCACAACCATCAAAGACCTCTGAAACTTTCTGCCGACAACAATCTCCTGTTGCTAGTTTGAAAATTTTGAGCAGGCGGAGCCAATCCTGGGATGTCTCGGATGTTCTTGTTATGCGGGTTGACAATCTGGAAGAACCAACATATTGTGAATAATCTGATTCAAGTCCAATTATTGTGTAGCGAAAACAGTAGATGATAGGAAAAGTCCCGCTGAGGTATTAAACTAAGAATGACTTGGGGTTGATAGCTAACAATGTTTTAACAAATCGGTTTGTAAGGGAGAAAAACAAAGCATTGTGCATGCCGTATGATACGCAATCATCGGGATGTTTAATTGTGCACAATGATGATACCATCTGAAAAATGAGTTGCATCAGCATTGATCATCACTAGGTTTAAAGTTTCGACAAGTCTTGTTTCACTCCCTAAAGTGTGCTACAAAATTTGGGGCATCATGTCATAAGCCTTTTATTATTACTACAAAATTTAGTAGCATGTGTGTACATTTATTTTAATCAACTGGCACTCTTTCATGTCCCCTGGAAACGGATGTAAATGCATAGTATAAAAATAGCCATCTAGAAATAGCTGAAGAAAATACCTTGACAACAATAATTGCAATCACACCAGCAACTATCAGAAAGAGCAATGCCATGATGCATTTGTCAGTTGCAACCTGCAACAAGGAGTTTTCAAATTTCAGGTACCACTGCACAAGCGCCAGTGACTAAACAAACAAACAAACACATGCACACGCATGCGCACACACACAGAGGGAGGGAGAGAGAACCTGACGACCAATCTCCTTCACCAGTTGGCTAGCCTTCTTCAACGAAAACTGAACAGAATCTAGCTCATTACCAATCCTCTTCATTTGTTCTGTCTGCAAAAACATGAGAAAATCTTGACTATCGGAAAGTTCTTCTAATCTTCTAGGGTATCCGTCCAAAAATGTAAAATTTAGAATGGAAGAGGTCAACCGGAAAAAATCGAATCTTATGTTGCTTGAATTTTATCTGATGAGGACAAGAAAATCCAGAGAGAGGAATGGAGCCCGGTGTCTAAGAGATATGGCCCTACTGAAAAATTAGCCCATCATAGCCCGTCACAATCTAGTTGCAATCTAGGATAGTGCTGTATACTTATATTGTTATGGAATGGAATGAGATGGGGCAATCAATGAGAATATCAGATGTCCTATGTAGAAAAACCTGTGGAATATCCAAGACATCTGCATGGACATCTACTCTTTCCCATGGCAGTGGCACTAGATGTTGAAACATTCAGTACCACAAAAAGGGTTAAAAAATACATGCTGAATCTCCATAGGATAAGTGATTCCAAGGCATAATGAAAGGTATACACTTCAGTCCAGATTCCCAGGGAAAAAAAGGATTAAAAGGTGGCCCTTACAATGGAAAAATAGGACTGAGTAAAACTAAACTCAGTTAATAATATGGGCCTATTTTTTGCTACGACTTTTGGCTGAAATTTTTGAATTTTGGCTATTTGCGATAGAGATTACAAAGAAAGATACTCGCATGCGATTTTGACTGATATAGATAATGGTCTTTTACTGTGTACTACAATTAACTTGTAGACCTCATCTTGAAAAAAATACTCCGTTTGAAAGTTAGGTACTCTAGCAAAAGCCAAAAGCCACCCCTAAAAGCCAAAAAGAACAGGCTTATAGTCCAACATTGTGCATACCAAATCCTTGAATAACAAAACAATTTTATTATGTACCTAATAAGCGCACATGCATGCCAGAAGAAAACAAGCATGTGAGAGAGAGAGAAAGAGAGAGAGAGAGAAAACTTGGTCGTTTACTAGTTTAGAATCTGGATTCCGAAAAATCTTACCTGCTGTGTTAATGTTGCAGCAGTTTGAGATCCAACTTCAACAGTTTGCACAACAACCTACCAAAAAATGTCCTTTAAAATTTGCCATGAAATTGTATTGATAAAGAGTGTATGCCGTTTAGAAAGCAACCATTTTTGAACGCTCAATAGCTTGATCTGTTTGATCCATTTGGTTTCTTCCAGCATCAATGAGTTGCTGATTCGTCATAGCTGCATGTTTAGCCAGGTGCTTCCATAAGAACAAAATCTAAATGTCTAGCTTTCAAAAGCATTTCACTATTTAAGGATATGATCAAAAGAAAATGAAGCAGTAAAATCCTGTATTAATCATTTGAGTCTTGAAAAATGTTTTTTTAGTTCAAGCCTTTTTGAGTTTTATTAGAATCATATACCTTCCAACTAATCAGCCCGATTGAATTAATCATAGTATAATCAAAAGGTATTTATGACACAATATTACCCTATGGAGCCAACAAAGATACCAGGCTTCATTCTCATTCACGTGCACAAAAGGGTTTGGCCATGGGAGAAGAGAATCAAATTAAAATTAAAATTGGCTGATAAAAACGGAACAGGGCACATCCGACATAATTGATATCCTATCCACACTCCTGTCGTTTAGATGTAGTAGAAACGATGAGGCACCTCTTAACAAAGGTAACTAAGATATTAAATATACATCACCGGTTCACCATCTTCAAGCATCCAGATCTTTAAATTTCGTCATTTTGTTGTTAAAAAAGCATGTCCTATTCCTATCGTATACAATCATACATTTCATAATGAAACCTTTCCATAAGTACAGTCTACTTGATATTATAATGACAAAAATCAAGAAAATGATCCAATTACAATTTATTTATACTCTTAAATATTGTTGACAAGATTACAAGATCTGCAACATATGCTCACCAAGCCATATGACAATCTTTACAGTTCGGAAGATTTTATTAACATGAGAGAATATGAGCTTAACCAAAAAAATTATTTCCGTAACTATTTTTACCTGATGCCATTTGAATATTATCCTCAGCGGCAGGCTCACTACTTCCAGCACCCATATCGAAGAGCTCAACCCGCTTATTATTACCAAGGCTACTTTGATATCTGCAATAAAACCTTGGTATTAGTACCAGCAAAGAACAAAGGGACACAAGAACATTGCAGGAGGTATAAAAGTTGAAAACAGGATTTTCTAAGTTCAATATCCAAAAGTTACCCTCTTGGCATTCAGTATAGATCACAAAAAAAAAAAGGAAATAGTTTGAGATTCTGCAGAGTATATTCCTTTTTCAAGAAAACTTGTACTTACGTCTTCCTCAAGGTGACATAGGAATTCAACTCTTTGATCTGTACAGTGCATGAGAAATTATTACACAAGTGTGCAAAATGGTATAAACCAAATAGCCTATTGAAAAGACAACAGAGGTACCAACCATATACTGCTTTCTGTCATTTAGCTGCTTGTTGACCTCAGGAGGGTTCTTTGACTCCTCATCTTTCAGAATACGATCAAACTCTTTGATCAAGCTGTCAGGGACCAAGTTGAATTGTAAAAACATTAATTCAGTACCAGTGTGTCCACCAAAGGGGGAAATTGTCATGACAAACACACATGATAATATTACATCATGCGAGCAGTTAAATCCCGAAAAAATGTTCAGGTTAGGAATAAAAGACAACTAAAAAGGAGGCATATATGAATAGGCAAGTAACACCAGTGTAGAAATCACAAAATAAAACAAAGATTTGGCAATAGCAGACTGAAAATATTGTTCAGCCTGACATACCGCTTGCATTCCTTCATTTTCCCTGTGAGATCCTCCAACTGTTTAGCTTGCCTGTTTGAATCTTTAATCTTGTCCATCTTTTGAAAACCATTTCTGCATTAAAAATAAGTAATATGAATAACACTTCCAATCAGAATGACTTAAGAAGGCAGGCAGCTAATAATCTGAGTGTTTTGGATAAAATCACGAGAGCTTAAAACATTGAATTTTAGAATTTACATAAGCATTTATGTTCCAATACTATGGAGAGTCAAATGAGCTTGTATGGTACTACAGTTAGTCATCCTAATAAGGTAGGCACACTGGTAGTTGCAACTTACAACTCAAGATTTGAGCTGAAAAAAAAGACAGAATTCCTATTTTCGGTTTTATTGGAACTAAATTTGTTCAGAATAAGGATGCATTCATCAAAATACAACCAGTCCCATCAAATATGCTATAATTTTGCTTTCAAGTTTCAATGGTTAATTGGGATAGCAAGAAGATATGTTTGATAGGAACCCAAGTTGTCCAAAAGTTCATTTTGCAAGGCGTATGCTTTAAACACTACCAACCATCAAATATCTAAATTGCCAGACAAAGCATGAAGGATAATATCAGTCCCAATTCATTCAATAAAATCATTAAAATGACACAAGAACGAAGAATCAAAGTATTGCGTCCTAATGTCATACATGAACCAAGGATTGCGGTTCTGATAACCAATTCCAAACATAAATTTGGAAATTGAGTAATTGACGGACGTCACTCATGGGAAAGGCACCATTACAATCAAGTTAATCATCTTTGTTGATAAGGAGCAATTCTGTGATCCAAATCAACTATAACACAAATTTTGAGTTAAGCATTTTCTACTTCTGAATGTGTTCAAGGTAACCACACGGTCTAATATCAGAGTTCTCTTTGACCTTTCACGGCCTATTGTATGTAGTTTGTAGAAATGATGCTGGCCATAATGAAAATGGAGACAAACAGGAGCTGTAAGCCAATAATGCCAGTACAGAACTTGAGGTTTCTGCTCCAATGTCTGATTTAAGTGGTTTCTTAAAGATGAGTTGTACCATTAGGCTAAATTCTAACAACTGTGAATTCCACCAAATCGATTTTCAGGATGGCAGCTCGACACCCAGCTAGAGACAACTGTGTGCCAAAACACGAAAACTTCCTTGCTAAATCATATTCATCATTCCATCACATAATTCCCCACACCAATGATTCTTCCCCTTATGTACTAAACCAGTATACCACACCTGAGCTCAATTGTAAGACGTAACCACTAAAACATGAGAAACGAGGCCACAATTTCACGAGCACGCCTGCACGAGCGCGCGTGCGCAGGCACGACAATCCAATTCCATCATCGCCGAAGCATGCATCCCCCTTAACGCGCCAGCGAATAGCGCCGTCGCCAAATTCGAACTCAAATGATTGGTAGGGGTAACTAAAGCAGTAACGAGAGCGGGAGAGCTGTAGGGGGGCTCACTGGAGGGCGCGGAAGATGTCCTGGATCTCGCCGTCGACCTGCTCGAGCTCCGGGCTCATGGGCACGTCGCTCGCCATGGCTCCCTCCTACCTCCCCCCCTTCTCGTCGTCTCTCTCCGGCCGGCCAAACCCTACTGCCCTAGCCGAACCTCACGCGGCCATTCCGACCGAGCCGAGGGTTCGAATCCGTAACCGCGGAGCGGGGGGGGGGGGGGGGGGGGGAGGAGGAGGAGGAATTGGGGATGGATTGGGAGAGGGGGCGACGACGAGAAGGCAGTTGGTGAGTGGGGTTTGGGGATTGGACGGAGCCTAGGGCTTGGCTCCGCGACGGCCTGGGCCTGGGATCTGGATACTAGGACGTCAAAAAGCAAAGTCAAATGGCTACAATTAAGAGTGGTATGAAAAGACTCATTGTGAAAACTATCCTAAATAACTACGAGTATAATTTTGGCACTAAAAATAAAAATCAAAATAAAGTTCTAAAACTGTCTAAATCAAATAAATATATCTAAATTCAATAAGAAGTCTTCACATATTTTTCTAGAAAAATCAAGAGAAAATAAAACTCTGAAAATTTACACAAATTGTTAACTCTATGTCAGGAGCTTTCGTAAAGATTTTCATAATCCTTCGAGCTCATCTGATGTGTTTAACTTTTGCCTAAACCTCCCAGCTCACCTCACTCATTTTCCCTCTCACTGTAAGTGTGCCCCACTTGCAGTATCTTTCTTTCACCTCTAGCTTGCAACCTGTATGAGCACAGGCCACTGGTTTTGACGCCATTCTCATCGTTTTGAATGCCATGCCCGTCGTTTCTCCTCTGCTGCTGCCAACTCCGCCTGCCCATCGCCTCAAACGCAATGCATATCTTCCCTTGTCCCCGTCCACACCTCGCATTCTACAGTGAGTTTTCGACTGCGTTCGCAAAAACTCGCGCTCTGCCCTCAACCATCCATACCTATAAAGCCCCCCCTCTATCTGTGCCTTTCTCCTCAGCTCGTCCCATCAGTCTTTTGGACATGATCCTTGAGCACTTCGCTCTCCGGAACATCGAGAAACCAAAATCGTATACGACGTCAGCGTGCACACTACCGTGTGCTAGCTACTCTGGTGAGCTTCTCTCCTCCCCAACTGTCTCAACGCGTTTATCTCTTCCTTAAGCACCCTACTCCTTTGATAGACCTTTCATGCAATGGATCACTCGAGCTACGCCTTCTTCTCCATCTCCGCCTAGGACACCGCCGTAAGACTTTCACTCTCCGGTGAGCCGTACCTCAATTACTTTCACCCGTACCTCCGCATGCATGCAAGAAAGCTCATACACACCCTCTTTTTGTAGTTTCTCTTTTGCCAGGATTCGCTGTCAACATAGACCTCTTTGCCGCCGAAAGGTCTTCGACGCCATCCTCCACCGCTCCTTCTCGAGTATCGTCATTGCCTTTGGTGAGCTCCTCCTCTCCCGTAGAGTGATCGAAGTGGACAAGAGATCTAAAGTAATCAAAGTTGAAAAGAGAACTAAAGTCATCATAGTCGAAAAGTAAAAAAGCATAGTAGTTGAACACGAGAGCAGAACTACAGCTGTCGAATTCAAAATCTGGCAGCCGGTATCGAAACCATCAACCGCAGCTGGAGTTTAGATCTTCGACTGCTGCCATGTCAAGATATTCGACCGCAGTCGAGCGTCGAAGTCTTCGACCGCAGCTGTGTCAAAATCTTCGACCGTTGCTATGTCAAGATCTTTGATTACTGCTGTGTTGAGATTTTTTACCACAGCCAGGCATCAAAATCTTCTACTACTGCTGTAACAAAATCTTTGATTGCTGGCATTGTCAAAGTCTTCGACCATGGTTGTGTCGAGATTTTCGACCGCTGCTGTGTCGAGATCTTCGATCGCTGCGATGTCGAGATTTTTAACCATAGTCAAGCATCAAAATCTTCGACTGCTACTGCATCGAAATCTTTGACCGCTGGCGTTGTCAAAATCTTCGATTGCTGTTGTCTTGAAATCTTTGACCACTGCTGGTGTCAAAACCTTTGACCGCAGTTGGTGTCAAGCTCTTCGACCCACAGCCGTGTCGAGATCTTTGACCGCTGCCGTGTTGAGATTTCTAACCATAGCCGTGCGTCAAAATCTTCGACAGCTACTGCGTTGAAATCTTCGACCGCAGCCGGTGTTGAACTCTTTGACCGCTACTGGAGTCGTGATCTTTGACTATTGTCATGTCAACCTCTTTGACTACAACCGTAGTCGAGATCTCCGACCGCAGTCGGTGTCAAACTCTTCGACCTTTGCTGGAGTTGAGATTTTCGACCGCTGCCGTGTTGACCTCTTTGACAGTAGTCGTTGTCGAAATATTCGACCACAACCGTTGTTGAAACCTTTGCCCGCTGCCGAAGTTGAGACCTTCGACCGCTGCTGAAGTTGAGATCCCCGGCCACTTGCTTAGTTAAAACCTTCGACTACAGTAGTCGTAATCTTCAACCTCTAATTGTAGTCATAACTTTCAACTACTAACGATAGTCAACGTTGAAAAGAGAGCTAAAGTAGTCGATTGTCGTAAGCAGTTAGAAGTCAAGAGTCGTGAGGTTGTAAGCCCCAGTTGTTGGTAGCTATAGTTGTCGTAAGCTCCATTGGTCGGTAACTATAGTAGTCATATAGTCGAAAACTACAGTACCTAGTCGGTAGTCATAAGTGCAGTAAATCGGTCATAAGATACAATAGATTAGTCGTAAGTGTGCAGTAGATTGATCGTATGTGAAGTAGATCGGTCGTAAGATACAGTAGATTGGTCGTAAGTACAGTAGATCAGCTGTAAGTGCAGTAAATCAGTTGTAAGTTACAGTGCCTCATCGTTAGTCGAAAGTTGGTAGTCGAAAACCTACAGATCCTAGTCGGTAGTCGTACTTACAGTACCAAGTCAGTAGATGTAAGTTACAGTACCCTGTCGGAAGTCATAAGCTGCAGAACCTAGTTGGTAAACGGTAGTCGAAACCTATAGAACGTAGTCGATAGTAGAAACTTGCTAAGCGTAGTCGATAGTTGGTAGTCGTAAGCTACAGTACCCGTCCGGCGCTCGGAAGACCTTCGCGGTCGAAGACCAGTAGTGCCAGCTCTGTGTGTGTGGTACAACCAAAATTGCGGTAGGATCGACATTATTAAAGACCTGTTTGGTCGAAGTGCCATGATCGGTAGTTGGTAGTCAGAGCGACCGAGTACCATAACGGTTGGAACGTCTGTGTATCGAAGAAGTCATGAGTAGACTCGTAAGGTCGGTAGCCACAATGGTTGTAAGGCCGTAAACTATAGTGGTCATAAGTTGCGGGATCGTAGGTTTCTGCAGTTCTTTGGATTTATTTAATTAGAAGTCGAAGTCCTAAAGGAGCACCAACTCGAGCAGGGTCAAGACAAAAGACAAAGACCAATAGCTTCAAGATCATTGACTGAAAAGGTTTCGAGTAAGATCAAGACCACGGTAATTTAAGTAAGACAAGAACCCCCTTTGATATGCATACATGTATGTTCCATTAAAACTGCTACACTGTGGACAATGGTGGTTACAACCACTCGAATGCATTAAACCTTCCTTGCAAATTTGATATCCCCACTGTTGTAACCCTTAGGACGTGGTTAGACATAGCTAATTTCAAAATTTTGGGTACATAACTTGAGTACATGTTCTAGATGCTTAGTCATGCACTAGATTCCGCTAAGTTTGAATCTTTGAACAAGTTTACATATGCGAATGATGGTTTCAAAATATTGGACCAAAGGAGGAGCATCTGTTAGTTTGGTATAAAATAAAATGAAAACCTAGTTTTTGGATGCGGATGAGTTATATAATAATATGTCAAATGTGAGGAGGAACCTCGCATGTAAATAGGGATGGGATGGTTTCATTCAAGTAACTAAACATATGGATAATTTTTTTTTGTTGAACTATCTCGTACATGTACCATTTGATATAAATTACCAAACACCCTAAATCGCTATAATGATTCTACTTAAATCAGGCAATTTATAATCACCGAAAGTCGCAGCAGTTTCCTTCTTAACGCCAGATCATCCTCTTCCCTGGCCTCGGCGTATTAGGTTGGGTTTAGAATCTGGCAGGCAGTACGACGGAACAGAAGAAAGGGAAAGCAACGAACGACGGTTGCTTGACAGCGAGGACGAACGAACAGAAGATAACGTTGTTAACGTCACGGTTGGAGCTAACTGCTGATAAACCAACGGCGTTTTTTTTTTGTCTCTCTTCTGATGCGACACCCGCTAGGAGAGTTAGTACCGTGGAGCTGTCAGGGACCTGGCAGGTTTGACATTCTTATTTTTGGCCGTCCGGAAAGCTCGAGGAAGGTGCTTCTTTTCAAATGCCGTTGTTCATGGCTGGCGATTTTTTATCCAAGTATGAATGGCTATATAAATAAATCAAATTTTAATATACTAATAAACTATTTTAAAAAGCTATTGACGATTTTTATACTAGTATGAACATGTATGTAAACAAATCAAATTTCAATATACCAATAAACTATTTTAAAAAGCTATTTTCATAGTTGTTTAAAAAAGACGATTAAAAAATCGCTCCGTTTATTTATTCGACAGAAAACCATAAGCCAAAAATAACCCATCCAAAATCATGGCTCAGTTCTTTTCCACTTATGACTTGTGGTGTATAGCTTATACTACAGTAACTAGGTTTCAAACGGTGCGTTTTTTAAGGTGGAGTCAACAGGAAAATTATAGTAAAAAATGTACTAGGTTCAGCTGTACCGACTAAAATCGCATGCAACTATTTTTCTTTACTTATTGCCTCTCACAAATAGTTAGAATTTAAAATTTTAAGTCATAAAAAATTTTATTTTTTTGGGCCCTCTTCAACATTTTGTACCATCTGAACTCTTCTCAAAGAAAACAGTAGCTAGCTGACTTGTCAGACTCTCGCTGATTGTCCAACAAAGCCAGGCTAGGTGCTCATAAATCAAACCAACTTTACGGGCCTAAGTGGTGCGCGCTTAGATACATGAGGTGCAATCTGGTTTACTCCATGTATTTAAGGTGTACAGTCGAATACCTATCTATTAGCATAAAACTAAACATGCTACGTATAAGACATGTTCATATTAGTTATGACTGATGATTTTTGGTTAAAAGAAAATAGTAATAACTGAAAAAATAACTTTTAGAAAGAACAAGTGAACGGTGAAAAAAGTGGGAATAAGATACGGACGTGAGACAAGAATGAGATAAGTACAACACGTAATATGTTTATGACCGCTGTCTTATCTCCGGAGCAACACATGAAAAGACCACTTAAAAAATATTTATATTAATTTCTGACTTCTTTGAATAAAAGATGGAAGAATTAAATAAGATTGCGCATTGTGCCATGGCGCATTGCTATGGCGCCCTTCGCGCCTCGCACGCCCTAGTGCCCCGGCACCCTGACGCCCTGGAAAAATCAAATGTCCCAAGCTACAAGAGCGTTGACGCCCTGACAACAAGCTTCTTACACACGGAATAACCAGGGACCAAGTCACTTAAACAACTCAAACGGTTTGTACAAGAATTTATGCTATGCAAGACCCCTGGTGCCAAATCACCCACCACCCTTGAAGTGGCAAGTTTCTCTGTATCCTTAAAAATTGAAGGACATGTTCGCATAATGGAGCCAGGTCATGTCCCTATTTCCCAGGTGTCAGAGGCCATGTCCTACTATGAAAAAAAACCTTCCAATACTTGGGCGTGTCTTAGTGGTGCTCATTTGGGCTTTTTTTTAGTGGTTTATGACTGAAAAGCACTGTAGCTGGTTGAAAAGTACTGTAGCTGACAGAGGCTTATTTAGCATAATTAAATTTAAAAATTAAAAAATATAAAAAATATGTTAGCCCATTACATATAATACAAACAAATACGGGAAAAAAAGAACCGGCAAAAAAACGCAACAAAAAAACAAAAGTTCAGAAAAAGACGAAATTTATGAATAGTGAAAAATAAGCCGAAAGTTAAAAGCTGAAGCCAAAACGATCACAACATTGCAAATTCACAATATCTCCCTCGGCAGTCTTAGGCCCCGCTCGATTAGGCTGAAAAGCTATGGCTTATGGTTGAAATTGCACTGTAGCGGCTGAAATTTTACTGTAGCTGAAGGTGACTTATTTGACGTAATTAAATTTAAAAAAAATTAAAATAGAAAAATATGCTAGCTCATTACGGACAACACAAACGAATACGGGAAAAAAAGAACCGGAAAAAAGCTCAAAAAAACTAAAAGTTCAGAAAAAGACGAAGTTTATGAATAGTGAAAAATAAGTCAGAAGCTGGCGCTGAAACGAGCGAGGCCTTAAGAGCTTGGACAACTTTGACCCTCGAAGGACTCGCCAGAACCCTTCGTAGCACAGGGAGTTACCCGTGCCTTCTCCTAGTGGCAGCCACTAAAGCAGATTCCCACGCACAATAGTCAAACGCCCTAAAGCTCCAAAGCCAATTACCAGGCGTGCATCATCTAACTGCGCTAACGCCATGCCGTGGCTACGCCTCCATACTTCAGCAGTAGCTGTGCATCCTTCGGTGCAGCGCTTCGGCACCCATGCGTCCCATGCCCTGCAGGCGCGCGCCCGAGCGCCCTGCAGCCGAACGACCGACGCCCTACGCCTTGCAATGTAACTCCATGTTCTTTCGTCTCACGCTGGATGCTCGCTCATGAGGACCTGGCACCCTATGCCCTTCGACGTAATACCCTGCAGCCGAACCTGGTCCCTCCAACAACTGGAAGGCTAAAACATGTTTTCATGTCAAAGATTCTTCCATGTACAAACCTCCTCCCAAACCTACTGCTGTCTACGGCATTCAATGGGCAAGCCCTATTCCTGATAAAGCCCCCTGGAAGACCGAAGAGGTCTACTAGAGGGAGGGTTAATAGGCGGTTTTAAAATTTTTTCTTCTATTAATTTTTTTGGCTAAACCAAGTATATAACGTGAAAACTTAACGCAATTTGATTTAGTACAAATAAAGTCTAAATCAATTAGGTTCACATAACTGCACCAACACCCTCAGATTATGAGCACATTTAAATATACAAAAATTATAAATCTGCTCAAAATCATGCAAAACACTAAATTTTATCATTTGAGTACAGAGAGAAAATGACATAGCATTTATAAATCAATTTTAAATGCTTTCAAATTTTACAGAAATAAACTTTGGACTCTTAAGAAACTTTTTCAATAAGAATGTTTTTAAAAAAAGGAGTCTCCATTCAAGAGTTATGCCAAAATTTACTTTCTTTGCCATCTTTTCACATAAAGAGAGGAGAAATGCAAAAGCCTTTCAAATGAGGACCAAAAATTTTGAAATTTTCCAGAATTAAACTTTGGACTAATTAAAGCCTTTCCCAAAAATAATTCATGAGAAAGGAATTTTTTCAAAAGATATAGTAAAATGCACTTTGATAGTATGTGGAAAAATAAATTTTGCATTGAAAGATCAAAATGTATTTCAATTTGCATTTCATGGATTTTTTTCATTTTTATAGCTTTATATAAGTTATAAATACTATTGAAAGCTAAGATACACAAAGAAATTCGGCTCAAATAGCAAAACTCACCATATACAAGAAATGGACATTTTAGGTCAATACTTGTTTTTGAATGAGATTCAAATGAGTAGAACTTTTCAATGGTTGGTCTTTTGTAAAAAACTTTGAGTTAGAGAAATGTTTGAAATAACCAACCCTTTGAGTTTTGTATTCACCACTCTTTCAAATACTCAAAATATTTTGATTTATGAGAATATGCTATTTAATTCAAAATCAAGATCATATTAGATCATTTTGGGGCAAAATTCTCCTTTTGATTTCTAATATAGAAATTTTTACTCAAAAGGTTTTGAAAACATTTAAAATACATATTTAATTACTTTTATCTAGTTTTTACAAATTTTAATCTTTTAAAGAAGATATTTGATTTTTTTTGACCAAAAAGGTGTTCTTTTGATTAGCTAATCTTGCATATCATTAGATTTTCACTCCATGAGTACCAAATGAAACAAATTAGAATAAAACACATTCATTCACAAGATCTATAACATATTTG
This sequence comes from Dendrocalamus latiflorus, assembly GCA_017311315.1. NCBI lineage: Eukaryota > Viridiplantae > Streptophyta > Magnoliopsida > Poales > Poaceae > Dendrocalamus > Dendrocalamus latiflorus. The sequence goes on from CM029621.1 coordinate 23,274,981, forward strand.
GGGCAAATAGGTAAAATAGTTTTCCCAATATTAATACTTTACCCTTTTATTATAAGTAAGCCTAAGATATTTAATAAGTTTTTTCACAAGAAAAACTCCCCATTACACAAGGTTTCTTTTGGCATTTTTTGTTCTCGTTTGACACTCGAAGGATTCTTTTCTTTCTCGTTTTTCTTCTTTTTCCACATCTCTTCCCCTTTTGATTTAAACTTTCTCTCCATATGTCATCTAACACCAAGAATTAAAGATACCACTTATAAACCTTTTGTCCATAATAGGTGCTTTTTAATTTTTTATGGTTCTTTTGTCTTTTCTATGAAAATCATATGCCACTTTGATGTTTATATCACTTATAATGATATTTGATACCACTTGTAGGAGAGATATCATTTAGGAGAGATATTATATGAGAGAGCATGGTTAAAAAAAATTTTTGCTCGGTAAAAGAAGAAAGTGATATCACTTGAAAGGGCAAGGATGAGATTCATGCCAAGGTCAAAATGATGAAAAGTCTTCCACCCTTGGAGAGAATAACAGTTTTTTTAGAAAATTGAAATCGATAGATTCTTAAACAAACCAGTCATTTTTTTAGAAAATACGGTAGTTCCACCATTCAAACTATGGTCATATTGTTTATCGGTAGTACCGCTCGGTATACTGCGGTAGTACCAGTTTCTGCTGAAAGCATGTTAAAGTTTGGAATTTTGATGAGAGAAGAGATATAATGTTATAAATTTCTCTAAAGTTTTTCGTAAAGAAACATAAATCACTTGTGAAGCATTTCTAACTATATGTCAATATTAAAAAATTTTAAATATAGTTTTAACAATTTAATATTTTATGTTTCTAAAACAAGCTCATTTTCAATAAACTCTTCAAAAATATGCAAGAATGAGCATTAGAAGAAATTTTAAGAAACCAATTTTGTGTGTGACTTGTAAATACCCTCATGAGCCAATATAAATCAATAATTTTGGCTCAAATGGCAAAACTTACTTAAGTGCTTGATTGTAACCGCTTGGGTCAACTTAGGATTTTAGATAAATTTCAAAACCAAATAACTTTTGATTGGTTGGCTTTCTGGAAAACTTTTGGATACCAATAATGTTTGAAATAGCCAACTCTAGTATTTTGGTATTGAACATTTTCTCAAATTCCTTTTAGAAATGATTTAGCCAATCCTAGGATTTTGATATTGAACATTTTTTAAAAAATCCTTTTAGAAATGATTTTTGACCAAGTTTTGAGTTTAAAGTCAAAATAAGATACTAGGTTGCTATTTTTGGGTTAGAAACTCAATTTTACTTGACATAAAATTTTTAAACACGAACCTTTGGAAAATCTTTGGAATGCATTTATATAAATTTTCAACCAGTTTTTCAAATATATATTAATTATTTCAAAATTTTGACTTTCGGCTAAATGGCTCAATTTTGAAAATCAGTACTAGCACTTAATTAATTTGTTCACGCTTAGGGATGTGATACATATAAATATGATTTAGCACTCCCCCTTAATGTGCCACTACATCTTGCGTATGACTACAATAATAAACTTTTAGATCAAGAGCAATAGCACCCCCTTTTAAAACATTTTTATGCAATTCAACCTACACAACGCTAGGGGCTAAATACTTCAATGTAAGTATTTGTTACCGAGATGGAATTAGTTCTTGATATGAAATGATCATCCTCAAGTTTGGCTCTCCTTTTGCACATGGTGGGATTTTACCTTTTTATGAATAAGCCAAGCCTCCAATGCCTCTCTAAATACCTATTACGCATTTAAGTGTATTTTGGTACCCACAACTTGGTTGGGTCCACAAATATTATTCACAATAGATTTAGACACCCAATGGCCCTAACAATAACTTTATGTGAACTAACATTTCTATCAAATACATTGCTATTTTTATCTTTCTTAAGCAAATAGATTTAGACATGGCTTAGGAATGATACCTTTAGGATAATCCTTACTAAAATATCTCTTTTCCTAGTAATTGTAGCAAGTGTGACATTTGCTAGTCCTTATCTTTCTCATTGCCGGTTTGCCTTTTGATTGATAACTTTTGCTTGTCACCTACCTTGTTGGGGCACACCGAGGCGAAGTGGCCTTTCTTGTTGCATCCAAACCATTTGACATCCTGCGAGTGTCTTGCATTGTACCTTGTCCTGCTATTTCTCCTTCTTGGAGATGAAGTCAATACCTCTCTTGTCATTTGAAATTATTTGATTGCTGACAAGTTTGTCAAGAGAGGCTTCCCTTTATAGCACTTCTCCAAGTCATAATTCAATCTTGTGACTTGGTCCTTCAGCTCTTTATTTTTGTCTACAAGGTTAGTCTCAACAAGTATAGAGGAAGTAGAAGCATCTAATTGAAAGCAACAAGGCATATCAATTAGGTGAATATGCTAAGCTTAGATAAAATGCAAGAATTCGGATGGCATATCATCTAGTAAATTACATGTAATGCCTATATCCACCTTAGGCCTATAATATTCTTTGAGAAGGAAGATTTCATGTTCCCCTTTTAGCACATTATAATCATTTTGAAGAGAGTCGTGTTCTTTATTTGAAATCTTATACCAGGTTTTCTCCTTCCCAAGATATTCATTAAGCTCTTCTAACATATTCATCAACTCATCATAAGAAGGTTCATGTTGTCAGTGTCATTATTTACCTTCTTATTATCTTTTTCCATGAAGCATTGAGTTGATGTGGAAGGACTTGTGGATTCTTCATTATCGAAGCAAGAGGTTGAGCATTCTTCTCCTGGCATCCACTCTTGTATGCAATTCTCATTGATTGAGGTGGACATTTCATAATCATCTTAAATTTTGGTCCATATCTCATGAGCTCTTTCAAGATTGTATATTGAATTAAACACCTCTACACTAAAACACTAAATAAAGCATTAGTTGCTTGAGCGTTGAGATATGAGCATTTCTCTTCCTCAATTGTTGGAGCAAGAGGATCCAACGGAGGAGAAAAGCCCACATCTACAATCTGCCATTTTTTCGGGCTCATGGCCTTAAAATAGTATATCATGCGGATTTTTCAATTATCATAATTTAAGCCATTGAATAGAGGTGATTCATCTAGATGCACTATATTACTAGTCACTACCCTTTAACTCTCCAGGCGGTAAATCCTAACAAATGAGAGAACAACCTCTGATACCAATTGTAAGATTGAGGAAGCCATCTAAAGGGGATGAATATGCAATTTTAAAATTTTTTCTTCTATTAATTATTTGGCTAAACCAATTATATAATGCGGAAGTTTAACTCAATTTGATTTAGCACAAATAAAGCCTAAATCAACTAGATTCACCTAACTACACCAACACCCTAAGTCTATGTCAAGATTTGCAATCCTAGGATGATAAGCAATCAAATTAATTCTATAAATATAAAATACTTGAATGTAAATTGAGTACAAGAAAACAAACCGCAATGACACAGTTACTTTTTACCACGATGTTCGGAGACTTGCTGGTCTCCCTTAGTCCACATTGAGGTAAGCCCAAACGAATTGAATCGGCTCCACAAATTAAGCCTTCAACCTCAAATCCACTAATGGTATTTATTTCCCGCTCCGGATAGGTGAGCTCCAACCTTCATAACTTGCCGGATTTTCTCACAAACTTCTTTGAGAAGATCATTGTGCACGATGCCTCCAACACCGTCTAGGAGTCAGCAACTTCCGAGAGTAATAAGTCAAGCCCCTTGCTTGACTCTCACCACGTGTAATGAATGCACAAGCTCAAGTGGATATTAGATCCACCTCTAGGTGCAACACGTGCAATCTAGAGTCTTCCTCCTTGCTCACAAGGTGCAACATATGCACAATTGAGAGGAGGATCTCATAGTAGCTAAAGGGAATGAAATGGAGTGCAAAAGGTTCTACCCCAACTGGCCACAAGGGAGTATTTATACCCCTACACACAAAAACTAGCCGTTTGAAGCAAAACCCTTGCAAAGTCAGAATTTTCGGAAGTACCGCTGTTATAAGGCTGGTACTACCGCTACCCTCATAATAGTTACACAATTAGCAGTTATTTAGTAAAATCAGAAGTACCACTGCACAAAGTCTAGTACTACCGATCATCGGAAGTACCGCTCCAGACATGTAGAACTACCAATTTCCAGGGGAGGAGAAAACCTTCCAAAAGGTGTCTCTTTGAAAAAACATACCACCTAGATTTTCGAAGTATCTGGGATCGGTAGTACTACTCACACATAGCCGGTAGTTCTAACTTCCAGTAGTACCACACAACACATGCCAGTAGTTCCAATTTTCTTGACAAGCGTAGATACTTCAACAATTCTTGCAAAATACATTTGCAGATTATAGTATCATGCACACAAGTATCAACCATCATTCCCAATAAGTTGCAAAACAAATATGCACACTTTTTGAATCATGACACAAGGTATAGGTACATGGACTTAACATGTTTGCAAAACACATTCGCAAATCTAAGTCATATGCTACAAAGATTATGTATGAGCTTCAACCATTTGCAGAATACATTTGCAAATATAAGCCTCATACCACAAGAAGTAGGAAACATGGACTTCAAACACTTGCAAAATATATTCGTAATGTATAGTCCTATGGTATAAGCATTCAACACATGAACTTCAACTATTTGTAAAACACATTCGCAAATACAAACATTATGCTACGAAGAGTTAGAGCAAGTGATATTGAGACACATGATGAGGTTTAGGCTACTAGACATGACCCCCTCTTAATAGTACGGCAACCTATACTAGCAATTCAGTCTTCCAACCAAACACCAAGACCAATAAAAGACTAGGAACACATCCTTAACCCTAGTTAGTTATACCTTTACCTTGAGCAACCTCTTAAAACTCGATGACGCACATCTTCACCACAAGTCTGGGTCATTGTCTTAATATGCATCAACACATGATGCACCATTTACTTGAACTCCATCAACATATGATGAATTTTCTCTTGACTTGATGATTAACTTATAATCATCTCCTCTTAGACATAAATTAACTCATGATGCATCCTTTTCTTGATGGCCTTCAACTCATGAAGTCATATTTTATCCCGCATCTTGACTTGATGATCTTCAACACATGAAGTCATCCTCATTTGTGGAACCTAACCTATTCATCTAACTCATGAAAAATGTTAGTCCACAAATCAATTGTCATCAATTACCAAAACTTAATCATTAACTTATAATGGAGGGACTAGATTCTATAATCTTTCATTTTGGTAATTCATAACAATCTCAACAAATAATGAAATAAAGATTGATTTACGAGTATACAATATGCACACAACACTTGTATACTCTAGGATAAGCTTTCTGAGCAATTAACTCATTGGAATGGAAGTATTTATTTTTGAGATTAATTGCTAGTAAACCTTATACATCTGGTTGTCATTTAATCATCCAACCATTATCACATAATGGAGGACTAGATGACAACCTGATTGTAACTGATTGAATTCAAATCAATTGAGAGAGTATATATGAACTACACAAGTTATATAAGGATCCTTAATATATGAAGCGCGCTATCGCTCCACACATTTAAATGCCCTACACGTCCAACGGAGCACCATGCGACATACCCTACATTGCGCCCACAATGTGCCCGAGCGCCCTGTAGCCATGTGCCAAGCGCCTTATGGCCTTGCACCTTGTGGTCATGCGTCCTACGGCCTGTAGCTGCGTGCCCTGCGCCTTACAATTGTGCACCTTGTGCCCTACAGGCCAGTGCCCAACACACGCCCATGCATCCTACAAGACTCATGTTGTGTGCATGCATGCGCCTAAACATCGGCACCCTGTTGGATGCACGCCCACATGGTCCAATGCCAGCGTCCAAGTCTGGGGGCCACGCTTATGCGTCCAACTCCGAATGTGCATCACGCGCATGCTACGCATGGCGTCACCGTGTTCCAACACTGTGGGTCCCACAAAGCGCCTTGTGCCATTGCACTCTGCATCAGGACGCTTCGCACCTACCGGCCAGCCCCTTCGTCTGCAGCCAGCACCGTGATGGTGACACCCTAGATGCCCGCACCCCTATGTGTTGTGCTCGGTGCTGCTCATCCCATCCCCAAATCAAGCTGGCATACATCAGGGTTGTATATTGAATATACTTAATGGGAGATGGAGATATGGATGTGTGAGGGGCACCCCAGCAATGCCCTGTTCTTCGCCGATGCGTGGCTCCCACACCCGGCACCCACGATGCCCACACTTGCTCTGACATGTGGCTCCCACGCCACACGACAGGAGAGATATGTCTACGCGCGACACAATCGTGTCAACGCACAGCGTCGACGCTCGGCGCCGATGCCCACGTTCACCCAGATGTGCCCGTTCCATGTTTCTTTGTTTGCTTTTCAATTGGATTGCCTCACATTGACTGCTTTAATGGGGGGCAAAAGAAAGAGACTGCTTTTGGCCTCACATCCAGACAAGAAGTTGACCGCTTTAATGGGGTAAGAGGAAAGTAAAGTCTATGTCTCCCTCTCCTGCTCGGGTAACAGCCTAGTAGGCACAGGTTCGAGCAGCTCATTACAATTGGGCACCCAATTGGGCTAGCGTATACGGTCCGTTCAAGCTCTAGCAAAGCGACACACAAGCAAGGAGCAAGGTCCTGCAGCCTGCAGCCGAAATTTTTGATGAACTAGATGGCTTTGCTATAGTTTGGTAGTCCACTAATTTGGTTAAGTCTGATGGCGCGCCATGGCTTCGGCACCTAATCTTGGATACAACCTCAGTTTGAACCCACTGGGTGTTGGCAAAATATCAACATTAACGTGGCAAGCAGGACAATCTACGACTGCTCCTTTGGACGCTTACTCAGTGCCAAGGGGCAGAGGGGCTAGTGTTGGAGGAATAAGTCTACCCCTTCCACTAATGGGGCTTGCTCTATGGAAGACTCCTATATACAGGTCCAAGAAATGCAATTATGCTCAAAAAAGACTGTAACACCCCTCACTTGTACTTATAGGGTAGCTATCCCACAAAAGGTTTTTTAGTCATTTGTACAGGCAAGAGCCTATAAATACCCCATGTATCACTCATTTGAATGGGAGCTCTCTTGAGCTCTCATGAGTAATAAAGAAGCACATTTAAACTGGCGAGTTCTCAGGAGCTCCCTCACCGGAGGTAACCCCCGTTGGCTCACTGACAGGAGTAGGGAAGTCCTCTTGGACCCCTGAACCTGTATAAACCCCATGTCATTTTTACTCTCGTGGACGACGGCTTGTAAGATAGCCGACGTCCACCCCCTCATTTGTGCATCGATGTCTCGATACTAGGGTTAGTAATAAAAGACTTAAAAATCTAGTATCGAGACACATGATGAGCAAGAACAACAACACTAGTCTTAGAAGTTAAAACAAATGTAAAATGATACAAAACCTGACTACCCTGAGGATGCACCCCCATGTGAGCTCTACCTAGACTCTCTCTGAACTCTCGTCTAGGCCTAACAAAAATCTAGCGCTCACCATGTCTAGTAGGCACTCATGGACAAATCCTGTCCTCATGGCAACCAAACCCTGGATGAGAAGCTACCTAAATCCATCAAAGAAGTCCTCTACAAACATAAGTCTGGCTAAGGATCTATGAACACTCTTAGCTACAGGAGCACATTTAGCTTTAAAGGCTCTCTCTCTCTCTACCCCTCTTCTCCTTCTTAGGCCGCCTAAAGCAGAACTTATACAAGTGATCATCTCTCTCACAATAGCCTTTGTTGTATATCAAATGGTATAGGATGAAATTTTTGTTCTACAGAGCAAAAGATCTAGATCTATTTCTTTTCCCAAAAAGCCCACCAAAACACACAAAACAACCCCTCCAATCACCACCAGTAGTCATCCACCACACCCCCACATGCGATTCACCAACTAGACTACTAAACCCACCCGCAAGTGACACAACCACTCCATCCTTGTAAAGGAATGAGCTAATTTGCTTAGTACTATCGCAATTGTTTGCAAGTTGTAAAATACCATTACAAAGATATAAAGCTTACAAATGCCATCGCAAATACAAAAACTCTAGAGAATGCCATCGCTGTTGGCTTTTCCATCTATTTGCTTCGTTGACCGCCATTTAGGTGAGATAATAAATTATAATGGACACTTTTGCCCTTTGGCATTCTAGAGAGAGAACGAGAATAGAGGGGGAAATAAAGGGCAGACGGCAGCGGCTCTAGAAGGTGGTGGCACCGGTAAGATGAGAGGTAGGCGACAACAAAATGGGTCGCCACAACCATGAGGAGATCATGGGAGATGGCGACATGGGCGTCTATGCATGGTGGTGGCATGAACGGCGATTGGAGCGATGGCTAAGTGCGAGTGACAGTGGCAGCGGTGCTCTGTCGATGGCTGGCAGAGGGTGGCTTGCGCATGGGCACAATGTGACCTCCTGGAGTGCTCCCGTGCAATCGGCTTGGTCGAAGGATGGACGGAGATGGCTAGCGATGGTGGGCGGCAGTGATGAAGGGTAGGGCGTCAGTGCTAGGTTCCACGGTGGTGCATTGCCCAAATTGATTTGAGGAAAAGGTAGAGGGGTGGGGAGGATGGTTGAGATGCGAGGAATTGAAGTTTGGCTCACCGGAGATGACGAATCGACAACGAGGAGTGAATTCAGTCGGTTTTGGGGGAAGTTCAATTTTGGGTGATTGGTTGCACGAAAATCAAATTAACTTGGAGGATGGGTTGCTTGGATGCTAGAACACGATGTGACGTGAATAAAACTTGAAAAAAATTCTTGACAGTGATTGTAGACATTTTTGAAGCATACGTCATCGACGTTCTCGTCGCTTCGCTGAGTTTCAGGCTGAACCACCTGCGTCACCACCTTTACCTTGGTCCCAGAAGTCCGTTCCATGCTGACCATCGATGGGATCAAATATGTGATTGACTCAGGGTTATGCAAGATCAAGTCGCTGTTCGTCGCACCCATCTCCAAGGCATTAGCCAACCAGCGACACACATCTTCCACTAGCTTGTGCTATTGGAGGGGAAAATGATATGTAAGACCGGATATTACGAAAGGAAAATAAAGAAAAGAAGAAGGACGAATGAGGGCAAAATGGTCAATTCACTCCAGCGTGATGGAAAAAGTCATGGCAGTGGTGTTTTGCAGATTTTCGACCATGGCAATGATTTTTGCAATGTCTCTTCTTTATGATGGTACTTTTAAAGTCATCATTTGTTACGGTATCATGAAACAAATAATAGAATTCTTTATAGCTGGGAGGATTGGCGGCCTCCCAGCCCATCCACATCGTCAGTTTTGCAAAGAAACCCTCGAAGTTTCCCGAAATAGTATCGACGTCCTTAGTTTGCATGCTGTCCGTTCGATCGCCCCACCAACTCGATCCGATCGTCCATCTCCACTTGCACAGCACATGCCCTAACCCCTCCCCCGTTTCCCTTGCAGACCCCACTGCCTCAGTACCCGCCTTCTCCTCTCCCCACATGCCATCGTTCCTCACCCCCACCCCCGACACGCTCGCCGTCGGTCCTCGCTCGTGGCGCCCTCCTCTCTCCAGCTTCTTCCCACCCGAGCGTCGCCAGCCCTGCCCCTTATTCCCCCCGCAGAGCTTGCTGCCTCCCCTTGTTTCCCTCGTAGACCCCGCTGCCTCACCGCCTTGCCTTCGCCCGCCCCCTTGTCTGTGCTGCCGTTTCCTCTCCTTCGACCTCGCCGCCGCCCTCGTCACGGTCGCAGTCCCCCGCTCGCTCCTCTCGTGCTCTCTCTCTCTCTCCCTCACGGCTGCCTCCTCTCTCCCTCTCGCGTCTCCTCTCTACTTCCTCCCTCGCGCGGTGTACTCCCCCACACCCAATCGTCCAGCCGGTTGCCGGTGGAGAGGCTGCTTGCCTCGATCGTTCAATTTGGCTGGAATCGAGCTGGAAACCCGTAGGTTCAGATCGAGTTTAGTAGAAATAATCTTGGCTTAGAGTATAAGACGTAGTAGAGTCCGTCTCTGTGTGTAACTCAAGTTGAAGTTGTGTTCAACTTGAAGTTCAAATATGTATGCTAATAAGAGATTATTAGCATATATATTGAGGAGGCTTATAGCCAATTTTGTAAGAAAATCAAGAAAAAGAAGAGTAAATAAGAGAATAGAGAAATTTTCTAATGTTTTCTCCGTTTATTTACGATATATGTGTTTTTTTCTGGATCAAAGTTTTAACAGAGCTTATGCTTCGATCGTTTCGTTTTGCTTACAAGCAACTCTAGGAGGAGCAGCAGCAGGGATACAAAGAGCGATTGAAAGATGAGTCGTAGCCTTGGGATCCCGCTAAAGCTGCTGCACGAGGCGGCGGGCAACGTCGTCACGGTGGAGCACAAGACCGACGAGGTGTACCGCGGGTCCATGGTCGAGTGCGACGACAACTGGAACTGCCAACTCGACCACGCCATCTTCACCGCCAAGGTACTTGCTTGTTCCCCTTCCTTCCTCCTCCAGATCGGATCGCCGCATGGGCTTGATAGACATTTTTGCAGTTATTTTGATCAAAGCTGACTGCATCCCTCTCTCTCTCTCTCTCTCTCTCTCTCTCTCTCTCTCTCTCTCTCTCTCTCTCTCTCTCTCTCGGGGGTTCAATGCAGGATAACAGATGCGTAGTGTTAAACTGGAATTCTTGCTACAACAGTTGCTGTTGTGAGACGTGTGACTGATGCCATTTATTTTCTACACATGCTTCTTCAGGTAAGTGGATCGTCAGTTTTAATCTTCTAGATAAGGTTTCGCATTTTATACGATTTTTATCGCTCATAGACGGAGTAGGTACAAGATGGAATACTGTGAACGATACATTGGTAACTTGGTATGCATATTAAGATTAACATGCTAATTGAGTGATCAATATTTCCCTTTACCAATAAGATTTGACATTTTCCTAATTAGATCAGATGCTGAGTTTTGAAAATACCCGAATTGTCCCAGCAACTTTCTATACTTGACTTGCTGTGAGAAAAGACTTCTTTTTACAGGAAAGCTGAATATTCTTGTCATTGTGATCTTATTCTAATAATGTTAATGTACTATCTATTTTAAATGGCTGATTGATTATATTTCTTTGACTGAACAATTGTATTGTCTTGTTACTTAATTTCTCTTCCTGCTCCATCTTCAATTTTAGAAGAAAAGATTCTTCTTGTTATATGATTTCATTTCGTAGTTTCCAGCTGCTTGTTACTGAACCTTATTTGGTTTACTTTGGTTGTGCGTGTTATTGTGTTAAGTTTCCGAGTAGTTTTTGTTGTATTTAGGCCAACCAGAAATGGGCAAGAACAGGTTGCTGTTTAGCATTGCAAACAGTATAGGTATGTATCACAATAATGCCTATTCACTATTCCTGGGCTTGTGATTTGCGAGAGGTTATTCAGGGCAGAGTGCTGTGACTATCATAAGGCCAAAAAAAAAACCACTTCCTGCTTACATCTAGCCATAAAGTTGACTGTATAGATCAACGCATTTTGGCTAAGCTGACAATACATCGCTGCTTCCTGATCTATTTGCGCACATATTTAAGTCAACATGGGCTAATTTTGTGCCTCTTTGATTGGTTTGCCTGCTGTTTCTCTTTTTTTGTTCTTGCTGTCTTGGGGGGCTTGTGGTGCTAATTTGTATACATTGTTTCCTGTTTCAGGTTCCAGCCCTCCAGAAGGATGGGATAGTGCCATTTTGCTTTCCCATGATCTCTGCAGCTCTCCTAGATAATTGGTTGGGTGCCTTGCATTTGCTAACTTTTAGGTCTATGCATCCACATTATTTTGCCCAGCTGCTCTATTTTCAGTCCATCAATCAGTGGGTGTAAATTAGGTGTTTACTTATATTGTTCCTACTAATGCTTTTCCCTTAATGCATGACCGCCTCCTCCAATGTGAGATGGGTGTGGATTTAGGTTCTGTTCATGTGATTTTTTTACAAAATGTCCTCTTGGTCGCTTGAATTAGAATATGTGAGTGCCATCCATTTTAGATGTGCAATACCCACGGCTTAAAATAGGTAACAATAAATGATCAGATGTAACTTTTAGAATGTTGTTCTCACTTATGTGAGACCAATTTGTATTTTGCAGGAGTTCCAAAAAATAATTCTGTATTTTAGCAACATTGAACTTTCTCAGTTTCTCTGTGCTTTTCCTTTTCAGCTATTGGAGTGCCATAAGCTAGAGGTGCTGCCTTCGACATTGGCCTTACCGCCTTAGTTGAGTGCCAAAGTGCACGACATTGAAGTTGCATTCTTTCTAAGGGCCATTCGATGGACATGTTTTGTACCATGTTTCATGGTAGAATCCACTCCATCCCTGACTAAGCTTTCCATTTACAGCTCATCTTTCATACCATTCAACTATATGTTGCTCTCTGTGAGTTTGTCCTTAGGAGAACTATAGATTAGTCACTTTCCGGAAGTAGCTTTGCTTTTTGATGAGCAGTCTTCATCAGCATCCAGCAAACAGAGTGTATCTATCATAATCAGAAAGTTGTTTAGTTACATTTCTTTTTACCGTGTACGCTTCACTTTTTAAATAATCATGTGTGACTATAATATGTAATTATTCTATAATTCATTCAGTTGATAATGACTTTATTCTTAGTTAGACCTTTTCTTTGAGATGATTGAATTCTAGCTGCTTGAATCTCCTTTGTTTATTGTTGTCTAGAAAAAATCTCCATTGTTTATTGATCTCAACATCTATTCTACTTAGGTTGCAATTACTGTGGCACATGAATTGGCTCATCAATGGTTCGGTAATCTTGTAACCATGGAATGGTGGACTCACTTGTGGCTAAATGAAGGTTTTGCTACTTCAATAATCAATTTGGTGACCCAAAATTTCAGAAATTTAATATTAGGCTACCCAAACTGTGGCATTTGATATGTTGTGCATTACTTTGTATAAAACCATAGATTCTATGCGCTATATTTTTGTAGAAATGAGAATCTATTGTGGAATGCAAAATTTGACAATGGTAAGCACTGACGATGCATAAAATGTTAGCTACATTCCTGTCACATTCATTGGCTGATTCATTATTGACTCTTGACATGCCTATGGAAAATGATGCTTAGATCATGGATGTTCTAATCATGCTAATACTGACCACCACCAAGTGACAATTTATTCCATGGATGTTTTCAGTAGAAATAATGATTAAGGATTTTTAAGATAACATTTGGTAATAGTTATTTTTTTGTGTATCTTTTCTTGGTTTTATCCCACCGAATAGTTGTTTGCAACTTTGGATACTTCAGTGTGTCTTCTGATTCATCAGACTAAGACATTTTTGTGAACATTCTCATTCTGTTACCCACTTGGTATATAGACATATCACTGCTGGTTAAACTAAAATATATTATCAGCCTAATTGATTTTGAACACATTGATAAGTGGCAGCATGATTTTGGATATATGAGATTTGATGAAAATGTGTGTTTATCATTATAAAAAAAACTACAATTGTTCCTAAAGTTTATCCTGCCTCTTGAGCCTTGAGTAAGCCTTCTAATGTACTGTTATTTACACACCTAAGTTCTCTTCTAGGGCATATAACCAAACAGTGCATGGCTTTGTTACAAAGTATTAAGTTTCACTTAAGATCATACCTGCAATTTGTCTTTACTATGTTCTTTAATTACTATAGAGCTTTATAGCTACAGGAGGAAGCAAAAAAGTATTCCTTAGTCTTAGCTCCTGGTCAACATGGTGATTTAAAGTATCATCTTTTTCCTTATTCTTTTCCCATTCGGACACTATATTTCTAATTATTCAACATTTATTATGTGTGAAACTACCTCTTGATATTCTGTCGGAATTTATACAACTCTTAAGTGCTCTCTTCAGTCTTTATATGTAATTATACTTAATATCGACCCACCTATGTACCCAAATGTTACGGGCCTGTTCTTTTTAGCTGCGGCTTGTTGTTTTTGGGCTGTTTGTACAAGAGGTTACAGAGTAACAGAAACTCATGTGCGGTTTTTGCCGATATAAATGAAGTTAGTAAAGTATGTACTACAATTAACTAGTAGATTCATTTAAAAAAAAATACTCTGTTTAAAAGCTAGTTACTATAGAAAAGTCGAAAAACAGCTTTTAGAAAATGAAAAGAAACAGAGTCTATATTTGATTCCAAAGCTATCACTGATGTGGGACCTTCTTAATTCTTATACGGCTAAGGGTTTTCTGCAGACTTCGCATTCTCTACGGTCTTCGCATGGACGCAACTAGCCCGTCTTTCCTGTCTAGTTATCCCTGAAGGAATCGGTCCCTCCTGACTCACTTGACTCCACCTTGGTGTCTCATTCCCCAAGGGTTCCATCGCGTACTACCACTGCCACAACGGAGCCCGCACCGGGGGCCATCGGGCTCGCCGTCCCCACCTGCCAGCGACACACGCAAAGGCACCGTTACCCGGCCCGGCCCGGCCCGGTCGCTCCTCGGCTCGGCGCGTCATGCCCCCCGCGACACTGACAGGGGTGTCCCATCCTCCCGTCGCTGACACTCGGGGACCACCGTGCCGCGCTTTTTCGGTAGGCAGCTCCTCCTCGGCGTTGCGCTGCTTCCTGTCGTGTCCTCTTCCTTCACACCTCTTCCCTCCCTCCTGTCGTGTCCATTTGTATACGACGCCGATGCGCCGCCCCGGTGGCGTCGCCCTCGCGCCGCCTTAGGCCGCTGCCATTTCTAGCCACAGACAGAGGCGGCGGAGGAGGAGGAGGGAGATGGCGTCGTTGCCGGTGGCGCGGTGGGGCGGGATGAGGCAGACGGGGGTGAGCCTGCGGTACATGATGGAGTTCGGGGCGCGCCCCACGGAGCGCAGCCTGCTGCTCTCCGCGCAGTTCCTGCACAAGGAGCTCCCCATCCGCATCGCCCGCCGCGCGCTCGACCTCGACTCCCTCCCCTTCGGGCTCTCCAGCAAGCCCGCCGTCCTCAAGGTGAATCCTAGTACGCACGTCGCCTTCGTTGTTACTGCTGCTGTATTAATAGATCGCTGCTTGTTTCTTTGGTGATGGTGGCCTAATTTGGGCTGACGGTTATCCGTACCTGTGGGTATCGATTCGCTTCGCGGAGCGGTTTCCTTTTTGTTCTCGTATAGTGTGATTCTTGTGGGAAGTTTGGGGTTTTTTCGCTAGATTTTGCTTTTGTTTGGAGTAGTTTGATTTGGGCTATTTTTTTGGGGTGTGAATAAAGGATTGCTTCGTTTCGCGAATAATACTACTACTAGTTTATCAGTTTGTCTCCTAGGATGTTTATTCGGGAGCATTTAAAAACAGTTCTTTTAGGATTCAGTGCTGTGTTCTTCGTTTTTCTCCGCTGGTTTCGGCAATAGCTTCCCGCTTCTGCTTTTAATTCACTATTTCTTAATTTCGTTTTTTTTTTGCTTTTTATAGCTTTTTTCCTTTTCTTTCTTTTTTCTTTTTCATATTTCTTTGCATTGTCTGTGAATAATGTCCCCGTTCAATTTCTTGTTTGTGATCAGTTCTTGGGAAGAGGAGCAGGGGATGGCCACTGTTGAGACGGTCCCATTTTCTAGGGAATAACAAATTGTTTATTCTACTAAATTATCTGTTTGGTTGCTTTCGTTTGAGCCTGTAGCTTTTTACGAATTGAAATGGTTCTGTCAGTTCTTGGTTAACATTATAGTTGTAATGTCATTTTCTGTCTCTTCGTTTGACTAAAATACATCATGAAAACCTTCTTGTTCAACCCCAGCCAGGTTTGACAATTGCAAAATTTGTGATTCACATGCTTGTCATTTCGGTTCTTGGAGAGACGCGTAGCATTGTTGTATCACAGGATAAGGGGGAATTTTGTAGATTCCTTCCTGCCAACTTGCTTAAATTGCTTTGAATTTTTTTATTATTATATTGGCTTCTTGAACTTATCGGTTCAGGTGTCAGAAACACCTGAACTCATCAAATTGCACATATTCTAAGAAGGATTAGCAGAACCGAATCAGTACATTCTTGCCCATGAGAGTGCCCATTTACAGGACTAACTTTTGGTCTATTCGGTACTGTGAAGGTGAGAGATTGGTACTTGGACTCGTTCCACGACATCCGGTACTTCCCGGAGGTAAGGAACCGGGACGATGAGCTTGCATTCACCCAGATGATCAAGATGATCAGGGTGCGGCACAACAATGTGGTGCCCACCATGGCGTTGGGTGTGCAGCAGCTGAAGAAGGACCTGGGTGGTACAAAGGCATTCCCCCCTGGAATTGATGAGATCCACCAGTTCCTCGATCGCTTCTACATGTCAAGGATTGGGATCCGCATGCTGATAGGTTAGCAGACTCAGCACTTGCCCATCTGTTACATGCTAAATCTATAACATTTTTACTTGTGTCTGCTGGCAGGTTCAGTTATTAACATGCTGTCAAGTGTTTAACTCACATTCCTAACTCATAAGTAGTGTTTGGCATACTGCCCTAACCAACTGATACGAAAGTTCATTTTATTGGTTCTACTTTCTGCCTTGCCGAAAGAAGAACCACTCTGAACCTGTCATTCTGCCTGACAGCTGCCTAAAAGTTTTTTCATTACTTAATTAATTTGGAAAGTATAGCTTGGGTGCAGAAATGGATATCTTACTTGCCTCATTTGGAAAGAGTAGTTCTTACGTGCTCTCCAAAAATAAATAAACTACATGAGTCCTAAAGTTGTATTGTAAGTAGTGGAGTGGTGGATGGTTGCAGATCAGGACCTCAACGTGCTTTAAAATTTGTACTTTTCACTATCGGGAGAGCATTTCTTAGTTGGATATAGAAGTGCAATTGCTGTAACCTTGTAATGTTCCAGCAGAATATATTTTTCCTTGGAATGTGGTGGTTAGTGGTTACCCTTACCCAATCATTTTATATCTTACTGCCCAAAAACTACAGCAGTTGCCGTAAGATAACCGTCTATGACTACTCTTACCCGATCATTTTATATCTTCCTGCGCAAGAACTACAACAGTTGCCGTAAGATAACCGTCTATGACTACAAGTCAAAAAGGAAAAAGAGAATTATTTTGCTGTCCCTGTCCTGATGTGAAAGTACTAACACAAATAGATAAATAGCCCTTGTTAATTCACTGTTTCTTTCTTAGTTGTGCTAACTTGCTCGATTTCAGGGCAGCATGTTGCTTTGCATGATCCTGATCCAGAGCCTGGTGTCATAGGGCTCATAAGCACAAGATTGTCCCCCATGCTGGTGGCTCGACTTGCTAGTGAAGATGCACGTGCTATTTGCATGCGGGAATATGGATCAGCTCCTGACGTCAACATATACGGAGACCCAGATTTTACATTTCCGTAAATCCCTCCTTTTATGTGCTTGCTATGTACCTTTGTTTTTATTTGATTTGATCATACTTTAGTGTTAATTCTTGTTTGCCATTAATATATCTGTCAGGTTTCATATACTTCCATTGTCATTAAAGTGTTCCGTGTCTTTTATGCAACATTCAGCTTATTTGCTTCATTTTACTAGTTCATGTGCAAATTGCAATTATTTGGCCTTTACTGTGTTTATCAGAACCCGTTCAACTCTAACCTTTGTAGTGAATTTCATCAGTGATATAGCTGAAGTGCAGAAAGTCTTAAAATGGTTTTCCTGAACTGCTTTGACTTCTCAATTGCAGATATGTTACACCACATCTACATCTCATGATGTTTGAATTGGTGAAGAACTCCCTTCGTGCAGTACAGG
The DNA here is from genome assembly GCA_017311315.1 of Dendrocalamus latiflorus. NCBI lineage: Eukaryota > Viridiplantae > Streptophyta > Magnoliopsida > Poales > Poaceae > Dendrocalamus > Dendrocalamus latiflorus. The sequence continues at coordinate 23,292,706 of CM029621.1, forward strand.
AACATTTTATGAACTCTGATAAACATGCACCTCCCGTTAGGATCATAGTTGCTGATGGAGCAGAGGACGTAACTATCAAGGTATGACTCTCCCCAAGAATATCCGTTGCCTATTTTGTGGAGAACTTTCTAGGCTCAAACATGTTAGAGAACAAATTTCGCGAATACATAAGCTTCTGTGGATACAAGAGTTTCCGTTAATCATTGCTGTTGGTATTAATTTAACATTTCTTTTTACTTGTGGCATATACTGCAACTGTAAATGTAGAGAATAGAGAATTAAAATTGAGTTTTTAACGAAAACTGTGCCTTTTTTTTATAATAATGTGACATTAACCTTTGCGATACACTTATGTATTAGTTCTGCAGAGACCTCATTTCTTTACTAGTGAGTGATGACAAGTCCAAATCCAGATCCTCATGGCTCCACATGTTTTTTCAAAGCAGAAATATTAGCTCAGGCCATGTTTCTCTCTTGCAAGAGTGATTCAATGTCTGCAAGAACAGTGTGCAGTAGCATATTAAGTTCCACTACAATTTTTTATAGAGAGATCATTACTCTGTGTTGCACATTAACCATGTCATAATTGTTACAGAAAATTGGCTCCATGTTTATGTGCAAAAACAACCCCTATTTTCCCTTTTTATGTTACAATTTTCCTTTTTCATTAGTTAGTTTCTCCTTGTATGATAGTCCTATTGGAATGTATTACTGTAAATAGTTCCCTATATGAGACCACAAACATGATAATATGTTTTTTTTTTGCAAACTTTGATACATTCAATTCTTCATAATTAGGCATGAGTGCTGCAATTATAACCTTTCTAATGCAGATTAGTGATGAAGGTGGTGGAATACCAAGAAGTGGCCTCCCAAGAATTTTCACATATCTCTACAGTACAGCAGAAAACCCACCTGATCTAGATGGCCATAATGAAGGAGTAACTATGGCTGGGTATGGTTATGGGATCCCAATTAGTCGTCTTTATGCTCGATATTTTGGTGGAGACTTGCAAATCATTTCCATGGAAGGATATGGTATGTCCATATTTCACCTTTTTTTTTGTTCCTGTAGCGAGTATTGAAGAATGTGACCATATTTTGCTGAGCTTTCCTCTATATGTTGCTCTTCGATTCCCATAAATTGCTGTTGAAAGTTGACAACTCTTTTCTTCTCCGAAAGTTCATAACTCTTTTCTAAAGAAAAGTGAAGGTTAAAATCCTTAGTCCTTAGGATTGGGAGTTAAGCATCAACTATGTCTCTCTTTTTAACTTTTCCTAAGTTGCTGTTCAGAACTTAACCACTCTTGAAACATGCTTGCTGAGATGTTGCATTACTATCGTCACTACTAAATTGATTATGATCTTACAGATATATGACATTACTTTTTCGTCTTCTATGTAGGAACTGATGCTTATCTCCACCTATCACGGCTGGGAGATTCAGAGGAACCCTTACCTTAAGAGATTCGGAAGGAACCCTTGCCTCAATGATCATATTCCTGTTCTCATACCATTATTGTAATTAGGATAGTATTGCTTTCGCAATTGCTGTGCTAGCATGTAAATATAGTTACCAAGGCCAGCCACTTATATGTAGTTCTGCTGTTCTGTTCTAGCCACTGTGTCTTCGTGTTCATTCCTCGGCTACCTGGAATGTTGTCATAACTCAAGAAGCCTCTGGTTTATACTGTCATTAGAATTTTTCTACCTCGTAGAATGGTTGTTCTAGTCTTCTAGAGTACTTGGAGCTCAGTCATTGCCTGGAGAATGTAATCTAAGGATCTGTTCGTATGTAATCTAAGGCTCTGTTTGTACCCGGCTTATTGAAGTGGATTCTTCGCTCTTCTCGCTATCGTCTTGCTCCGAGGATAAGACAAGAGGTTACAGGTGTATCATGCATCCTACTTCTTTCGCTTTCGTCATACATATGTATATTTCCTTTATTTTTTTGGCGCTCACTTATTCCTTCTAAAAGCCGCTTAGTTCAGTCATTACTATTTATTTTTAATCAAAAGTTATAAACTATAGCTAACAGTTATCAGCAAAAAAAGTCTGTCAATAGAAACGCTTCCTAAATTGTCCCTTACATTTGCGGCAGCTGATTTCATCAACACCACCACATATTATGCACATTTTCGCTTCAGAATGAGAACTGCTGGCATTTGATTATACAGTGCCTTTCCTTCTGCGTGTCTAGCAGTCGTTTCTGGTGCTGTTCTTCATACAAGTTGGATATCGCGACGATGAGTTCATATCACGAAAACTTGATAAATAGTTCACAATTGCTATCGGTAGGAATTGAACTCTAGTTTTTAGATGAAAATGTTTAGTGCAACGTCGGTACCGGCCAACGATTGGTAGGACATTGCTACAGGGTATGTTAAAATTGCATAAACGAACGCAAGAAAGCAGGAGCTGATCTGATCCATTCATTTGACATCGGACGGCTCGTATTCCCTCTCTTCGGCCCTTTAACGGGTTCCCCTCGGTCACCTATCCTCCGTGGCGGACAGCGACGGCGTCCCAGGGATATAAAGTCCACCCGCCTCCACGGCTTCACCAACCTCCGGCACCGGCGAAACCTAAACCAGCCCTCCTAGGCACCGGACTGGCGTGCTGCTGCGGAGGCGATGGGGTGAGTGCGCCGCGGCAGCGGAGACGTCGGTGTAGTAGGACATCGATGTTGGAACTTAGCCTAGGAATCACACACTTATTTATCTGTCGACACACACTATATAGAAAAGATGGGGAGCAATAGAGAATTTTTCTGACGTAAACTCGACTTACGTCTTTTTTTCCCTTTTTCTAGTATTTTTCTCCTATGTAACAAATTGATTACAAATATATAAATAAACACTCTATGATCCGGTTCTAACGACCACAACTCCACAATGAAGGATAACGGGTAGACTACGCTAGCTACAACATTTGATTTTCTACCGCGTTCAAACAGAAAACATGCGTGTAAGGGAGTCATGGATAGTTACCACTAGATGCGCTGCACAGCGGAAGAAGAAGAGTTGGAGCAGCCCGGTCCAACGTAGATGCGCGTTGATGAAGAAGAAGCAGTTGATCGTCTCACGAACTGAATGTCTCCTCCTCGCGTCCTAGCAATAGCCTTGCGCTTCTCGTTGATCAGCACAGCAGCAACAGCAGCGGCGCCTCCACAGAGTCCACACATTCGGGATGGAACGCCGTGCGCTGGTGTGCTAGCACCGCGCGCCCGGCTAGGGTTTCGGGATACGGCCGAGGGGAGGTGGCGGCCAGGGTTTTAAGCATAGTAGTCTATCCTACCTGCAGCCCCGCCTCCACATATTTATAGAGCATGCTAATGGGCTTCCATGTTGTAGGCCCATTAGAACCCTAATCCCATATGGATCAATATCCCTGTTAGCCTATAAAACCGAATTGTTTATGATTGCCTCTTGGGCACATCACTAACACATGACTCATGCACATCGCACACTACCCGAAAGACCCGGTCTCGCTAAGACCATGTCCAGGCTCTTACGACTTATGACCACTCCTTGCTGCAGTACTCACAACTACAACAGTGCTCATTACAACTACTACAGTAACTTTTGGATTACTATAGTACTTTTCAAGTACCGACCAAAACACTTCGACTCGGTACCCGACCACACTACTTCCTACGACCACTTACAAACATGCATACGACCACATCTAACGAGTATTTACGACCACGACCACCAAACAAACTTATGACCATGACTAAGCAACCATATGACCATGCATGAAGAAACCAAACTAAGTTTACGACTATGTCTAAACTATCAAGATTAGTTCTAACATTCTCCCCTTTAATCTTGATACTTTGACTCACAAAATGCCGATCTCCTGACATGTCTCCAAAAAGTTTTTCCTTCTTCTTACTGACCATGCTGCCAGTAACACAATTTGCTGGCAATGGAGACTCAGACCGAAGCTTGCACACTCCTGATTACTCACGCTTTCTCGTGGACACAACTAACACAAGAATACATGCAAGTACACTAGACATACACATTATGTGGACACATCTAACACAAGAACTCACACACTCTCACATACATCATGCACTGACTCATCTACATACACGACCATGTATATATATCCGACAAAAAATATAAAAATAAATATGATAGAGATATTATCCATCCGTATTCAATCCGTTTATATCCCTACTTTACAGCAGAGGTTACACCTGCATCCCTACCACTCTTCCCCAATCAAGTCATCTTAACCCACAAACAAACCACACTTATCTCAGATACTGCCGACCAATGGATCAATGTCCAGTCCAGTCGTCATTTCCTTCACACAACCAGCAACTCTCCTGCTCTATAATGTCCATCTCACGCATATCTTCCCAACAAACCAAGGAAAATTAGCACTCCTTCTCCCTTCACTACGCATGCCAAATAAAGCAAGTCTATGCTCGCCACAAATCCACAAGTCTATGCATGCCAAAGCATGCATGTCTCTGCCTTAAAGCATGCAAAAAGGCCATCTATATCATCCAGGAGTGCAAGCAAACCAACATGCCCAAAAAGACATCCTTCCAAGCAACCGTTTCAATTACTACCCGTCCGCCTAATCTTGCTAGGCTCTTCCACAAGATTAGCATGCGGCAAGCAGTACGAACTACGAACACCTATAAATCGTCACAGATCACAAGCCATTCTACTCACACCAAGAGGAGCCAAGAAGCTGAGCATCAATAGAAGAACACAATAAGGCTAGGCAACTGCTAATGGCGGCGCCGACGAGGAACCTGAGCATGACGGACAGGGCGCTGCGCGGGGTGGCTGATCTGATCAAGCTGCTGCCGAGCGGCACGGTGTTCCTGTTCCAGTTCCTGAGCCCGCTCGTCACCAACAAAGGCCACTGCGCCGCCTTCAACAAGGTGCTCAGCGGGGCGCTCGTCGCGCTCTGCGGCGGCTTCTGCGCCTTCTCCTCCTTCACCGACAGCTACGTCGGCTCCGACGGCCGGGTCTACTACGGCGTCGTCACGCCGCGCGGGCTGCGCCCCTTCGCCGCCGACCCGGACGCGGCCACCAGGGACCTGTCGGGGTACCGCCTCCGCGTGGGGGACTTCGTGCATGCGGGCCTGTCGCTGCTGGTGTTCGCCACCATCGCGCTACTGGACACGGACACGGTGTCGTGCCTGTACCCGGCGATGGAGGTGAACGAGAGGACCATGATGGCCGTGCTGCCCCCCGTCGTCGGCGGCGTCGCCAGCTACGTGTTCATGGTGTTCCCCAACAACCGGCACGGCGTCGGGTACCAGCCCACGCGCGCCACCGAGGACTTCGAGCACAAGTACTAGCTACCTTGTTAATGGCGTGGCGCGTGTGACATTAATTAATCGGATGCATATATTGCTTAATTCTGTCCGTGTGTGTCTGCATGTGCCTGGTTTGATCGTTTGTTTGGGGGGCTTGAAGACTCAAGTCATCAAAGTGTGGAGGTGTGTCGTTTGAGTGACGTGTCATCATGTTGTTCTTAATTTATCAAGTTTGTATTGATACTGGGATGCATCTGGGTGCATGATTAATTGGTCAGCTCCTCCTTAAACAACGCTTTCGGGTCAAAGTGTTTATTTTTGGGGTTTTGTTAAACATCATTCAGATGTTTTCTTTCTAACTATCACCTAGATTTAGGACTGTTGGATTAGAGATCCAATGGCCATAAATTCTCTCTCCTCCCCTTGAATTCTACCTCTTCCCCCTCGAAAAAATCTTCCTCTTTCAAAAACAAGACGTCTCTTGATCTCTAATTCAAAGATCATAAATTTGGATGATAGTTAGGAAGAAAACATCCGAGTGGCAGAAGTGATTTTTCTCTTGGACTTCCAGCCGACTATCTGGCATGGCGCTCGAACGGCATAAAAAGCTTTGTTTTTCTCCATTTAATCATCATAAACCCCTGTTTTTTTACTGGTAACAGATTCTTAACCTTTTCCCCCTCGAGAAAATCTTTCTCTTTCAAAAATAAAGGGTCTCTTGATCTCTAATCCAAAGGTCATAAATTTGGATGATAGTTAGAAAGAAAACATCCGAGTGGCAGGAGTGATTTTTCTCTTGGACTTCCAGCCGACTATCTGGCATGGCGCTCGAACGGCATAAAAAGCTTTGTTTTTCTCCGTTTAATCATCATAAAAACCACTGGTTTTTTTTACTGGTAACAGATTCTTAACCTCATTGCATGTTGTGAAAATTGAGTTAGTAACTGCGTATGATATGCATCTTCACCAAAGTTAATTTCTGCACGGCAGGCTGGTATATATGGTTTTGCACCCAACAGGCCATCTCGCTGTTCCCATCGCATGTCGCTCGCAAGACAATGCTTGTTCGGCTTAATCTGAGCTGAACATGGGAACCTGCTAACGACTTCGCTTGCAGGCTGTGGCAAGTCGTGCCGTCGTGCGTGAGGTTTGCTTCTACTCAACAGCCTTGGCTTGATTTCCTCGTCCCCATCTCTCTCGAGGCCGAATTGACCCGCCCGCTTCGCTGGCCTGCGGAGCTCGTTTCAGCTACAATTTCTAATTTCTAGTTCACTATTTATTAGTTTTATTTTTTTAGTATTTTGATTTTTTAGGTTTTTTATCTTTTCTTTTTTCGTATTCGTTTACATTGTCTGTGATGAGTTCTATTTTTAATTTTTTTAAATTTAATTACGCTAAAAAAGCTGCTAACGGCTACAGTATAAAATAAATCAACTATAATAAAAAATTATAAGTTAATTTATTTTAGTCGAACTGAACGTCCACAGCACTAGCACTCGAGCTAAGCTAGTAGCGTTGACACTTGTCCTTTTCCCTATTAAATGAGTGTTTTTAGATGGGGAGAGAAGATGAGAGTGATCTTTTCTGTTTTCTACAAGAATTAAATCGATTTTTATAATATTTATAAAAAAACTCGCGTTTCAAGGCCAAGGGCATCTCTAACCTACTTATATGTAAAGTTGTCTTCAAAGACATTTTCAATATGTATCTTGACGATAGCTCTAGGTTCTACTATCCACACATTGGAGAGAGAGACCTATTCGTATGAAGCTCTTAGCTTCGATTATGAATCATCTAAGCCTAGTATGGGGCGATTCCCTTCTCGAGAGCATCGGAGACGGGCATCATTCTTTAAGTGGGAACTTCAGATAGTGTGAAGCTAACGTGCATTAGAGTATGATATTGTTGGAGGTGGATGGAATTCATTGCAATTCATGTCGTTGTGTTTATTATTGGTGGCATCTATACAAGATTAATTATTGACGATTTCTTCGATGATCCATTGTCTACTATGGATTACTATGGTAAGACCTACATATATAGTGTCAAAGGTGGAGTTGCAGTTTTTCAACAAAATGAGTTAATTTGAACTACACTTGATCGAGGAGACTTTGAAAAAAAACAATGTCAGTTGAGGGGATAATTGATTCACCATTTGATAACACCCGATGGCAGCTAACATAATATTCTTTGGAATTTTTTATTTCCTAGTGAAGATTATGCTCCAAATATGAGTTCAGGATGAAGGATTTAAAATATAAGAAGGAGCTAATTATCTGAATAGATATTACAACATTTGGTATTGTTGGTGCAATACATTCTATTGTCATAACTTAATATGAGAGGTGTATTGTAGAGATTATTTTTGCTTCATTGACGATACAAGAGTTACTTTCATTTAGATGTTCTTCTACAGGAGTAGTTTTTAATCATGTCATGGAATTCAATTACTTTTACAGTCGGTAGTTTGATGTATGTGATGGTCACACGTGTAAATTGCTCTTTTGTGAGGACCCTGGATTTACCAGAAATCTCCATATTCACCAATTATCCAAGATTTCAGTTATGCACAGATTGATAAATAACCTTTTTACGATTATAATACCATAACAAAAATTCCTACATAAAGCACGACATAGCAGTCAATTACAGAGTTTTAAGGGTTACAAGGTAAACTTATATTACGAACGAAAGACGACAAAAGATGACCACACCATAGGCTATGCTTGAGTGTAAGGTCGACATAAAATGTATGATCTTCATCATCTTAGTACTTATCATCTGCTGGTATGTCCTTGTAACATCCTAAAAATTTAAATCTGGAAATGTTAAGTTTTTGAATTAATTTTTGCAATGAATTTTATTTGAATTTGGAGTTTATGGGATTTTCCTGAAAAATTTGATAAAGGTTCCAAAAGCTAAAGAGGAAACAAACATGTTTAAATATTAGAAAGTTAAAATCTAAACTAAGAATCTGAAAAGATGATCCAAAATAGTTACAAAGGGAAATGTATTTAAATATAACACCTCATGTCTAAGAATAATGGTATGAATAGTTAAGGGGTAAACAAAATAAAAATATTAACATTTATAAATATACACATATATGCATACAACTATGCATAACAAGAAAATAGTCCCTATAGAATTAATGTCTAAAAATGGTAAATACAGTTATGGGGAAACAAGAAAGAAAGTAATAAAACTGGAATTAAATATATATGTATACACACATATACATATACACAATTGCTAAAACAAAAACAAAAGAAAAGGAAAAAGAAAAGAAAAGAAATGCAAAAGGAAAAAAAAGAAAAAGAGCCAGGCCGGCCGAAACGGCCCGGCCCAACTCGCGCTCCCCAGCCCAGCCGGACCGCCCCTCCCTTCTTCCTCCCCTGCCTCCTCGCTGCGCCCAGACAGGGCCGAAGCCCCCTTCGCCCCGCCTCGCCCTTGCTTCACCGCCGCAGCCCACCCGTCGCCCCGGCCCGCCTCCGCGCCATCGCTCCTCTGGTGAGTCACGAAAGACCGAGTGGCCGGGTGGCTAGCAACGCTCGCTCCCACCCCGCCGGCCCGAGTTCGACCCCCCTCTGCGATATTAGATTAGGATTTTAGTTAATGTTTTTGCCGAGTAGTAATAGAAAAGATAAACTCGGTAGAGCAAATTTATAAACTAATTAATGAGTAATACCAAATTTATTAGGGGTAAATGAGTTTAATTAATGAACAGGCAAGAACTGGTTACTGCTAATACTATTAATCAATGATTAATGACCTCCATAAAATGCTAATGATGGATTAACATATGCAAAAATATGTGCTCTCATTAGTTATCTTAAACCTGCATATTAGTTAAGGCATTGATAAAGAGAGACCACCTTGGCTAAATATCCAAACTTAGTACAGATGCTCTTAACCATAATTAAAACATATGTTCAATATTTAACATGCTGTCACCTAATAAATCTCAGGGATGTATCCTATTAAAATAGCAATAATGAAATACTACACCGTACAAAAATCTCTGCCTAGATAAATAAATCTAATTAAATAGAGCTAAGCCCAGTGATTACCAAAGTATAGGCAAATTATCAATAGTACTATTAATTAAATTTTAGTGTAGATTTGGTAATAATGGACATAACTAAATATGGCAAGTTAGGCCCCGAACAAACGGATCCTAATCCAAAATAAATCATGTCTAGTGACAACAAAGTGTACATAAAACATCACACCATAAACTGCTAAGAACCCGGGCTCTAGTGTTAATTTGGTAAAATAAAAACTGTATACATCACATAATCCCTGGGTATTAACGCTCGACAACATAACGCTCAGCTAAACTCTTACTCTAATTAATAGGTCTAACTTAACTTGTGGAATTTCCTTAATAAATATAAAGATAATAAAAGAAAGATATTAATCAACAGATCGAGTCATCGTATTCTGTCATCGGCCTTGCCTCAAATCACCCAAATCACTCATTAACTCGTAATAAAACTAAATTGAGTTTATTCGGGTTTATTTGGATCTTTTGAGTTATTTGCTTTTATTTGGATTCAGTCGGTTGTAGCGTAATTAGAAATTGGAAGTCGTGAAGATTCAGTGGATCAAGAGAGGTCAAGCTCAAAGTGAAGATAGAGACCAGAAGCTCAAGAAAGCATTGTGTGAGCTCAAGACTGCGGTAAACCGCGCCAGGCGAGTTAATACTTTGATCATGTTGAACCTACATTTTTTGCAAATTACTTTGGTTTAAATTATCAAATTGCATGCTGTTATTTTATATGCAAATACATGATAAATTCAATATTCTAGTTATAGGCCCATTATTGACTTGATTAATATTACACCTCCTTTGGATATTTGATTATGTGAACCTTGTCGCCCTAGCAAAATTATAACGGTAATCTTTCGAAAATAAGTCCGTAAGAGTACGCTATGCTTAGTATTGCATTGATACTCGGGGCGCGGAAATGCCCCAAACCTCATTATCATTTTTAATCATGAGAAACTGGTTTGGACAGTCATGGTGGGAATGACTGGTATATTTTGACATGATTATTTTATGCTCCCAAAAATCCCAACTTGCTTAAATATCTGGGCGGATTGGTTCGAGGGTATGAGTGTAGTGCAGTGGATGCACAAAGTGGGTTGTGGTAGGCCGCCCAGATACCACTAAGGACCGAATCTTGTCATGTCAACCCGTGTAAAACAGTACAACCACAAGTCTGTAAAATACAACTTGGCTTAGTAGATTTACCGGACCCTGAAAGTCATCCTTCCAGGAGGAGGTGTGGGGTAGTGCAAGCGGCAGTCTGTGTGACGTCTTGAATGGGACACTCGCAGAGGGTGAAGTTCTGCTGTGGCGGGCTAGCAGGGGACGTAGCCAGCTGCTAGACGTTCAGAAGGATAACATCCCGCACAACGTATGGGACCCATCGCAAGTGGGAGCGACCCATAGGGTGAAATGATGGAAGGGGCGAGGTACTTTGAACGGTTACTGTGATGGTCTGCTCAACCACATGACTAAGGAATCGTGTGGGGCAACGAGTTGATTGTCTCTTGTGGTGAAAGTGTACAACTCTGCAGAGTCTAAAACTATTCGAATAGCCGTGCCCACGGTCAAGGGCGGACATGGGAACTTAACCAGATATAGTTCTATTTCAAAATGCTTTGTGGGTGGGAATGGAAAAGTGGAAGGGCAGTGGAATGCCCTGATTTGAATTGTCCTGGGTGTCGTCCCAGTGGTAAGTTAAGCGGCTATAACGCTGAAAGATGCTATATGGTGCAGATGTCATGTAACGGTGGATGGAATCTGGATCGCTATTATTATTGCATTTTCTTGAACATTATGCTTTTGTTCAAAACTGCTAGGTCTCAGGAAATTTCTATGTATTATATTTTTAAATAATGGTAATATTTCTCACAAATAAAGTGTCAGGAAGAATAAATAGAATCGTAAGAATGGAAGATGGCTGTTTATGGTAACCACATAAAGAAGTTGGTGGATTCATGATTGATCATAAGAGGGATAATGATAGGGTGGAGTCTAGGTGAAATAAATTGGTGGAGCGTAATTGAATATACAGGCTAGATAGATGATTTAAATGATTTTTGGAGAATTAGTGAGTGAAAAGGTATTTGCTGGATTATGACACTGATAATTTAAAATTCTTGGGAGATATTGGCGATAATGGAATTAATATGATTGGATTATACACTAGACGGATGAATTGAATTTCTGAGAGTATTGGAGGAATCATAATAAGTAGTGGATTATAATCTTGATAAGTGTATTCTCGGTGGATGTATACTAGGGAATCGTAGATTTGATCATTAGTGTATTTGGTGGAGGTATACTAGTGAATTAGTTAGTGATAGATAATGGAAGATGAGATTGATTATTAGAAGAATGAATTTATGGTTTTGGATCAATAACAAAAAGGATTGAATATGAATGATTTCAGTGGATTTAAAATCAATGGTGTTAATTAATCATGGGAGGATGAATAGAAATTTCAAGATTGGATTATTAGGAATTTAGAACACATAAGATATTGGTGGATTCAAAATGATTAATGATACTCGCTGTTTGGAATTTTAGACAGCACTCAATATGGAAAGTATGTGTTCGGTGGATTAATTAAATAATATTAGATAAATGATATCACTAGCTGTTCGGAGATTTAGGTAGCAATTGATTGGTGGATCGTATAATTGATGTTACTCGCTGTTTGGAGTCTTAGACAGCAATCAATAAAGAAAGTGTATTTTGGTGGATTAAGTCGATTATGGTAGTCACTAGGTGGTGTATAGGTAGTAACAATAACACAATGATTAAATAATAGCAAAGCTACTAAAAGCGATTTTTGGCAAATAAAATAACCCGAGCCTCTCCTTTGTTAAGCCATGCATACTATTTATTTGCATTCTGTGTATTGGCTCGCGGAGCACGGGGTTGGAGTGCTCACACTCGCTTTTGCGACAAAATTCAGATTTAGGAAATGAAATCACTGCGCCTCAGCAACAAGATGGGACAAGCTGGCAGAGAAGATGAAGATGTCAATGGCTAGGTCGCGAACCTCCAGTTGGCTGCCTGTGGGCATGTCCTGAAGGTCCCACCTGTGTGCTTCGTTCTTCCGCTGCTGCAATTTAATGATTTCAGCCTAATCGGCTCATGAGTAAGTCTACTATTATAATTACGCTTCCGCATGATATGTATTTTGATATTCATTATTGTAACTGTGAGCACTATCTACTGATCCAGGGAATAGTGCAGTAAAATCACAGAGGAATCCGGATGGTAAAATCTGGGTCCCTACAGTCTTCTTCATAATAATCATTGTCTGAACCAAAATATGCAAGAATGAGTACATTCTTACTCAACAAGTCATGGTGGTAAAGTTTTATAATGCACTTGAAGATTTCAAGAAAAATGTCAATCAAGGAGGGTTTCCTCTAGACCTATCATCACTATTACCCATATGGTTTTATTTTTAAGCATTTTGACTTAAATCAAAACAAGTTCATAAAGAAGATTCTGATAGGGGGTTGTCCACTAACAAGTTCTCAGTTCCAAGTTACCACAATTTTAACTAATAATATTACTTATACCTTGATTTAGGAATCACCCCTTTGATATAGCTCCATTAACCGAAAGCACGACACATTCGAATAATTTGATTTAATCTCTGCAAAGAATGCTCAACTTTACCTACATGATATCCACAACTTATATGGAGCCAGGATAATAGAATCCATCACTGATTCACAAATACTAGTACTATCCAGTACAGAGAAGTCCCTCTCAGCAGCAGGTCTCTTACTAGGCCTTGGTACATGTGACTCTTCTACTGCTCTTAGGGGGTCATACTATGGTATAGACCAGTCTGTAGTCCACGCCAACATTGAACCTACCCATGGCAATACAAATGAAACTAATACAGTAACTGAATCAAGTTCGAGTAATCAATCCTGTGGATGGGTGATGTTGTGGTTACGTGCTAAACAACGGATAAGAGGGGCTACAGGAAAACCATAGCGGGGCTGCCTAAAACCGAATACACAGTAGGGAGTAGTATAGAAGATAGATAACATGCCACTAGTATTACCTATGCTTATTCTTATAAAAAAATGAGCTTTGCCTGCCCCATGGCGTCCTAAGGGCTATATTAATAGCTATGAGGATACTGTTTACGCAAATACCGCTACTAGGGTCGATAACAGTAAGGGTAAATACGTCCTTTCCTTGGCATAGCTTTTTTGGGCTAGTGGCAGTAACAACCATAGCGGCGGGGTGAAGCTTGGTGGTGGTCGTGCATGGTGGATGCAGTTGTTGGTGGAGGTGAGGGAGGGCATCAGTGCGATGATGAGCACCTCGTGACATGGATGGCATGGGAAGCGGAGGATGAAGGTGGTGGATCGGTGGTGGTGGTGACAAGGCTAGCGATGTAGTGAATGGCAACGGTGACTCTAGCGATGCCTTGGCTTGAACATGGTGCCAATGGAACCACAAGGAGATGAGGAGGACGATGGCATGATCAATTTGAGGAGAAGATGGACAGTAGAGACACATTTGGGTGGGTTACCTAGATGGCTGAAGAGAGGGGCGGCTCATCGAACGTGTGGATGATGGCGCGGCTTAACAATGGTGCGGTTTATTTCTGGGAGTTAAGCAAAAGGAAAGGGATAGCTACTGCTGCTGGTTTTATAGTTGCTCGAAGCGCAGTGGCGCATAGGGGGCGGTAGAGGCGGCGTGTGGGTGATGGCATGGGTGAGCAAGCATGTTTCTTGGGTGAGCTGGCGAGCGACGACGCAGAAGTCTTTGCACAGAGTTAAGGTGGTGCTGGCACAAGGGTGAGGTGGTAGAGCCGATGAAGTTTTGGTGATGGCATTGACTAGGTGAGCTGGATGGCGCAAGAGTGGCCAAGGCGCAGGCTAGCGTGGTGCGGGTGTTGGGTTGAGAGAGATAGGCTGCAAGAGAAGGCCGAGCATCTGTTGGCGCGATGCTGGGCCGAGCGAGAAAAGGGCCTGTCGAAGGAAAATAAAGGAAAAAAGTTGTGGGCTGGACCAGACTCGGGCCAAGAGAGGAAAAAGGGAAATTTGAAAGATTTAGTTGTTTTTGGGAAAAAGAGATATATTTTCCGGAGTACGAAAAACACAAAGAACTCAGAAAAATGCAACAAACAAAATAAGATACTTTGCGTAATATTTTTTTATGAAATTTTGGAAACTTTTGGGCTATCAAACTCTTCAATGGGCATTGTTTGCCGAGTTATGTGTTTTAAGTGTAGCATGTAAAAGATCTATGAGATAAGTTCTTCACTATAGTTATACAGTGACACATGAGAAGTATATGGAGAAGACTGATTCAGTCTTACTCATTGATTAATTGTATGGACTTTCAACACACATGGATCATTGATGATGAATTATGATTTGAGGAAATTTGATTTGTTTTGCCTACATGAGTGAATTTATTTGAAGGTGGAGATTGTTAAAGCGTGATTCAAATTCGGATCCGTGTCCAAACCAGACACGTTCATTGCGCCATGTCAGACGTGGCAACGACCAGGTGCAACCGACTCTGATTCAGTTTCTTTCCCTATTAGGTATTCTTGTTCTATAGCCTATACATATACCGTTGTAGTTGCACGATTGAGATACGCCGGAGTTTCTCATGTTTGTAGTATCTCCTCATATAATGAATTCCGCTTTTATGTGTGTTTTTCGAAAAATTTCATATTAAATCTGTATCTACTTTTCTTTCGATAATATATTTTTACCGTGAGTTTCATAAGCCGCCAGCAACCGGATATGCGCTTACATAACTACTCACCATTCCCTTGGGGAAGATTGTATTGCAAGAGTTTGACACAAGTGTTTGAGAATCTATTGCTTCATTAATTCATACATTATGAATCTGTACAATCATTTATAGATGATGAGGGGGTGGCTTAAAAGGTGCCTGTTTGGAGAAGACATCTCTACAAAGAGGCATCTGTACATTGGGCACTAACTGGTTTGTAACACTCCCCCTTGACCAATGTGTCTTCATATGATCACCTTGATTCATCATCTTGGAAAAACTCCTTCAAAAACCCTGTTGGGAAAAATATGAGGAGAACCGATAGAGTAGATATGCCATGAAAAACTCCTTTAAAACCCGGTGGGAAAATTTAAGGAGAAAATGATATGGCATATATTTGATTATATCTCTTTAAAAACCCTTGTGGGAAAATAGAGATATATTTATGATTACGTTGTCATATTGCCTCATTAAAAACCTTAGAGGGAAAACTCATAAAGGGAAAAAGAGTAAAATATTTATATCTGAACGGGTTAAGTCTTAGGAGATTTCTCCCCCTGATATCTGCAAATCTCGTAGTCTTCGCATACCAATTCCATGAACACATTTTTGAAATGTGGAAGTTGGTAATGACTTGGTGATTAAGTCTGCGAGATTATCACAAGACTTAGTTTGCAGAATATTTATTTCTCCACTCTCTTGCAATTCATGTGGGTAAAATAGTTTAGGTGCAATATGTTTTGTGATATTGCTCTTTATGTAACCCGTTTGCATTTGAACAACGCAAACAGCATTATCTTCGTAGATAATGGTAGGTGATGTAATAGCACCTATACCACATGATTGTTGTATGCGGTTAATCATTCTGCGAAGCCATACACACTCACGTGATGCTTCATATAATGCAATTATTTCAGAATGATTAGTGGATGTAGCCACTAGAGTCTGTTTCGAAGACTTCCAAGAGATGGTTGTTCCACCGTGTAAAAATACAAAGCCTGTTTGAGATCTGGCATTATGGGGATCTGATAAATAGCCAGCATCTGTATATCCTATTAAATCCATATTTTTATTCTTCTGGAAGAATAGACTGAGATCTTTAGTGCCTTGAAGATATCTAAGGATATTCTTCACTCCTACCCAATGTCTTTTGGTTGGAGCAGCGCTATCTCTAGCAAGTAGATTTACCACAAATGCAATATCCGGCCAGGTGCAATTTGCAAGGTACATAAGCGCTCCGATGGCACTGAGATATGGAACCTCGGGTCCCAATAGCTCTTCATTATCATCTCGGGGTCTAAATGGATCTTTATCCCTGTCTAGAGATCGAACAACCATGGGAGTTTTCGATGGATATGCTTTGTCCATATTGAATTTCTCCAATATTTTCTGGACATAGGCCGATTGATGCACTAGGATGCCTGAATGAAGGTGCTCAAGTTGTATACCTAAGCAAAATTTGGTTTTACCCAGATCCTTCATTTCAAATTCCGTCATAAGATGATTACGTGCTTTATCTATATCTTTTGTGTTACCAATGATATTAAGATCATCAACATACACAGATATAATACAAAATCCTGTTGAGGATCTTTTGATGAATACACATGGGCAATCATCATTGTTGGAGTATCCCTTTTTAATTAGGAACTCACTTAGTCGGTTGTACCACATTCTACCCGACTGTTTCAAGCCGTATAAAGACTTGTTCAATTTTACACAATACATATTGTGATTTGCGTTTGGATTCCGAATTGAAATTCCATCGGGAACTTTCATGTATATTTCCGAATCAAGTGACCCATAAAGATATGCAATCACTACATCCATCAACTGAAAAGATAGATGATTTTTAACTACCAATGAGATTAAGTATCGGAATGTTATTCCACTCATTACTAGAGAATAAGTTTCATTGTAATCAATGCCGGGTCTCTGCATGAACCCTTGTGCTACAAGCCTTGCTTTGTATCTCACCACCTCATTGTTTTCATTCCGTTTGCGGACGAAAACCCATTTGAAACCGACAGGGAATACTTTGGGAGGTGTATGTATCACATTGGTGAATACATTTCTTTTCTTGAGCGAGGCTAACTCCGCATGAATTGCATCCTTCCATTGATTCCAGTCCGAGCGCTGTTTGCACTCTGCCATGGTCTTGGGATCTGGATCATTTTGAAGGTTATTTGCAATTGTTGTGGAGAAATAAATGTCGACAATTGTAGTCTTACGATCGTATGATTCTCCAGA
Source organism: Dendrocalamus latiflorus (assembly GCA_017311315.1). Taxonomy (NCBI): domain Eukaryota; kingdom Viridiplantae; phylum Streptophyta; class Magnoliopsida; order Poales; family Poaceae; genus Dendrocalamus; species Dendrocalamus latiflorus. Next base: position 23,310,051 of record CM029621.1, read on the forward strand.
ATCAGTATAGTTAGTGGAAATTTCTTGGACCCCTGGAGACTCAATGTTATTTCCCAAAACATTTGAGTCGGGGTATTCCGATGTCCCAGGATCAGTATTTGAGTGCACTGTTGATCTGGGTTCAAGGATCCTTTGGCGTCTATCAACTTGAGGTCGATCTGCATTTACATTCTTTTGTTTACTTTGTCGCTTGTTAGAAGTTGTATCCGCCATTTGTACCGTACTTCTCCCCCTCTTATTTTGAACTGGGAGTTGAGTGGTATTTTGTAGTACCTCCACTCTTTCAGGTACATTTCTGGCAGGATTATGGGATTTTGTGACACCCTTACAATCAGTAAATGCATCTGGCAGATTATTTGTAATATTTTGCAAATAAATGATTTTCTGAACTTGAAGTTCAGTCTCTCTGGTACGTGGGTCTGAGGCAGGAATGCCTTGTACATTCCAATCAATTTCCTGGCATTCAGTTTGGTACTTGTTGTCTCCCCCTAATGCCGGGAAATGTTCCTCATTGAATATGCAATCAGCGTACCGGGTCGTAAACAGGTCTCCTGTGAGGGGCTCGAGGTATTTTATAATTGACGGAGATTTATACCCAACATAGATCCCAAGTTTCCTGTGCGGTCCCATTGAGGTACGCTGTGGTGGTGAGATCGGTACGTATGTAGCGCAACCGAACTTTCGCAGATGGGAAATATCTAGTGGATTTCCACGTAGCGGGGAAGTACTATGATATGCAGTTGGGCGCAATTGGATTAAGTCAGCAGCGTGTAAAACTGCATGACCTCAACATGATGTTGGTAAGTTACAATTCTGTAATAATGGTCTTGCAATGAGCTTGATTATCTTGATAAGAGATTCTGCTAAACCATTTTGTGTATGGACATATGGAACAGAGTGTTGAACTTGTATCCCAAGAGCCATACAATAGTCATTGAAGGCATGGGATGTAAATTCAGCAGCATTGTCCATTCGAATTGATTGAATTCGATATTCAGGATAATGTGCTCGTAATTGGATTATTTGACCAATTAACTTAGCAAATGCATGGTTTCGTGTGGATAAAAGACACACATGTGACCATCTAGTGGATGCATCAATGAGAACCATGAAGTATCTGAACGATCCACACAATGGTTGTATAGGATCACATATATCTCCTTAAATGCGTTTAAGGAATTTAAGTGGTTCAGCTCTGATTTTAAGATAAGAGGGTCTTAAAATCAATTTTCCGGTGGCACAGGAAGTGCACACAAAATCTGAGGATTCCGGAAATTTTGTTTTGAGGTATGTATGACCAATTGAATTGCTAAGAATTTTACTCATCATTCCAATGCCTGGATGGCCAAGGCGATCATGCCATGTGTGGAATGTGTTAGTGTTTTGAAAAATTACTTTGTACGCAATATGTTGAACGGGTTTGATGTATGTATAGTACAATCCGGAGTTTAAAGATAGAATTTTTTCTAGTACTTGTTTGCCATATCCGTTGTGTTTGGTTAAGAGGAGATATTCCTCTTTGTTGTCATTTCGGGTTTCAACATGAAAACCATTCTGACAGATATCTCTATAACTAAGTAGGGTACATGTTGAATCGGGATACAAGAGTGCATCCTCAATTTCCAATTGTGTACCCATAGGGAGAGTGATAGAAACGCGATCAGAGCCTACTATCGTTGCATCGCGTCCAGCGATGGCTAAAACATTTCCTTTCCTCCTAGTAAGAGTTAGAAAATATTTTGTGTCCCTAAGTATAGAGTTTATGGTACCACTATCCACAAGGCATAATTCCTACTCCATTGGATTGACTCCAAAAATCTATATACACAAAGAAGAATTTAATGAAATTCTTATAGTAGCATATATAGAATACATACAAACTTTATTTTACAATACCGAATATGTTCGATATATGATTGTAGCATACAAGCTTACAATATAGATGACAACATTATTTATATTACAAAACTATAGTACTTATTAGCTATGGAATGAGGAGTCTAACTGAGATCTCCAAGCATGTCTTGAGAATGAAATTCTTCAAGTGTGTCCTCGGTGCACATGAGATCATCCTTCTTTGTAGAAGCACATGTGTCTTTGAGTTCTTGAAGGAACTGTTGAGAGCATCCGGCTTCATCATTGTTTGATGTGAGAATGAAGTGTGCTTCAAATCTCTTTTCTTGAGCATTCTTACCGTGAGCCAAAGACTGGAGGTAGAGGTTCACAAGATGCTTCGGGGTGCGACATTTCTTGGTAGGATGGTTGTAGCAACCATATTTTTGACAAATTTCAGTTTTGTCAACTCTCTTACCAGAATTGCCTTTACCTTTCTTGAATCCACTTGGTTTTTGCTTCTTGTTGCATTGTGTTTACCTTTAGAGTTCTTTGAGTGATTGTGTGAACCACTGAACTTGTTTTTATTTTGATTAGCATGAACTTCAGGAAGTGGAGCAGCCCCAATGGGACGTTGCTGATTGTTCTTTAAAAGAAGTTCAGCATGCTTTTCTGCCTGAAGCATAGTATGCATAAGATCAAAATAAGGTTGGTAATTTGCAGCACGCCATTGCTGTTGTAGGACCCTGTCAGATGGGAGCATAGTCGAGAGAGTCTTCTTTATTTTGTCCGCATCCGTTGGTTCCTTTTCACAAAACCGCAATTTGGAGCAAATAGTATGAAGGGCATGATAATAGTCTCCAATAGATTTGAAATCTTGGAGTCTAAGATGTGCCCATTCATGATTAGCCTCAGGTAAGATAACAACTTTCTGCTGTTCATATCTATTTTTGAGGGCTAACCATAAAGTTAGTGGATTTTCCTCATACAGATATTCAGCCTTCAAATCCGGATGTATGTGATTCCGTATTATGTTCAAAACGGAATATTTCACAATATCCGGAGGAATTTGATCATCTGGAGGATCAAATATCACCCTTTGCAACCCACGTGTGGTAAGGTTGATTTTGAGGTCCATAGCCCATGTAGGGTAATTGGTACCATCGAGAGCGAGGGGCTCAAAATCTCTGGTAGCCATTTAAAACCTACATGAAAAGTACACCATAAATAATTAGTTTACATGAGGTAAATTAATGTGTATGGTAATGTTGTAATAAAATGCAAAATATGTGGAGAACAATATGAGTATTGTAATCCAAATATATACACTCAAATTAAATATAACATGTGGTTATATTTATAATACCGTGTAATCACAATATTGGTGGTGAACACCAATTTATTGTATGGCATAGCGTACAAATAAATGTAGCAAAGTGTCATAAATTGTGATTTTATGGTATTTATGGTAGATATAATATTTTGCAAAAAAAATTCCAAATTATTAAGTACAATGGTACTCACTAAATGGGAATTTTAAATTTTAAATTTGCGAAGGATATCAAATTTAAATATGGTCGCAATTCATATTGTAAATAAATTTCAATAAAATAATCCTAAATATGTAAAAGTTATAGAAATGTGCATGCACATTTATTTGAACAATTACATAATTTTCAGATCCTGTAGGGACTGAAACACTAATTTATAAAAGTACAGATTAACGGGTACAATTATAAACAAGTACAAGGACTATACTGCAAATACTACATTACAAATTTATTTAAAATAAAAATTCTGCATTTGCTATGAACTAGAGGGGGGAAATTGTAAATTTCCGAAAACTTGGGCTAGAGCCCATCCAGCCTTTTGGTCCATGTGGGATGGTGGGAGTTTATGGGCCAAAGCCCATTTTTAGGCAGCCATATAAAAGGAGTGCGGCGGGGGGGGGGGGGGGGGGGGGGAATTAGGGTTTCCCCCAAACCCTAGCCAGCCGCCACCCATTGGGGCGCCGCCGCCGCCCATGGGGAGACGCCGCCGCCGGCCAACTCGCCACCGCCGCCGGCCGCCTCCATCCGCCGGCCGCTTCCACCGCCCGCGCCGGGGCCTCCATCGCCGCCTCGCCGTCGGGCGCCGCCAGCCGCGGGAGGCGCCGGCCGCGGGGTAGGCCGTGCTGCGCCGCGCCTCCGCCTCCTCGGGCCGGGCTGCGCCGCTGCGCCACCACGCCGGGCGGGCCGCGCCTCCTCGAGCCTCGTCGGCCGCGCCGCCGGGCCGGCCGTGCAGGGCCGCGTGCCGCCGCGCCATGAGGACGGGCCAGGCCGCGCGCTGCGCCGGCCGCGCCGGACTCGCTGACCGCGCCTCGCCTGGGTTTCGCCGGCCGCGTGCGCCGCCACGTGTGCTGGCTGCGGCTTCGGGCCGAGCCTTCTCGGGCGGCGTGCGCGTGCACAGGAGCCAAGACGGATGTAGGCGCATGCGGGTGAGACCATGCAGTGCTTCAAGCGGCGCGCAAGAGGGAGGTGTACCGGCTCCCGACGACGTGGTGGCCGCCGTCTCCGGCCGGGACGAGCCACGCCACCGCCAAAGCAAGAACATCCTAGAGTAGTTTCATTACCTTATGTTCTTCTCTATTGCACTTGTATATTTGTCTGTGTGCTGATAACGTATTGCAAGAGGATGACACAAGTGTTTGAGAATCTATTGCTTCATTAATTCATACATTATGAATCTGTACAATCATTTATAGATGATGAGGGAGTGACTTAAAAGGTGTCTGTTTGGAGAAGACATCTCTACAAAGATGCATCTGTATATTGGACACTAACTGGTTTGTAACAGATTGGAAGAAATTACGCAGGACCCGGGTCGTTCCTTGATCAGTAGGACCTCTGCTCTGCACTGGACACGTAGCAAAACGAACCTCAAAGCATCCGCAGCCTGTATGACTGTATTCTTCCCATCTCTTGGAGTTGTGGTTCCCATTCTGGCTGAGAGCCATCGATGGAGGCCCGCCCGCCGAAGCTATCGAGGGAAGGTAAGCGCGCCGACAGGCTGCTGGCCATCATCGGAAAGCTTGGATGCGTCGACGTGCTGCGCGATGGCCTCCGGCAACCAAGCAGTGCATCTAGCCATGAATACGGGATTACGGGCCACTGACTTCTTTGGAATTCGAAATCCTCTTCCAAATAGGAAGTGAACACCACACGGTTTAGTTGATTGGCTAAAAAAAATCGGTGCTTTACATGAAGTGAATTCAGTTCCTTGTTTTCTATTTTGGAATTTTCAAAGCATTTTATGATTTACTCCTTTGCTCAGTTTCTTCAAATCTCAAGTTCTTCGTATTGGTACAATGAGACACCGTCCAGCTCGGTGTGCTCGTCAATGGTCGCGCGGCGGGCGCCCATCAAGAAGCGTCGTACATACGGAGGACAGACAAGAGCTCTTTTAGCTACGACGCATAATTTTTAACTATAATTTATTAGTTTAATAAATAGTAATTATTAGAAAAATAAAAATTAAAAGTGGCTGAGAAAAAACAGGCTGAAGATAGAGATGGATCATGCCATCATGGGATGGAGTAGGGCACTAGTGGGTGGAGGCGCTTTGAGATTCGTTACGCTACGTGTCATGTATAATAGAGGTCCTACCGATCAAGCAAGACCTGGGCCTGTGTAATTTCTTTTCCTCGCTTGTAGCCGGTTTGCGGCTGCTCTGCTGTGATACGGAACATCTGAATAATATTTTACTACTATTTAGATAATGACTTTTTACACGTATATAGACGTCTATACACTATCCTAATTATCAAATGCGTTTAGAGATTGATGCAAACTTCTATAATTCAAACAACTATCTCATCTTTCAATTATTGTAATGTTTTTTCATAAATCTCGGAGCATTTTGGATGGTTGTGATAGTGTTTGGAGGTACTTTTCCCTAATATTTATTGCTTAAAAAGATGCTTTTAGTTATTTATCCATCAAAAACTTATTTTGAGAGTAAAAATAAAATAAATAAATCACTATATGATAAGCGACCGCATTACTCCCGGAAACGGATCCTCTGCAGTCGCGTACGGCGACTGCAGAGGGAAGTCGCGAATCTGAGCCGTCCGATTAAAAAAGGACGGCTCAGACCATTTTTTGCTACAGTAAAAAATACTGTAGCTACAGTAATTTTTACTGTGTCTACAGTATCCTTTATTGTAGCATAAAGGATCTGAGTCGCCCTTTTTCAATCGGACGGCTCAGATTCATAACTTTCCTCTGCAGTTGCCCGTACGCGACTGCAGAGGATCTGTTTGATTACTCCCCTTCCCTTCCCTTCCCTTCCCCGCTAAAACCCTCCTCCCTTCCTCCCTCCCCCGCCGCCATCCCCTAAGCCCCGAAATGTCCACCCCGCCGCCGGCCGTCGCCGCCTCCCCGGCCTCCGGCCACGCCAAAACCAAATCCAAGAAGAAGAGTAAGAAGCATCAGGACGACTCCATCGACCCCTCCGCCGCCGCCCCCGCGCCGTCGCTGGCCGAGGCGGAGACCAAGGCCGACGGCTACCTGATCAAGCCGCAGCAGCTGGTGCCGCCGCTCGACACCTCCGCGTGGCCGCTCCTGCTCAAGAACTACGACCGCCTCAACGTCCGCACCGGCCACTACACCCCGCTCCCCGCCGGCCACTCCCCGCTCAAGCGCCCCCTCGCTGAGCACCTCCGCTACGGCGTCATCAACCTCGACAAGCCCTCCAACCCCTCCTCCCACGAGGTCGTCGCCTGGATCAAGCGCCTCCTCCGCGCCGACAAGACCGGCCACAGCGGCACCCTCGACCCCAAGGTCACGGGCAACCTCATCGTCTGCGTCGACCGCGCCACCCGCCTCGTCAAGTCCCAGCAGGGCGCAGGCAAGGAGTACGTCTGCGTCGCGCGCTTCCACGCCGCCGTGCCCGACACCGCTCGCGTCGCCCGCGCGCTCGAGGCGCTCACGGGCGCCGTATTCCAGCGCCCTCCGCTCATCTCGGCGGTCAAGCGCCAGCTCCGGGTGCGCACCATCTACGAGAGCAAGCTTCTCGAGCACGATCCCGAGCGGCACCTCGTCGTGTTCTGGATCTCATGCGAGGCCGGGACGTACGTCCGGACGCTCTGCGTGCACCTCGGGCTGCTGCTTGGGGTCGGCGCGCACATGCAGGAGCTCCGCCGTGTCCGGTCGGGGATTCTTGGTGAGGGCGATAACATGGTGACTATGCACGATGTCATGGATGCGATGTGGGCGCTGGACAACCACAAGGACGAGTCATACCTGAGGCGAGTCGTGATGCCGCTCGAGGTGCTGCTCACTAGCTACAAGAGGCTTGTCGTGAAGGATTCAGCTGTGAATGCTATTTGCTATGGTGCGAAGCTCATGATCCCTGGGTTGCTCCGATTTGAGAATGATATTGAAACTGGGGAGGAGGTGGTTCTCATGACAACCAAAGGGGAGGCGATTGCGATTGGCATTGCCGAGATGACTACCGCTGTCATGGCAACTTGTGACCATGGGGCGGTAGCCAAGATCAAAAGGGTGGTCATGGATAGGGACACATACCCAAGGAAGTGGGGGCTTGGTCCTGTGGCGCTCAGGAAGAAAAAGATGATTGCTGAAGGCCTTCTTGATAAGCATGGGAAGCCGAATGAGAAGACACCAACTGAGTGGCTTCGGAATGTGGTGCTTCCAACTGGTGGTGATGCAATGGTTGCCAGCATTGCTGCAGCACCTGAACCAGAGAAGCCAAAGGTGGAAGAGGAGGCAGCTGTGGCTGAAGAGACCAAGGAGAAGAAGAAGCATAGAGATGAGGAGGGTGACAATGCTGATGAGGGGCGGAAGAGGAAGATTGGAGATGATGATCTCTCTGCTTCTGTGGCCGCGAAGAAGGTCAAGGTTGAGGAAGATGCTGATGCAGTGGAAGGGGATAAGAGTGAGAAGAAGAAGAAGAAAAAGAAAAAGAAGGACAAGGGTGAATCAGCATCTGCTGATGCAGAAGAAGTGAAGGTGAAGAGTGAATTGTCTGATGGGGATAAGGGTGGCAGTGAGAAGAAGAAAAAGAAGAAGAAGAGCAAGGGAGGTGATGCTGTTGATTCTGAGAGTGCACCAGCTGGGGATGGTGGTGAAGCTGGGAAAAGCAAGAAGAAAAAGAAGAATCAAGATGCAGAGACACAATAGCTGGAGAGTGTAATTTTAGCCAGATTGTTGACTTCCTAGTTTGCAGTTGGTGGAGGTTTGAATGTCTATCTGGTTTCGTTACTTGCGAACAATAATGATTCTAGAGGCCTAGTGTAGCATTTTCTATATCGCTATCCCTTTTATGCTTTGAACTTGAAATGCAAATTTGCGAGGTCTTCTTTTAACTTGTCCAAGATCATGATGGCCTATTATTGTGTTGTTGTTTCGTTTATCACTTAGATCTGATGAGTATTGCTCCATTGCTGTCTTCCATCTTCTATTTTTAGCATATGTTGCTGCCATGATGCTTACGATATTGTCGGTGTTGGTGAATGATATTCATCTTGATGCTTAGTAGCTTTACTAATGCTAGCTTTGTCGATTGGGTTTTGGCATGCTGCTCATATGATGGGAGTTCTGGGTTGGTTTTCTGCATTGCTGCAAATGCCTTTTAAGATATTTTGGATTGGAGGTGATAGTTTTGTGTACTCCATTGTTAAGAGAGGCATTAGCTATTACTGATTGGTCCAACACATCGGAGAGATTTATAGTGTATATCTGCTTTACATATATGTCTTCCATGGCCTTCTGCCAAAATTCACAGATATCCTGGTGCTTTATATTGTTCAACAATTTTTAAGAATTCCATTAGTTGACTTACACTGGCATGTTTGCACAACTTGTGATGTTTTGTTGTAGGCGGAGGCAATGGGTTTCTGCCACACGTCCTCGCAGCATATGCTCTGCTGTTTTTGAGGGGCTGGTATTCTCCAGATAGGCGATATGTGTCTTACATTACATTTATCATAAGATTGTAGATGTGGAATACCTTATGAAATTCCCATTCTCACCAAGTTTCTGTGTTAATTTTGGTGAGAACTGCTAAAATGTGTGTGCCATTTGCTTGTTTAACATGAAAATCTATCTTATATTGATCTCAACTGCTTGCAGGTGCAAATTTGGTCAATACTATGTACAAGTCACAACACAATCATGCTGGCACAAAACAAATTCACCTGTTCTGATGTTTACATGCACTTTATTACTAGTTAAGCTGAACTTTTCTAGCGACTGCCTATTCCAGACAGGAATAGCTAATCCTCCGCACCCCAAAAACAAACTAGCCTAAAACTGCAGTGAACGACTCCATTAATAGCCACAATATTTCCCCGTCCAAGAACTGTTCTTGCAAATGTGAAATCTTTCCTTCTCACGATCTTCACAAAGAAGAATCAATCTCTGTCCCAATGCACAATATCTTTTAAGTATTGTAACATCCCAAAGTTTGGCTTTCTTAAAATTTAATTTCAGAAATAATTATTTCATAGTTTTCAGTTTGAATAGTGATTCCATGCTTTCTCTTTCTATAGTATCTTGCATTAATCTTGATGTATTCAATGGGTAAGTAGCTAGAATCCCCCCTTGAATATACATCAATATTAGTGCAATTCACAATACACTTGGTGCATGGAAGCATCTCCCGTTTAGTTTTTATTTGGCTTCCAGTGAATGTCAAAATTCAAATTCCAGTCAAACCTCTCCAAAGCAAATCCCAATCCGAAGTTCAAATTTGAAATTCATCTCTCAATTCCAATTTCAATTTTCCAATTCGTTTTTCCTGGGCCTAAACCCATTTCCTTTTCCTTGGGCTGAGTCCATCTCCTCCTTGGCCCAGCCCAGCCGTCCCACCTTTCCTTCCTCTCTCCCTCTGCCTGCTCTGCTCAGGCACTGCCCAGACTGCGCCGGCCAACCGACTAAGGGCCTGTTTGTTTCCACTTAAGATTATGATAATCCAGCTTATAGGTGGGGGATTATATAAGCTGGTGGGAAATAAGCTGTCAGGTGTTTGGCAGCCTGGATTATCAGAGTTATGGATTGTTGTATTCGAATGTTTAAAGATTACAATGCCCTTGACCTTTTTTGGTGATTTATTTATTCTTTTATGACATGTTTTTTATTAGTTTGGACTTGCAAAACATTAGTAACATAAGAATTTGAATACATAAGTGGTAGAAAAGCTTAATTATTCAAATATCCATGATCATATGTTCGTACAAATATGCTCTTACAAACAAATTACTCTCTTATAGCAAATAAAGCATTAGCAATATTATCACGGAAGGCATTCATGCCCCCCTCTTCATCGCCCAATTGACTTGAACCCACATGAGAGGAAGGCATCGGCATATAGTTTTCATCTCGATCACATCGGTCAAACTCTTCATCACTCAAAGCACTATCCCGAATGAAGTTATGGAGTGTCATGCATGCATGTATTATCTTGGTTTGTTTGAGCATTGGATAACTTGGTAAGTCCAACAAAATTCTCCACTTCATCTTTAACACACCAAAAGATCGCTCAATCACATTACGAAGTGACGAATGCAAGTGATTGAATACCTCCTTGCCACTAGGGTGTGGTCCATTTCGAAACTCTGGTAAATGGTACTTGGTCCCTTTGTATGGAGCTAGAAAACCAGGTCGATTTGGATAGCCTGAGTCGACAAGGTAAAATTTTCCTACAAAATGTAAACATACACAATGAGATATAGCTACAGTATGCAACTTTTTGAGATAACTAGTTAAAATGTTACTATACCATTTGGAGGATGTGGGAACTGCGTGGCATATTTACGTAAAGCATCATTGAACACCCTCATGTCATGTACTGATCCAGGCCATCCCGCAACAACAAAAGTGAACCTCATGTCGAAGTCACATATCGCCAACACATTTTGAGTGGAATAACCATACCGACCAACATGTTGAACCACATTTGCCGAAGGCACAACAACCGGTATGTGAGTGCCGTCTATTGCACCTATACAGTTATTAAAATGAGGATAAAATCGGGAACCTAGCAGTCTTGGGTGTATCTGTGTGAAGTTTGGATCTCTAGGTTTGACAATATCTGCTAATAGGAGGTAAACACTTTCCAACACTTCATTGAATTTTCTACTAATTGTTTCTTTTGACCTCGCAAATCTGTTTTTCACTTGAGTAAATGACTGAGGAGCCCCAATAGTCCATAGAAACATACCCAAAGCTTCAATAGAAGACATCTTGTTGCTTGACTTCAAACCATAATACGTCACCAACAACTCATGCAATCTATCAAATAGTGGCCTACTCATCCTAAACATATCATAGCAATCTTTTGGAACTCTAAGAGTTTTCATAACCCAATCATGACCAGACTCATCTGGTTCAATTCTCTCTGGTTTGTTCAAATAAGTTTCAGTATAGTACATACCAAATGCACAAGTTACTGCTCCATATTGTTTCATCATGTCAAGTTGATTCCGTGCAACCACAAATGTTTCATCCTCATCACTCTCATACATGTCAATCTACATACATTGGAACAAATATTGTCAAACAAAGGTCCAACCAAATATTTCATAACCAACTCAAAGTAGATAAGTTTATAGAAACCATATGTTGTCAAACAAAGGTTCAACCAAATATTACATAAACAACTAAAAGTAGATAAGTTCATGCAAATAAATAAATTAACACAAAGTGATTGCAAACATTTGGATTGACTACTACATCAAGCCTTCCTTCACACACCACCTCTTCAACCAATCAAGCCTTCCTTCCTTGGTGGTAAATGTTTTGAACATATCACGGTGTTCTGCTTTCACAAATAGTTGGGTAGCCATAAAATGTTCTGCAGTTCTCTCTACTGCCCCGCACTTCACAGTCAAGTTCATCACTTCTTTAATGGAATTGTACCTCAATTCACCTTGCATCACCTTGTTGGCAATAACACAATTGTTCTCCAAAGTGTTATGAATACCCTTCATTATCTTAACCATGGGGTTCTTTCCTATCTTTTGTGGGCTAGTAGCAGTGCTACTTGAACCTCTCTTTAATGGATTGGTACCCTTTGATTTGCTCCCCAATGATCCATGTCCTACATGTGTTTCTCCAACCCCTTCTCCATGAGCCCCTCCACCTCCTCCAACAGCCCCTGCAGCTCCTCCTCCAATAAACTCACCAGGTATACAGGAAGATGAACCATCAACTGCAACCATGCCAAACATTTCCTTCATCAATTCTTCACACTCCGGTGGACCATGCTGCAGCTTCTTCCACTCTGAATGTCCCTGAAAAGATGGTAAAAAACATTTGTAAGCACACTTCTTTTTTCCAATTGTACATAAAACGTGTATAGTCAGCTAATTGTTACCTTGGTGACTTTTTTCCAGTAATCATCACTTGCATCCACTGTACCTTTATTATCATCCCAACCAAGCCCTGTATCCTTGAGAAGGCTTAGCCAAAAGCTATACAAGCCTTTAAGCAAATCCCATCGGTTCTTAAACTGTGTTCTAGAGTGACGCAAGCCTGTCCTTTGCATGTACTTAACAGCAATATTCTTGTAGCCTCTATTATTCATAACCCCTTTAGGCCTATTACCAGCTTGTATTTCTTCGATGCAAATTTCACAAAAAGTCCTAGTGTTCGATGCAGACCAATCTGCTTTGTCTAACTCCTCCTTCTATTCCATACAACACATACATACATAAATTACAATTTTATGTGCAGTGCATGGATATACACAAAGATGGCTAGGACCAAGTAAAATCTTGAAAGTAATCTTACCATGTTGCCGCCATCGGCATCCTCTCCTTCAGCAGATCCCTGTCTGCGACGCTGCAAAGAATGCAAGAAGGGAACATGTGATTCATAAGAGGCAGAAACCAAAGTCTGCATGACGAAAATTTATTGAATACTTGAGCTATCAGAAATTCAGAATACAGAGAACAAAGACAAAGAAAATGCATCTAATCGACTACAATGATCCAACTGTGCAATCTCCTTATCCCCAAAAAGAACTCCACAGTGCTCATATAACTAGCATTACTTCGTTCCTTAGCATATGGGACTCATTGGTCCATATGAGACTCTATCCAATTAGCATCAACCTACATTCAAGAAACTCTACCCATCGTCCCTCGCAATGCATTCCAATACACAATTCACCACCGTGTTAAAGCGATAAATCTCACCTCCCAGCCTCTACCGACATAACATTTACTGGCACACAACATGGCCAAAAAAAATCTTGAATTCTCACGAAGCCAACTGTGCAATCTCCTTGGCACATCCAATTGGGGAAGAAGATCAAGTCATCATACAAATTGAATACATGGCAGTAGGCACACGTATGTATATATGACATGGTAGAGGGGACAAGATTATTTGTTCAGGGGGGAAACAAAGCTGTGGTTTACATACACTAACTTAGCTGGTAGAGTAGAGGTGAGATCCATACATATAAGCACACATAATTATATAACTTGTTGTATATATAATTCTTTACATAACTTACTCACAAATACCTTACATTCTGCCTCTTTTCTATATTATGTAGGGATCTGAAAGCTGACAAGACGTAAGAACTTGTATGAAAATGGGTGGGCACACTCCCAAATCCCAATCAAGTATGCAGACATTAATAAAAACTCATCCTCGCAGGTAAAACAAGGTATATACAGCTGCAAAGTGGTTAAAATCTGAACTTCTACAAGCTTTCTCGTCATAGACAAACTGAAAGTTGCTAACCTACATCGGTTATGCCAATTCTAACGGATCTGCCTGGACAAGATATCAACTGAACAAAGCTAATGCTTCCATCAACACATAGCCCAGCAGGAAAACCTATCATCCCACATCAATCAGCAGACTTCCTCAAAAATTGCGCCCCTTAATCCAGACTCCTATTTAGCAATGAAGCCAGGAAAATCTCACCTCTGTTTAACCAAACATAAGCTATCAACACAAAATGATACACAGCAAAGTGAGGAATTAAAATTCCAAACTTCTGTGGTTTCTACTCAATACTGAGAATCAATATCCTCACTCCTTCCTCCACCCATCGAAATAATCCACATAGAAAAGCTTACCATGTTGCCGACATCGGCATCCTCTCCTTCAGCAGATCGCCGTCTTTGACGCTGCACCGAAGGTGGGGAGCTACCGTCATCCACACCGTAGGCTGTGAGGTCCTCGTCCCCAAGGCCGGCACTGGCGCCCAGGCTGCCTCCCCCGACGCTGGCACTGGCAGCAGCGCCCGCGACCAGCCCGTCGCCGCTGAGGGTCGCTCCCGTGCCCAGCCCGCCGCCCCCGATGCCGGCGCTGGCAGTCGCGCCCGTGCCCAGCCCGCCGCCCCTGAGGCCGGCGCTGGCAGTCGCTCCCGTGCCCAGCCCGCCGCCCCCGAGGCCGATGCCCACACCAAGCCCGCCGCCCAAGCCTAGGTCGTCACCCCCGAGGTCGCCGCCCATGCCCAGGCCGCCGTCCCGAGGCCTTCGACGCCGGCGCCCAGGCCGCCGCCCGCGCCTAGGCCGCTGACCACGATGCCTCGGCCTCCCGCGACTCCGCGGCCTCTCCCGGCACCACGTCCCCTCCCGACGCCGCCCCGGCCGGCGCCGCCTCGGCCAGCGCCGCCCCTCCTAGCGACTTCCTCGGCGACCACGGGGCTTTGCGCAACGGAATCCCGGTAGGCAAGCGCACGGGCAAGGCCGGCCTCCGCATCATCGAAATCTTGCGGATCCATGTTGGAAGATTGGAAGAGGAGACGGGAAATTTGGAGAAGATTGGAAGAGAGGAAAGAGGCGCACGAGAGACGCTCCTGGAGAGGCACGGGAGTTGGGGTGCCTCACGGGAGAGAAGCTCTTGGAGAGAGGCACGGCAGATTGAGGGGTGGGTGATGGCGAAGGTGGTAAATTTTCTAAAGTCTTATGGGCATTAAGATAAAAGGTGGATCTATGAGCTGAAATAAACTCCTTTTTGAGCTTATTAGATTACAATAATCTGGGCTATTAGATTATAATAAGTTACCTTATAATCTAGGCTGTTTGTTTCCACTTATGATTTTAAGCTAGATTATAATAATCTTAAGTGGAAACAAACAGGGCCTAACCGAGCCAGTCCCAAAGGAAGCAAAGCTCGCATTGATGTGGAAAACGCCCGTCGCCCACCAATCACGCGCACAATCAATTCTTTTCGTTTATCCTTGCTATTAAAACTTCCGTTTCATCTGTTTCCAAGAGCTTGGATACTAAAAACCGTCGCACGTTTGGCTATAGATTCCGTGTCAAATTCCTTCCTTCTGAGCCTATAAATAGAAGTCCTAGACGACGTTCAAGCACTTCACAAAGTTTTCGAACTCCCTGTTGCTGCATTGCTTTACACCGCTTGAAACCGACGTCTGCGCCTGACGCAGCGCCCAACCGCCGCTGATCCACCGTTGCATCCCCCTTCTTCGGTGGTTTTCCAACAAATTTGTTCGCGTCACTTTGCGTGCAATGGCTTTAGCGTGCGAATGCGATTACCTTGTGGCGGCGCAAGGCTCGAGGGCGGTGGCTACAGGTCTTCAATGCTTGCTTCGCAAGTTTAGCTTGGTGACAAGGAGAGAGAATGAGCGGGAGAGAGCTTAGCAAGAGAGAGAGAGACACGGGAGAACAAAAACAATAGTAAATTAGGGCTGACAGGTGGGACTGTGGGTTCAAGCAAGGGAGAGAAGGATCGACATGGGCTGGTGTGTGATGGGCCGCGATGGCGTTGGCGTGGGCCGCTCTTGGGAGAAAGGTAGGGAGGAAGCGGGAGTGGGCCGGCTCGGCTTGGGCCGTGGCGTGGAAAGCAAGCCGGGCTGGCAACTAGCTTTCGGCTCAGAAGGCTTAGGAGGGAAATTTTAAAATTTAAACTTTAATTTTTGGCTTTTAAATTGAGTTTGAATTTATGGGCCTGTTCTTTTCGGCTGCGGCTTATGGCTTTTGGCTGAAATTTTTGAATTTTGGTTGTTTACGGTACAGATTACAGAGAGACAGATACTCACTTGCGATTTTGGCTGGTACAGATGTTAGGCTTTTAACATGTAGATCGTTTTACTTGTAGACCCTGTCTTGAGAAAATACTCCGTTTGAAAGTTAGGTACTATAGCAAAAGCAAAAGTCGTCAGCTTTTGACTTAAAGAACATGCCCTATAATTTGAATTCCCAACGGTATTTGCACACAAAATTTTTAGGAAAAATTCCTTAGCATCCAATTGACTTTTAGAAATTTTAAATTCACAATTTGAGCCAAGGAAATTATTTTAAAAAAATCTTAAACTCCAACAAGGCTTCAGGAAAATTTGAAAAATGCACCAAAAGTTTTTGAAAAGTCATGAAATTATGCATGATTTAACGTGAAGCTAAAATTGGGCTATTGCACTGGATTATCTTGGAACAATAAAATTGCTTAGACATGCTACTTCGATGGATATCATCCTACGGGTAGAAACAATGTTATTAAATTTTTATACAATCCTTTTAATAAAATGTTTGGAAATAGGTGTTACCATTGGTTTACAAAATAAAATAAAATGGTAAAAATCTATTTTATACTAGGGCAGATGGCAAGTTTAGCTACGTGTAGACTGAGCATGAGACTTTGTAATGTGATAGTTCTGTCTAAGTCAATTAAGGACCGACGCATGTGACTATCCAAACTGAGCACTACCATACAACCACAAGTCTGGTATCAGACAGACCTGACTGATTAATTTGCATCGACCTAGTTTTGATTTTCCAATTGGAGAAATGTGGGTGTCGGATAGACATTCCCACATGGCACAAAGAGAGGGCTTCTGACTTGGTAGTTAGAACCCTTCAGCAGTGAAACCTTGCAGGGGGAGTCGAGTTGGGTTGGTGCATTGTAAAGGGTTTGTGATAATCACCAAGTAATAACCTCTACAGAGTAGTAAAGGGTGTGTATTGGCCAGTAGAATAAGTTGATTATATTTTGTGGGTAAAGCTATATAACCTCTGCAGAGTGTAAAACTATTTGAATAGTCGTGTTCGCGGACCACGGTCAAGGGTGAGTAATGTGCTTTTTCACATGGTAGATAAGATTTTATTTTTAAATAAGCTTTTAGGAATCTAGGAGTGGTTAGAGTTTTCAGGTGTTTACTCTGGCAGCTAGAGCTAGTCACGTAGATAGAACATGATCTATTAAACTTTGGCAGATAGAGCCTTAATACTAGTGTGAGTAGCTAGAACCTTCACTATAAAAATATCTAGTTTCAATTGTTGCAAATAGTTTGTCAAATGAGTGCTTTGTAAAAATATGAAAATTTTATGAACTGTTGCTTTATGCTAAAGAACCACAATAATCCTATTTTGTTAAACCTTGCATGTGAATAACCGTATTTTCCCAAGACTTGCAGAGTACTATATGTACTCACTTTGCAATCTACAGAACCATTTCAGAGAGTTATGAAGACGCAGAAGGAGACTACGACTACTTTGTGTGTGGCTTCGATGAAGGACTTCTGGAGTACTAGGTTGCGCTTCCCTAGTCAATTGCCTGTGACGTATTAATGGGTTATCTTTAGAGTTTTATTTTACTTCCACTGTTTTTGTAAGTCTATGAGATTATGAAACCTCAGTTGTAATAAGTGGCCATAAGATTGATACTTTTTGTTATTGTAATAATGCGTTACTTGGTTATATATTTATCACTGTTCAATTATGTATACTAGCTTTACTCTGAGACTATTGCTTCAAATATCCATCCAATCTCTACTCCTTTATGATTGCCAGACGGCGTAGATGATCCCTGGCAGGTAGCCGAAAAATTAGAGGACGAGGCAGATGCAGAACTCAATCTGCGGCCAACGGCGACAGAGAAGAACCGGTCAGATCACGAATTCCAGATGCCATTTTCACATCGATCGTGCGCCGATGTGGAGGCGCGTGCGTATCTCGCGGCCGAACTTGAGGAAGACGCCGAGGGGAGGGAGGATGATGGCGAGGATGAGGACGACGAAGGTCGTCGTGTTGTCCGCCATCTATCGCAGAGGTCAGGCGCACGCGTGCGAGGCGAATGCATTTGTGCTACGTGCAACAGAGACCGATCGATCACCGGTGAGTGAAGAGGGCTTTTTTTTTTGAAGACAGAGCATCTCCGATTTCTATTAAAGAAACCAAATCAGTACAGAGTTCTCCCTAGCAACCACTAAGCATCATCAAAGAGCCTTGTACACAACATTACCATATTCCCACAGCCAGGTCATCAAAATAAGCCAAAAGCAAACCAACTCGACAAAACCTCAAAATAAAGCAGACCGAGCTAAACCATTGAAACACCACTAGAAATCAGCTTTTTTCCAAACCAAGAGCTTCCTCATTCCACCCTCCTCCAGTCACTCGCTATATATTCAATCTTCTGGTTCCCAATCCCCATCCTTTCCGTGCATTATATACTTCAGAAGCCACTTGTTCTAGCAGCTTGGCTCCCGCCAGTAACGATTCTTGATCTTCCATACTTGTCTGCAAATTTGCCCAATAGTTCAACCAATAGCAAATATAATGAATGAAAGAAACAGGATCATGAGGCAATTTATTTTCAAAGCAATCTTTGTTTCGAGTTTTTTTCATATAGCCCACAAAATTGCTGAATACCCACTGTAACCAGCATCTTACAGTGTGGACTTGTGAAAGCTAAGCCACGGAGATGCACGTAAGACTGGCAAGGCTTGGCGGGTTCGCTCTTTCTTCGGCTTCAAATAGGAACCAAATTTATGACCTCTGCTTTCTACGAGCCGTGAGACACCAGTAAGGTGGTATTTGGTTCAAGAATGGTAATGT
Organism: Dendrocalamus latiflorus; assembly: GCA_017311315.1. NCBI lineage: Eukaryota > Viridiplantae > Streptophyta > Magnoliopsida > Poales > Poaceae > Dendrocalamus > Dendrocalamus latiflorus. The sequence continues at coordinate 23,328,706 of CM029621.1, forward strand.
AAATGTAATGGGAATTAGTCCGCAGGGGAATTTGGTGGTGTAATCGAAGTTTACCTACATTGTTTGGTTCCACTTGTGAATGGTATTGGATACTAGTTCTGCGTTTGCACATGAACTCTCTTGACGCAATTATCTTTGCCCCATCATCGGAGCCTGCTTGATCTCTCGCTAATCGAAGCAAGGAACTCTCTCCCGTTGGGAGCTGATGAGGGTGGAGAACCTGGGGGTGCAAGAAGCTGGCCATGGTGACGTCCTTGGAGGAGAGGATGGCGCAGACGATGTCTTCCTCTGCGTGGCCACGATGTGAGTAGAAAGAAGAACAAGACATCGTATTTCTACTCCGGCGCAGGCAGCAAGGATGCCATGACGGTTGCTCGCCCGCCACGCTACACCTCGACAAGGGCCGGAGCAACACCACGCCGTTGTTGGGAGGCGGATGTTGGCGTTCCACGCGGCCGACGATGGGTGTGCACATACTTCGCCACCATGCGGAGGCGCGAAGAGGCTATTGGACAGATTGAGGAAGAGGTTGCTCGTGGGGAAGATGGGGTTGATCGCGTGGGAGGCGAGGAGACTAGGGAGGGGATCGCTTGGAGTGGGAGGTGGCGGGATCCCAATCCCTCGATTTGGAGCGTTATGGCCTATGGGCTTTGTTGTCGGACCCCAAGTTTATTGATCTGGAATCCTCTGTGATAATACTGCATCATTCCCTGGATCAGTAGATAATGCTCACAGATACAACGCTGCATCATTTCATACACGATAAGTTCATACATTACAATACCAGAGTTCGTATAGACCACGTCGGGTCGAGGTTACAATAGAGCCGTCCCTGTCTATTTTGAATGGAGCTTGCCCCTGAAACATCCTTTTGTGTCAATTAGCACCCACTATCTTTTAAATTGCATCAGTCAAGTCGTCAGCAGTTCAAATAAGTAATTTAACTTTTCAAATCAATAGCTTCCTGTTAAAGGTGACAATAATCGCCAGAGTGATCACCCCGGTTACCATCCTTGTCAGGTAACGTGCCATGTAATCCATTTCCATGTATAGTTTTAAGTGAGTTGATGATGTGGAAGGGGCTCATTTGGCACAATAACATGATTGTGGCAGCTGTCGTCTCATATTTAACAAGAAACATGCTGTATTAATAAACCTGAAAGTTTCAGAGTGGTTTCTTTATATTGAAGAGTGATTTTTGTTGTTCTGACACTATCAACTGGGGTATGTCCTAATATTTTCCCATTAATTTTTAAATATATACATTCATTATGTGATAAAAATATTTGGTTATACAATATATGAGACGTGAATCTTAATGAATCTGATTGTTCGTTTTATTTTTTACAAATTTTATCTTGTTTTGTATTTTACCGTAGCGTTAGCACGGGCACACTACTAGTAATTCATAAAGAGCGAAAGCGGAAGCGTACATAGCGTAGGGGCACAACTCACCACAGGCAAGCGACTGGGATAACCCGAGTACCAACGCTATTAACCAGGGACCTGACTAATAACGAAGGCACCCGCCAAAACTAGCCTGTTCAACTGGGCTGAGGCGAGAGGCAATACTACCTGTTGTGGTTATAGACCAAACAGAGAGAGATGTGGTAGTGGGGAGTAGGAGAATGACCGTAATGGCCTGTGTCCTCCCCATGGCCTGTATTCCATATATATATATATATATATATATATATATATATATATATATATATATATATATATATATATATATATATATATATATATATATATATATATATATATATATATATATATATATATACATGGGAAGTGTTTTTACAGTTGTACCCTTACATCTGAGTATCCCCTTCAGGGGCACTTATGTCATTACACATGGCCTATTCTGGGCTTTATAACCTTCTACCAGGCCTGCAGGGTTTAGGTGGGGCCACCCCTACAACAGGAGCCTCTCATGGTGAAGGGCTTCACAGGGCCGAAGCCATGTCGCCGAGTCCTATGGCCCCCTCCGTCCCTGCGGCCTGTGAACTTTTCCAGACTTGACCGAAGGCTGAGGCCGTAGCCGAACCCGACGCCTTGATCGGTGGTTGAGGTAGACGCGCGAGCGCTCCGTTCCGAGCTGGCACCTAATCGGAGTAGGCACGCGCGCGCTCCGTCCCCTACCCTTCGAACGGGTGGCAGCGGAGCTGGCGCCCAGCCGAAGTAGACGCGCGCGCGCTCCGTCCCCTACCCTTCGAATGGGTGGCAGCGGAGCTGGCGCCTAATCGAGGTAGACGCGCGCGCGCTCCATCCCCCACCCTGCGAACGGGTGGCAGCGGAGCTGGCGCTCAGCCGAAATAGACGCGCGCGCGCGCACCGTCCCCTACCCTTCGAACGGGTGGCAGCGGAGCTGGCGCCCAGCCGACGTAGACGTGCGCGCGCGCTCCGTCCCCTACCCTTCGAACGGGGGGCAGCGGAGCTGACGCCTAGTCGAGGTAGACGCGCGTCCGCTCCGTTCCCTACCCTTCGAACGGGGGCAGCGGAGCTGACGCCAAGTCGACGTAGACGCGCGTGCGCTCCGTCCCCTACCCTTCGAATGGGGGGCAGCGGAGCTGACGCCTAGTCGAGGTAGACGCGCGTGAGCTCCGTCCCCTACCCTTCGAACGGGGGGCAGCGGAGCTGACGCCTAGTCGAGGTAGACGCGCGTGAGCTCCGTCCCCTACCCTTCGAACGGGGGGCAGCGGAGCTGACGCCTAGTCGAGGTAGACGCGCGTGCGCTCCGTCCCCTACCCTTCGAACGGGTGGCAGCGGAGCTGACGCCTAGGCGAGGTAGACGCGCGTGCGCTCCGTCCCCTACCCATCGAACGGGTGGCAGCGGAGCTGACGCCCAGCCGACGTAGACGCGCGTGCTCGCTCCGTCTCCTACCCTTCGAACGGGGGGCAGCGGAGCCGACGCCTAGTCGAGGTAGACGCGCGTGCGCTCCGTCCCCTACCCTTCGAACGGGGGGCAGCGGAGCTGACGCCTAGGCGAGGTAGACGCGCGTGCGCTCCGTCCCTACCCTTCGAACGGGTGGCAGAGGAGCTGGCGCCCAGCCGACGTAGACGCGCCCGCGCTCCGTCCCCTACGCTTCGAACGGGTGGCAGCGGAGCTGACGCCCAGCCGAAGTAGACGCGCGCGCGCTCCATCCCCTACCCTTCGAACGGGGGGCAGCGGAGCTGGCGCCTAGTCGAAGTAGACGCGCGCGCGCTCCATCCCCAACCCTTTGAACGGGGGGCAGCGGAGCTGACGTCTAGTCGAGGTAGACGCGCGTGCGCTCCGTCCCCAACCCTTCAACGGGTGACAGCGGAGCTGACACCCAGCCGACGTAGACGCGCACGCGCGCTCCGTCCCCTACACTTCGAACGGGGGATAGCGGAGCTGGCGCCCAGCCGACGTAGACGCGCGCGCGCTCCGTCCCCTACCCTTCGAACGGGGGGCAGCGGAGCTGACGCCTAGTCGAGGTAGACGCGCGTGCGCTCCGTCCCCTACCCTTCGAACGGGTGGCAGCGGAGCTGGTGCCTAATCGAGGTAGACGCGCGCGCTCCATCCCCCACCCTGCGAACGGGTGGCAGCGGAGCTGGCGCTCAGCCGAAATAGACGCGCGCGCGCACCGTCCCCTACCCTTCGAACGGGTGGCAGCGGAGCTGGCGCCCAGCCGACGTAGACGTGCACGCGCGCTCCGTCCCCTACCCTTCGAACGGGGGGCAGCGGAGCTCACGCCTAGTCGAGGTAGACGCGCGTGCGCTCCGTCCCCTACCCTTCGAACGGGGGGCAGCGGAGCTGACGCCTACTCGAGGTAGACGCGCGTGCGCTCCGTCCCCTACCCTTCGAACGGGGGGCAGCGGAGCTGACGCCTAGTCGAGGTAGACGCGCGTGAGCTCCGTCCCCTACCCTTCGAACGGGGGGCAGCGGAGCTGACGCCTAGTCGAGGTAGACGCCCGTGCGCTCCGTCCCCTACCCTTCGAACGGGTGGCAGCGGAGCTGACGCCTAGGCGAGGTAGACGCGCGTGCGCTCCGTCCCCTACCCTTCGAACGGGTGGTAGCGGAGCTGACGCCCAGCCGACGTAGACGCGCGTGCTCGCTCCGTCCCCTATCCTTCGAACGGGGGGCAGCGGAGCTGACGCCTAGTCGAGGTAGACGCGCGTGCGCTCCGTCCCCTACCCTTCGAACGGGGGGCAGCGGAGCTGGCGCCTAGTCGACGTAGACGCCCGCGCGCGCTCCGTCCCCTACCCTTCGAACGGGGGTTAGCGGAGCTGACGCCTAGTCGAGGTAGACGCGCGTGCGCTCCGTCCCTTACCCTTCGAACGGCTGGCAGCAGAGCTGACGCCTAATCGAGGTAGACGCGCGTGCGCTCCGTCCCCTACCCTTCGAACTGGTGGCAGCGGAGCTGACGCCCAGCCGACGTAGACGCGCGCACGCGCTCCGTCCCTACCCTTCGAACGGGGGGCAGCGGAGCTGACGCCTAGTCGAGTTAGACGCGCGTGCGCTCCGTCCCCTACCCTTCGAACGGGGGGCAGCGGAGCTGACGCCTAGCCGAAGTAGACGCGCGCGCGCTCCATCCCCAACCCTTTGAACGGGGGGCAGCGGAGCTGACGTCTAGTCGAGGTAGACGCGCGTGCGCTCCGTCCCCTACCCTTCAACGGGTGACAGCGGAGCTGACACCCAGCCGACGTAGACGCGCACGCGCGCTCCGTCCCCTACACTTCGAACGGGGGATAGCGGAGCTGGCGCCCAGCCGACGTAGACGCGCGCGCGCTCCGTCCCCTACCCTTCGAACGGGGGGCAGCGGAGCTGACGCCTAGTCGAGGTAGACGCGCGTGCGCTCCGTCCCCTACCCTTCGAACGGGTGGCAGCGGAGCTGGCGCCTAATCGAGGTAGACGCGCGCGCTCCATCACCCACCCTACGAACGGGTGGCAGCGGAGCTGGCGCTCAGCCGAAATAGACGCGCGCGCGCACCGTCCCCTACCCTTCGAACGGTTGGCAGCGGAGCTGGCGCCCAGCCGACGTAGACGTGCGCGCGCGCTCCGTCCCCTACCCTTCGAACGGGGGGCAGCGGAGCTCACGCCTAGTCGAGGTAGACGCGCGTGCGCTCCGTCCCCTACCCTTCGAACGGGGGGCAGCGGAGCTGACGCCTAATCGAGGTAGACGCGCGTGCGCTCCGTCCCCTACCCTTCGAACGGGGGGCAGCGGAGCTGACGCCTAGTCGAGGTAGACGCGCGTGAGCTCCGTCCCCTACCCTTCGAACGGGGGGCAGCGGAGCTGACGCCTAGTCGAGGTAGACGCCCGTGCGCTCCGTCCCCTACCCTTCGAACGGGTGGCAGCGGAGCTGACGCCTAGGCGAGGTAGACGCGCGTGCGCTCCGTCCCCTACCCTTCGAACGGGTGGTAGCGGAGCTGACGCCCAGCCGACGTAGACGCGCGTGCTCGCTCCGTCCCCTATCCTTCGAACGGGGGGCAGCGGAGCTGACGCCTAGTCGAGGTAGACGCGCGTGCGCTCCGTCCCCTACCCTTCGAACGGGGGGCAGCGGAGCTGGCGCCTAGTCGAAGTAGACGCCCGCGCGCGCTCCGTCCCCTACCCTTCGAACGGGGGTTAGCGGAGCTGACGCCTAGTCGAGGTAGACGCGCGTGCGCTCCGTCCCTTACCCTTCGAACGGCTGGCAGCAGAGCTGACGCCTAATCGAGGTAGACGCGCGTGCGCTCCGTCCCCTACCCTTCGAACTGGTGGCAGCGGAGCTGACGCCCAGCCGACGTAGACGCGCGCACGCGCTCCGTCCCTACCCTTCGAACGGGGGGCAGCGGAGCTGACGCCTAGTCGAGTTAGACGCGCGTGCGCTCCGTCCCCTACCCTTCGAACGGGGGGCAGCGGAGCTGACGCCTAGCCGAAGTAGACGCGCGCGCGCTCCATCCCCAACCCTTTGAACGGGGGGCAGCGGAGCTGACGTCTAGTCGAGGTAGACGCGCGTGCGCTCCGTCCCCTACCCTTCAACGGGTGACAGCGGAGCTGACACCCAGCCGACGTAGACGCGCACGCGCGCTCCGTCCCCTCCACTTCGAACGGGGGATAGCGGAGCTGGCGCCCAGCCGACGTAGACGCGCGCGCGCTCCGTCCCCTACCCTTCGAACGGGGGGCAGCGGAGCTGACGCCTAGTCGAGGTAGACGCGCGTGCGCTCCGTCCCCTACCCTTCGAACGGGTGGCAGCGGAGCTGGCGCCTAATCGAGGTAGACGCGCGCGCTCCATCCCCCACCCTGCGAACGGGTGGCAGCGGAGCTGGCGCTCAGCCGAAATAGACGCGCGCGCGCACCGTCCCCTACCCTTCGAACGGTTGGCAGCGGAGCTGGCGCCCAGCCGACGTAGACGTGCGCGCGCGCTCCGTCCCCTACCCTTCGAACGGGGGGCAGCGGAGCTCACGCCTAGTCGAGGTAGACGCGCGTGCGCTCCGTCCCCTACCCTTCGAACGGGGGGCAGCGGAGCTGACGCCTAATCGAGGTAGACGCGCGTGCGCTCCGTCCCCTACCCTTCGAACGGGGGGCAGCGGAGCTGACGCCTAGTCGAGGTAGACGCGCGTGAGCTCCGTCCCCTACCCTTCGAACGGGGGGCAGCGGAGCTGACGCCTAGTCGAGGTAGACGCCCGTGCGCTCCGTCCCCTACCCTTCGAACGGGTGGCAGCGGAGCTGACGCCTAGGCGAGGTAGACGCGCGTGAGCTCCGTCCCCTACCCTTCGAACGGGTGGTAGCGGAGCTGACGCCCAGCCGACGTAGACGCGCGTGCTCGCTCCGTCCCCTATCCTTCGAACGGGGGGCAGCGGAGCTGACGCCTAGTCGAGGTAGACGCGCGTGCGCTCCGTCCCCTACCCTTCGAACGGGGGGCAGCGGAGCTGACGCCTAGGCGAGGTAGACGCGCGTGCGCTCCGTCCCTACCCTTCGAACGGGTGGCAGAGGAGCTGGCGCCCAGCCGACGTAGACGCGCCCGCGCTCTGTCCCCTACGCTTCGAACGGGTGGCAGCGGAGCTGACGCCCAGCCGAAGTAGACGCGCGCGCGCTCCATTCCCTACCCTTCGAACGGGGGGCAGCGGAGCTGGCGCCTAGTCGAAGTAGACGCCCGCGCGCGCTCCGTCCCCTACCCTTCGAACGGGGGTTAGCGGAGCTGACGCCTAGTCGAGGTAGACGCGCGTGCGCTCCGTCCCTTACCCTTCGAACGGCTGGCAGCAGAGCTGACGCCTAATCGAGGTAGACGCGCGTGCGCTCCGTCCCCTACCCTTCGAACTGGTGGCAGCGGAGCTGACGCCCAGCCGACGTAGACGCGCGCACGCGCTCCGTCCCTACCCTTTGAACGGGGGGCAGCGGAGCTGACGCCTAGTCGAGTTAGACGCGCGTGCGCTCCGTCCCCTACCCTTCGAACGGGGGGCAGCGGAGCTGACTCCTAGTCGAGGTAGACGCGCGTGCGCTCCATCCCCTACCCTTTGAACGGGGGCAGCGGAGCTGACGTCTAGTCGAGGTAGACGCGCGTGCGCTCCGTCCCCTACCCTTCAACGGGTGACAGCGGAGTTGACACCCAGCCGACGTAGACGCGCGCGCGCTTCTTCCCCTACACTTCGAACGGGGGGCAGCGGAGCTGGCGCCCAGCCGATGTAGACGCGCGCGCACTCCGTCCCCTACCCTTCGAACGGGGGGCAGCGGAGCTGACGCATAGTCGAGGTAGACGCGCGTGCGCTCCGTCCCCTACCCTTCGAATGGGGGGCAGCGGAGCTGACGCCTAGTCGAGATAGACACGCGTGCGCTCCGTCCCCTACCCTTCGAACGGGGGGCCGCGGAACTAACGCCTTGTCGAGGTAGAAGCGCGTGCGCTCCGTCCCCTACCCTTCGAACGGGTGGCAGCGGAGCTGACGCCTAATCGGGGTAGACGCGCGTGCGCTCCATCCCCTACCCTTCGAACGGGGGGGGGGCAGCGGAGCTGACGCCTAGTCGAGGTAGACGCGCGTGCGCTCCGTCCCCTACCCTTCGAACGGGGGGAGTGGAGCTGACGCCTAGTCGAGGTAGACGCGCGTGCGTTCCGTCCCCTACCCTTCGAACAGGTGGCAGCGGAGCTGGCGCCTAGCCGAAGTAGACGCGCGCGCGCTCCATCCCCTACCCTTCGAACGGGGGGCAGCGGAGCTGGCGCCCAGCTGGAGTAGACGCGCGCGCTCCGTCTGAGTCTTGCTGTCGGGGAGGTTGTAGACCCGCGGCCCGGTAATGCGCTTTTAATGGTGCCTGGAATCACGCCGGCCCGACTTATCAGGGTTGGGCCTATCACGCCGTGCGGTGTGCCGCAGGCACGCGGCGGCTTGCGACTGGTGCGTCATGGGATGGGAGTGGTTGCGTGCCCACGGTCGTTCGCCTTTTTGCAGAGGAAAGGGACACGTGGCGGACGAGGGTTGGCGCGTCATACAGCGCCTAGCCATACTCTGCCGTCCCCTGCCGTTGCCGGCTGTCCTGACATGCTCGTGTCCCCAGGCGGCGATGTCTCCGAACTGCCAGGTGCCCCTTGCGCTGATGTCTGCGGACTGGCGGGTGCCGCTTGCGCGCGGGGTCCGCCTTCCGTTTCTCTGTTTTGCATGCTTGTCGTTTCCTGACGCGGTGCTGGTGCGGTATTACGGTTGCGTCTGACGCATATCGTCACTGCGCTTCGGTGCCCGCTGTGGGGAAGCGTGCGGGACGGACCTGTGTGACCGTAGTCGCCTCGGGCCCGCGAACCGTCACGACCCCCCAGCTACGGCCCTTGGGAGATGTGCGGCTCGCCGTGTGCCGGCTACGATAAGGGATGGCATGGGGTGAGCAGTCTTCAAGTACCCTTCCTTGACAGCGCCCCCGCTCTCGTGCAAGCTCTTCTCGCCCGCATCGCCCTCTATACTCCCGTGGTATTCTCACCACTGCGCTCCTTCGCCCCTCGTGAGCAGTGATGGCATCCAGCGGCAAGCGTGGCCGGGTGGCCGACGGTTGCGGAGTTTCCCGGCGGCCATCACGGCTGGAAGTAAAGTTCGCACTCGAAGAGCGCGATCCGGCGACGGCGGACAAGTGGTGGCTGGCGGCGGAGAAGGGAGGTTCGTTCTCCAGTGACCTGGGTCCCTCGATTGTGACCGAAAAGGCGATCCAAACGCTGCTGCACGAGGGGAAGTTGTCCGAGCGCCAGGCGGTGCGGCTGCCCGCCGCTGATGAGACGGAACCGCGTCCCGAGGAGTCGGAGGCGCTTGTGTTCGTCGCCTACTTTGATGCGGGCCTACGCATCCCAGCGGCGACGATTGTGGGTGACGTGCTGCGGACGTTCGGGCTGGAGCTGGCGCAATTGACCCCGAACGCCATGGCCCGGCTTGCCGTGTATAGCTGGTCCTTGCGCACAGAAGCGTGCTGGCCCAGCGCTTCGCTGTTCGCCTTCCTACACGAGGCACGGTGCCAGCCAAAGGATCGGAAGGACGGGACGCTGTCGAACTTTGGTAGCGTCAACTTCCTTCTTCGGCCGTCGTGCGGCAAGTTTTTCCCCGCGAACGCCACCCGCGGGAAGTGGGAAACCCACTGGATGAAACGGTGGTTCTACCACCGTGTAGAGAGCGGGAGCGGCCTTGAGTGCACGGGCCGGCCGATCGCATTCAAGGCTTCGCCTGGCCGGACACTTGATGATGAAGATAAGCGGAGGGCCCGTCGATTGGTGGGCGTGACCGCCCGCTTCAACATGCGCGACCTCACCGAGGAGTTCTTGATGTACGGTGTGGCGCCTCTTGGCCGCAACTGGCGCCTCGCCGCCGGGCAGGTACGCGACGACAACGTTTGGCCATCCGTCTGCGCGCTACCGGCACCCCCGGCCCCCGTAAGCCTCGACTGTGCCTCCCTTGTTCGCGGTGCGTTACGTTCTAACTTCGCCCTGCGCCTTGTCTAGGAATTCGCTTGGAAGACGCGGAACGGGCCACGCGCGTCTTCCTCGGGCCGTATACCGACAGGGAGCACGACCAGCGCGCTTGCTACCACGGAGGCGGGGCTAGGGCAGATAAACCGCGTGTGCGAGGCCTTGGGCCTCGCCGTGCCGGACCGCGCCCGTCCGACCCCACAAGACCAGGACACAGGCGCGACAGGGACGAAGGCGCCGGCTCGCAAGAGGGCCCGAGGCGGGGCGGCCGTCGTGCTCGGTATAGCGGCCGCTACTGCTGCTGCTACCACTCCTGCCAGCACGGTGGACGCGGAGTCGGATTCGGCGAAGTATGCCGACTCCGGCTTGGAGGGCGCGGACACCGGGAGCGAAGGACCCTTAGGCGGTGCCCTAGGCGGAGGGCCCGCGACCAGTGGCCGGGGGGAGGACATCGCGTCGCTTACGACCGTCGTCGAGTCGGGGTCCATACCGGCCGGTGGCGCTGGGGCGGAACCGCCGACCGCGGGCACTATTACGCCGGGGACACCCTCCGCAGGGACGCGCGGAGTCGGGTCTTTTCCGATGACATCGACCGAGGCCGAAGCGTCCTGCGCGGAGGTTGACAGGGTGGTGCCTTCGTCGACTAGTGCTGTGGCCGCGGGGGCTTCTCCTGCGACGGTTACTAGGGCGGGGTCACCGCCATCCGTTCCGGCTAAGCGAGCGTGTCGGCGGCCGAAGCTCCATCGGACGTCGAGGGGATTCATCGTGGCGACGGGTATCGGGAGTTTGTGGGACTTCGACGCGCACGCCGAAGCCCCCCGGCTCATCAGGACACGACGACCTCCATGCCGGAGCGACCAGCACCGGCCCCAAGCGCGGAGGCTCCTGTGCCCCGGGAGATGACGCCCCCCGCGGGGACTTGCGTTGTTGCTGTTCCTCCTGGGGCTAGGGAGGCGTGCCTGCGAGGTCCTCCATCGGCTACTGAGGGTAAGATTGCCTAGCTTACATTGTATATTTTCGATTGCGCCTCGAAGGGTTTTCACCTGTATCCCTGCCTGCAGCATCGCTCATACCAGAGGAGGATCTCTTGCCGGAACATGGGGGTCCTGGCGCTGGCGACGCGGACGCCGTGCGCCCGAACCCGGCGGACTTCGTTCCTCCGTTGGAGGCGCTGAGGGCGTGGCGCGGGTTTGTGGACGACGCGGCCACCAGTGTTGGCCACCAAGTGCTGCGGACGTACGAGGCGGAGTGTCTGTGGGATGCCTTAGAGGTGTCGGGGGTGCAGGTAAGTACTGGCTTGTATGGCAGCTCGTGGCCATGTTGAACCTGCTAACCCTTTTTGTCTTGCAGACACTCGTGCTGGGGCAGGCCCTGCGCACGGGCTATGTCCGCGAGCAGGGGGCGCTCGACAGGCTGCGGGCCGCGGAGGAGGAGCTGCGCGCAGCCGCGGAGGCTCGTTCTGCCCAGGACGCCCGTGTCCGCCAGTTGGAAGTGGAGTGCGTGGAAGTGAAAGCGCACACCGATGAACTCGCCGCAGCGGCCCGGGAGTCAGCTGCGGAGGTGGCGCGGCAGGAAGATGCGGCGGAGCGGGACAACCTCCTGCAACAAATCGCCGTGCTAGAGAGGGAAAAGGGGGAGCTTGCCTTGACCCTAGCGGAGCGCGACCGCGTGCTTGGCGAGGCTTCAGTAATTGCATGGGATGCTATGCAAGCACTGGAAAGCCATCTCGAAGGGCTCGTCGCTAAGGTGCCAGACCACTCCTTCGCGACGACCTTCGGCAACCACTGCGCTTACGCGGCGTCCTGCATGCTGTGCGCGCTCCTGCGACACCGTGGTTGCGAGCATGTCGCTGGGCTGGCGGATCCCCGGCTGGACATGCCAGGCGGGGCCGGAGTAATGTCCGGTGTCGTCTGCGCCGTTCGCCCCGCCGTCAAGTATTTCCACGAGCGGATCTGGGATTACGCCGGTGAAGCGGCGGCGCAGATCGAGCTGCGGAAGTCCCTTCATGGCGAGGGGAGTCTCGGCCATTTCCTGGACGAGGTCCCGCGTCGCAACAAGGGTGGCGCTGGGGCTCCTGAAGGCGCTGGGGATGCACAGGTGTGACACCGGGGGGCCGTGTGTGGGCGTGCATTGTAATATATCCTCCTTTCTTAAATGAAGTGCGCATCGGCTTCGCCAACTCTGACTATTTTACCCACATCCTGAGCAGCTACCCTGCTGGGGCCGGCTGCTTGCCTCCGATCTTGCAACCCGACGGCGCCTTCGACGCTGGCAAAGGGCCGAGGAGTCGCTGAGCTTTTGGGCGAGCCGACCTTCTTCTAGCAGAGCCCCGACATTAGCGCGTGTTAAGGACGAGCTTGCCGAATAGCGGCTTCGAGCGTCGGAGATGCTTACGGTCTATGTACCTGTAAAATTTTTCCGATATATAGACTTGGTCAGTTAGGACATGCGGGGTATGTTCACGCCATCCTGAGTTCACCCACTCCACGACTGTGGTATGGTGTGTTTGAGGTGGACATATTATGGGGGGGCGAGGTCCCCATCTCCGGGGTATGCTGTTGACTGAGTGGATGCGCGAGCACTTCGTGCTTTCGTCGGACAGGTGGCTGCGAAGTAGACACCTAGGTCGAAGTAGGCACGCACACACTCTGTCCTCCACCCATGAAGCAGGGGGTAGCCTCTAGTGTGCCCCACGCCTCGCGTGCGCGCCCTCATAGTGGCCAGCCTCTGGCGTGCTACGTCAGCGGGACTGTTCTTGGAGTTATGGCCTTGCAAATGCGTCTTGCGTATATCTCCTGTGACACTCTGGCGCATGCGGAGGCGGACCTCAACGCTACGCCTTGATTTAAAGTCCGTAGACTGATGCGTGCGGAGATGAACCTCGACGCTACGACTTAGTTTAAAGTCCGTAGACTGATGCGTGCGGAGATGGACCTCGACGCTACGACTTATTTTAAAGTCCGTAGACTGATGCGTGCGGAGATGAACCTCGATGCTACGACTTATTTTAAAGTCCGTAGACTGATGCGCGCGGAGATGGACCTCGACGCTACGACTTATTTTAAAGTCCGTAGACTGATGTGTGCGGAGATGAACCTCGACGCTACGACTTATTTTAAAGTCCGTAGACTGATGCGTGCGGAGATGAGCGTGCGGAGATGAACCTCGACGCTAGGACTTATTTTAAAGTCCATACACTGATGCGTGCGGAGATGAACCTCGACGCTACGACTTATTTTAAAGTCTGTAGACTGATGCGTGCGGAGATGAACCTCGACGCTACGACTTATTTTAAAGTCCGTAGACTGATGCGTGCGGAGATGAACCTCGACGCTACGACTTATTTTAAAGTCCGTAGACTGATGCGTGCGGAGATGAACCTCGACGCTAGGACTTATTTTAAAGTCCATACACTGATGCGTGCGGAGATGAACCTCGACGCTACGACTTATTTTAAAGTCCGTAGACTGATGCGTGCGGAGATGAACCTCGACGCTACGACTTAATTTAAAGTCCGTAGACTGATGCGTGCGGAGATGAACCTCGACGCTAGGACTTATTTTAAAGTCCGTAGACTGATGCGTGCGGAGATGAACCTCGACGCTACGACTTATTTTAAAGTCGGTAGACTGATGCGCGCGGAGATGAACCTCGACGCTACGACTTATTTTAAAGTCCGTAGACTGATGCGCGCAGAGATGAACCTCGACGCTACGACTTATTTTAAAGTCCGTAGACTGACGCGCGCGGAGATGAACCTCGACGCTACGACTTATTGTAAAGTCCGTAGACTGACGCGTGCGGAGATGGACCTCGACGCTACGACTTATTTTAAAGTCCGTAGACTGAAGCGTGCGGAGATGAACCTCGACGCTATGACTTATTTTAATGTCCGTAGACTGATGCGTGCGGAGATGAACCTCGACGCTACGACTTATTGTAAAGTCCGTAGACTGACGCGTGCGGAGATGAACCTCGACGCTACGACTTATTTTAAAGTCCGTAGACTGATGCGTGCGGAGATGAACCTCGACGCTACGACTTATTTTAAAGTCCGTAGACTGACGCGTGCGGAGGTGAACCTCGACGCTACGACTTAATTTATACTCCGCAGAGTGCGCGCGGAGGCGTCCCCCCACGCGTCTTTCTTTATACTCATACCCGTGTCTTTGACGGAGAGTGCGCGCGCGAACGCGTGTCTTTGGTTTATACTCATACCTGTGCCTTTGACGGAGAGTGTGCGCGCGAACGCGCGTCTTTGGTTTATACTCATACCCGTGTCCCTGGCCACAGAGAGTGCGCGCGCGAGCGCGTGTCTTTGGTTTATACTCATACCCGTGTCTTTGACGGAGAGTGCGCGTGCAAACGCGTGTCTTTGGTTTATACTCATACCCGTGCCCCTGGCCACAGAGAGTGCGCGTGCGAACGCGTGTCTTTGGTTTATACTCATACCCGCGTCTTTAACGGAGAGTGCGCGCGCGAACGCGCGTCTTTGGTTTATACTGCGGGAGCGCGCGTGCAGGCGAGGCCTCCCCGCACTTTCCCCGCGTGTATGTGCATATATTATGTGCGGATGTATACATATATAGATTTTTTGTCTCGATGATATGTGAGCGACAAACGGTGAACTTTATTACATTCCCGTTTGCGCGGGCGGGCAATTACAAAAGGCGGAGGTATTAATCACCTGTTACTTGCGTGGCCGAAGCCTCTAGTGGTTAGGCTTACCTGCGGGGCTCTCCGGTGCTCGTGGCAAGTGCGTCCGAACCCCGCAGTGCGGTGTCAATCCTGGGCACGTCGTTGAGCTTCGCGGTGCGGACCTCTGGGCCGAGTTCGATACGCCGGGCCATGTCCTGGTCGCCACGGACAGTAATAACGGCCTGCGGCCCTGGGAGCTTCATGCAAAGATAGCCGTGATGTGGCACCGCTCCAAAGGAATTGAGGATTGGGCGCCCTAGTATGGCGTTGTAGGGGTATGGGATGTCGACGACATCGAAGGTTGCATCCTCGGTCCTCATGTTGCCGCCTTGGCCAATGGAGACCTGAAGACACATCTGGCTGAGTGCCCGGAGGGGCTGTCCCCAAAGCCCTGCAGCGGGATCCCCGAAGGGCCCAGGCGGCTTCGGGGAATCCCCATCGGGTCGAAGGCTGCCCCGAACAGGATGTTCGCGGAGCTACCGCCGTCAACCAGGGCATGTCCCACGTCGCATCCTGCTATAACGGCCCGGACGACCAGGGGGTCCTGGTGCGGGAATTCCACGGCCTGAGCATCGGCGGGTGTGAACGCGATCTCGTGCCGTGCCCAGTCCGGCCGTGCCTGCGCTGGATATGCCGCTACGTGGTGCAACCTCCGTGCATAGACCTTCCGCTGTCGTGCTGAGGCGAATTCCAGCGAGGAGCCTCCGGAGATAACATTGATGACCCTGCGGTGGGCTGTCTCCGGGGCTTGGAGCTGTAGGAGGCCCCCCCCCGCGGTTGCTGTACGTGGGCTTGAACCTGCAGGGGGCCCTCACTAAGATGTGTCCCTGGTGCTTGGACCTGCGCGGGGGCTTCGTAGGGGTGCTGGACGTGGGCGACGATGGGCCGGCGTTCCTCCAAGTTTCTGTCCCTGGAGACGCTTTCACGGAGCGCCGCGATTGAGACGCATGCGCGCGTATCGTGGGTGCCTCGGCCGTGGACCACGCACCACTGCCCGTGATGCGGGTCGTCGTAATCTTTCCGGCTTTTATCATCACGGCCGCGGCCACGTCCTCGACCTCGGCGCCCCTTACCACTCCGGCTCGCGGGGACATTTTCTTCGGAACCGCCTTCGATATCGAAGACATAACGGTTTCGCCGCGACTTCTGCAGGCCACGCTTGGGCCTGTCGGACGGCTCCGTGTGCGGGGCGTCTTTATGCTGGGGGCATCCTTCGAAGACTCCTGCTTGCGCTTTCCCTTCGAGGAGCCGTCCTTCGGCGAGTCTTCGCCTTTCGCCGAGCCGCCGGCCTGGTTGGTGTCGGAGTCGTCACCCTGTCTTCGCCGTGCGTCCTCTTCCGCCCTGGCGTGCTCTTCCATTTTGTTGAAGAGCTTTGCCACCGTCTTGATCGGCTTCCGTGCATTATACTCAGCCATCGGCCCCGGGCGAAGGCCCTGTATGGTTGCATTGACGACGGTGGTTTCGCTAACGTCTTTGACTTGGCAACATACCTTCGCGAAGCGCTTGAAGTAGTCCCTAAGCTTCTCCGAAGTCTTCTGCTTCACCGCGAACAGCTGGTCCGCGTCGACTCGCTCGACATAGTTCCCTTGGAAGTTGTTATAAAGGCGGTCGCGGACCTGCTCCCACACGTAAACGGAGTTTGGCTCTATAGTAAAAAATCAGGATAGCGCCACTCCTTGCAGCGCGAGGGGGAGTCCCTTCGCCTTTGTAGTGTCGTCTCCTCCGGCGGCTTCGATTGCAGTTTCGTACACACGCACAAACTCCCGAGGGTCCGTGTCGCCTTTGTACGGCTCGATGACACTGGGAAACTTGAAGTCTTCAGGCCACGTCGCCTGCTGTAGGCCCGCCGAGAGTGGGGACTCTGGATCGACATGCCGCAGCTGCACGCGGCTGGACGTGGGGGCGTCGCGGCTGTCTGCCCTCTCCGGCGTGGGCTTTGGTGCGACCGCGGGCGAGGTCTGCTGGCTCCGAGCCTCCTGCAGATCTCGGACAACCCCGCGAAGATCCCCTAACTCCCGCCGGAATGCATTAATGGCCGCCAGCAAGGCGCCTTCCACCGCAGGTGCGGTCGGAGCCGTCGGCGCACCTAGCGGACGGGTCGACGCGGCGATGGCTACCTCCCGAGCTCCCGAGTTTCCGGCTACTCCCCCGTGGCTAGCTCCGGCCACGCGGTCCGCGCCACCATCAGTCGCTGCGGCGAGTGTGGCAGGGTCGGTTGTCGTCGTGGCGGTGGCGGGGTCGGTTGTCGTTGTGGCGGTGGCGGGGTCGGTTGTCGTCGTGGCGGTGGCAGGGTCGGTCGTCGCAGCGCGAACGCCGACGTCCACGGCCGCCGCGCCCGCGTCGTCACCCGCGACCGCGACAGTCGACGCCGTAGCCCTGGTACCGACGCGACGCCCCGCTCCAGCCGCCTTCTTCCCCTTCACTGCCGACGCCGACGAAGCTTTTTTCGGTGCCATCCTTCAGATTTCAGGCTTGCTCCTGTCCTCCCCACGGACAAGCAAGCGACTGGGATAACCCGAGTACCAACGCTATTAACCAGGGACCTGACTAATAACGAAGGCACCCGCCAAAACTAGCCTGGTCAACTGGGCTGAGGCGAGAGGCAATACTACCAATACCTAATCTAATATCCACCATCTTCATGACCTTCGGCGTCCTGATCCTCATGGTAGGCGTAGTGCTCTTGATTCACATCTTCTAAAAGGGGGTTAAGAGCGAGATTGAGCACAAACAACCGTGCTCCGCGAGCCAACACACAGAATGCATATAATCATAGATGCAGGGGTATTCAAGGGTGGCTCAGGTTCTTTTATTTGCATAAAGCAACATTTGAAATTACCATAATTTAAAATTTCTATGGCCTAGCAGTTTTCAAGAATTTATGACTTAAATACTATAAGTGTGCAATTTTATGATGGGGTAGGTTCCATATACCAATTTTATGGTTACATCCACCATACTTTATGGTTACGTCCACCAAGGCTTAACATTTTTAGCATAGCAAGTTACTTCCACCCTAATACCAACACTGGAGTACATCCCTCCAGGACAAATTACCAAAGTTTAGGCTACATCCACCTAGCAAAATTTTATACCCAACCTCCAAAAATTTTAAAACAGAACTAACTCGAGGAAGATTTCCATGTCTGCCCTTGACCGTGGGCACGGCTATTCGAATAGTTTGTGTATGTACTCTGCAGAGACTGTACATCTTTACCCACAAGAGATAATCGTCCTGATGGTTCTACATGATTCCTTGGACATGCAGATCGAGAGGATATCACGAGGCCTTTACAATACCTCACACTCTAGCATATCACTCCTATGGGGTTACGTCCATAGGTTGTGCGGGATGTCCACCATAGGTTAGCGCAGTCGGACTCCACTCTCCACATACGCTATCCTAGGCAACGTCACCTACATCCGGTGTCCCATTCCAAGTGGGGCTTTCATACCCACCTACACACGTTCTCCGTGAAATGACTAGAGGGTTCAGTAAATTATTTAGCCCAGCCTACAATATGCCAGCTTGTGGTTGTACTGTTATACAAGGAGGGTCCACACAGGATTAAGTCCTTAGGTCGTCTGGACGGTCCATTCCACATTCCTTGTGTTACATCCACACCCGCCATTCTTACCATCCGTCCAAACAGGTTTAACAGATTTTTAGGGTTTTGAGAAGCATAACATAAATCAACATAGTTGTCCGATCATGTACATCCCATGACTAGTTCAATCTAGTGTCCATGATTAAGAATGATTATCAGGGTTACTAGAACCCTGGGTTCGACAAATTTATCATGGCAATATTAAAACATATAACTACCATATCTAGTGTTTATATCTAGGGCGACAAATGATCATGGGAGTTCAAATGTTTCTGGTGGTGTATTATATTATTAGGTGGACATAAGGTTGTTATCTACCTTAAGACTTACATATTTTTAGCACATAAACTAACGCATGCAGTTTTCACAGTTTAAACGAACATAGTTTCACATAAAATGTAGGCGCAAAATGATCAAAGTATTGACTCGCCTGGATCGAAAGCTTGGGGGTCTTGTGCTGCTTCAGGCGGGGTCTCGTTCGCGTCCTCGAACTCTACTCGGGAGGTCGAACCGGAAAAACAACACAAACGAGAACGGAAGCAAATAAATACCAACTAAAAATAAAATCAACCTCAAATTAGTCCAAAACTGAACCAAAATAGAACCAACAGATAGATCTTGATTTTAGAAAAATTTAGGATTTGGTTTCATTAAATTTGGAGTTAGGGTTAACAAGTTATAGCATGTTAAAGTTTAAAATCCCTGAAAATCCAGAAAATAAAAAGGTAGAGAGAGGGTATGGGCTGCTGTCCGGTGGGCCTTAATTAGCAGTATTAATGCTTTCTTTAATTGCTGGCTTAGGACATCTTAATGGTTCAGTTAAGACATGCTAGTTAGTGAGTGAGGGCGCTGGCTTCTCTGCTCTGGTTCCTCACGACCGCAAGGGGGCGGAGCCGGCCAGCGGCGGCGGGGGCATGGAGGCGCGGCGGCGCCGGCCGAAACGGGTCGCCTGACCCGGTGCGCACCTCGGGGAGGGGGGACTCAGCTGGTCCTCGTTCGGGCGGCGGTCGGCGGCGGCTAAAGCGGCGGCCGGAGCAGGGTGTGAGACCCCGGAGTAGAAACTCCTGGACTCCCTGTGCATTACAGTACTAGTCCCAGATCAACGCTAGTACACACAGTTCAAACAGAAAAGATGATACATTGCCAACAACGCTTTATTATCATAATCGAGATTACAAACCTCGAAGTCTTTATTACAAATGAGGTTTTAAGACCTCACACCAAACAGAAAATTACAGCGGAAGCAAAAAGAAACTAAAGCAAGACCCATCAATACGCCACAGGCAATTGACTGGGGAAACGCAACCTAGTTCTCCGGAAAGCCTTCGACGAATCCATCCACGAAGTAGTCGAAGTCCACCTCCTGAGCTTCGATCTCCTCTGAGAGTTAATTTGAAGTGTAGCACGTGAGTACATGAATGTACTCCGCAAGTCTTGGGAAAGATGCATAGATGCAAGGCTTCACAAAGGAAGGCTATATGGTTCTTTTGCATAAATCAGCATTTTATTTCAAATCTACATAATTACTTCAAAGGCCATTTGATAAACATCTTTGTTTTTCATAAATGAAATTAGATAAATAACTTAGTGAAGGTTAAACCACCAACACTAAAATCTCAAGCTATCTGCCAACTTTCAAAACTCAGGTTAAACCACCTGATCTGGTTACACTACCAGATTTAAATCACGAGAGTTATACCACTCTCAAGTTTGATAAACCATTTTATTTTGAAATCAAAATCAAACTTCTACCATGTGAATGCATTCCTTGCCCGCCCTTGACCGTGGGCACGGCTATTCGAATAGTTTTTACTCTGCAGAGTTTGTACACTTTACCCACAAGAGATAAATTATCTTAATAGTCAACATGCTTCCTTTGGCATGAGACCCAGATAGAATATCACAAAGCCTTTCACCTACTCCAGTATAGCTAGATACCACCCGCTAAGGTTTCACCACAACTCGAATCCACGAGTCGGAGCCCCCTCTTGCGCCGTATGAGTACAGTAAACCCTGTCCCTCACTATGAGTAACCAGTACACCCTGGCACTCAATACACCACTGGTGATATCTAAACTACACCTTTATAGGTTAGTTAGCTAGGTCGTACCCATATAGACTTGTGGTTGCACTGTTTTGCTCAGTTTGGACAAACACAAGTGTCGGTCCTTAAACGACCAGGGTGGCTCATTCACAAACCCAAAAATTCTCGTGCTAAACCGCACCAGCCAAGCCTTCCATCCACCCTCGTCAATTTTTACTTTCAACTTCATTTTTATTTTGAAATTACAGTGGTAACATCCATTACCACTTTTCAAACAAATCATGAAATCCAAAACATTCATTGTCCATTTTCTCAAATGAGCATTTTTACATTTATCAGCTAAACTAAGCATTTGCTAGTATTCTAAATTTAACAAGAATAATAATAACTCATTATTGAGCCAAAAATCATCCTAAGTTGACAAGGGTACATGGTAAACAATTTCCAAAGGAAGGCATAACAAGGTTGGCATTTAACTAAATTTTCTAAAATCAAGTTATCCACTTTTACAACATAAGCATGCAATAATTTAAAATAACTACACAAATCATTTTGTAAATCATAGGAGCAAGATGGTCAAAGGAGACTTGCCTTCTTGTGCACTGGTTGGTCCCTCTTGCTGTGGTTCGACAAACTCTTCGGCGACGTCGGGTTCTACGCGCGAAACGATAAAACAAACAAAACAAATTCAAATAAAATTCAAATGAACTCAAAAAACTGCAAAACCAGAACCAAAAGATAGAGCTCAATTTTATATGAATTTAGGAAAAAGAATCGGGTTGATCGGAGTTCGGACGAAGGAGAACGAGCGATCTAAAGTTTGCCGGGGCGAGAAAATGCTGGAAATTCACAGATGTTACTGTTCATCCGAGAACAGTACTTTTGGCGAGTACTTTTGGCGAGAAGGCTAGCGCTGACGAGAGGAGGTATGGGAGGTGAATCTAACTAGCAAAATGGGTTGCTAAGGACCCGAGGCACATGTAGGAAGTGACGACACGTCAAACGGAGCACGATGACGACGTGTACGATGACAACGACATAAGGTGTGGAGAGAAGAATAATTTTCGGAAAAGAAACAAGGAGAAGTAAGGTGAGCACGGCCTAGAACGCAGTGAGGCGAAGCTAGGAAAAATATCGGCTAAGCCGAAAACTCACCGGAGGCGACGCAATCGTCGTTTGAACAACGACGGTACCGAAACACGAAAAACTCAATATCTTCGTGCTCGGTAGAGCGAATCCAAAACCGTCTGAAATGTAGCCACCTGGGATAGTTTGGCACGTTTTGACGGGAATGGATTGTTGAAAGCATTCCCGGACAGGCAGGGATGCGAAGTGCCATTTGCGGCCATGGCAAGCTGTCGGGGTCAAAAATTTAGGAAAGGGTTTTGGACAAATGGAAGAGAGCACGGCGTAGAACGCATCGAGGCCAACTCAACGGTGCAGACGGCTCGGCCAACGGACTAGTGAAACGCGGTGGACACGCTTTTATGTAGCCGACAGGCTGACATCGACATTCCGGTCAAACGGAGAGGAATTAACATGCAAGACTTGCGGCGAAACGAAGAGTAGAACGTGGGGGACGTGATGCTCACCTTGGTTTTGGTCGGGCATGCACGGACGACCAGTGGCGATGCGAGGAACGATGACGCGCTATGGCCCACGGTGGCGATGATGCTCCGGCGAAGTTCCGGTGAAGGCGAGGTGAGCACCGCGTAGAACGCGACGAGGCGAATCCGGGGATGTGCTCAAAAGTGGCGGGGCTCCACCGGACGAGGCGCAATAAGCCGAAGAACGCCGCTTAGAACACAAAACAAAAACTCCGATTGCGCCCAAGAGAAGAGGAGTGAGGACTTGATATTTTCGGGATTGAGTGAGGATGAGAAGGGGCTCACGGTGCTCTCTTTTATAGGGGCGGGGGAGGTCCGAGATGGGAGATCAAGAGACCATGTCCATCAATGACATGGGTTAATTTCTCGCGAAACGGCTGATGAATGAGGGGAAAACGGTAGGGAAATGAAAGAGTTTGATGAGAGGAGTTAAATGCAATTTATTTCACTAAAAACCGTTGAGAAAATCAAGAGATACGAGAGCTTCAAATTTTATTCATGGCCGCTGCGCGTACGTGATTCCCTGGAACGAAACGGTCTGGAAGAAGATGTAGTGATGGAGGAGAGAGAAAATAATTTAATAATAATAGTTTTTCCCAAAAAAATAAATTCGGAAAAATTTAGGAAAATTCCACAAAGATCCTTGGACCCCGAAAATACCAAATAAAATAATTTCAGATTTAATTGAAGTATATTTTAACCATTAAAATATTTTTACATTCTAAGCTTTAATTTAATCCAAATAAATTCAAAAACTCCAAAAATTTAAAAAGAGGATATAAATGAATAGATTAGAATTTTAGATGAATTTAGAAATTTGAATGGGCTCAATCGGAATTAAAATGAAGAAATACAAGCGTTTGGAAGTTTAAGAGGAGAGAAAAAGAATAAACTGATTTTCTGAAATTATTTTTGAATTGAAAAATCAGATTATGATGTCAAAGGGAAATGATTTTCAGAGGAATTATTTTTCTGTGGGAAAAGAGATTTATATGTCAGGGTGTCGTCAGCAAAGATTTTGATTTTCTGATCGAATTATTTTTCAACAGAACAAGGGTTTTATTCACTGACAGGTGGGACCGGCTTTTGTGGACTGGGTTCATGGACCAAAGAGAAAGCTGAGGTGGCACACTTGGCTGGCGTAACGCTTGTGTGGCTCATGGTTGCTGAGGTGGCGCACTGTGGCTAAGGGCATCGGCGGATGGCGACGCTGCTAGGGTCGGCGAGGGGTGCGTGAGAGGGAGGAAAGGCACGGGGGAGTTAAGTGCACCTTGGCACGACACTCGGAAATTCTCGATGGTAGCCAACGACGAGGATGCAGGGATGGCAAAGTGAGGGCGTTGGCAGCAGGGCTCTTCGGCGGTGGATTCACTCGGTGGAGGCGACGAACGGTTATCGGTTACACCAAAGTTAAGGACGACGCAAAGACGAGTAAAGAGGGAGATAAGCGGGGTTTAAAGCGGGGAAATGGTGGCGGTGGAAGGTTGAAGAAGGCAAGAAGAAGGAAGAAGCTGACTGGCGGGGTTGGGCTGTCAGCGAGAGGGAAGAGAGAGGAGGAAAGAGTGGACGGTCGGATGAATGCAACGAGGCGAAAGAGAAATCAGGGCCATCGGATTAAAACGAAGGGGTAAGTGAAGGCAGGTGGCTGAGATTAAACCGGGCGAGGATGGATTGAATCAGAGAGCGACACGTGATGGCCGAGTAGAGAGGTTGAGGATTAAATTCGATTTAGATTTTGAAATAAAATTTAGATAAATCCAAATAAAGTTCAAATACTTTAAATTAATTAATTTGAAATTATATTTTTCAGAGAGCGAAAATTTGGGATGTGACAAACCTACCCCCCTTAGAAAGAATCTCGACCCCGAGATTCGGACGGAGTAGGAAAAAGAAAAGAGAGGGAAACTCGGCTCTTCGGTAATCTTCACACTCCCAAGTTGCTTCTGATTCTGAAAAGATACTTCACTATACTTTGTAGAGCTCGATATTCTTGTCTCTTGTTCGATGTTCAGCTGGCTCTTTGATTTTGACTTGTTTTATTTTTGGTACTCTGAAGCATTCCTTTAATTGAGATATATGGAAGACAACTACAAATCGGAAAATACATCTCCAGTCGCCTATAATCTCTGTGCTAACTTCATTTGCCCTTATCATATTGATTAATTCAAAATTCCATCAAAAGGGCTTAACTTCTAGTGTTCATCCGACAAAAGACATAATTATTTCATCTTTTCAAAGGTGCTTCATTGCAGAATCATATACCACCAATGCACCTCGTTGATCTCACATTGGTTTCCACAAATAATCCCATAAAATTTTATTGTCTATACTTATTCGAATTTGACGGCAAACCATAGAGTTCTTCTAATAAGAATCCAATGATGTTGTAATCTGTGATTTCCACCAATACTTTATGATCCTTGTCTAATCCAATAGATTCATAACTCCCATCAGATAACATAAAATAAATCCCACCTTTTAGTAATCATCAATCAATTTTGAGATCAACCAATCAATAATTCAATATCTGGTAATCCACCAACATCAGTCTATTCATAATCATCATTTTCATTCCACCAAATTTGAATGAATCGAAGTATCTCAATTAGTTCTAATCTATCTCCCATAATTAATTTAAATCCTCCAGCTTAACCATTTGAACATCATTAAATGATTTAGTCAATTCATAAATTAAAATCCAATTATCTAACAATGATATGATAAATCCACAAATTTCAAATCAACATATCAGAACCCACTTTTCGATGATAAGATTAATCCACCAAAATCAACTTCTCGAAAATCATCATTTTGGTTCCACCAAATTTGAATGAATCGAAGTACCTCAATTAGTTCTAATCTAACAATCTATCTTCCATATTTGATTTAAATCCACCAAACTTAAACCTTCAATCATCCTTATGATATATTCAATCTCATAAATTAAAATCCAATTATCTTTCAATGATCTAATAAATCCACTAGTTTCAAATCAATATTCCCTTTGCAATAATAAGAGTAATCCACCAAATATCTAAGTGTATTATCTTTCAGAATTACACTAGTATCCACTCATCATCAATAGATCCACCAAACTATGATAATCAATCAACTCCACAAAATTTATCCGCTCTTCATGATTCAACCAAACCACCTAAAATTGATGTCATAAATTGTTTATGATAATCCAATCTTTTAATTTCCACCTTTACTATATCAAATTCTTAATATTAATTCTCCAATGATCACAAATAAATCCTTCAACTAAAATCTTGTTTTACATCCAATTACTCCTTTCAATCCAAGATAATAAATCCAAGGCACCAAGTTTGGATACTTCTCATGATCTAATTAGTTCCACCAAGTTCAATAATGTGATTATTTCCAAAATCTATTCAATCCATAAATATTGTAGTCTTGAGATTTATTCATAATCAATTTGTATCCACAAATATACCTTTATTACTTTCGAATCACCCAAGAATTATCCAATCTTGTCAATTCTAAATCCAAATATATCACACTAGCAACAATCCTCCAAATTACCTAACTTGACATCTAAGGATTAGGATGACTTTCCTGATAAGAGTACTTTCCGTAAATGTTGTGATCTTCCATATATTCTTAGTTCTCAAATATTTTCCAAGCTTGGACTACTATAGAAGAATTTGGAACTTGCACCATCTGAAGCAGCAACGAGGATTAGCACAAGGTAAGAGGGAAGTAGCATAGGTAAGAGGTTGGGGAACAACTAAATAACATCCCAAACAAACACACAAGAGAGAAGTAAACTCCAACCAGGAGAAACTTAGCTCGAAAACAAAAATAGTTTTTAAAGATGGTTGTACTACAAGTACACAAAGACTTGGTACAGTCCATCTAACACCAACAAGCAATATACATAAGCGTTCTAAAATCGTAGAGCTTTACTTGGGTACTATAAACAAAGGAACTACTCTTCAAATCTTCATGACGACACGGTCCTCTGGGTGCTTCACAGACTTGATCTCTCTAACCCATCTATAGAAATTACAAAGGAAAGTGGATACAATTACCATTCTTAAAAGTGAGCAAACATATAGATAAGATAGAATATCCTGACGAAGGTAAGGATAGAAAGAAGAGAAAAGATGAGAATAGCACATTATTAAATTTTTATTTTATAAAATAAAATTTGAAGCTTTTCTAATAACGACCATTCTAACTAGGTTACGCCCTATAGTCAAATTGGCTCTGATACCACTTCTGTGAGACCCCGGAGTAGAAACTCCTGGACTCCCTGTGCATTACAGTACTAGTCCCAGATCAACGCTAGTACACACAGTTCAAACAGAAAAGATGATACATTGCCAACAACGCTTTATTATCATAATCGAGATTACAAACCTCGAAGTCTTTATTACAAATGAGGTTTTAAGACCTCACACCAAACAGAAAATTACAGCGGAAGCAAAAAGAAACTAAAGCAAGACCCATCAATACGCCACAGGCAATTGACTGGGGAAACGCAACCTAGTTCTCCGGAAAGCCTTCGACGAATCCATCCACGAAGTAGTCGAAGTCCACCTCCTGAGCTTCGATCTCCTCTGAGAGTTAATTTGAAGTGTAGCACGTGAGTACATGAATGTACTCCGCAAGTCTTGGGAAAGATGCATAGATGCAAGGCTTCACAAAGGAAGGCTATATGGTTCTTTTGCATAAATCAGCATTTTATTTCAAATCTACATAATTACTTCAAAGGCCATTTGATAAACATCTTTGTTTTTCATAAATGAAATTAGATAAATAACTTAGTGAAGGTTAAACCACCAACACTAAAATCTCAAGCTATCTGCCAACTTTCAAAACTCAGGTTAAACCACCTGATCTGGTTACACTACCAGATTTAAATCACGAGAGTTATACCACTCTCAAGTTTGATAAACCATTTTATTTTGAAATCAAAATCAAACTTCTACCATGTGAATGCATTCCTTGCCCGCCCTTGACCGTGGGCACGGCTATTCGAATAGTTTTTACTCTGCAGAGTTTGTACACTTTACCCACAAGAGATAAATTATCTTAATAGTCAACATGCTTCCTTTGGCATGAGACCCAGATAGAATATCACAAAGCCTTTCACCTACTCCAGTATAGCTAGATACCACCCGCTAAGGTTTCACCACAACTCGAATCCACGAGTCGGAGCCCCCTCTTGCGCCGTATGAGTACAGTAAACCCTGTCCCTCACTATGAGTAACCAGTACACCCTGGCACTCAATACACCACTGGTGATATCTAAACTACACCTTTATAGGTTAGTTAGCTAGGTCGTACCCATATAGACTTGTGGTTGCACTGTTTTGCTCAGTTTGGACAAACACAAGTGTCGGTCCTTAAACGACCAGGGTGGCTCATTCACAAACCCAAAAATTCTCGTGCTAAACCGCACCAGCCAAGCCTTCCATCCACCCTCGTCAATTTTTACTTTCAACTTCATTTTTATTTTGAAATTACAGTGGTAACATCCATTACCACTTTTCAAACAAATCATGAAATCCAAAACATTCATTGTCCATTTTCTCAAATGAGCATTTTTACATTTATCAGCTAAACTAAGCATTTGCTAGTATTCTAAATTTAACAAGAATAATAATAACTCATTATTGAGCCAAAAATCATCCTAAGTTGACAAGGGTACATGGTAAACAATTTCCAAAGGAAGGCATAACAAGGTTGGCATTTAACTAAATTTTCTAAAATCAAGTTATCCACTTTTACAACATAAGCATGCAATAATTTAAAATAACTACACAAATCATTTTGTAAATCATAGGAGCAAGATGGTCAAAGGAGACTTGCCTTCTTGTGCACTGGTTGGTCCCTCTTGCTGTGGTTCGACAAACTCTTCGGCGACGTCGGGTTCTACGCGCGAAACGATAAAACAAACAAAACAAATTCAAATAAAATTCAAATGAACTCAAAAAACTGCAAAACCAGAACCAAAAGATAGAGCTCAATTGTATATGAATTTAGGAAAACGAATCGGGTTGATCGGAGTTCGGACGAAGGAGAACGAGCGATCTAAAGTTTGCCGGGGCGAGAAAATGCTGGAAATTCACAGATGTTACTGTTCATCCGAGAACAGTACTTTTGGCGAGTACTTTTGGTGAGAAGGCTAGCGCTGACGAGAGGAGGTATGGGAGGTGAATCTAACTAGCAAAATGGGTTGCTAAGGACCCGAGGCACATGTAGGAAGTGACGACACGTCAAACGGAGCACGATGACGACGTGTACGATGACAACGACATAAGGTGTGGAGAGAAGAATAATTTTCGGAAAAGAAACAAGGAGAAGTAAGGTGAGCACGGCCTAGAACGCAGTGAGGCGAAGCT
The DNA here is from genome assembly GCA_017311315.1 of Dendrocalamus latiflorus. NCBI lineage: Eukaryota > Viridiplantae > Streptophyta > Magnoliopsida > Poales > Poaceae > Dendrocalamus > Dendrocalamus latiflorus. The sequence goes on from CM029621.1 coordinate 23,356,913, forward strand.
AGGAAAAATATCGGCTAAGCCGAAAACTCACCGGAGGCGACGCAATCGTCGTTTGAACAACGACGGTACCGAAACACGAAAAACTCAATATCTTCGTGCTCGGTAGAGCGAATCCAAAACCGTCTGAAACGTAGCCACCTGGGATAGTTTGGCACGTTTTGACGGGAATGGATTGTTGAAAGCATTCCCGGACAGGCAGGGATGCGAAGTGCCATTTGCGGCCATGGCAAGCTGTCGGGGTCAAAAATTTAGGAAAGGGTTTTGGACAAATGGAAGAGAGCACGGCGTAGAACGCATCGAGGCCAACTCAACGGTGCAGACGGCTCGGCCAACGGACTAGTGAAACGCGGTGGACACGCTTTTATGTAGCCGACAGGCTGACATCGACATTCCGGTCAAACGGAGAGGAATTAACATGCAAGACTTGCGGCGAAACGAAGAGTAGAACGTGGGGGACGTGATGCTCACCTTGGTTTTGGTCGGGCATGCACGGACGGCCAGTGGCGATGCGAGGAACGACGACGCGCTATGGCCCACGGTGGCGATGATGCTCCGGCGAAGTTCCGGTGAAGGCGAGGTGAGCACCGCGTAGAACGCGACGAGGCGAATCCGGGGATGTGCTCAAAAGTGGCGGGGCTCCACCGGACGAGGCGCAATAAGCCGAAGAACGCCGCTTAGAACACAAAACAAAAACTCCGATTGCGCCCAAGAGAAGAGGAGTGAGGACTTGATATTTTCGGGATTGAGTGAGGATGAGAAGGGGCTCACGGTGCTCTCTTTTATAGGGGCGGGGGAGGTCCGAGATGGGAGATCAAGAGACCATGTCCATCAATGACATGGGTTAATTTCTCGCGAAACGGCTGATGAATGAGGGGAAAACGGTAGGGAAATGAAAGAGTTTGATGAGAGGAGTTAAATGCAATTTATTTCACTAAAAACCGTTGAGAAAATCAAGAGATACGAGAGCTTCAAATTTTATTCATGGCCGCTGCGCGTACGTGATTCCCTGGAACGAAACGGTCTGGAAGAAGATGTAGTGATGGAGGAGAGAGAAAATAATTTAATAATAATAGTTTTTCCCAAAAAAATAAATTCGGAAAAATTTAGGAAAATTCCACAAAGATCCTTGGACCCCGAAAATACCAAATAAAATAATTTCAGATTTAATTGAAGTATATTTTAACCATTAAAATATTTTTACATTCTAAGCTTTAATTTAATCCAAATAAATTCAAAAACTCCAAAAATTTAAAAAGAGGATATAAATGAATAGATTAGAATTTTAGATGAATTTAGAAATTTGAATGGGCTCAATCGGAATTAAAATGAAGAAATACAAGCGTTTGGAAGTTTAAGAGGAGAGAAAAAGAATAAACTGATTTTCTGAAATTATTTTTGAATTGAAAAATCAGATTATGATGTCAAAGGGAAATGATTTTCAGAGGAATTATTTTTCTGTGGGAAAAGAGATTTATATGTCAGGGTGTCGTCAGCAAAGATTTTGATTTTCTGATCGAATTATTTTTCAACAGAACAAGGGTTTTATTCACTGACAGGTGGGACCGGCTTTTGTGGACTGGGTTCATGGACCAAAGAGAAAGCTGAGGTGGCACACTTGGCTGGCGTAACGCTTGTGTGGCTCATGGTTGCTGAGGTGGCGCACTGTGGCTAAGGGCATCGGCGGATGGCGGCGCTGCTAGGGTCGGCGAGGGGTGCGTGAGAGGGAGGAAAGGCACGGGGGAGTTAAGTGCACCTTGGCACGACACTCGGAAATTCTCGATGGTAGCCAACGACGAGGATGCAGGGATGGCAAAGTGAGGGCGTTGGCAGCAGGGCTCTTCGGCGGTGGATTCACTCGGTGGAGGCGACGAACGGTTATCGGTTACACCAAAGTTAAGGACGACGCAAAGACGAGTAAAGAGGGAGATAAGCGGGGTTTAAAGCGGGGAAATGGTGGCGGTGGAAGGTTGAAGAAGGCAAGAAGAAGGAAGAAGCTGACTGGCGGGGTTGGGCTGTCAGCGAGAGGGAAGAGAGAGGAGGAAAGAGTGGACGGTCGGATGAATGCAACGAGGCGAAAGAGAAATCAGGGCCATCGGATTAAAACGAAGGGGTAAGTGAAGGCAGGTGGCTGAGATTAAACCGGGCGAGGATGGATTGAATCAGAGAGCGACACGTGATGGCCGAGTAGAGAGGTTGAGGATTAAATTCGATTTAGATTTTGAAATAAAATTTAGATAAATCCAAATAAAGTTCAAATACTTTAAATTAATTAATTTGAAATTATATTTTTCAGAGAGCGAAAATTTGGGATGTGACAAACCTACCCCCCTTAGAAAGAATCTCGACCCCGAGATTCGGACGGAGTAGGAAAAAGAAAAGAGAGGGAAACTCGGCTCTTCGGTAATCTTCACACTCCCAAGTTGCTTCTGATTCTGAAAAGATACTTCACTATACTTTGTAGAGCTCGATATTCTTGTCTCTTGTTCGATGTTCAGCTGGCTCTTTGATTTTGACTTGTTTTATTTTTGGTACTCTGAAGCATTCCTTTAATTGAGATATATGGAAGACAACTACAAATCGGAAAATACATCTCCAGTCGCCTATAATCTCTGTGCTAACTTCATTTGCCCTTATCATATTGATTAATTCAAAATTCCATCAAAAGGGCTTAACTTCTAGTGTTCATCCGACAAAAGACATAATTATTTCATCTTTTCAAAGGTGCTTCATTGCAGAATCATATACCACCAATGCACCTCGTTGATCTCACATTGGTTTCCACAAATAATCCCATAAAATTTTATTGTCTATACTTATTCGAATTTGACGGCAAACCATAGAGTTCTTCTAATAAGAATCCAATGATGTTGTAATCTGTGATTTCCACCAATACTTTATGATCCTTGTCTAATCCAATAGATTCATAACTCCCATCAGATAACATAAAATAAATCCCACCTTTTAGTAATCATCAATCAATTTTGAGATCAACCAATCAATAATTCAATATCTGGTAATCCACCAACATCAGTCTATTCATAATCATCATTTTCATTCCACCAAATTTGAATGAATCGAAGTATCTCAATTAGTTCTAATCTATCTCCCATAATTAATTTAAATCCTCCAGCTTAACCATTTGAACATCATTAAATGATTTAGTCAATTCATAAATTAAAATCCAATTATCTAACAATGATATGATAAATCCACAAATTTCAAATCAACATATCAGAACCCACTTTTCGATGATAAGATTAATCCACCAAAATCAACTTCTCGAAAATCATCATTTTGGTTCCACCAAATTTGAATGAATCGAAGTACCTCAATTAGTTCTAATCTAACAATCTATCTTCCATATTTGATTTAAATCCACCAAACTTAAACCTTCAATCATCCTTATGATATATTCAATCTCATAAATTAAAATCCAATTATCTTTCAATGATCTAATAAATCCACTAGTTTCAAATCAATATTCCCTTTGCAATAATAAGAGTAATCCACCAAATATCTAAGTGTATTATCTTTCAGAATTACACTAGTATCCACTCATCATCAATAGATCCACCAAACTATGATAATCAATCAACTCCACAAAATTTATCCGCTCTTCATGATTCAACCAAACCACCTAAAATTGATGTCATAAATTGTTTATGATAATCCAATCTTTTAATTTCCACCTTTACTATATCAAATTCTTAATATTAATTCTCCAATGATCACAAATAAATCCTTCAACTAAAATCTTGTTTTACATCCAATTACTCCTTTCAATCCAAGATAATAAATCCAAGGCACCAAGTTTGGATACTTCTCATGATCTAATTAGTTCCACCAAGTTCAATAATGTGATTATTTCCAAAATCTATTCAATCCATAAATATTGTAGTCTTGAGATTTATTCATAATCAATTTGTATCCACAAATATACCTTTATTACTTTCGAATCACCCAAGAATTATCCAATCTTGTCAATTCTAAATCCAAATATATCACACTAGCAACAATCCTCCAAATTACCTAACTTGACATCTAAGGATTAGGATGACTTTCCTGATAAGAGTACTTTCCGTAAATGTTGTGATCTTCCATATATTCTTAGTTCTCAAATATTTTCCAAGCTTGGACTACTATAGAAGAATTTGGAACTTGCACCATCTGAAGCAGCAACGAGGATTAGCACAAGGTAAGAGGGAAGTAGCATAGGTAAGAGGTTGGGGAACAACTAAATAACATCCCAAACAAACACACAAGAGAGAAGTAAACTCCAACCAGGAGAAACTTAGCTCGAAAACAAAAATAGTTTTTAAAGATGGTTGTACTACAAGTACACAAAGACTTGGTACAGTCCATCTAACACCAACAAGCAATATACATAAGCGTTCTAAAATCGTAGAGCTTTACTTGGGTACTATAAACAAAGGAACTACTCTTCAAATCTTCATGACGACACGGTCCTCTGGGTGCTTCACAGACTTGATCTCTCTAACCCATCTATAGAAATTACAAAGGAAAGTGGATACAATTACCATTCTTAAAAGTGAGCAAACATATAGATAAGATAGAATATCCTGACGAAGGTAAGGATAGAAAGAAGAGAAAAGATGAGAATAGCACATTATTAAATTTTTATTTTATAAAATAAAATTTGAAGCTTTTCTAATAACGACCATTCTAACTAGGTTACGCCCTATAGTCAAATTGGCTCTGATACCACTTCTGTGAGACCCCGGAGTAGAAACTCCTGGACTCCCTGTGCATTACAGTACTAGTCCCAGATCAACGCTAGTACACACAGTTCAAACAGAAAAGATGATACATTGCCAACAACGCTTTATTATCATAATCGAGATTACAAACCTCGAAGTCTTTATTACAAATGAGGTTTTAAGACCTCACACCAAACAGAAAATTACAGCGGAAGCAAAAAGAAACTAAAGCAAGACCCATCAATACGCCACAGGCAATTGACTGGGGAAACGCAACCTAGTTCTCCGGAAAGCCTTCGACGAATCCATCCACGAAGTAGTCGAAGTCCACCTCCTGAGCTTCGATCTCCTCTGAGAGTTAATTTGAAGTGTAGCACGTGAGTACATGAATGTACTCCGCAAGTCTTGGGAAAGATGCATAGATGCAAGGCTTCACAAAGGAAGGCTATATGGTTCTTTTGCATAAATCAGCATTTTATTTCAAATCTACATAATTACTTCAAAGGCCATTTGATAAACATCTTTGTTTTTCATAAATGAAATTAGATAAATAACTTAGTGAAGGTTAAACCACCAACACTAAAATCTCAAGCTATCTGCCAACTTTCAAAACTCAGGTTAAACCACCTGATCTGGTTACACTACCAGATTTAAATCACGAGAGTTATACCACTCTCAAGTTTGATAAACCATTTTATTTTGAAATCAAAATCAAACTTCTACCATGTGAATGCATTCCTTGCCCGCCCTTGACCGTGGGCACGGCTATTCGAATAGTTTTTACTCTGCAGAGTTTGTACACTTTACCCACAAGAGATAAATTATCTTAATAGTCAACATGCTTCCTTTGGCATGAGACCCAGATAGAATATCACAAAGCCTTTCACCTACTCCAGTATAGCTAGATACCACCCGCTAAGGTTTCACCACAACTCGAATCCACGAGTCGGAGCCCCCTCTTGCGCCGTATGAGTACAGTAAACCCTGTCCCTCACTATGAGTAACCAGTACACCCTGGCACTCAATACACCACTGGTGATATCTAAACTACACCTTTATAGGTTAGTTAGCTAGGTCGTACCCATATAGACTTGTGGTTGCACTGTTTTGCTCAGTTTGGACAAACACAAGCGTCGGTCCTTAAACGACCAGGGTGGCTCATTCACAAACCCAAAAATTCTCGTGCTAAACCGCACCAGCCAAGCCTTCCATCCACCCTCGTCAATTTTTACTTTCAACTTCATTTTTATTTTGAAATTACAGTGGTAACATCCATTACCACTTTTCAAACAAATCATGAAATCCAAAACATTCATTGTCCATTTTCTCAAATGAGCATTTTTACATTTATCAGCTAAACTAAGCATTTGCTAGTATTCTAAATTTAACAAGAATAATAATAACTCATTATTGAGCCAAAAATCATCCTAAGTTGACAAGGGTACATGGTAAACAATTTCCAAAGGAAGGCATAACAAGGTTGGCATTTAACTAAATTTTCTAAAATCAAGTTATCCACTTTTACAACATAAGCATGCAATAATTTAAAATAACTACACAAATCATTTTGTAAATCATAGGAGCAAGATGGTCAAAGGAGACTTGCCTTCTTGTGCACTGGTTGGTCCCTCTTGCTGTGGTTCGACAAACTCTTCGGCGACGTCGGGTTCTACGCGCGAAACGATAAAACAAACAAAACAAATTCAAATAAAATTCAAATGAACTCAAAAAACTGCAAAACCAGAACCAAAAGATAGAGCTCAATTTTATATGAATTTAGGAAAAAGAATCGGGTTGATCGGAGTTCGGACGAAGGAGAACGAGCGATCTAAAGTTTGCCGGGGCGAGAAAATGCTGGAAATTCACAGATGTTACTGTTCATCCGAGAACAGTACTTTTGGCGAGTACTTTTGGCGAGAAGGCTAGCGCTGACGAGAGGAGGTATGGGAGGTGAATCTAACTAGCAAAATGGGTTGCTAAGGACCCGAGGCACATGTAGGAAGTGACGACACGTCAAACGGAGCACGATGACGACGTGTACGATGACAACGACATAAGGTGTGGAGAGAAGAATAATTTTCGGAAAAGAAACAAGGAGAAGTAAGGTGAGCACGGCCTAGAACGCAGTGAGGCGAAGCTAGGAAAAATATCGGCTAAGCCGAAAACTCACCGGAGGCGACGCAATCGTCGTTTGAACAACGACGGTACCGAAACACGAAAAACTCAATATCTTCGTGCTCGGTAGAGCGAATCCAAAACCGTCTGAAACGTAGCCACCTGGGATAGTTTGGCACGTTTTGACGGGAATGGATTGTTGAAAGCATTCCCGGACAGGCAGGGATGCGAAGTGCCATTTGCGGCCATGGCAAGCTGTCGGGGTCAAAAATTTAGGAAAGGGTTTTGGACAAATGGAAGAGAGCACGGCGTAGAACGCATCGAGGCCAACTCAACGGTGCAGACGGCTCGGCCAACGGACTAGTGAAACGCGGTGGACACGCTTTTATGTAGCCGACAGGCTGACATCGACATTCCGGTCAAACGGAGAGGAATTAACATGCAAGACTTGCGGCGAAACGAAGAGTAGAACGTGGGGGACGTGATGCTCACCTTGGTTTTGGTCGGGCATGCACGGACGGCCAGTGGCGATGCGAGGAACGACGACGCGCTATGGCCCACGGTGGCGATGATGCTCCGGCGAAGTTCCGGTGAAGGCGAGGTGAGCACCGCGTAGAACGCGACGAGGCGAATCCGGGGATGTGCTCAAAAGTGGCGGGGATCCACCGGACGAGGCGCAATAAGCCGAAGAACGCCGCTTAGAACACAAAACAAAAACTCCGATTGCGCCCAAGAGAAGAGGAGTGAGGACTTGATATTTTCGGGATTGAGTGAGGATGAGAAGGGGCTCACGGTGCTCTCTTTTATAGGGGCGGGGGAGGTCCGAGATGGGAGATCAAGAGACCATGTCCATCAATGACATGGGTTAATTTCTCGCGAAACGGCTGATGAATGAGGGGAAAACGGTAGGGAAATGAAAGAGTTTGATGAGAGGAGTTAAATGCAATTTATTTCACTAAAAACCGTTGAGAAAATCAAGAGATACGAGAGCTTCAAATTTTATTCATGGCCGCTGCGCGTACGTGATTCCCTGGAACGAAACGGTCTGGAAGAAGATGTAGTGATGGAGGAGAGAGAAAATAATTTAATAATAATAGTTTTTCCCAAAAAAATAAATTCGGAAAAATTTAGGAAAATTCCACAAAGATCCTTGGACCCCGAAAATACCAAATAAAATAATTTCAGATTTAATTGAAGTATATTTTAACCATTAAAATATTTTTACATTCTAAGCTTTAATTTAATCCAAATAAATTCAAAAACTCCAAAAATTTAAAAAGAGGATATAAATGAATAGATTAGAATTTTAGATGAATTTAGAAATTTGAATGGGCTCAATCGGAATTAAAATGAAGAAATACAAGCGTTTGGAAGTTTAAGAGGAGAGAAAAAGAATAAACTGATTTTCTGAAATTATTTTTGAATTGAAAAATCAGATTATGATGTCAAAGGGAAATGATTTTCAGAGGAATTATTTTTCTGTGGGAAAAGAGATTTATATGTCAGGGTGTCGTCAGCAAAGATTTTGATTTTCTGATCGAATTATTTTTCAACAGAACAAGGGTTTTATTCACTGACAGGTGGGACCGGCTTTTGTGGACTGGGTTCATGGACCAAAGAGAAAGCTGAGGTGGCACACTTGGCTGGCGTAACGCTTGTGTGGCTCATGGTTGCTGAGGTGGCGCACTGTGGCTAAGGGCATCGGCGGATGGCGGCGCTGCTAGGGTCGGCGAGGGGTGCGTGAGAGGGAGGAAAGGCACGGGGGAGTTAAGTGCACCTTGGCACGACACTCGGAAATTCTCGATGGTAGCCAACGACGAGGATGCAGGGATGGCAAAGTGAGGGCGTTGGCAGCAGGGCTCTTCGGCGGTGGATTCACTCGGTGGAGGCGACGAACGGTTATCGGTTACACCAAAGTTAAGGACGACGCAAAGACGAGTAAAGAGGGAGATAAGCGGGGTTTAAAGCGGGGAAATGGTGGCGGTGGAAGGTTGAAGAAGGCAAGAAGAAGGAAGAAGCTGACTGGCGGGGTTGGGCTGTCAGCGAGAGGGAAGAGAGAGGAGGAAAGAGTGGACGGTCGGATGAATGCAACGAGGCGAAAGAGAAATCAGGGCCATCGGATTAAAACGAAGGGGTAAGTGAAGGCAGGTGGCTGAGATTAAACCGGGCGAGGATGGATTGAATCAGAGAGCGACACGTGATGGCCGAGTAGAGAGGTTGAGGATTAAATTCGATTTAGATTTTGAAATAAAATTTAGATAAATCCAAATAAAGTTCAAATACTTTAAATTAATTAATTTGAAATTATATTTTTCAGAGAGCGAAAATTTGGGATGTGACAAACCTACCCCCCTTAGAAAGAATCTCGACCCCGAGATTCGGACGGAGTAGGAAAAAGAAAAGAGAGGGAAACTCGGCTCTTCGGTAATCTTCACACTCCCAAGTTGCTTCTGATTCTGAAAAGATACTTCACTATACTTTGTAGAGCTCGATATTCTTGTCTCTTGTTCGATGTTCAGCTGGCTCTTTGATTTTGACTTGTTTTATTTTTGGTACTCTGAAGCATTCCTTTAATTGAGATATATGGAAGACAACTACAAATCGGAAAATACATCTCCAGTCGCCTATAATCTCTGTGCTAACTTCATTTGCCCTTATCATATTGATTAATTCAAAATTCCATCAAAAGGGCTTAACTTCTAGTGTTCATCCGACAAAAGACATAATTATTTCATCTTTTCAAAGGTGCTTCATTGCAGAATCATATACCACCAATGCACCTCGTTGATCTCACATTGGTTTCCACAAATAATCCCATAAAATTTTATTGTCTATACTTATTCGAATTTGACGGCAAACCATAGAGTTCTTCTAATAAGAATCCAATGATGTTGTAATCTGTGATTTCCACCAATACTTTATGATCCTTGTCTAATCCAATAGATTCATAACTCCCATCAGATAACATAAAATAAATCCCACCTTTTAGTAATCATCAATCAATTTTGAGATCAACCAATCAATAATTCAATATCTGGTAATCCACCAACATCAGTCTATTCATAATCATCATTTTCATTCCACCAAATTTGAATGAATCGAAGTATCTCAATTAGTTCTAATCTATCTCCCATAATTAATTTAAATCCTCCAGCTTAACCATTTGAACATCATTAAATGATTTAGTCAATTCATAAATTAAAATCCAATTATCTAACAATGATATGATAAATCCACAAATTTCAAATCAACATATCAGAACCCACTTTTCGATGATAAGATTAATCCACCAAAATCAACTTCTCGAAAATCATCATTTTGGTTCCACCAAATTTGAATGAATCGAAGTACCTCAATTAGTTCTAATCTAACAATCTATCTTCCATATTTGATTTAAATCCACCAAACTTAAACCTTCAATCATCCTTATGATATATTCAATCTCATAAATTAAAATCCAATTATCTTTCAATGATCTAATAAATCCACTAGTTTCAAATCAATATTCCCTTTGCAATAATAAGAGTAATCCACCAAATATCTAAGTGTATTATCTTTCAGAATTACACTAGTATCCACTCATCATCAATAGATCCACCAAACTATGATAATCAATCAACTCCACAAAATTTATCCGCTCTTCATGATTCAACCAAACCACCTAAAATTGATGTCATAAATTGTTTATGATAATCCAATCTTTTAATTTCCACCTTTACTATATCAAATTCTTAATATTAATTCTCCAATGATCACAAATAAATCCTTCAACTAAAATCTTGTTTTACATCCAATTACTCCTTTCAATCCAAGATAATAAATCCAAGGCACCAAGTTTGGATACTTCTCATGATCTAATTAGTTCCACCAAGTTCAATAATGTGATTATTTCCAAAATCTATTCAATCCATAAATATTGTAGTCTTGAGATTTATTCATAATCAATTTGTATCCACAAATATACCTTTATTACTTTCGAATCACCCAAGAATTATCCAATCTTGTCAATTCTAAATCCAAATATATCACACTAGCAACAATCCTCCAAATTACCTAACTTGACATCTAAGGATTAGGATGACTTTCCTGATAAGAGTACTTTCCGTAAATGTTGTGATCTTCCATATATTCTTAGTTCTCAAATATTTTCCAAGCTTGGACTACTATAGAAGAATTTGGAACTTGCACCATCTGAAGCAGCAACGAGGATTAGCACAAGGTAAGAGGGAAGTAGCATAGGTAAGAGGTTGGGGAACAACTAAATAACATCCCAAACAAACACACAAGAGAGAAGTAAACTCCAACCAGGAGAAACTTAGCTCGAAAACAAAAATAGTTTTTAAAGATGGTTGTACTACAAGTACACAAAGACTTGGTACAGTCCATCTAACACCAACAAGCAATATACATAAGCGTTCTAAAATCGTAGAGCTTTACTTGGGTACTATAAACAAAGGAACTACTCTTCAAATCTTCATGACGACACGGTCCTCTGGGTGCTTCACAGACTTGATCTCTCTAACCCATCTATAGAAATTACAAAGGAAAGTGGATACAATTACCATTCTTAAAAGTGAGCAAACATATAGATAAGATAGAATATCCTGACGAAGGTAAGGATAGAAAGAAGAGAAAAGATGAGAATAGCACATTATTAAATTTTTATTTTATAAAATAAAATTTGAAGCTTTTCTAATAACGACCATTCTAACTAGGTTACGCCCTATAGTCAAATTGGCTCTGATACCACTTCTGTGAGACCCCGGAGTAGAAACTCCTGGACTCCCTGTGCATTACAGTACTAGTCCCAGATCAACGCTAGTACACACAGTTCAAACAGAAAAGATGATACATTGCCAACAACGCTTTATTATCATAATCGAGATTACAAACCTCGAAGTCTTTATTACAAATGAGGTTTTAAGACCTCACACCAAACAGAAAATTACAGCGGAAGCAAAAAGAAACTAAAGCAAGACCCATCAATACGCCACAGGCAATTGACTGGGGAAACGCAACCTAGTTCTCCGGAAAGCCTTCGACGAATCCATCCACGAAGTAGTCGAAGTCCACCTCCTGAGCTTCGATCTCCTCTGAGAGTTAATTTGAAGTGTAGCACGTGAGTACATGAATGTACTCCGCAAGTCTTGGGAAAGATGCATAGATGCAAGGCTTCACAAAGGAAGGCTATATGGTTCTTTTGCATAAATCAGCATTTTATTTCAAATCTACATAATTACTTCAAAGGCCATTTGATAAACATCTTTGTTTTTCATAAATGAAATTAGATAAATAACTTAGTGAAGGTTAAACCACCAACACTAAAATCTCAAGCTATCTGCCAACTTTCAAAACTCAGGTTAAACCACCTGATCTGGTTACACTACCAGATTTAAATCACGAGAGTTATACCACTCTCAAGTTTGATAAACCATTTTATTTTGAAATCAAAATCAAACTTCTACCATGTGAATGCATTCCTTGCCCGCCCTTGACCGTGGGCACGGCTATTCGAATAGTTTTTACTCTGCAGAGTTTGTACACTTTACCCACAAGAGATAAATTATCTTAATAGTCAACATGCTTCCTTTGGCATGAGACCCAGATAGAATATCACAAAGCCTTTCACCTACTCCAGTATAGCTAGATACCACCCGCTAAGGTTTCACCACAACTCGAATCCACGAGTCGGAGCCCCCTCTTGCGCCGTATGAGTACAGTAAACCCTGTCCCTCACTATGAGTAACCAGTACACCCTGGCACTCAATACACCACTGGTGATATCTAAACTACACCTTTATAGGTTAGTTAGCTAGGTCGTACCCATATAGACTTGTGGTTGCACTGTTTTGCTCAGTTTGGACAAACACAAGCGTCGGTCCTTAAACGACCAGGGTGGCTCATTCACAAACCCAAAAATTCTCGTGCTAAACCGCACCAGCCAAGCCTTCCATCCACCCTCGTCAATTTTTACTTTCAACTTCATTTTTATTTTGAAATTACAGTGGTAACATCCATTACCACTTTTCAAACAAATCATGAAATCCAAAACATTCATTGTCCATTTTCTCAAATGAGCATTTTTACATTTATCAGCTAAACTAAGCATTTGCTAGTATTCTAAATTTAACAAGAATAATAATAACTCATTATTGAGCCAAAAATCATCCTAAGTTGACAAGGGTACATGGTAAACAATTTCCAAAGGAAGGCATAACAAGGTTGGCATTTAACTAAATTTTCTAAAATCAAGTTATCCACTTTTACAACATAAGCATGCAATAATTTAAAATAACTACACAAATCATTTTGTAAATCATAGGAGCAAGATGGTCAAAGGAGACTTGCCTTCTTGTGCACTGGTTGGTCCCTCTTGCTGTGGTTCGACAAACTCTTCGGCGACGTCGGGTTCTACGCGCGAAACGATAAAACAAACAAAACAAATTCAAATAAAATTCAAATGAACTCAAAAAACTGCAAAACCAGAACCAAAAGATAGAGCTCAATTTTATATGAATTTAGGAAAAAGAATCGGGTTGATCGGAGTTCGGACGAAGGAGAACGAGCGATCTAAAGTTTGCCGGGGCGAGAAAATGCTGGAAATTCACAGATGTTACTGTTCATCCGAGAACAGTACTTTTGGCGAGTACTTTTGGCGAGAAGGCTAGCGCTGACGAGAGGAGGTATGGGAGGTGAATCTAACTAGCAAAATGGGTTGCTAAGGACCCGAGGCACATGTAGGAAGTGACGACACGTCAAACGGAGCACGATGACGACGTGTACGATGACAACGACATAAGGTGTGGAGAGAAGAATAATTTTCGGAAAAGAAACAAGGAGAAGTAAGGTGAGCACGGCCTAGAACGCAGTGAGGCGAAGCTAGGAAAAATATCGGCTAAGCCGAAAACTCACCGGAGGCGACGCAATCGTCGTTTGAACAACGACGGTACCGAAACACGAAAAACTCAATATCTTCGTGCTCGGTAGAGCGAATCCAAAACCGTCTGAAACGTAGCCACCTGGGATAGTTTGGCACGTTTTGACGGGAATGGATTGTTGAAAGCATTCCCGGACAGGCAGGGATGCGAAGTGCCATTTGCGGCCATGGCAAGCTGTCGGGGTCAAAAATTTAGGAAAGGGTTTTGGACAAATGGAAGAGAGCACGGCGTAGAACGCATCGAGGCCAACTCAACGGTGCAGACGGCTCGGCCAACGGACTAGTGAAACGCGGTGGACACGCTTTTATGTAGCCGACAGGCTGACATCGACATTCCGGTCAAACGGAGAGGAATTAACATGCAAGACTTGCGGCGAAACGAAGAGTAGAACGTGGGGGACGTGATGCTCACCTTGGTTTTGGTCGGGCATGCACGGACGGCCAGTGGCGATGCGAGGAACGACGACGCGCTATGGCCCACGGTGGCGATGATGCTCCGGCGAAGTTCCGGTGAAGGCGAGGTGAGCACCGCGTAGAACGCGACGAGGCGAATCCGGGGATGTGCTCAAAAGTGGCGGGGCTCCACCGGACGAGGCGCAATAAGCCGAAGAACGCCGCTTAGAACACAAAACAAAAACTCCGATTGCGCCCAAGAGAAGAGGAGTGAGGACTTGATATTTTCGGGATTGAGTGAGGATGAGAAGGGGCTCACGGTGCTCTCTTTTATAGGGGCGGGGGAGGTCCGAGATGGGAGATCAAGAGACCATGTCCATCAATGACATGGGTTAATTTCTCGCGAAACGGCTGATGAATGAGGGGAAAACGGTAGGGAAATGAAAGAGTTTGATGAGAGAAGTTAAATGCAATTTATTTCACTAAAAACCGTTGAGAAAATCAAGAGATACGAGAGCTTCAAATTTTATTCATGGCCGCTGCGCGTACGTGATTCCCTGGAACGAAACGGTCTGGAAGAAGATGTAGTGATGGAGGAGAGAGAAAATAATTTAATAATAATAGTTTTTCCCAAAAAAATAAATTCAGAAAAATTTAGGAAAATTCCACAAAGATCCTTGGACCCCGAAAATACCAAATAAAATAATTTCAGATTTAATTGAAGTATATTTTAACCATTAAAATATTTTTACATTCTAAGCTTTAATTTAATCCAAATAAATTCAAAAACTCCAAAAATTTAAAAAGAGGATATAAATGAATAGATTAGAATTTTAGATGAATTTAGAAATTTGAATGGGCTCAATCGGAATTAAAATGAAGAAATACAAGCGTTTGGAAGTTTAAGAGGAGAGAAAAAGAATAAACTGATTTTCTGAAATTATTTTTGAATTGAAAAATCAGATTATGATGTCAAAGGGAAATGATTTTCAGAGGAATTATTTTTCTGTGGGAAAAGAGATTTATATGTCAGGGTGTCGTCAGCAAAGATTTTGATTTTCTGATCGAATTATTTTTCAACAGAACAAGGGTTTTATTCACTGACAGGTGGGACCGGCTTTTGTGGACTGGGTTCATGGACCAAAGAGAAAGCTGAGGTGGCACACTTGGCTGGCGTAACGCTTGTGTGGCTCATGGTTGCTGAGGTGGCGCACTGTGGCTAAGGGCATCGGCGGATGGCGGCGCTGCTAGGGTCGGCGAGGGGTGCGTGAGAGGGAGGAAAGGCACGGGGGAGTTAAGTGCACCTTGGCACGACACTCGGAAATTCTCGATGGTAGCCAACGACGAGGATGCAGGGATGGCAAAGTGAGGGCGTTGGCAGCAGGGCTCTTCGGCGGTGGATTCACTCGGTGGAGGCGACGAACGGTTATCGGTTACACCAAAGTTAAGGACGACGCAAAGACGAGTAAAGAGGGAGATAAGCGGGGTTTAAAGCGGGGAAATGGTGGCGGTGGAAGGTTGAAGAAGGCAAGAAGAAGGAAGAAGCTGACTGGCGGGGTTGGGCTGTCAGCGAGAGGGAAGAGAGAGGAGGAAAGAGTGGACGGTCGGATGAATGCAACGAGGCGAAAGAGAAATCAGGGCCATCGGATTAAAACGAAGGGGTAAGTGAAGGCAGGTGGCTGAGATTAAACCGGGCGAGGATGGATTGAATCAGAGAGCGACACGTGATGGCCGAGTAGAGAGGTTGAGGATTAAATTCGATTTAGATTTTGAAATAAAATTTAGATAAATCCAAATAAAGTTCAAATACTTTAAATTAATTAATTTGAAATTATATTTTTCAGAGAGCGAAAATTTGGGATGTGACAAACCTACCCCCCTTAGAAAGAATCTCGACCCCGAGATTCGGACGGAGTAGGAAAAAGAAAAGAGAGGGAAACTCGGCTCTTCGGTAATCTTCACACTCCCAAGTTGCTTCTGATTCTGAAAAGATACTTCACTATACTTTGTAGAGCTCGATATTCTTGTCTCTTGTTCGATGTTCAGCTGGCTCTTTGATTTTGACTTGTTTTATTTTTGGTACTCTGAAGCATTCCTTTAATTGAGATATATGGAAGACAACTACAAATCGGAAAATACATCTCCAGTCGCCTATAATCTCTGTGCTAACTTCATTTGCCCTTATCATATTGATTAATTCAAAATTCCATCAAAAGGGCTTAACTTCTAGTGTTCATCCGACAAAAGACATAATTATTTCATCTTTTCAAAGGTGCTTCATTGCAGAATCATATACCACCAATGCACCTCGTTGATCTCACATTGGTTTCCACAAATAATCCCATAAAATTTTATTGTCTATACTTATTCGAATTTGACGGCAAACCATAGAGTTCTTCTAATAAGAATCCAATGATGTTGTAATCTGTGATTTCCACCAATACTTTATGATCCTTGTCTAATCCAATAGATTCATAACTCCCATCAGATAACATAAAATAAATCCCACCTTTTAGTAATCATCAATCAATTTTGAGATCAACCAATCAATAATTCAATATCTGGTAATCCACCAACATCAGTCTATTCATAATCATCATTTTCATTCCACCAAATTTGAATGAATCGAAGTATCTCAATTAGTTCTAATCTATCTCCCATAATTAATTTAAATCCTCCAGCTTAACCATTTGAACATCATTAAATGATTTAGTCAATTCATAAATTAAAATCCAATTATCTAACAATGATATGATAAATCCACAAATTTCAAATCAACATATCAGAACCCACTTTTCGATGATAAGATTAATCCACCAAAATCAACTTCTCGAAAATCATCATTTTGGTTCCACCAAATTTGAATGAATCGAAGTACCTCAATTAGTTCTAATCTAACAATCTATCTTCCATATTTGATTTAAATCCACCAAACTTAAACCTTCAATCATCCTTATGATATATTCAATCTCATAAATTAAAATCCAATTATCTTTCAATGATCTAATAAATCCACTAGTTTCAAATCAATATTCCCTTTGCAATAATAAGAGTAATCCACCAAATATCTAAGTGTATTATCTTTCAGAATTACACTAGTATCCACTCATCATCAATAGATCCACCAAACTATGATAATCAATCAACTCCACAAAATTTATCCGCTCTTCATGATTCAACCAAACCACCTAAAATTGATGTCATAAATTGTTTATGATAATCCAATCTTTTAATTTCCACCTTTACTATATCAAATTCTTAATATTAATTCTCCAATGATCACAAATAAATCCTTCAACTAAAATCTTGTTTTACATCCAATTACTCCTTTCAATCCAAGATAATAAATCCAAGGCACCAAGTTTGGATACTTCTCATGATCTAATTAGTTCCACCAAGTTCAATAATGTGATTATTTCCAAAATCTATTCAATCCATAAATATTGTAGTCTTGAGATTTATTCATAATCAATTTGTATCCACAAATATACCTTTATTACTTTCGAATCACCCAAGAATTATCCAATCTTGTCAATTCTAAATCCAAATATATCACACTAGCAACAATCCTCCAAATTACCTAACTTGACATCTAAGGATTAGGATGACTTTCCTGATAAGAGTACTTTCCGTAAATGTTGTGATCTTCCATATATTCTTAGTTCTCAAATATTTTCCAAGCTTGGACTACTATAGAAGAATTTGGAACTTGCACCATCTGAAGCAGCAACGAGGATTAGCACAAGGTAAGAGGGAAGTAGCATAGGTAAGAGGTTGGGGAACAACTAAATAACATCCCAAACAAACACACAAGAGAGAAGTAAACTCCAACCAGGAGAAACTTAGCTCGAAAACAAAAATAGTTTTTAAAGATGGTTGTACTACAAGTACACAAAGACTTGGTACAGTCCATCTAACACCAACAAGCAATATACATAAGCGTTCTAAAATCGTAGAGCTTTACTTGGGTACTATAAACAAAGGAACTACTCTTCAAATCTTCATGACGACACGGTCCTCTGGGTGCTTCACAGACTTGATCTCTCTAACCCATCTATAGAAATTACAAAGGAAAGTGGATACAATTACCATTCTTAAAAGTGAGCAAACATATAGATAAGATAGAATATCCTGACGAAGGTAAGGATAGAAAGAAGAGAAAAGATGAGAATAGCACATTATTAAATTTTTATTTTATAAAATAAAATTTGAAGCTTTTCTAATAACGACCATTCTAACTAGGTTACGCCCTATAGTCAAATTGGCTCTGATACCACTTCTGTGAGACCCCGGAGTAGAAACTCCTGGACTCCCTGTGCATTACAGTACTAGTCCCAGATCAACGCTAGTACACACAGTTCAAACAGAAAAGATGATACATTGCCAACAACGCTTTATTATCATAATCGAGATTACAAACCTCGAAGTCTTTATTACAAATGAGGTTTTAAGACCTCACACCAAACAGAAAATTACAGCGGAAGCAAAAAGAAACTAAAGCAAGACCCATCAATACGCCACAGGCAATTGACTGGGGAAACGCAACCTAGTTCTCCGGAAAGCCTTCGACGAATCCATCCACGAAGTAGTCGAAGTCCACCTCCTGAGCTTCGATCTCCTCTGAGAGTTAATTTGAAGTGTAGCACGTGAGTACATGAATGTACTCCGCAAGTCTTGGGAAAGATGCATAGATGCAAGGCTTCACAAAGGAAGGCTATATGGTTCTTTTGCATAAATCAGCATTTTATTTCAAATCTACATAATTACTTCAAAGGCCATTTGATAAACATCTTTGTTTTTCATAAATGAAATTAGATAAATAACTTAGTGAAGGTTAAACCACCAACACTAAAATCTCAAGCTATCTGCCAACTTTCAAAACTCAGGTTAAACCACCTGATCTGGTTACACTACCAGATTTAAATCACGAGAGTTATACCACTCTCAAGTTTGATAAACCATTTTATTTTGAAATCAAAATCAAACTTCTACCATGTGAATGCATTCCTTGCCCGCCCTTGACCGTGGGCACGGCTATTCGAATAGTTTTTACTCTGCAGAGTTTGTACACTTTACCCACAAGAGATAAATTATCTTAATAGTCAACATGCTTCCTTTGGCATGAGACCCAGATAGAATATCACAAAGCCTTTCACCTACTCCAGTATAGCTAGATACCACCCGCTAAGGTTTCACCACAACTCGAATCCACGAGTCGGAGCCCCCTCTTGCGCCGTATGAGTACAGTAAACCCTGTCCCTCACTATGAGTAACCAGTACACCCTGGCACTCAATACACCACTGGTGATATCTAAACTACACCTTTATAGGTTAGTTAGCTAGGTCGTACCCATATAGACTTGTGGTTGCACTGTTTTGCTCAGTTTGGACAAACACAAGCGTCGGTCCTTAAACGACCAGGGTGGCTCATTCACAAACCCAAAAATTCTCGTGCTAAACCGCACCAGCCAAGCCTTCCATCCACCCTCGTCAATTTTTACTTTCAACTTCATTTTTATTTTGAAATTACAGTGGTAACATCCATTACCACTTTTCAAACAAATCATGAAATCCAAAACATTCATTGTCCATTTTCTCAAATGAGCATTTTTACATTTATCAGCTAAACTAAGCATTTGCTAGTATTCTAAATTTAACAAGAATAATAATAACTCATTATTGAGCCAAAAATCATCCTAAGTTGACAAGGGTACATGGTAAACAATTTCCAAAGGAAGGCATAACAAGGTTGGCATTTAACTAAATTTTCTAAAATCAAGTTATCCACTTTTACAACATAAGCATGCAATAATTTAAAATAACTACACAAATCATTTTGTAAATCATAGGAGCAAGATGGTCAAAGGAGACTTGCCTTCTTGTGCACTGGTTGGTCCCTCTTGCTGTGGTTCGACAAACTCTTCGGCGACGTCGGGTTCTACGCGCGAAACGATAAAACAAACAAAACAAATTCAAATAAAATTCAAATGAACTCAAAAAACTGCAAAACCAGAACCAAAAGATAGAGCTCAATTTTATATGAATTTAGGAAAAAGAATCGGGTTGATCGGAGTTCGGACGAAGGAGAACGAGCGATCTAAAGTTTGCCGGGGCGAGAAAATGCTGGAAATTCACAGATGTTACTGTTCATCCGAGAACAGTACTTTTGGCGAGTACTTTTGGCGAGAAGGCTAGCGCTGACGAGAGGAGGTATGGGAGGTGAATCTAACTAGCAAAATGGGTTGCTAAGGACCCGAGGCACATGTAGGAAGTGACGACACGTCAAACGGAGCACGATGACGACGTGTACGATGACAACGACATAAGGTGTGGAGAGAAGAATAATTTTCGGGAAAGAAACAAGGAGAAGTAAGGTGAGCACGGCCTAGAACGCAGTGAGGCGAAGCTAGGAAAAATATCGGCTAAGCCGAAAACTCACCGGAGGCGACGCAATCGTCGTTTGAACAACGACGGTACCGAAACACGAAAAACTCAATATCTTCGTGCTCGGTAGAGCGAATCCAAAACCGTCTGAAACGTAGCCACCTGGGATAGTTTGGCACGTTTTGACGGGAATGGATTGTTGAAAGCATTCCCGGACAGGCAGGGATGCGAAGTGCCATTTGCGGCCATGGCAAGCTGTCGGGGTCAAAAATTTAGGAAAGGGTTTTGGACAAATGGAAGAGAGCACGGCGTAGAACGCATCGAGGCCAACTCAACGGTGCAGACGGCTCGGCCAACGGACTAGTGAAACGCGGTGGACACGCTTTTATGTAGCCGACAGGCTGACATCGACATTCCGGTCAAACGGAGAGGAATTAACATGCAAGACTTGCGGCGAAACGAAGAGTAGAACGTGGGGGACGTGATGCTCACCTTGGTTTTGGTCGGGCATGCACGGACGGCCAGTGGCGATGCGAGGAACGACGACGCGCTATGGCCCACGGTGGCGATGATGCTCCGGCGAAGTTCCGGTGAAGGCGAGGTGAGCACCGCGTAGAACGCGACGAGGCGAATCCGGGGATGTGCTCAAAAGTGGCGGGGCTCCACCGGACGAGGCGCAATAAGCCGAAGAACGCCGCTTAGAACACAAAACAAAAACTCCGATTGCGCCCAAGAGAAGAGGAGTGAGGACTTGATATTTTCGGGATTGAGTGAGGATGAGAAGGGGCTCACGGTGCTCTCTTTTATAGGGGCGGGGGAGGTCCGAGATGGGAGATCAAGAGACCATGTCCATCAATGACATGGGTTAATTTCTCGCGAAACGGCTGATGAATGAGGGGAAAACGGTAGGGAAATGAAAGAGTTTGATGAGAGGAGTTAAATGCAATTTATTTCACTAAAAACCGTTGAGAAAATCAAGAGATACGAGAGCTTCAAATTTTATTCATGGCCGCTGCGCGTACGTGATTCCCTGGAACGAAACGGTCTGGAAGAAGATGTAGTGATGGAGGAGAGAGAAAATAATTTAATAATAATAGTTTTTCCCAAAAAAATAAATTCGGAAAAATTTAGGAAAATTCCACAAAGATCCTTGGACCCCGAAAATACCAAATAAAATAATTTCAGATTTAATTGAAGTATATTTTAACCATTAAAATATTTTTACATTCTAAGCTTTAATTTAATCCAAATAAATTCAAAAACTCCAAAAATTTAAAAAGAGGATATAAATGAATAGATTAGAATTTTAGATGAATTTAGAAATTTGAATGGGCTCAATCGGAATTAAAATGAAGAAATACAAGCGTTTGGAAGTTTAAGAGGAGAGAAAAAGAATAAACTGATTTTCTGAAATTATTTTTGAATTGAAAAATCAGATTATGATGTCAAAGGGAAATGATTTTCAGAGGAATTATTTTTCTGTGGGAAAAGAGATTTATATGTCAGGGTGTCGTCAGCAAAGATTTTGATTTTCTGATCGAATTATTTTTCAACAGAACAAGGGTTTTATTCACTGACAGGTGGGACCGGCTTTTGTGGACTGGGTTCATGGACCAAAGAGAAAGCTGAGGTGGCACACTTGGCTGGCGTAACGCTTGTGTGGCTCATGGTTGCTGAGGTGGCGCACTGTGGCTAAGGGCATCGGCGGATGGCGGCGCTGCTAGGGTCGGCGAGGGGTGCGTGAGAGGGAGGAAAGGCACGGGGGAGTTAAGTGCACCTTGGCACGACACTCGGAAATTCTCGATGGTAGCCAACGACGAGGATGCAGGGATGGCAAAGTGAGGGCGTTGGCAGCAGGGCTCTTCGGCGGTGGATTCACTCGGTGGAGGCGACGAACGGTTATCGGTTACACCAAAGTTAAGGACGACGCAAAGACGAGTAAAGAGGGAGATAAGCGGGGTTTAAAGCGGGGAAATGGTGGCGGTGGAAGGTTGAAGAAGGCAAGAAGAAGGAAGAAGCTGACTGGCGGGGTTGGGCTGTCAGCGAGAGGGAAGAGAGAGGAGGAAAGAGTGGACGGTCGGATGAATGCAACGAGGCGAAAGAGAAATCAGGGCCATCGGATTAAAACGAAGGGGTAAGTGAAGGCAGGTGGCTGAGATTAAACCGGGCGAGGATGGATTGAATCAGAGAGCGACACGTGATGGCCGAGTAGAGAGGTTGAGGATTAAATTCGATTTAGATTTTGAAATAAAATTTAGATAAATCCAAATAAAGTTCAAATACTTTAAATTAATTAATTTGAAATTATATTTTTCAGAGAGCGAAAATTTGGGATGTGACAAACCTACCCCCCTTAGAAAGAATCTCGACCCCGAGATTCGGACGGAGTAGGAAAAAGAAAAGAGAGGGAAACTCGGCTCTTCGGTAATCTTCACACTCCCAAGTTGCTTCTGATTCTGAAAAGATACTTCACTATACTTTGTAGAGCTCGATATTCTTGTCTCTTGTTCGATGTTCAGCTGGCTCTTTGATTTTGACTTGTTTTATTTTTGGTACTCTGAAGCATTCCTTTAATTGAGATATATGGAAGACAACTACAAATCGGAAAATACATCTCCAGTCGCCTATAATCTCTGTGCTAACTTCATTTGCCCTTATCATATTGATTAATTCAAAATTCCATCAAAAGGGCTTAACTTCTAGTGTTCATCCGACAAAAGACATAATTATTTCATCTTTTCAAAGGTGCTTCATTGCATAATCATATACCACCAATGCACCTCGTTGATCTCACATTGGTTTCCACAAATAATCCCATAAAATTTTATTGTCTATACTTATTCGAATTTGACGGCAAACCATAGAGTTCTTCTAATAAGAATCCAATGATGTTGTAATCTGTGATTTCCACCAATACTTTATGATCCTTGTCTAATCCAATAGATTCATAACTCCCATCAGATAACATAAAATAAATCCCACCTTTTAGTAATCATCAATCAATTTTGAGATCAACCAATCAATAATTCAATATCTGGTAATCCACCAACATCAGTCTATTCATAATCATCATTTTCATTCCACCAAATTTGAATGAATCGAAGTATCTCAATTAGTTCTAATCTATCTCCCATAATTAATTTAAATCCTCCAGCTTAACCATTTGAACATCATTAAATGATTTAGTCAATTCATAAATTAAAATCCAATTATCTAACAATGATATGATAAATCCACAAATTTCAAATCAACATATCAGAACCCACTTTTCGATGATAAGATTAATCCACCAAAATCAACTTCTCGAAAATCATCATTTTGGTTCCACCAAATTTGAATGAATCGAAGTACCTCAATTAGTTCTAATCTAACAATCTATCTTCCATATTTGATTTAAATCCACCAAACTTAAACCTTCAATCATCCTTATGATATATTCAATCTCATAAATTAAAATCCAATTATCTTTCAATGATCTAATAAATCCACTAGTTTCAAATCAATATTCCCTTTGCAATAATAAGAGTAATCCACCAAATATCTAAGTGTATTATCTTTCAGAATTACACTAGTATCCACTCATCATCAATAGATCCACCAAACTATGATAATCAATCAACTCCACAAAATTTATCCGCTCTTCATGATTCAACCAAACCACCTAAAATTGATGTCATAAATTGTTTATGATAATCCAATCTTTTAATTTCCACCTTTACTATATCAAATTCTTAATATTAATTCTCCAATGATCACAAATAAATCCTTCAACTAAAATCTTGTTTTACATCCAATTACTCCTTTCAATCCAAGATAATAAATCCAAGGCACCAAGTTTGGATACTTCTCATGATCTAATTAGTTCCACCAAGTTCAATAATGTGATTATTTCCAAAATCTATTCAATCCATAAATATTGTAGTCTTGAGATTTATTCATAATCAATTTGTATCCACAAATATACCTTTATTACTTTCGAATCACCCAAGAATTATCCAATCTTGTCAATTCTAAATCCAAATATATCACACTAGCAACAATCCTCCAAATTACCTAACTTGACATCTAAGGATTAGGATGACTTTCCTGATAAGAGTACTTTCCGTAAATGTTGTGATCTTCCATATATTCTTAGTTCTCAAATATTTTCCAAGCTTGGACTACTATAGAAGAATTTGGAACTTGCACCATCTGAAGCAGCAACGAGGATTAGCACAAGGTAAGAGGGAAGTAGCATAGGTAAGAGGTTGGGGAACAACTAAATAACATCCCAAACAAACACACAAGAGAGAAGTAAACTCCAACCAGGAGAAACTTAGCTCGAAAACAAAAATAGTTTTTAAAGATGGTTGTACTACAAGTACACAAAGACTTGGTACAGTCCATCTAACACCAACAAGCAATATACATAAGCGTTCTAAAATCGTAGAGCTTTGCTTGGGTACTATAAACAAAGGAACTACTCTTCAAATCTTCATGACGACACGGTCCTCTGGGTGCTTCACAGACTTGATCTCTCTAACCCATCTATAGAAATTACAAAGGAAAGTGGATACAATTACCATTCTTAAAAGTGAGCAAACATATAGATAAGATAGAATATCCTGACGAAGGTAAGGATAGAAAGAAGAGAAAAGATGAGAATAGCACATTATTAAATTTTTATTTTATAAAATAAAATTTGAAGCTTTTCTAATAACGACCATTCTAACTAGGTTACGCCCTATAGTCAAATTGGCTCTGATACCACTTCTGTGAGACCCCGGAGTAGAAACTCCTGGACTCCCTGTGCATTACAGTACTAGTCCCAGATCAACGCTAGTACACACAGTTCAAACAGAAAAGATGATAAATTGCCAACAACGCTTTATTATCATAATCGAGATTACAAACCTCGAAGTCTTTATTACAAATGAGGTTTTAAGACCTCACACCAAACAGAAAATTACAGCGGAAGCAAAAAGAAACTAAAGCAAGACCCATCAATACGCCACAGGCAATTGACTGGGGAAACGCAACCTAGTTCTCCGGAAAGCCTTCGACGAATCCATCCACGAAGTAGTCGAAGTCCACCTCCTGAGCTTCGATCTCCTCTGAGAGTTAATTTGAAGTGTAGCACGTGAGTACATGAATGTACTCCGCAAGTCTTGGGAAAGATGCATAGATGCAAGGCTTCACAAAGGAAGGCTATATGGTTCTTTTGCATAAATCAGCATTTTATTTCAAATCTACATAATTACTTCAAAGGCCATTTGATAAACATCTTTGTTTTTCATAAATGAAATTAGATAAATAACTTAGTGAAGGTTAAACCACCAACACTAAAATCTCAAGCTATCTGCCAACTTTCAAAACTCAGGTTAAACCACCTGATCTGGTTACACTACCAGATTTAAATCACGAGAGTTATACCACTCTCAAGTTTGATAAACCATTTTATTTTGAAATCAAAATCAAACTTCTACCATGTGAATGCATTCCTTGCCCGCCCTTGACCGTGGGCACGGCTATTCGAATAGTTTTTACTCTGCAGAGTTTGTACACTTTACCCACAAGAGATAAATTATCTTAATAGTCAACATGCTTCCTTTGGCATGAGACCCAGATAGAATATCACAAAGCCTTTCACCTACTCCAGTATAGCTAGATACCACCCGCTAAGGTTTCACCACAACTCGAATCCACGAGTCGGAGCCCCCTCTTGCGCCGTATGAGTACAGTAAACCCTGTCCCTCACTATGAGTAACCAGTACACCCTGGCACTCAATACACCACTGGTGATATCTAAATTACACCTTTATAGGTTAGTTAGCTAGGTCGTACCCATATAGACTTGTGGTTGCACTGTTTTGCTCAGTTTGGACAAACACAAGCGTCGGTCCTTAAACGACCAGGGTGGCTCATTCACAAACCCAAAAATTCTCGTGCTAAACCGCACCAGCCAAGCCTTCCATCCACCCTCGTCAATTTTTACTTTCAACTTCATTTTTATTTTGAAATTACAGTGGTAACATCCATTACCACTTTTCAAACAAATCATGAAATCCAAAACATTCATTGTCCATTTTCTCAAATGAGCATTTTTACATTTATCAGCTAAACTAAGCATTTGCTAGTATTCTAAATTTAACAAGAATAATAATAACTCATTATTGAGCCAAAAATCATCCTAAGTTGACAAGGGTACATGGTAAACAATTTCCAAAGGAAGGCATAACAAGGTTGGCATTTAACTAAATTTTCTAAAATCAAGTTATCCACTTTTACAACATAAGCATGCAATAATTTAAAATAACTACACAAATCATTTTGTAAATCATAGGAGCAAGATGGTCAAAGGAGACTTGCCTTCTTGTGCACTGGTTGGTCCCTCTTGCTGTGGTTCGACAAACTCTTCGGCGACGTCGGGTTCTACGCGCGAAACGATAAAACAAACAAAACAAATTCAAATAAAATTCAAATGAACTCAAAAAACTGCAAAACCAGAACCAAAAGATAGAGCTCAATTTTATATGAATTTAGGAAAAAGAATCGGGTTGATCGGAGTTCGGACGAAGGAGAACGAGCGATCTAAAGTTTGCCGGGGCGAGAAAATGCTGGAAATTCACAGATGTTACTGTTCATCCGAGAACAGTACTTTTGGCGAGTACTTTTGGCGAGAAGGCTAGCGCTGACGAGAGGAGGTATGGGAGGTGAATCTAACTAGCAAAATGGGTTGCTAAGGACCCGAGGCACATGTAGGAAGTGACGACACGTCAAACGGAGCACGATGACGACGTGTACGATGACAACGACATAAGGTGTGGAGAGAAGAATAATTTTCGGGAAAGAAACAAGGAGAAGTAAGGTGAGCACGGCCTAGAACGCAGTGAGGCGAAGCTAGGAAAAATATCGGCTAAGCCGAAAACTCACCGGAGGCGACGCAATCGTCGTTTGAACAACGACGGTACCGAAACACGAAAAACTCAATATCTTCGTGCTCGGTGGCCCACGGTGGCGATGATGCTCCGGCGAAGTTCCGGTGAAGGCGAGGTGAGCACCGCGTAGAACGCGACGAGGCGAATCCGGGGATGTGCTCAAAAGTGGCGGGGCTCCACCGGACGAGGCGCAATAAGCCGAAGAACGCCGCTTGGAACACAAAACAAAAACTCCGATTGTGCCCAAGAGAAGAGGAGTGAGGACTTGATATTTTCGGGATTGAGTGAGGATGAGAAGGGGCTCACGGTGCTCTCTTTTATAGGGGCGGGGGAGGTCCGAGATGGGAGATCAAGAGACCATGTCCATCAATGACATGGGTTAATTTCTCGCGAAACGGCTGATGAATGAGGGGAAAACGGTAGGGAAATGAAAGAGTTTGATGAGAGGAGTTAAATGCAATTTATTTCACTAAAAACCGTTGAGAAAATCAAGAGATACGAGAGCTTCAAATTTTATTCATGGCCGCTGCGCGTACGTGATTCCCTGGAATGAAACGGTCTGGAAGAAGATGTAGTGATGGAGGAGAGAGAAAATAATTTAATAATAATAGTTTTTCCCAAAAAAAATAAATTCGGAAAAATTTAGGAAAATTCCACAAAGATCCTTGGACCCCGAAAATACCAAATAAAATAATTTCAGATTTAATTGAAGTATATTTTAACCATTAAAATATTTTTACATTCTAAGCTTTAATTTAATCCAAATAAATTCAAAAACTCCAAAAATTTAAAAAGAGGATATAAATGAATAGATTAGAATTTTAGATGAATTTAGAAATTTGAATGGGCTCAATCGGAATTAAAATGAAGAAATACAAGCGTTTGGAAGTTTAAGAGGAGAGAAAAAGAATAAACTGATTTTCTGAAATTATTTTTGAATTGAAAAATCAGATTATGATGTCAAAGGGAAATGATTTTCAGAGGAATTATTTTTCTGTGGGAAAAGAGATTTATATGTCAGGGTGTCGTCAGCAAAGATTTTGATTTTCTGATCGAATTATTTTTCAACAGAACAAGGGTTTTATTCACTGACAGGTGGGACCGGCTTTTGTGGACTGGGTTCATGGACCAAAGAGAAAGCTGAGGTGGCACACTTGGCTGGCGTAACGCTTGTGTGGCTCATGGTTGCTGAGGTGGCGCACTGTGGCTAAGGGCATCGGCGGATGGCGGCGCTGCTAGGGTCGGCGAGGGGTGCGTGAGAGGGAGGAAAGGCACGGGGGAGTTAAGTGCACCTTGGCACGACACTCGGAAATTCTCGATGGTAGCCAACGACGAGGATGCAGGGATGGCAAAGTGAGGGCGTTGGCAGCAGGGCTCTTCGGCGGTGGATTCACTCGGTGGAGGCGACGAACGGTTATCGGTTACACCAAAGTTAAGGACGACGCAAAGACGAGTAAAGAGGGAGATAAGCGGGGTTTAAAGCGGGGAAATGGTGGCGGTGGAAGGTTGAAGAAGGCAAGAAGAAAGAAGAAGCTGACTGGCGGGGTTGGGCTGTCAGCGAGAGGGAAGAGAGAGGAGGAAAGAGTGGACGGTCGGATGAATGCAACGAGGCGAAAGAGAAATCAGGGCCATCGGATTAAAACGAAGGGGTAAGTGAAGGCAGGTGGCTGAGATTAAACCGGGCGAGGATGGATTGAATCAGAGAGCGACACGTGATGGCCGAGTAGAGAGGTTGAGGATTAAATTCGATTTAGATTTTGAAATAAAATTTAGATAAATCCAAATAAAGTTCAAATACTTTAAATTAATTAATTTGAAATTATATTTTTCAGAGAGCGAAAATTTGGGATGTGACACAGGGGCAAAAGGGCGCCGGCAGCTCGGGCTAATGGAGATCGATTTCTTGACAGGTGAGCATCTATGGGCCTTTTTGAGCTCACCTAGGGCGTTGGTCGGGGCCGAGGTGGAGCAGGGCGGTCCGGCGGCGAGAGCGGGCTCGGCGGCGAGGATGAAGATGGCGGCGGCTCGCTGGGGAGGGCGGCGGGGTCCGGCGATGTGGTGAGGGCGTTCACGGGGTTCGGGCGACGCTCCACGTGCGGGGAATCGGCCCGAGGCATGTCGGTTCACCGGGGAGGTCCGACGCCGGTGGAGGTGAAGAGGCACGTCGCCGGCGGCCTGCAAAGGAGGAGGGGTCGATTAAACCGGGGAAGAGGAAGAGGGGGCAAGGGCGAACACGGGGAGAGAGTTCAAGAGCCTTGGCGGCGACCGGAGGTGCTCGGCGGCGGGTATTGCCAGAGGCGCACGCAAGGCAGAGGAGGCGGCCGAGTGTGGCGTTCGGCGAGTTTCGGCGGGGGTGTGTGGCGTGATAGCAGTGCCAGTTATAGAGGCCGGGGCGGGCTCGTCGGGGGAGACAAGGCGGCAGGGGGCCGTGCAAGCATTTTGCACGCGAAGGTGACTGGTGGCAGAGGAGGACCACGGTGACTCTTGGCGTAGGGAAATGGCGCATGGCCGGGCGCATGCCTAAGCAGTCGGGGACGCGCGGGAGGTGACGGGAGACGCTGCCACTGCTGGGCGCTGATGGCGAGGAGAGGCGCTGAAGACGAGGGCTGACACCGCAATTACTCGCCGACGAAGTAGGTGGCGAATGGCGACAAGGCGCTGAGGCCAGGAAGGAGGAGGGAGGGAGGTGTGTTGCCACCAGAAGGAGAAATGGATGGCTGGGATTGAGTGGAACTGGGAGGGATGGCCAAGATTGAGAAGGTTTTGCATATCTATGCATATACTCTTTCTCCTTTTACAATATTACATACAAATCTTAATTTTCTGAATCCCTTAATTTTTGAAATACATTTCATATTTTAGATTTTATAAGATTAACTTGATTTTCTTCCTTGGAGATGGAGCAAGGTTTTCATTTTAAAGTACTTTTGCATTTTCTAGTACATACATACATACACATACACACACACACACACACACACACACACACACACACACACACACACACACACACACACACACACACACACACACACACACACACACACACACACACACACACACACACACACACACATATATATATATATATATATATATATATATATATATATATATATATATATATATATATATATATATATATAGGCACACACACATATATACACACACACATTTGGACGCAAAAAGAATAGCCAACTGAGAATAAAAGCTTTTAATTTCAATAACATACATTTGAATTTTACAATAGGCCAGATTTTGAAAATGGGGTGTTACATTTGTATTGCACTGGGAACTGATTGTATGGTATCTAGTTAAAGCCTAGCCTAACCAAACGGAAAACAACGGAATCCCTTTTCCAAGTAATCGGATTACGTCCTTAAAAAACCTAAACCAAACATCACCTAAGGCTGAGGAGAAACATGTAAACTTGCAAACGAAGGGTTTTTCCCCCTCGAATTCGATGCGTTCCAAACGCATTTCAAATTCATGCTGCGTGACCGCAAGCTTCTTGCGCGTGGGCGCGCTCTTGAGTTGTGCGGTATACGGTAGGAAATACCCGATCATACATCGGAGCAAACTAAGCATAGGTCTCAAAGAATCAGGTGGGGTTCTTTTGTGTTGTTAGTTGTTACTCATAGCTTATTGTTAAAATTTTTGAATTCTTACTGTTTACACAAGAGAAATACTCGTGCGTGATTTTTATTAATATAGTTAAGCTAGGATAATGCCTACTTAAAAATACTTCGTTTAAAACTAGCTACTATAAAACACCAAACCTAAGCACAAAAGGACCAAAAGAGCCCATCCGATCACACGATGTCTAGGGAGCACACCTTGTATGTAGCTCGTTTCCAGTTTCGGGCCTGTTCTTTTCGGCTGCGGCTTATCGCTTTTGGTTGAAATTTTTGAATTTTGGCTGTTTACGGTACAGATTACAGAGAGACAGACATTCACTTGCGATTTTGGTTGGTACAGATATTAGGCTTTTAACATGTAGATCGTTTAACTTGTAGACCTCGTCTTGAGAAAATACTCTATTTGAAAATTAGATACTGTAGTAAAAGCCAAAAATTTCCAGCTTACGAGGAAAAGAACAGGCCATTCATAAGATGGCTTTGCGTCGAACCGAGAAAAAAAACTGTAGCACTGCAGCTTCGCCAACCATCCAGAAACACTGCACATCTAGTGTGTCAACTGTCAATTGGACTTGCTTGCAAGCAAGCTAAGCCGATGACACTGACTGGCCACACTCCACGTCCACGCCAAGGCGTAAGATAAGTGACACCGCCACGAAAGTCATCCTCGGCGTTTTCCATCATAGAAAACTCCCGTATTCATTGTGCGCAGCGACACATGAAGTCTCTCGCATGATTACGTTCTCTTATACTACTATTTTTTAATTACAGATAATAGTATTTGTTTGTATTTTTAGATAGTAGGACACCAATATAGATGACATACATATTTTTAGACATAAAAGATTATTTTAAAAATCAACTTTAAAAATTCACTGTTTATTTCAATTTTTTAGAAACCAACGACCAAAACACAAGGTACCAAAACGATAGGGCCTTAGCCAGCCTCCGTACCTATCCAGTGTCGTCCTCCATGATTAGGTGTGGACATTCAATTTATACGGTTATATTTATTTGATAAAAAATATTTCAGTTTTTAAAAATTAACAACCGATATAACTAAATTAAAATAAAAAAACTAAAGCTAATTAACTGAATTATTTCAGTTCGGTTAATTCGATTTTTCAGTTAACCGCAATATACATAATATTTTAATGTATAATAATATTTTTTGGTTTAGTGTTATCATATCGGATTTATTTTTGAGTAGTGGTATCTCTAAAAGATACTAATGTTCTTTCTTTTGAGATGTTGAAAAATACTTATAAAATTAAATGAGAATAGCTTTTGTTTACTACAAATTCACATAACAAAAAATAATATTTCGGTATTTCGGTTAATTCGATTTTCATAACTTAAAAACTACATCAAAAACCAAATAGTATGAAAATTTTATCTTATCAAATATCATACACCGAATAAGCTATATTTTTTTTTGATTTTTCCAATTCGATTCGGTATCTCAGTTTAAGTATAAAAATACCCACACCTATCCATGATCACTGTCACCAAGAACGGTCAAGCGGCAGCAGCGACACGGGGGCAGATTCCTCCCAGCCTACGCCGCCGCCACCCCCCCCCCCCCCCCAACCCCACCCAAGTCGTCTGTAGCACAGCAAAGCAGTCGCCACACCCATGGCGCCCGTCCTGCTCGCGGTCCTGGCCGCTCTGCTGGCGCTCGCCGCCTCGTGGCTGTGGAACTATGCCGTTGTGCGCCTCGCGTGGCGGCCCCGCTCCGTGGCGAGGAGGTTCAGGGAGCAGGGGGTCCGGGGACCCTCGTACAGGTTCCTTAGAGGCAGCAACGAGGACATCAGGAGGATGAAGGCGGAGGTCGACAAGATGGCGACGCTGGACGTCCGCGATCACGGCTACCTCCCGAGGATCCTGCCACACTTTGTCAAATGGAAGGAGCAGTACGGTACGGTTTGTGATGGATTCTCTTGTGCTTGTTTCTTGGGTGTGCTATGTTCCTGTTTCTGCTTTAGATATTATGATTTGTTTATCTGTGAGTAATCAAATGGTAAGTGGTAACAAGGCAAGTTATTGTAGATAAGCAGCATGGAAATGAAAGCTTTAGGGCCTAATATTTGCAGAAAATACGCGGATAGTTTGATGACTCGGCACTTGGGAACGGATTGTCTAGCTAGCTAGTACCTTCTGTTGGTCAGAAAATTGCAGTTTTTCCAATAGGATAAATGCTGACTCCTGTTTCTTCAATTGCGAAAGTGTATAATGACCTATGCTTTGCTTGCTTCGTTGTCTATATTTACTTGATAGCACCCTGGACCCGCTGGACCGAAAAAATGTTTGGTTGATAGGAACAGGTATAGCTGGTTAATGTAAACCAGCTGCAATTGTTTTCAGTAAGAGATAAGTTAAATTTGGAAACATACCTTACGATTTCTACTTCAGACATTAGTGATAGGAAGTAGTGAAAGCAGTATGTCATGAAGTGGGAAGAGGAAAATAGAAGAAATAACAATATCAGGAAGAGAAATAGAATGGCCATAGAAATTAGTAAATTAATCCCTGTTCTGTGTAAGAAAATAACTATCTTCTAACTAACATTGGATGTTAATTACTCCCTGTTCTATGTAAGAAAATAGCTATCTTTTAAATAACTAGCGGATCTACCCGTGCAATTGCGCAGCTAGATATTACGATATATTTGTCTTTAGTATATAACTCTACTGCCTATAATTAAAATAGGAAAAAGTCTATATAACATCTCGAGCTTTTCTCAAAAGTCCATCCAGCACCCTGAACTATAAAATCGGATGTTTAACCTCCAAACTTTGCAATCCAGTTCAAATAACACTCTGACTCGGTTTCGGATGGTGGTATTGCTCGTGTGGCATGATGAATGGGCGGTTTTAACACGTAGGATGATATGCTGATCAAGTTAGGTAAATGACAATCAGCTAGGTGCATGATACGTAGGGTCCATATGATATTCTCTCCTAAATTGAAACAGAGAGGGAGGGAGCTACAGGGGGTGGTGGCCATAGAAACATAGCTGGGAGCTAGGGGGAGCTCTTGTTGGCCTCATATGTCACTGGCCAGTGTGTCATCGTACGTAGTAAAACCGCATACTCATCACGCCACGTGGGCAATATCACCGTACAAAACCGGGTTAGAGTGTTATTTGAATTGGATTGTTAAGTTTGGGGAGTTAAATGTTTGATTTCATAGTTCGGGGTGCTAGACAGACTTTCAAACAAAGTTTGAGGTGTTATATGGACTTATTCCATTAAAATACAATTGTATTTGCAATACAACTCTAATATAATCATATGCACCGTTATAATCTGATCCTACCAAAATAAATGGTGAAGTTGTTTATCTTTTTTATCGATTAATGTGAGAATTTCTAGGATCTTTTTTCTTTTTAGGATTATTATGGTATTTTCTTAACTTCAAAATTAAGGAGGTGCCTTGAATCTCACCGATTGTTTTTATTTATATAGATATTGGATGGTTTATATAAGTTTTCAGTCTGTAGTATGGGAATGAACACATATCATTCTAATCCCATTTAAGTACCTATGTACTACACCTTTTTATGGAAGTAAATGTTTTCATTTGAATGGTATGCAGGAGGGCCATTTCTATATTGGTTTGGCCCACAACCCCGAATCTGCATCCTTGATTATGAGTTGGTTAAGCAAATTCTTGTGAATAAATCTGGACATTTCGTGAAGAATGATGCACACCCAACTATTCTGGCAATTATTGGCAAAGGGCTAATAATGGTGGAAGGCACGGACTGGGTGCGACATCGTAGGGTGGCCAACCCAGCTTTTGCCATGGACAAGCTAAAAGTAATGGTCTACATAATTTCCAATTCAGTTCCAATTTCAAGCCATGGACTCGCTTTCTTTCAAAAATCTACTCAACTAGGTCAGAAAAGGTGCTGTTCCTACTTCTGATAAATTCTCAAATTGTCTTTATCATTCTACATTGCAGATGATGACAAAGACAGTGGTTAGTTGTGCTGAATGCTTGATCAAGGAGTGGGAAGATCAGGCATCTAATAGCAAGAGCAGAGAAATAGAAGTCGAATTCAGCAATCAATTCCAAGAGTTGACAGCAGATGTTATATCCCGTACTGCTTTTGGAAGTAGTTATCGGGAGGGAAAAGAAGTATTCCATACACAGAAACAGCTTCAGGCCATCGCCACGGCAACTTTCCTCAATGTGCAACTACCTGGATTCAAGTAAATTCTATTTATATGTCAAGAGTAGTTTTTTCTATAGACAATCCGTATTGCTCACTAATAAACTATTGTTTTTAGGTATCTCCCTACTAAAAGAAACAGATCCAAGTGGATGCTAGAAAAGAAGCTTAAGAACACACTCATTCAAATGATACAGTCCCGACTAGCATCAAAGGGAAGTGGATTTGGAGATGATTTGCTCGGTGTGATGCTTGAGGCTTGCTTCACAACAGAACAGGGAGAAAAGCAAGATGAGTTGGTTCTAGGCATGGATGAGATCATAGATGAATGCAAGACATTCTTCTTTGCAGGGCATGAAACCACATCCCATTTGCTTACTTGGACAATGTTATTGCTCAGTGTGTATCCAGAATGGCAGGAGCGGCTAAGAGAGGAGGTTCTGAGAGAATGTGGAAAGGAAAATCCTAATGCAGACATGCTTAGCAAATTGAAAGAGGTAAGAAGAACATGGCTTGCATGAATCCACTAATTAATTATGGGAAATTTTTATTTCCATCTATTTTTAGTTCTTTCATGTGTCAGAAAATATCTGTAGTAGGCTATGGTTTTCTCTACGGTGGTGATTCTGATTTCTATTCTTGTGACATGTGAGTCAGATTAATCTTGGTTGTGCATATTTTGGTTGTAGCTAACACTGAAGATTGATATTGCAGATGACAAAGGTGCTTCTTGAGACACTAAGACTGTATTGCCCTGTTATTGTATTACTAAGAAAGCCTATCTCCAATATGAGATTGGGAAGCCTCAACTTACATAAAGGCGATACAATTGTGATACCTATTCCAATGCTGCACCGAGACAAGGAGGTTTGGGGTGACAATGCCAATGAGTTCGATCCGTTGAGATTTGAAAATGGTATCACAACAGCAGCAAAAATTCCACATGCTCATTTGGGGTTCTCCATAGGGCCAAGATCATGCATCGGTCAGAACTTTGCAATGTTAGAAGCGAAGTCGGTGATGGTCATGATCCTGCAGAAGTTCTCCTTCACTCTTTCCCCAAAGTATGTCCATGCACCTGCAGATCTGTTAACACTTCAGCCCAAGTTTGGTCTTCCCATCCTTTTGAGGCCACTGGATGTATGACGACAGATGGTTTTATATGTGTATGTACATGTGAGATTTCTAGTGTTTCAGGTCTGTTCAGTTCAACCCTCCAAAAAAAATACACCCAAAAGGTTAAGATGTTGAAAGGTGGAAACCAACATTGTTCTGGACTCAGGAGTGTTCAGCAAGTTCAGTTTCTGTACCAAATCGGAGTTAATGTATGCAACAGGAGTAACTTCTGGGATATGCCCAGATTATGTATGAAAGATTATAAATTTATAGCTTTATATTCAAGACCTAAAGCTTTGGTCTGGCAGACCAAAGAGAGGGCCAGTTGACACCCAGATATGGAATGCATTGGATGGCAGAAATTGCTGAACAAGTAGACAATCAGAGGATGTCCACTGTATATAGTTTTTTTAATGATCTGGTGACGAATGGTGCCTGTAGGCTGTATGTAGCACGTAAATAGTAGCAGAGAAGCGATTGGTTGACACATTCTCTTTCAGTCTCCTTCAACTTTTGCCGTTTCGAACTCAGTTTAACGTTTATTAATATATGACGGCTATACTATACGTAGACAGTAGACCACAGGTTCATTCGAAAAGAAAGTACCAATGCATGTTGTGCACGTATCAGTAAAGAGCTGATGATACCTGTATGGCTGAATTTGCACATAACGAGCCAAGCAGCTGTGACTCAGATAATTTCCTCTAGACGCCAATAATTAAAGTACCAAGCGGAACGGTTTGGTTCTTTCTCCTGCAAGTGCTCTCGCAGTTGGTCTATTTTCAAGATATTTCATGTTGCCAATGTATCTTGTATAAGCGACCTTTGAAACAGGAAAATGAAAACACCAACCGCAACCGATGGATCAGATATGGAAAGCGCAGATCAAGGTGGGTTGCTTGTATCATTAGAAGGTGAAACATAGGGTAAATCCTGAGTACTTTAGGGAATTCTTGGGTCATGGAATTCAGAGAGCCACGTCGATCCAAGCAATCACCGAATTCTTACTCTTTTGGCAAAAGGTGTTCGACCTAGATTTAGCTAATCCAAAATTCTTTATAAAACCGCTGTTGTATTCGCTGGATCAGTGATAGTAATTACAGATACATAGCTAAATCATTTTATACACAATACAGCCTATATCATTCATTAATATTACAATAGATCAGAATGCAAATAATCCACATCGGGATAAATTTACAAAAAGGACCGTCAGACCAAATAAGTTTATTACATAAATGAGAAAGTGATAGCGGAAGCTAATGGAGGAGGCTTATCTCGCCACAGGCAAGCGACTGGGAGACTCAGGTGCGACCCATATTAACTAGGAACCTGGCGAATATTGGAACCACCCAAATATCAGCTTGGTTGACTAGACTGTAAGGAGATGCTAGACTACTTGGGCCTAATCTAATCTCCACCGTCTTCACCTCCTTCATCTCCTTGGTACTTGTAGTAAACATAGTGGTTTTGGTTCACTGACTCTGAAGGGGGTTGAGAGCGAGGGTGAGCACACGTAATAGTGCTCTGCAAACCATCACACAAAATACATGTAGTTATGAATGCCAGGCTTTAACAAGGATGGCTCGGGTTCTTTTATTTGCTTAAAGTGATATTTGCAATTATCATAATTAAAATTCCTAAGACTTAGCATTTTAACAAAACACGCTTTAAAGAGATTGAAATTGTACAATAATTATAGCGGTGTAGGGTCCATCCACCTGTTACATGGTTCCATCCACTTATGCTAGGTTTTGACCATTAGAGTTACTTCCACCTTATTATTATTATCAACATTAGAGTACTTCCCTCTAGGAAAAAGCTAAAGTCGGAGTACTTCCCCTAACAGGTTTTCAACCCACTCACAAAATGTTTTGAAATAAAACTAACTCGAGGAAGTTCCCATGCTTGTCCTTGACCGTGGGCACGACTGTTCGAATAGTTTATACTCTGCAAGACTGTACATCTTTATCTACAAGAGACAATCGATCGGATAGCTCTACACTTTTTTTGGTCATGTAGATCGTGGGATCATCATGTAGCTTTTTGTAGCTACCTTGCCTCATTGCTATTCACCCATTATGAGCTTGTCCCACCCGTGGCAAGTCCCATAAAGTTGTGCGGGAAGTCATACCCTGACATCTAGCTCAACTGGACTACGACGTTCCACAACGCTAGTGTAGTGGGCACACATCACCCTAAGAGGTGTCCCATTCATGCCAGACTTTTGCGCACATGCACTACTTCGTTCCCCCACCAGTGAAATGACTATGAGGTTTAGTAACCCTACTTGGCTCAATTGCATTTTGCAGACTTGTGGTTGTACTGTTTTATAATAGGAGGTCATAACAGAATTAAGTCCTTAATTTGTCTGGACGGTTCATACCACAAACTACAATTTCTCGTGTGACATTGGCACGAACCACTCTAACCATCCGCCCAGACAGGTTTAGCAAGTTTTTAGGGTTTTGAGAGCATAAATTAGATTGTCTCAAATTATTGGCCACTTACATCCCATGACTGTCCCAAAACATTTTATCATGTTAAAAGAATGATGATTGGGGCAATTTAATGCCTCGGTATTTAGCCAAGACTACCATAGCATTTAAATATGACATATAGCTAGTAAAGTTAACATTTAATTATAGGACGACATGGTTCATGGATTTCAAGCGTAAAGGGTGGCATAAATATACTACTAGGTCGACAAGTGGGTGTATAACTACCTTAGAAGTGACATACATTTGTGCACAAGATAAAGCATGCAATTTTGCTAATTTAAATGAACATATTTCACATGAAATATAGGATCAAAAATGTTGACTCACCTGGATCACAAGTTGGTTGGTCTTGTTGTTCTTGCGTAGCTTCAATCTGGGACTCATTCACGTCGTTGAACTCTACTCGGACAAATGCACCAAAAAGCAAACAACAGGCAAAGGAAACAAATAAATATCAAAATAAAACATAAATGAAATCCAAACTGAACAAGACAAGCACCAACAGATATATTTTGATTTTAGAAAATTTTATAAACAAGTTTCACCAAATTTGGAGCTAGACGAGAGAGAATGAGCTCTTTAAAGTTTATTTTTAGGGAAAAAATCCCAAAATAAACAGAGGAGAGAATTTTCTCTCTTACAAGTGGGTCCTGCAAATTTTTTAAATTAATTTCCTACTTATTTTTATTTAGAAATTCACATAGAATGGCAAGTGGGGCCCACGATTTAATTAAATTAAAGAAATTAATTTCTTAAATGAAAAAGGCCCAGAGACTGACATGTGGGGCCTGCGTATACTTGGGCCATATGTCAGTGGCCCAGGCTTTTAAACCAGGTTTTAAAAGATTTAAAGAAAGAGTGAAGCCCGTGTGTCAGCCTAATGATTAAATTAAACCGGTCAGCTACTCATTAGCAATCAATAATCATCATCATTAAATACTAATGACCGTGCTTAAGGTTAATGATGTGGGAGCAGTTGTCTTCCTCGGTCGAACGGCGGCGAAGCTCACCGATAGTGAGAGAGACCACGGTGGCTCGTGAACATGGCAAAAATGGAATGCTCATCCTCGCATGCACCCCTAGGCAAGTTGGCGTGGGCCGAAGGAAACTGGAGAGCTGCCAGCGGCGAGCTCAACAATGGCGTAAAAAGGGCACTAGGCCTAGCGGCGGACTACTCTATTAGAGCTCAATTAAAAGGAAGGGGAGCTTTTAGGGAAGAGAGGGAGCTTACCGGTAGGGAGAACGGATTCTCGCAGCCAGGTCATCAAAATAAGCCAAAAGCAAACCAACTCGACAAAACCTCAAAATAAAGCAGACCGAGCTAAACCAGACTACAATTACAGCTCCAAGATCATACAAACCATTGAAACACCACTAGAAAATTAGCGTTTTTCCAAACCAAGAGCTTCCCCATTCCACCCTCCTCCGGTCGCTATATCTTCAATCTTCTGGTTCCCAATCCCCATCCTTTCATTATATACTTCAGAAGCCACTTGTTCTAGTAGCTTCGCTCCCTCCAGTAACGATTCTTGATCTTCCATACTTGTCTGCAAATTTGCTCAATAGGTCAACCAATAGCAAATATAATGAATGAAAGAAATAGGATCGTGAGGCAATTTATTTTCAAAGCAATCTTTGTTTCGAGTTGTTCTTATAGCCCACAAAATTGCTGAAATACCCACTGTAACCAGCATCTTATAGTGTGGACTTGTGAAAGCTAAGCCACGGAGATGCACGTAAGACTGGCAAGGTTGTGACAGGCTTGGCGGGTTCGC
This sequence comes from Dendrocalamus latiflorus, assembly GCA_017311315.1. Taxonomy (NCBI): domain Eukaryota; kingdom Viridiplantae; phylum Streptophyta; class Magnoliopsida; order Poales; family Poaceae; genus Dendrocalamus; species Dendrocalamus latiflorus. The sequence continues at coordinate 23,397,584 of CM029621.1, forward strand.
TCTTTCTTCGGCTTCAAATAGGAACCAAAATTACGACTTTTGCTTTCTACGAGCCGTAAGACACCAGTAAGGTGGTGTTTGGTTCAAGAATGGTAATGTTAATGTAATGGGAATTAGTCCGCAGGGGAATTTGGTGGTGTAATCGAAGTTTACCTACATTGTTTGGTTCCACTTGTGAAAGGTATTGGATACCAGTTCTGCGTTTGCACAAGAACTCTCTTGACGCAATTATCTTTGCCCCATCATCGGAGCATGCTTGATCTCTCGCCAATCGAAGCAAGGAACTCTCTCCCATTGGGAGCTGATGACGGTGGAGAACCTGGGGATGCAAGAAGCTGGCCCACGATGACGTCCTTGGAGGAGACGATGGCGCAGACGATGTCTTCCTCTGCGTGCCCACGATGTGAGTAGAAAGAAGAACAAGGCATCGTATTTCTACTCCGACTCAGGCGGTAAGGATGCCATGACGGTTGCTCGCTCGCCACGCTACGCCTCGACAAGGGCCGGAGCAACACCACGCCGTTGTTGGGAGGCGGATGTTCGCGTTCCACGCCGCCGACGATGGGTGTGCACGTACTTCGCCACCATGCGGAGGCGCGAAGAGGCTATTGGACAGACCGAGGAAGAGGTTGCTCGTGGGGAAGAGGGGGTTGATCGCGTGGGAGGCGAGGAGACTAGGGAGGGGATCGCTCGGGGCGAGGAGACTAGGGAGGGGATCGCTCGGGGTGGGAGGTGGCGGATCCCAATCCCTCGATTTGGAGCTGCTGTGGCTACAGACCAAACAGAGAAAGATAGTAGTGGAGAGTGATGAAGATTAATGTAATGCCCTGGGGGTCCTCCCCATGGCTTGTACTCATATATATATATACACATGAGGAGTGCTTTTACAGTTATACCCTTACATCTGGTTATCCCCTCTGGGGGCAGTTATGTCATTACATATGGCCTATTCTGGGCCTTATAATCTCCTACCAGGCCTGCTGGGTTTAGGTGGGGGCCACCTCTACGACAGGAGCCTCTCATGGTGAAGAGCTTCACAGGGCCAAAGCCATGTTGTCGAGTCCTTTGGCCCCCTCCGTCCCCTGCGGCCTGTGAATTTCTCCAAGCTTGTGGCTGGGGAGCCTGAGGTCTGGGATGGAAGGTGCCTTATTGCAGCAGACGCGCGCGCTCCGTCGTAGACGCACGCGCTCCGTCCCCTATCCTCCGAACGGGTGGCAGCGAAGGCTGGCGCCCGAGTCGAAGCCGAGGCGCGCGCGCTCCGTCCCCTACCCCTCGAACGGGTGGCAGCGGAGGCTGGCGCCTAGCTCGAAGTAGACGCGCGCGCTCCGTCCCCTACCCTTCGAACGGGTGGCAGCGGAGGCTGGCGCCTAGCTCGAAGTAGACGCGCGCGCGCTCCGTCCCCTACCCTTCGAACGGGTGGCAGCGGAGGCTGGCGCCTGGCTCGAAGTAGACGCGCGCGCCCCGTCCCCTACCCTTCGAACGGGTGGCAGCGGAGGCTGGCGCCTGGCTCGAAGTAGACGCGCGCGCCCCGTCCCCTACCCTTCGAACGGGTGGCAGCGGAGGCTGGCGCCTGGCTCAAAGTAGACGCGCGCGCTCCGTCCCCTACCCTTCGAACGGGTGGCAGCGGAGGCCGGCGCCTCGCTCGAAGTAGACGTGCGCGCGCTCCGTCCCCTACCCTTCAAACGGGTGGCAGCGGAGACTGGCGCCTAAGTCGAAGCCGAGGCGCGCGCGCTCCGTCCCCTACCCCTCGAACGGGTGGCAGCGGAGGCTGGCGCCTAGCTCGACGTAGACGCGCGCGCGCTCCGTCCCCTACCCTTCGAACGGGTGGCAGCGGAGGCTGGCGCCTAAGTCGAAGCCGAGGCGCACGTGCTCCGTCCCCTACCCCTCGAACGGGTGGCAGCGGAGGCTGGCGCCTAGCTCGAAGTAGACGCGCGCGTTCCGTCCCCTACCCTTCAAACGGGTGGCAGCGGAGGCTGGTGCCTAGCTCGAAGTAGACGCGCGCGCTCCGTCCCCTACCCCTCGAACGGGTGGCAGCGGAGGCTAGCGCCTAGCTCGAAGTAGACGCGCGCGTTCCGTCCCCTACCCTTCGAACGGGTGGAAGCGGAGGCTGGCGCCTAGCTCGAAGTAGACGCGCGCGCTCCGTCCCCTACCCTTCGAACGGGTGGCAGCGGAGGCTGGCGCCTAGCTCGAAGTAGACGCGCGCGCACTCCGTCCCCGCGCTGAGATTGGAGCTTGGCGCCGGTATGGTTGCGCTCCGGGGTTGTTGTGACCTTGCAGTCTGGTAGTGCGCTTTTAATGGCGGCTGGAATCACGCCGACGCCTGGCCTGGCAGAAGTCAGGCTGTCGCGTCGTGCAGTCTGCCATTCTGCAGGTGGGACACGTGGCGACTCACGACTAGTGCGTCGTGGGATGTGGGCGGTTGCGTGACCGCGGCCGTTCGCCTCGTCCCCCGAGAAGTTGGACGCGTGTTGAAGGCGTGGGGGCGTTGTGTGCTACTTGGCCACCTACCCGGCGCGGCCCTCTAGGCCCCGGCGGTTCTTCTTTCCAAATCTTAGGCAGCCGAATCGCTGCGAATTTGATATGTCTGTGCGTTGAGCCATATGACAAGCGAGCGGCCTTTATAAGGTGCTAGTGTTGAGGTGGAGGCACCCTTTCTTGCTTGGCTTTTTGATCTGCCGCCTTGCTTCCGCCCGTGCTAATTGTCGCGCCAGTTGCTCATTTCCCTGCTTCTTCTTCCCTTGTCGCGAAGAGCGATGGCTAGCCACGACGACGCCACCTACCATCCCCGCAGCGGTTCCTTGCCTAGCCAGGGCGAGGTGTCCCATCCTCCCAAGGAGTACAAACTGGTGCCGCGGGGGAGCTCGCGCGCCAACAAGTGGTGGAACGCCATGGAGCACTCGGGAGGCTGCTGCTCCCGTGTGCTGGAAAAGAGCCGCATGACTGAAGGGATGCTGCAGCGACTCGTGGATGAGGGGAAGATCGTGGATCGCAATGGGGCTCGCCTACCCCGCCGGGACGAGACGGAGCCGAAGCCCGGGGCAATGGAGGCGATTGTTTTTGTCGCGTTCTTCGATGCCGGCCTTCGAATGCCCTGCACGTTGTTCGTGGGCGAAGTCCTGCGGGCCTACAAGTTGGAGCTAGCCCAGTTGACGCCCCACGCGATATTCCGCCTACCTGTCTTCACGTGGGCGATGCGGACAGAGGGGTGGCGTCCCAGCGCGAGCTTATTCGCCACCCTGCACGACGCACAGTGTCGACCCAGAAAGGTTAACGGGGCGATGTCCAACTTCGGCGGTGTGGACTTCGTGCTCCGGGCGTCATGCGCAACGTTGTTCCCTGTGCCAGCCTCGTCGGGGCAATGGGCGTCCGGCTGGACTCGGCGGTGGTTCTATTACACCGTGACCGACAAGAGCGGAATGCAGTGCCGAGGTGGGCCGATCTCGTTTAACAGTACGCCGAGCCTGAAGGCGGAGATCGACGACACGCGAAAGCTACAGAGTCTTGTCGGTGTCGCCCGTCGAATGAGCGTGCGCGACCTAGCTGAGGAGTTCACAATGTATGGGGCGGCGCCACTCTCCTCCCGGGGGAAGTATGTTGGACAGAACGGCCCCCGCGCGGACGGGTTTGATCCATCCGTATCTCGCCTGCTTCCGCCCTCCGCTCCTTGTAAGTCGCCCAGCACGCTTTATGCACGCCGTTGTATCTATTTGGTTTCCGCCTGACTGACGTGATCTCATGCGCAGTGTCTCGGCTAGAAGATGCGGAGCGTGCGGTTGCGGCGCTCCTCGGCCCGTACACGCTTAAGGGCAACTTACATGGATTGTGGAAATCAATCAGATGACAACGTCACTCTCCAGTATCTATGGCAAGATTAATCAGCAATGCTACATCAGAAGTAGGACGTGTAATTAGGATTTGTGTGAGCATAATAGATCAATTGACAATCGCCCCCTCATCCGCTGTGTTGGATCTCGGTGATGGATTTGCACCGGTTTAGGGGAGTGGGAGGGGAAAGGGAGGGAGGAAGAAAGGGTGGTGGTGCTCAAAAGTCATAACTACTCAAATCCAACACACATGACATAGGAGGGAGGGAGAGGGGGTGGTGGTACTTAGAAGTCATAATTACTCAGATCCAACACATATGACATAGGACATAACAAAGAAATGCTGAATAGAAGAAGAGGGTCACTATGGACAGATGCAAATGAGGGGTGACACTAGTGAGAGGTGGGGCTGCGCCGGTGAGGCCGCGGTTGGAAAAGCACTTGCAAGGCCACTGTTGCACAAGCACTGGTGAGGCCACAGCTAGGAAAGCATTGGCACCGGCAAGCGGGACGAGATTGGATTTGGGATCGAGAGGAATGACTGAACCCCAGCCGACTATGGCTACGTCATGTGACATGTCTCATGTATTGCACTATTGATGTTAAGTGTACATGACTACATGGGTTGGGCTAGGCCGAAATAGCAAATAGGGCCAGGGGTTATAAGTCCGGATATTCGGCTTTCATGACATCCAGATAATTCGTATTCAACGGATAGTGGGCTACCGTATTCATTTCTATATCCAACAAAAATATCTGTATTCATTTCCAATCCAACACTATCCAAAAATTATCGGAGCCAACAAATTCCATATTTGAAAATGTTCGGATCCGTTAGAAACTATCCGATCCGCTTTCACCCTAGTAATGAAGCTACTAAGGGAATCAATGTCGCTGTTGAAGATAAGAGATGACATCGAAACCAATACAGAGTTGACCACTAGACTACAGAGGGGGCATCTTGCTACTGCATAGCTACAGTGGTGAAAACGGATCCAGATAATATTCGGATATCCGGCTACCGAAACCGGATATGTTGGATCTGGATGCAAAACATATTCGGATATGTCAGATCCGGATACTTGCTTCCTGGATGCAGATACGAATATGGTATGGGTCAGCCTGGATTCGGATCCGGATATCCGGATTCATCAGATATAATAGCAGCAACTTACTACAACATATCTTTTGCATTTGACCTTCAAATTGGGCATATTATATATGCATTTCAATCATCTCGACGAGACCGTCATCATGGTGGGCTTTAATTTGGCATTTCATATTTTTTTTATTTTAGCAAATCCCCCAATAAAGATTTTTGCATCCTTTTTTTAGCTAAATTTGATATTAAAATAATTCGGTACCATGTTTTAAATAGGAGAGGACACAAATAATTCTTGGAATCCGAAAAATAGTCAAATCCGATCCAATTTTTATTATAATTCGATCTAAATTCGTATCTGATATTTGTCTGATCCATATTTATATCCGGCGTTTGTCTGACTTGTATTTGAATTTGAGAAAAAATATAGCTATAAATATAATTTAAATACCATCCGATCTATATTTGATCTGTTTTCGCTCGTAAAAGTACCTGCGCGCGCGGGCATGGCAATTGACATTGATCCGGGGTTTAATTTTGTTTGGCACGCGCGATAAGCACAGCTGGTCCATCCCGCCCTGCCTTGATCCGGATTTGCTACATGGTCTGGCCTGACCCACCAGGCTGGTTTGTTGGGCTATGGCAGGCCCATGGAGCCATTTCATCGAGCAGCGTCTTGCCGTCTCCGTCACCTCTGGTTTGTTAGGCCTCGCCTTCCCTTCTCCCTCTTTACAATTTGATCTTTATGGGGCTGTTTGGTTGCCTGCATCGGGGTGGCTCGCACCAGTGCATGCAGGGAGATGGTGTTTGGTTGCCTGCATCGGGGTGAGAGCCTGCACGAGCGGATGCAAAAAATCAACTGGAGCCAGGCTGAGGTGAAACGCGGCTGAGGACCTTCTCTACTTAGCCTGACCACGCTCATGCAGCTACATCAGCTCATGCAGACAACCAAACAAGCCCTATGTTGTCCATCGTTTCTACTGCCATTTCGAATTTCGGTTGACTGAGATAAATATATCCTCACGAAAATATTCCCTGTACGTCCAGTTAATTTCCCTTCTGTCCAAGACCAATTTCCATAAATTCATTGTTTGGACACCTATTTTCTAAAACCAAAGAACTAAGTTCGATCTTTTCTTGCAAAGCCTATGATTAGAGACATGACTATTTAAATAGATTAAGCTCTCACTCTGTAAAAATATATAATTTTACCTACAATATACTTATACTGTCGACTAACACAAGCTTTCTTAGACGCGCCACGAGATAATCATATTAACCCCTTTACCATACCTCGCCGTTTTAGCACAAGCACAGCTGCACGTGAATCGCAATGAGGACATGCAACTTGACCAAGAGTGACAGACAACCAAGCACAAGACAAGTTTAGGGAGGTGATGCAGGCCTTTTGTGGCTGACACTTTTTAGTTGTCTTAAATAACTTTTAACTAAAAATAAATAGTTGTAATTGAGAAATAGCTTTTAAAAGAAATGAGCGAGCAGTAAAGAAGTGAGAGATACGTATACAAGATAGAAACAAAAAGAGTAAAGTGTGTGATAAATTTATGATCCCTGTTTTATCTACAGAACGAGATAAGTAAAGTTGTTTTAAGAATGCGCAAAACTCGCTCGGCATCCATCCCATGGAAGCCGCCGCCGCGTCACCACCGCCCGCCTTCCAGAAAACGTCTTCGCCTTCGCCATGCCGCAGATTCGCCCGACGAGATCCGCAGGGGACGACGACATCCCCCTTCTTGTCTCTTTGACACTACACCGTTTCTCCAAATTTACCCTCAAAAATTCAACGAAAACAAGAAAAGGCTAGGAGAGCATCAAGTAACCAATCTCCTAAAGGAAGAAAGAAAGAAGAAAGAAAAGAACCAACCAAACATTTCTTGCGCATTCTAATTAGCCTTGGTCTTGATCTGAGCAAGCAAACTTGTCACAGCAATCTGCAGAGCGATTCAGGAAGACCCAATTACTGCAAGGGGTTGCTGTTACTGTCCATGTCCTTGGCCATGTGTGAGGAGCTTGATCCGATGTCCCATGGAACTCCTGGATCTCAGCGAGCGCATTCTGCGTGCGCACGTCAGCCATGGACACCCAATTAAGCCAAAGTCGATGTAGGACATGTACTTGAAGTGCTTGGCCGTGCCGAAGTTGGCATCGTCAACGAGCCGGATTGGGGGGGGGGGGGGGGGGGGGGGTGGCGGTGCGGCCGGCTGTCGATCTTGGTGACGCTGATGTCCCGAAAGGCGGAGAGCACCTTGAAGAGCACGGAGGTGCCATCCCTGTCGTTCGCGAAGACGATGCTGGTCTTAAAGGGCCTGTCGGTGCGCGGGATGATGGGCTCGCGTGCGAGCATGACGAATCGCCTGATGCCGGCGGCGGCGTCCTGGATGCCGTCGGCGAGGACGTGGAGGTCGTAGAGCTCGGCGGCGCGGGCCGAGGCGATGGCGGCGGTGTCGCGGAGCGCGCCCGCAGCGACGTGCTCGGCGGCGCCGGCGGTGTCGTCGAAGGCCTCACGGGCGACGTCGAGGCCCATGGCGCTGAGGGTGAGCTCGCACTGCGCGAGCGCCTGCGGGTGGGAGATGACGCGGGTGACGAGCTCCTTGCGGACGCCCGGGAGCTCGAGGAGGGAGTGGTGGACGGGGAGCTAGACCTCGCCGACGATGTAGAGGCGGTGACAGAGGAGGAGGTCGTAGCTGTGGTGGATGCTGCCGCCGAGGGAGTTCTTGACGGGGAGGACGGCGCGGCTGGCAATCCAGAGCTGGACGGCCTGGAAGGCGACCTCGAACTGGTCGCAGGGGATGGTATAGCAGCCCGGGTAGGCCTTGGCGACGGCGGCCTCGCTGTAGGCGCCGGGCACCTCTTGGGAGGACCGGAGGAGGCGATAACATACCAGACCCGATTCACTGTTGCAAGTAAGCATGAATGGTCAACATGAACCGCCGATAAACATCGAAGAATGGTGGGCGATTCATGAGATGAAAATATTTCAAAAGCATGATCTAGAGCGGCAATTGCAGGCCGCATTAAACAAAGTGTAAGAAACTGGAGATAATAGTAATGATGTCTTGCAAAATTAATTATTTGGAATGCTCGCTGTAAAGTTTTTATTAAAGAAATGCAAACTGGAGATAATAGTAATGATGTCTTGCAAAATTAATTATTTGGAATGAGATGGCAAGTATACGTACCAGTTTTGGGCTTAGAGCTATCGTGATCGTGGAGAACGTTATGAAGCAGCGGATCCAAATAAAAAAAAAGTTGAAGCAGGACTGCTGCGAAGCACAAGATGAAAGATTAAAAAAAAATGCAGCATAGAAATAACAATGAGATGGAAAGTACATGCATACGTACCAGATTTGGGCTTCCCTATTGTCATTTTGGCAGATGGTTTTGCAGCAACCGGAGCAGGATCAACGTCGACGGTTTGACCGACGGAAGCAACTGGCGTCGGGATCGGCCGGCTCCCTCACGGAATCCCTGCGTCGAATCGGCCGGCGCAAGGTGTGCCGACGTTAGCCGTCGGCGTCCCAATCCACCGCGCCGTATCTCACCAAGGATGCTGGGATGGAGACCACCGGGGAATGAAGACCTCATGATGCGCGCGGTCGATTAAACGCATGCCCGACTCCTCGAGTAACTGCGGCGGTTTCTGGGAGGCGCGCTACGTGGAGGAGGCGAACAGTGGCGTCGGTTTCCGGGAGGCGCGCCACGCGGATGAGGCGACGGCGGTTTACGGGAGGCGGAGCGCGCTGCGCCGTGAGGATGTCGAGTGGAAGGGGATTTGGTTTCCGGGAGGCGAAAGCGGAGGAGGCGAACAGCGACGGCGGTTTCCGGGAGGCGAAACGCGGAGGCGGCGACGGCGGTTAACTGTGGGGCGGAGCGCGCTGCCCGCCTGCGCCGTGAGAACGGGGAGGGGAAGGGGATGTTCTTTTTCCTTTGGGCCGGGCCACGCTGGGCCGTGCTGTACGGAGGAGGTGGAGGGTTGACGTGAGGGTGTTGGGTCCAATGCTTTGGGCCGGGCTGCGCGGGTTGGGCGGGCCTGACGTGAACAGCTAATCTATACCTTTCAACGAAAATAATTAAAGCGATCGATCGAGGACGTACATATATGTACGCCCTCACCTCACGCAACGATTCGATTCGATCCCGGCCGGCCGAATCATATTCGGTTCGTTCCCGTATCGGCATGCATATCCGTCCGCCTGGTCAGCCAGCCAGCCTCGCGCGCGGCCGGCCACCCGCCTCCAACGTTCGCATGCACCTGGAATTTTTTGTACGGATAATCCATTTTTTATTCGAAATTACATAAATATACTCGCGGGAAATTTTTTTACAAAAATAGGCTCCAGTCGCCGAATGGTTGGGCGACTAAAGCCTATCGCCCAACCAGACCGCGACACAATTTGTCTCGCTGCACAGTAGAGCGACTACATCCAGTCGCTCTTCCGTTAAGCGACTGGCATGCAGTCGCTCTTCCGTTAAGCGACTAGCATGCAGTCGCCATACGGGATGGCGACTGCATGTAGCCCCCGTGTTTTGTTTAGATTTTGTGAATTTTGTAACGTTGAACGGGTAAAAAATACGGTGAAATTGTAATAAAAGTTTATGTTCATTGTATATTGTAGGTGTGCAAAAAGTTTTAAAAATTTTTTTTCATGAAAGATTGAGTACAGAACGATCGATACATACACTGTTAAGTGAGATAGTTTATGTGCGGAGAGAGATAATAGACTTATGTAAATTTAAATAAACTTCATATTATAACTGTGAGTAACATGCCGCATGTTTTTTCAGTACATGCATAAATACATCTGCAGCGTCGCCTCACTAGTCACCCTGGTGTGCCCCGTCACCGCGCCCGCGTCCTCCCATACGGCCTCGCTTGGCCCTCCTCCGGTGCAACGGGTTAGGACGATCCGAAAAAGTAAAACGAGGAGGAGGGTGTCTATCCCGCGGGGGCGGGGGCGGAGTAAGCTGCACCTCTGGCTGTGTGCTCTCCGGTGCACCGGGCGCAGAGATAACCTCCGGTGCTACGTCGGAGTAGTGTTCATGCCACTCCGGTGTAGACGCGAAAAACTGGTCCACTTCCTCCTGGCCTGGGGAGATGCCGGAGACGCCGTGCTGCTGGTAAGCACCTGCAATATTAATAACGTTAGTTCGTTGCATATCGTCTTCGGATAAACACGATATAAGAACCTCTGCGTACCCGTGCCTGGTGCCATCCACGCAGGAGGAGGGGCGTACACCCCCTGCGTAGAAGGCGTGAAATGAACCGGTGTAGGAGGCCTTGCCCAGGCTGAACCCCCTGGCTGCTCCGGGTGAGGTGGTGGAGGACGTATCCACGTAGGTGCACCAGAGTGGTGCCACGCTGGTCGGGGTGGACGAGCAGTCGAAGCGGTGGGCGTGGAGACCGCGGGTAGCCTCGTGCAGGAGAGTAGGCTAACGATACGTCTACACCCGTCGTGCACCCGACGCGCAAAGCTGATGCCCTCCTCATGGGTCAGGTGCGCACCACTGGAGAGCCTCTCCAGTAGTGTCCCGGAGTCGAGGCATAGGGCAGAACCGACGTCAGCCTGGACACAAAGACATGAAATGGTTGATTATCGAAACGACATTACCATTTGGGAATCTTTGAAATGACATGAAACGTACCGCGATGTGAGCGTCGCGCGCGAAGTGTGAGGGGTACGTGTCCGTCGGAGCGGCGACGTGTGTGGCAGGCGGGTCTACCACATATACGAGCCTGGTACGGGTCCGCGGCTGGTACCAGCGCAGGTACTCGGCGTACTCCCTGCTGTCGTACGGGCTGTCCTCCTCCACGCGGTCGTCGAGCGCACCCTGCCACTGCTCGACCCATCGCTGCATCCTCAACGACCAGTCGGTGCCTCTTTTCACTCCCTTCGCGCTTTGCCTGCGTATAGAACCATTACTGGATGTGAGATACTTGCGAACGCAGTAGTAAGTATGTAAATATTTACCAGAAACGATCACTCACCCGTGCACGTGGCGCGGAATCGATGGTCCGAATGGTGCAGGAACCGGCTGCCGTAGCCCGAACTGCCGCATCACCCGCTGGGGTGCGTAGTCCTCCACGTAGATGAGGTACACGAGCTTCCGGCGGGTGAGCCAGAAAGCCCGGTCACGCCAGCAAAGTGAGGACAGCCCGCCAGGAGCACGGGCCTGAACTGCCGTATCTGCGTACGGCTCCCAGCGCACGTCGTCCGCTGTGATGCGGTCGAGCTGCTCCACAAAGGCCCGGTACGCCCGCGTGACCTGCACGTGCGCGAACTGTACCTGCAAGAAATATAAGCTGTTTAGAATGACGATCGTCAATAAGACAGAAATAGTTGACTGTGATAATACTTACTCGACGACGGCACCAGATAGAACCCATCGTCGGCCGGTCGACGTCTCCCGCTGGATACATCTCGGGCCCGTACGGGCCCATGTCGTCCAGCACAGGTCGCCCGAGGCTTAAGCGCTCGAACGACCACAACTGCAGTAGCAGCGGACAGCCCGTGAGGATCGAGTTCGCCTTGACCCTCGTGCACGCATCGCATAGGGCGCGGTACGTCGCGGCAAGCACGGTCGATCCCCAGCTGACCTGGTGGGGCTCGCCGTCAGCGATCGCCCTCGCATAAGCGATAAGGCGCGCATCCACCGTGTTGCCGTGGCTGGTGGTGAAAAGCACCCAACCAAACAGCCACAGCACGTCGTGTGGGGCGTGCCAGTCGTGTGGGGCCTCCGGTAGGAAGGCAGCGTCTCCCGCGATCGGAAGGCCAAGGAGCAGGGACACGTCCTCCAGGGTCGGCGTCATCTCCCCGAATGGGAGGTGGAAAGTGTGCGTCTCGGGCCGCCAACGGTCCACCAAAGCCGTCAGCAGGGAACGGTCGAACGGGAAGCGTCGTGATCGCTCCCCGCCCGCCTCGTCCCCGCCCGCCTCGTCCCCGCCCTCGTCCCCGCCAGCGCCTGCATCCTCGTCCGTGGCCTGCACCATCCGGGCAAGAGGGAGTAGCCCGGCATCCCGAAGCCTGCAAACAAAGTGAAGGTCAGCACGGAATGAACTTACGGTCACACTAAACGCTGGAGTAGTGCAAACCTGGCAGTCCAACGAGGGTCGAGTCTCCAGGCCACGCGAGGTGTGCGTGTCCGGATCACTCCCAGCTGAGGCGGCTCGTCCGTGCTCCCCGGTGTCGGCACTAGACGGGAAGCGCGATGAGAGCGGTCCACGTGCTCGTCCAACAGCTCGTACTGCCACTCGGAGGCACGTCCAGCACGAGTCATACCTGCAAAATTTGTACAATAATTTCTACATTAAATTTATACAATAATTTCAATATTAAATTATGTACACTAATTATCTAAACTAACTATCTTTCTACACTAAATTATCGACACTAATTATCTACACTAACTATATTTCTAAACTAATTATCTACACTAACTATATTTCTACACTAATTTTCTAAACTAATTATCTACACTAATTATGTACACTAACTATCTTTCTACACTAAATTATCGACACTAATTATCTACACTAATTATCTTTCTACACTAAATTATCGACACTAATTATCTACACTAACTATATTTCTAAACTAATTATCTACACTAACTATATTTCTACACTAATTTTCTAAACTAATTATCTACACTAATTATGTACACTAACTATCTTTCTACACTAAATTATCGACACTAATTATCTACACTAACTATCTTTCTACACTAAATTATCGACACTAATTATCTACACTAACTATATTTCTAAACTAATTATCTACACTAACTATATTTCTACACTAATTTTCTAAACTAATTATCTACACTAATTATGTACACTAACTATCTTTCTACACTAAATTATCTACACTAACTATCTTTCTACACTAAATTATCTAAACTAAATTATCTAAACTAATTATCTACACTAACTATTTTTCTAAACTAATTATCTACACTAATTATCTTTCTAAACTAATTTATCTACACTAACTATATGTCTAAACTAAATTATCCACACTAATTATCTACACTAACTATCTAAACTAACTAATTTTCTAAACTAATTATCTACACTAACTATGTTTCTAAACTAAATTATCTACACTAACTATATTTCTAAACTAACAAAAAATATAACACAAAAACTTACCTGAAAATCGCGCACGCCCTCTCCTCTTCTCCTCCTCTCCCTCTCTTTCTCTCCCCTCCCTCTTCTCCTCCTCTCCCTCTCTTTCTCTCCCCTCCCTCTTCTCCTCCTCTCCCTCTCTTTCTCCTTCTCTGCGCGCCGAAGAAGTGGACGTCGGGGGCGGCCGAGCGCGGCCTTATATCCACCCTCAGTCGCCCAACGGTTGGGCGACTGATATGCAGTCGCCCAACGGTTGAGCGACTGCTTTGCAATCGCCGAACCGTTGGGCGACTGGAGTTAATCGCCCAACGGTTCGCAGACTCTTCAGCTGCCGCGGTCTGGTTGGGCGATAGGCTCCAGTCGCCCAACCATTCGGCGACTGGAGCCTATTTTTGTAAAAAATTTTCCCGCGGGTATATTTATGTAATTTCGAATAAAAAATGGATTATCCGTACAAAAAATTCCATGCACCTGCGCCTGCACCACCACCACCACCAGGCCTAGCTTGCTCCCCCTTGCCAGACACCGCTCGCAGCTACAGGTGTAAACGGATCGTATAGAGACGAATATTATTCATTCTATATTCTTTTTCATATTTTTTTATCGAAATCGAAGTCGGACACAGATAGTACCGAATACAAATACGAATACGGATATTCTCGTTCACCAATACGGAGCGAATACTGGTCGTTCCGAATACGGTAAGTCTTGGTCTCGATTATTTAGTCGAATAATACGCAAAAACAAAAACTATATATGTCGATTATAAGAATCAATCAACCATACTACATGTCTATAATGAAACTACACTAGTAGCTTAGCAAGCAAATTTAACTATATGACACAATAATAGGGACTAGTTAAGCAAATAATAAGTTCTTTTATCTTTGCATATACTACAACTACTTGCTGTATTCTACATTCTAAATGCTCAGGGTGGCATGATATGTCACCTAAAGCTCTACCCTGGACATGAAAAAAAGAGCTTCATGCCTCCAGCAGCTACTCCTCATCTAGCATTTAATTTATAGATATTCCTTTTTCAAGGATGCACCAAATTCCCCCTTCATCATAGAACTTCATTGTTTGCTTTGAATATGATACAAAAGCCCTCCCCCCTCCTCCAGGCATCAAAGAATAAGCAGCAATTCCTCATCGAACATATAGTTTATGGACTCTTCCTTTTATAGAATGCAGCTAATTTTAGGGTTTCCATATGTATACACCTACTTGACATTTTGGATTTCACCATATTGTGTGTTGTTGACTTGTGAGAATAGTGTCAGTTATCTAGTTTCACAGTGCCACATTGATTAGCATTATGTGCCTGTTTGTTAAAGTATCCTACTGGATGGCTGAATTGCTGAGTTATAATTATATTCTAGAGTTTGTGATCTGTGATGGCTACTGATTTCTCAAGGCTTGTTGTCTAGTATACAAGAAGTGTAAACACGCCTATCACTAGTCAAGATCAAGTTTAAGCCCTTCTCTCCTAGATTTTGTACTAATTCCTATATGGAGCTTGTAAGAGAGGCTAAGCGCTTGTAGGCTGTACCAGATTACTAAGGATTTTATTTTATCCCAGTATCCCAACCATCAAAGACTGAATTCGCTCACCACTGCTAAAAATTCCATGCCCAACTAGCTCATCAGGAGACTGATTTTTGTACATACTGATCAAATTTCGCCATCAGGAGAAGCTAGCTCCTAACATCTGTAAGAATTGCAGTTTCTTTTTTGAATGGAAAGGAAACTATGGCGCAACGTAGTAGTACCAACAGAATCAATGACCTAAACAAGCAAGAGCACAAGGTATGCTTATCGTTGACCTGGGCGGTGGGACTCCTCGTCGCGGAGACGGGTGGAGCGGAGGGCGGCAAGGAGGAGCGGGTCGCGCTCGTCCCGCTGTGGGAGCGGGCCCCGTGGCGAGTGCCTCTGCTTCGTGCAGTTGCTCCACAAGGAGGAGGCGACGAGTGATGGGGGTGGGAGACATGGAGGTGGTGGAGTGGCGGCGCCGTGCTGTGGGGGAGGAGAGGCTGGTGGTGGCGGCGTCATGGTGAGCTCAGCATCTCAGGCCTTAGTTGACTGGATTTGTCGATCTAGTCAATGGTCATCTCATCGCTAGGGCTGCCGCAATAGCATTGCTTTGGGCCTTTGTGCAGCTTTTTTACGGATAGTTACCGGATAATTATCCGAGAACTATCCGACAAATTATCCGGATAGCTTCAAATCCGTCGGATAGTACCTTTTCCGAATCCGCTTTCGTATCCAGCAAAAAAAATCCATTTCTGTTTCCGTATCCGATAAATATTTCGGATATCCAAAAATTTATTCCGATTTAGATCTAAATTAAAATGGGTGGACGATCAGTCGGGAAATATCTGCTCCATTTGCACCCTGCTTGTAGCTCAATATAAACCCCCACACCCACAACGCGTCCTTCCACTCCGCAAACCGATCACACTTGCTCGATCTCCCGTCCCCGGCCAGCTGATTCAATTGCTGTGTGTGTGTGTGAGAGAGAGATCTCGATCGATCGAGCATGGGTCTCCCGCTTGAGCAGTGGCGCGATGGCGAGGCGGACGGCGGCTCCGAGAAGGAGCCCTCCGGGTGCAGGACGCCGAGCAACGCGCAGGCCAGCGCGGCCGCCGAGGCGGCGACTGGGGACTGCCCCGACGCACCCAGGAAGAGGAGGGCCGCTGCGGGGGCTGTCTCGCAGCAGCGCAGGGACTACTACACCGGCGCCGACGTCGAGGCCTTCTTCGCCGCCCACAACCTCTAGACCCTACCTAGCTAGGGCACCATGCATCTGCTACTAGCAACTTAGTAATTACAGCTATATAAGTTCGATCTTACGGCCGTACGAGTGCGCGCTAGTTCGAGTCTTGTGTTTCTGCAGTACAGGATGGTGTTTAATTAGCTACGTTACGTACGTACCTATGTATATTACTAGCTAGTTTTAGTTTTGAGCTTATGATGCATGCATGCATGCATTGCCTAATGCTGCTGGTGTACTGTGCTAGCTAGCTTGATCAGTCTCTACGTGCGTTTTGTTTTTCTTGTTCTTAGTTGTGTGTCAACTGTCGTGTCGTGTGTGTAAGGTAATTTGCAGACTAAATAAAGTTTTTCCTTACCTTTATGAGCCAATTTGACTTCTTTAAAAATGTTGCTGAAATTTGCCAACCTCATCATGGCAATGACCGATCAAGATTTTTCGAGGTCTTTCAAAAAAATCAAGTTTTTTTCTCGAGAACGCAATGAGCAATCACGTTTGGCATCTCCTGATGATGAATATACAAAAATGCATAGGTGTTGGACATTTGTTAGTATTTTCATATTATCAATTAGAAACCAATGAAATATTAACCATGACAATTCGGTGGTCCATGCACTTGTTCCACTTAAAAATTGAGACGGAAATATTTCTCTCCAGTTTTGTTGGTTTTGTAGTACGCGTGTGCAACTATCAGATATCACTCATGCACAGGAAACACTTATCGCTAAAAATCGCGGTTATTGATAGAGTTTGATAAAAATTCAAACCGGGAAAAAAATTTCGGATTCATATAATTTTCATCATATATAAAAGAAATTTGTAATTTTTCCAAATTTAATTTTTACATTTGAAAAATTCAAATTTCAATTAAAAAATTAGTCCGAAAAAAATCCAGTGGTTACCAGTACCCAGGGTTCAAAGTTTCATTTTGAAAAAAAAATCTCAAAGGGCAGCGAGATGACGAAAGGATGAAATTTCGTTCAAATTTTTGGATGAAATTTAACCCAAATTTGGATGATATTTGGACAAAATTCAAATGGCGATAAATTCGGCCAAAATTTGACCGAACCATTCTTCTTTCGGGGGTAACGAAATGGATGAATTTTTCAAAATTTTATCAAAATTTCGGTGAAATTGTGAACCCTGTCGGTACCCTCCGATAAAATTTGTAAACCGATAGGGTTTCCCTGCTCACGCATGGTGAATCATATATGTCACATGGTAGTATATCAAACTCAGGCTGTGTCCTTCATGCAGCTGCTGCTATACTTCTATCTTCACCTGGCCTGAATTTTAGTCTTGTATATATGGTATTCATTTCCATCATAAAACTGATCCTGGAAGGAGAGAGCTCCATCCATGGCAGAGGAATCTAGTAGTATACATGTGCAAGGCATGCATGCATATAGTACAGGCATGGCAGTACAGTAAGCATATGATATGATCCGTTTCATATATTACAAAGTGTAAGAACTTTCAATATTCAGGTGATCCCCAGTCCATATCCTGGAAGAGTGAGAACTTTCCACATCCAGGTGTGCTCCAGTCCATATCCATATCCACAGAGAGAGAGAGAGATCCAGGTGTGCTCCAGTCCATATCCATATCCAGAGAGAGAGAGAGAGAGAGAGAGATGTTTGCACATGCTCAGATATTCTCCATGAGGCAGGGGACCAGCTGCTTGGAGTGCATGTGAAGTACTAGACCCTCAGCAGCGAGAGGTGTGCGTGCTTCATTGGCCGGGTAAAGATCTTGTACTGAACCCAGAGCTCGACGTAAAGGCTCAGGCCAGCTTCAGACTTCAGATGGGTGTACCCAACCAGCCCTCGAGGTAAATGTTCAGAACTTCAGATGGGTGCTATGTCATACCGCAGAAGAAGTTGTTACGATCCTCGATCTCCTTTGAAAAGTCTTCTTGATCTGTCTGTCCACCGCGGTTGATTTTTCAGCAGCAATGTGACGATCATTGTTCTACTGTCAGTGTATATAGCCTAATGGATTTGTTCAGTTGATTGATTTTTCGCATACTAGCTAATTAACTGAATAAAGCCCTATACTTTGGGTTCAAACTCCAAAGTGTTGATTTGTTTGGGCTCTATGATGCTGGAAGCACTGGGTTTAATTGGCAGTAGGCAGGCTCACAATGAGCTAGCAAAATCTATTGCCGTCTGAACTTCTGAAATGCCAATAGTTACTGTTTGCTTTGCTCGCATGCAATACTTGCATTTTTTTCTGACCCTACCTACGTCACAGTGATCACAGTGAGCTATACCCTGCAGCAGGATGGAAGATCTCCCCTGAAAAGGTATACGATTTCTTTCCATACTTGTGCTTAGTTAAAATAGGGAACGGCTCAGGTGCAGGGACCCTGCACTTAGCGCCGTGCAGGGGTGCCCCAGCAGCTGACACGTGTCCCGCAAAATTCAAAAAATTCTGAAAATTTCAAAAAAATACTTTAAAAAAATCTGAAAATTGTAAAAAGTGTTTTTTGTAAAAATACTTTTAGTAAAAAGTATTTTTAAGTACTTAAAAAAATACTTTTTTTATTAAAAGTGAAAATAAAAAAATTTGTAAGTACTTCAAAAAAAATACTTTTTATACTTTAAAAAATACTTTTTACAATTTTTCGGATTTTTAAAAATATTTTTTTGAATTTTACGGATTTTTTTTTAATTTTGCGGGACACGTGTCAGCTGCTGGGGGCACCCCTGCACGGCGCTAAGTGCAGGGGTCCCTGCACCTGAGCCGTTCCCGTTAAAATATGCTGCTACTGATTACTGAACTGTAGGTCTGACAAATGGACAGACTGATCGATCCCGTGCCGTACCTGCAAATACCTCTCCCGATAACTCAGTACTGCATGTACAGACTGCAGACAAGCTATTATCCAAAGTTACATCTCCACCCCGGCCGGTTGGTCATCAGGCAAAAGGGCAGGTATGTGCAGTGGCGGAGCTAGAGCAAAACGGAGGGGGTGCAACGAGTCACGCGTGAGAGCATAGGACGGTGGGAGAATGGGCTGGACAGGGGCGAGTGAGGGTGTTTGTTGGGCTAAAGGTACACCATATTGGGCCAAGGGGATGCACAAAGGGTGAATGTTTACTAGTAATAACTAAAATTTTTTTGGATCCGGGTTCCTGGGAACCCCCTCAAGCCCATGCAGCTCCGCCCCTGGTATGTGTAAGTGCAGACCTGAGGACTCCCCCTCAATGCTGTATGTATAATCATGGTAAGGCTGACAGCTACATCCTGACAAGTGATAGTTTGATATATCCATTGTAATTCTCTACTACATTATTCCAGTCAGATCCCCATGTGGCTTTCCTTTTCTCATGTGAGTTGGCCACCATGCATTCCCGGACTAATGGAATGCCTGATGAACTGTAGATTGAAGACCCCTTCACCAATGGAGTGACCCAGCTAATTAGACAAGCCGGGCCGGGGCATCAGAATATCGATCGATATGCATGACCATGATATAGTGCTCATCCTCATGATTAGGACCGATCGAGGAATCTTATGGCTCGCCCATTTTGGCTAAAAAAGTGAATTATGGTTGAAATTGCACTGTAACTGATTGAAATTATACTGTATTTGATGGTGACTTATTTAACGTAATTAAATTTTAAAATAAAAAATAGGTTAGCCAATTACAAAAAATACAAACGAATGCGAGAAAAGAGAACCAAAAAAATCTAAAAAAACAGAAAAAACGAAAATTAAGAATAGTAAAAAATAAATTAGAAATTAGAAACTTAAATCGAAATAAGTGGAGCCATAAGCTTTTACGTGGAGAAACTAGGCATCAAGGAGAAGGAAAAGCCATAACGGAGGAATCTCGCCTAGCTAACAAAGTACTACATGGCAGTTACTGATTACCGCATGCGTGGAAGCGTATAAAGCTTACAGCACGATATGCTATATCTTTGCTTGTCCTGCAGGGCAAGGAAAAGTGTGTGAGATCGAGAGCTTTCTAACAGTAGGCGCGAGGGACAGGCCGGGACCAGCCAGCGTACGTACCAACGTTTGGGACGGATGTGCATCAGTGCATGTGAAGGCGACACCCACAGCGACTCAGCGAGCGAGGGAGCTGGCAGTACTGTTAGACCTAAGATAATAGAGGATGTAAATGATGTATTAAATTTTTTCTAAGTATTTTATAATCTTTTACTCTAATACCTACAAAGGTACGAAGATTGGATGGAAAACCTACCCATGTTGGGATACAGGTAGGCTATACTAGCGCAGATTAAAATTTTCTACCATGTAAATCAGGAAGCCATGCGAGTAAGAGATCGTGAATCGTTACCACTAGACACATAGTATAGCGGAAGTAGAGTTAAAACCGCCGATTCAACGAAGAGCGCGTCGGTGTAGTGGTAGTAGTCGATCGTTCTCCGGCCAACCGTCTCCTCCTCGCGATCGTCCTGATCAGCACCGTAGTCGCAGCAGCGCCTCTACCGAGGTCCACACGTCTATGGATGGAACACTGTACGTTAGCGTGTTAGCACCAGCGCGCACGGTAGGGGTTATGAGAGGTGGCGGCTAGGGTTGTGTTTCGGGATGCCTCTCTCAGTCCCACACCTCTCCTTATATAGCCTCCAATCAGATTCTTATCCGATACGAGTAGAAATTGTATCCCACTCGGAGACTATCATCCGAACCCTTATCATTCCAGCCCATTAAGTGTGTGACCTTGTAGGTTCATGTATATTTGGCCATGGGCCGAAAACTCCTTTCTGGTCCATAAGTCGGTAGCAGTCCCTAGCAGGACATAACGACTCCCAAACATACATAAAAATCATATCGATTGAATCTATATAGTGCTTATGCACTGATCGCTTTGCCTCATGATATCAGATAGAACTCAAAGCGCGAAGCGTGCTATCATATGATAGCCCAATCCTTCACTTGAACCTGTAGTAGATTACTCAGTTGTGATTGACTCCTCAACCACATTTGGCATGGCCGTACACTTTCTTAATCCAACCACATCGAGGGGCCTAGAGATATCTCTCCTATTATATAGGAGGGATAAATTCCACCTTGATCGCTCATATTCCTCTACATGTTTCACAGTAAACTTGAAAGCTACCTTTATGACCATCTAGTTAAGGAGTAGTGTTTGGTAACCCCTAAGTAAACTATTACACATGTAGAAAACAATGACGATCTCAGGTTTAAAGATCCTACATATACTATGTATGAGACCAACTGATGACACTTAAAATATAACGATTCCCACAGTGTCTCATAGTGGGTCAATCCAACATCATGTTCTCTAACATGTGTCCATATTATTATTTGATATCCCATATCCATGATCTATGAAACATGATCATCAATTAATACATGTGTTGATCTATAAATCATAATTGTCCTACATAATAATATAAGATTTTCATGAATAAGTCACATACTTGTTGATCAATACAAAGATATTTATTCAAGGGACAAAATAACATATTATTCAAAAGATTATAAACATAAAAGTGATTCAATCATTTCCATGATTGCCTCTAGGGCATATCACTAACAACACAAACCCCAGAGAATCAAGTATCTAAGTCATTCTGAAGAACACAGCAGGCGCGGTACTATCGCGACTGGTCGAAAGTCAACATAGTCGGAATACAACTCGAGTGGTTGACGACCAGTGAGTAGTCGAAAACCTGAGTGGTCATAACATGATTCAGGTGGTCGATGACTAGTGAATGGTCGAAAATCAAAGTGGTCGAACCAAGTCGAAATACGACCAGTGAGTGGCCGAAAACCCAAGTAGTCGCAACACGATTTGAGTGGTCGACGACCAGTGAGTGGTTGAACCAAGTCAAAATACGACTAGTGAGTGGTCGAAAACCCAAGTAACCGCAATACGATTCGAGTGGTCGACGACTAGTGAGTGGTCGAAAACCCAAGTGGTCGAACCAAGTCAAAATGCGACCAATGTGGTCGATGATCAGTGAGTGATCAAAAATCAAAATGGTCGAAGACCAGTAACTACGATACTACCGCTACAGAGCTTGCGGTACTACTGTTGCTACACAAAGAACATGGTTTTTAGCACTACCACAAGATCCCAATCCATGTAATTTTTGATTGAATGATCCAAAAGCCGTGAAATATTGTACACATATTTATTAAGGTCTCAAGAAGCTATTCCATCCATGGATTGCAAAACCATGACAAAGTTGAGACCTTTTTGAGATTTGAGCAAGCATGCACCAAAAGTGACCTAAAATCTACATCAATGATCAGGGCTTGCTCGTGGGTTGATGGTAGCTAATATGGCTTTAGATATGCTCTTACATATCACAGCAAGCAAGAACACTGAAGAAATCACTTCAAAAACTCTCGTATCAAGAAATCACTTGGAAGATCAAAAATAGGCAAAACCCGAGTTTCTTGATGAACTTGCTACCAAAGTGTCTAGATGGGTGGAGGATGATTTCCAAAGATTCGCTCCATCTCTTCGAAGAAATCACTTGGAAGATCAAGAGAAGGGAAGATGAGAGATCAAAACCAACTGAAACAAGAGCAAATCACTTAAGACATAACAAATCCATGTAGGTGCACAAATATTGATGTATTGTTTATTTAAGAAGATAGGTTTTATAGCCACTCTACCTTGAAGGACAGATCACAAAAGGCACTCCACTCTCAAACCCTAACCCTAGACATGAAATTACAAAAGAGATGGGTTGGATGATTAACCACATGTCTCCATCCCAACCTCTTAAATAGGTGGCAACCAGCCACACCTAGCCCTTAGTTGATCCTATTCATTATTACAATGGGAAATCCGTTAATCCCACACACGTGTTTTGCTCACATATGTTCACTTATGTACATTTTTCAAAGCGTATAAGTCCGGATCTGCTAAGTCCTTTATCGTTGATACATCTCGATCAAACCAGCTTCACCTTGGTCTAAATCACTATCCAACGTGCTGCGGTTTTGATCCAAGGTTTATAGTATTTTGGTCAAACTACCAAAATACCCTTTGTTAACCCGGTCTTCATCTCCCATTGCAAGCAATCATCATACTTGCCACGTGTAGGTGCATCATTAGCTTGCCATGTGTCGCCAAGTCTCTCCTGTCTTAGTTCCACCAAACCACGGCTCACTTGGACAGTTCAACCCTCATGGTGCAATCCCGTCGTTCGAACTTGTCAACATTTCCTGCTTTTCTCATGCCATGCTTGAGCTCATTATCTCACCCAACATCCTCGATCATTCTTGGCCACAACTCCTCCATGAGTCTAGCCCCGATCTTCGTCGTTGACCACGGTTGACTCCATGCAACTTGCACATCCAAAGAAAAAAAATCCTTTCTGGGTTTAAGTTCTTCACAACTTGACCCACGTTGGCTATAACATAGTTCATGCAACATAAAACCACTGACTATACTCATCAAAACCCGTTCCTCAACTCAAAATCCATAAATATGAATTTTGACCGAAGTCACCATCTGGATATTCCTTAGCTGATCAGACTGCTAACTCTCAGACGGTCAGACCGCTGACATTAACCGGTCAGACCGATCCATCTAAGTCGTCTGACCACTGACACCAACCGGCCTTTGACCAATCAGCAACACTGTCAATCAAATTTCTAAATCTACTAAATTACAATTATTCATCACATTATAAAAGATTTCCTCATATGGTTCTTCAAGTACAACTTGCTCAATTTGCGAGAGCGCGAATGAACGGAGCTTGTGCTGGACCATGCAGTAGTGCACTACATTGTTGGACTGTTGGTTGATCAGCTAGCGCAAAGGAAAGCAAAGGCATGCAGCCCGCCTGCCCCATGTAGATTCGTCAGGAACGCAAAAGAGGTGGTTAGAACCAGCCAGCTGCCTTGTCCTTTTTCCTTTTTTTGTGTGGGAAGTCTTGGCTCTTTCTCTGCTACGTTTCATTAGCTTTTGTTTTTTTATTTTCAATGAGAGAATGCATGGTTGTTTCCATGCAAATCTGTGTACCACGACCATCATTAGTACTTGAGAGCCATTCTGACCTTCGCTCCAGTCAGTGTCGTTGAACCGATGGCACATCATAGTGTATAAACAATATGACGGCCACACCATCGCAATCCTTGTCCTATTCGTGATTGAGAAACCACATAAACATTTCCAGCAATGCAATGCCTGGTTGGATGCCGAAAAGTCAAAAGCATACGAGCCGATCAGTTGGTTGTACCTTGTACTTTTTGTCGACCCTAACTGCATCTTTATCCGCCTGCTCGCCAATGATTATTACCCTCCAGACTCGAGAGAAAGGATACTAGAAGCATATGATCCATCTCGTGAAAGATCAAAGGATACGCCTATGCAATTCTCTCTTTCCCTTAGCTCAGTACTTTTCTCTCCCATGCTAATTATTGAACTGCTGACCGAGACACAAGTAACTAACCATCGAGACTTCCAGTGCCTTTCCAGTACGATTTTCCTGCTTGACGCGGGCCCACTGGACCCACAGTTCACTTACTGCAGGATTCAGGAACGAGTACCAGTAGAACCTGCAGATCCAAAGCTTTATCCAAAGCAGGGATACAGCATTTGCTTCGAATTTTTTAAATAATTTATTTTTAATAATGTTATAAAAATATATTGTCGCCTAAAAAATTACAGAAATAACCCTCTATCGGCATTTGAATTGGCGATAGATGCTCTGTTCCCAATTCAAATGGCGACAAAGCTTTTGTCGACTTCCGTCGTTATTTCAAATACCAATAGAAACTCTATCATCGAACGAGCAGACAACAAAGAGCCACATCGGTGCCATGGTTCCTATTGCCATTTCAATTGACGGTAGGCAAACAAATCACCAATTGAAATAGTGATAGAAGCCTACTATGATTCAATCACCATTTGAAATGGCAACAGACTATAAAAGGAAAAAACAGGCAAAATTCATTGTAATTCATAAAAAAACCAAACAGGTCTGAGGAGGATTGAATAAATCCTTAGATATGGCTTTGATATTTAATTAAGGTCAAAAGACCTATGTGGTTGTAAGCCTCTAGAGGCTATTTTTTGAGTACCCTGGTCGGATATCCACTTTGCAGCTTACCCGACTAGATGACAACTTTGAGAATCTATGAACTGGTACCTGGGCCCACTTCCAGGAAATTCCTCCCGTGCGGTGAATAGAATGTGTGCCATATCCACCGGAAATAGTGTGACGCTTCGGCCCTGAGTCTCTGACAAACAACCGTCATGCAGTTGTTCTCTATGTTCGTCTCCCACTAACAACAACCGACGGTCAGGCGTCCTCTCTTTGACAACAAATACCCCCCATCGAATGTGCTAGTTCCATGAGGCACCTTCTTAGGCGGATAACTGATGTTATTTCAATGGTATTTAAGGGTTGACAAGAGAAAACAGAAGGACATTGAACAATTCAGAGTCCAGTAGATCACGCAAGTTATAGTCTTCCAACCAGATGGAAGAATATAGAGGTTTAGGGCTAGTTTCATACTTTTGTAAAGGCATCCTGTTACCAGTTTATATTGAGAAAGAGCATCCCCATTCATTCCCAGGGAATTCAATCATCTTTCTCATATTATTTCGTAAGATCAGTGACTCGATCGTTGACAACTGGGGTCATCTGTGGGGAAGAAGGCGCAAATCCTTAAAATTTTCTTCATTCAGCAATCATCGTCCTTCCTTGTTTCTGTCATCATTGTCCATGCGATCATGGTAGGAACTTGCGACGAGGAGAATTGATTTGACTTCGCAGACTACCGACCTCGACAGGATGCATGCATCTATGCCATGGAACATGATGCTTCCTCCTCATCCTCTTCCATTCCAAGCTCGCTGCTCGCTGAGACCAGCGAGATCGACTGGATGGAAGAAGACTCGCCGCCCCCATCATCACCACTCCTAGAGGAATCGGTTGTTCCGACCAGGTCAAAATGCCCGATACTTTTGACCAGCAAACACGATAACAAGAGTGCGACGCTACGATCTAAGGGTCAAAGTACACTCAATGTGGTCATGGGCGACCACTATTCACCAATGGCTTCTAGGTATTCTGAGAGCCGACCGAGACCTGGTCACAGTGTCGATAAAGTTACCTTCAGCAGAAAGTTAGGTGAAGATGATAACACTCAGCATCCGATCAGCAATCCATCAGATCAGCTTGAGTCCCTCCACGAAGCCGTCCAGAGCTGGTGGTCTCTAATTGTTCCCTATAGTGGAAGCTACTTATCGAAGCGATGGAAGGCTCTCATAAGGAGACGAAAATAACAGAACTGGTAGACATTAATCGATTAATCCACCTACTTCTACCCCACCAGGCTTGATAGGACGAACGAGACAAGTAGGAGGCTTAAACAGAAAC
Source organism: Dendrocalamus latiflorus (assembly GCA_017311315.1). NCBI lineage: Eukaryota > Viridiplantae > Streptophyta > Magnoliopsida > Poales > Poaceae > Dendrocalamus > Dendrocalamus latiflorus. The sequence continues at coordinate 23,423,781 of CM029621.1, forward strand.
TCAGGTCATCGTACCCCTTCCGCCAACAGAAATCCTCCGAGGCCCTTAGTAACCGTTCAGAACTTGCAACGAGTCCATGACATTTTAAACAACCTAGATCGTGCTCTGGTAGAGACTCCAGGATATTCTCAGGTTGCAGGTCAAGTATCAGAAATCCTCCAGCAAACTATGTGGCGCACGGGGATGTACAGGGAGTAAAGGTACTAGAGTCATACTTTGACTTAATCCGAGCATTCCTTCTTTAGCAGAAGCCAACATGGTCAAGCTAGAAACAATCTGATAGCTGGCACATGACCCCCTCAAATATTCTGAGAAGGACACCATGAGGGAAGAATGCTCTTCGACAATGAAGCCACTCTTCCCCTCATTACGAGGGATGAACACATGGATCAGGTGATCTGCAATATCACCTGAACCAAACATCTGGTTGAAAACATAATGTGAGTGTCCATGACCCAATTAGAGCATCAGTTCCCCAGTACGACTATCGAAGGATTCAATCTCCAATAGACTACAATCCTGCCCCTTTTCAGAGAAGGCGACATGACTTGATCATATGCTATCGAGTTTTCTTGGTAGGCCTTCAAGTAGTACGCTGGTCGAACATGTTCTAGCCAGTAAATCTTGAGAAATTTGATGGAAAAAAATCCATTAGAATCTCTATAGATTTATACCACTACCATCAGAGCTGCGAGATGCGATGATAATGTGCTGGTAAACTACTTGCCCACAGTTATTGAGGGGTTCATCTGGTCATGGTTGCTTAACCAACCAGTTAGATCAATCTACACTTGGGAGCAACTCTACGACTTGTTGATCGTAAACTTCCAGGGTTGTATGATCGCCCTGAAAAGGAAGATACCTTTACCGAATCAGACATGAACCCAATAAGACTTTGCAACGGTATATCAAGAGGTTCAATTAGGTTCATAATTCTATTCCAGAGGTTATAGATTCTTCTGTCATTATGTCTTTCACAACTGGATTAAGAAATCAATGATTTATGGATGACATTGCAATGAACCCTCCAAGGACAATCGTGAAACTATTCAATATGGTCAATGAGTATGCAACTGCTAGTAAAGCAGTTGAATGGAACAAGGTCATTGACCGAATAGAGAAGATTCCTCAATTTGGCCTGGAGAAGAAAGAGAAGAAGCCCAAGAAATCCCCCAAAGAAAAATCACAAAACCCAATACTAAAGGGATCCTTATGATTCTAGACAAGTACACTAAGAGTAAGAATGATTATTCTAGTTGAAATAAGGCAAAATCTTCACCGACAAATCCTAGTAGAATAAATGATGTTGTCCACTCCACTAAGCAGCACGGCATGATCTGTGCAGCTACTATGCCTAGCAAAAGAAGCTGGAAGATTATTACTTAGGTAAGGGTTTTTCCCTTCCATTCAGGAGATTGGAGAACTGAGCTCCAAGGAGGACAAGGATGGCGATGAAGAGATAAATTATTAAAAGCCACAGCATGCTGTCGACATGATCTTCGATGGGTTCTCCTCCTATGATTCCAAATGGAACCTTAAGGCTATGGAGCGGGAAGTGAACCTCACCAAAGCGCCGATCACCGCCAAGCCCGTCCAGGTGGTCAAAAACAATCATTTCCTTCGGCCAAGAAGACTGTTTGATTCCTTCAACTTGGCCAGGTAGGTTCCCTATTGCATACAACCTATTATAAATGACTACAGTGTTAATATAGCTTTAATAAATGGGGGTAGTTCTCTCAATATTTTGTTTACTAGAGCTTTAGAAGACATGCAAGTTCCTAAGGTGAAAGTGAAACTCGTGAAGTATGCCTTTTATGGCAGAGTCCCAGGATCTATGGCCAACCGAGGCAAGTTTCCCTGCTGGTTATGTTTGGAAGCCTAGATAACTTTTGAATAGAAAGAATCTTGTTCGATGTAGTAGATTTTGAAACTGTATACAACAGGATCCTTAGTTGACCAACATTGGCTAAATTCCTGGTAGCCACACATTACGTTACCTGAGTCTTTAGATGTCAGGACCAAAAGGGCTCACAACGACATGAGGGGATATAAATATAGCTTATGTATGCGATCGTAAATCCTTAGAACTAGTCAATGAACTTCTGACCAGGAATGCAAACTCGCCTTCTATGTAGGCCAAGTTCTCAAGACCAAAGGTGGCCCCAAAACTTTCCAACCAGCTCAAGGACGTTTCACTCGATAAGGACAATTCTTTGAAAAATGTCACAGTGTTGTTTGGACTCGAGAATGCTAGTGCCACCTTCCAAAAGATATTGGTTGGGGTAGGACTCGACCACAAATAGGAAGAGTCGCTCATCTTCTTCCTATGAGCAAACTCAGATATATTCATATGGCGGACATTTGACATGCCTAGAGTCCATAGGGAGGTGATCGCATAACTTAGCACTCTGGCCTGCCAAAAAATAGGTCAAGCAAAAGCTAAGGCACTTTGCATTGACCGGAAGGAGGCAATCTAGTCGGACATTGACAAACTTCTCAAGGCTATATTTACTAGAGAAAACATAAAACAAACCATCCAGTTAAACTTTTTGTTACAAATAATATGGCAGAATATGAAGATTTACCGGTAGGACTCTGAGCAACAAAAGCGCTTGGGATTCACAGACTACTAGGGAAAGGCAATTCTCAACTAGTAGTGAATCAAGTCGGGAAAGAGTATTAATGCTAGAGTACTGTGATGTCATCTTATCTAGTGGAAGTAAGGAAACTCAAAAGACATTTCTTCGGTTTTGAGGTCCAACACATTTCTAGAAAGGACAACTTTCTGGCAGACCAGTTAGCACGAATGGCTTTCTCAGGATCAACCGTCCTGCTCGGAGTATTTCTTGAGTGTTGTGGCTACAGACCAAACAGAGAGAGATGGTAGTGGAGAGTGATGAAGATGAGTGTAACGGCCTGCCCTCTCCCCATGGTCGGTGTTCTATATATATACATGGGGAGTGCTTTTACAATTATGCCTTTACAGCTGATTATCCCCTCCAGGGGTATTTGTGTCATTACATGTGGCCTATTCTGGGCCTTATACTTCCTACCAGGCCTGCTGGGTTTAGGTGGGGGCCACCCCTACGACAGGAGCCTCTCATGGTGAAGGGCTTCACAGGGCCGAAGCCATGTCGCCGAGTCCTTTGGCCCCCTCCGTCCCCGCGGCCTGTGAACTTCTCCAGACTTGACCTGGGGCTGCGCTGTGGCCGAAGCAGATGCGTGCTCTTTCGGCCGTCTACGTGGTGAAGCGTGCTTGGCGCGGTGCGGGCCTTGAGGCGTCGTGACCATCAATGTGACGGCGGACTCCCGGCATGTGGACTTCTGAGGCGCGCGCGCTCCACAGTCGTTGCGACCTTGCCGCCCGGTGGTGTGCTTTTTAATGACGGTTGGCTTGCCGGGGGGCAGGCTGTCGCATCGTGTAGTGCGCCTTCTCGTGAGTGGAGCGTGCGACGGTTCCCGGTGTGCACGCGGTGGGGTGCGGACGGTTGCACTCACGCACCCCTGGTAGCTGAACTGCCCGACGCCCCCCGCTTGTGCTTCCATCGGTTGGCGTGCCGCCGATTGGCATCCCTCCATGCTAGCGGCTCTTCGCTTGGTGAGGGCGAGTATAAATATGTTGGCGCCGGGGGCCGCTCCCTAGACATCCCTTGCTGCACATCCCGTACCTATTCATGGTTAGCTTCTCATATGTAGGGAAAATTTTGTTCACCTGCGTTTGATGAATGCGTCGACCGGCGTCAATGCCCGCGAGCGCCGGTGAACAAAATACGTCCTATTTGTGGAAATGCTTCACAGCTTGACGCGGAAATGGCAAGGCCTGACTTGCTCTCGTAGACAGATATGAAGTCATCCATACGCTCTGATGGTGCGAACGAGCATATGCTGGTGTGGCGACGCATATCTGTTTACGAGATCATGTCTGCTCTAGCCACAAATTGACCTTTGCATGTTCGAGTTATGGTGGTCGTATGTGCTGTTCTCTGTTCTTCAAGCTCGCTCCATCCCCTCGCCTAGTAGACGCGCGCGCTCCGTCCCCTACCCTTCGAACGGGTGGCAGCGAAGCTGGCGCCTAGTCGAAGTAGACGCGCGCGCTCCGTCCCCTACCCTTCGAACGGGTGGCAGCGAAGCTGGCGCCTAGTCGAAGTAGACGCGCGCGCTCCGTCCCCTACTCTTCGAACGGGTGGCAGCGAAGCTGGCGCCTAGTTGAAGTAGACGGGCGCGCTCCGTTCCCTACCCTTCGAACGGGTGGCAGCGAAGCTGGAGCTTAGTCGAAGTAGGCGCACGCGCTCCGTCCCCTACCCTTCGAACGGGTGGCAGCGAAGCTGGCGCCTAGTTGAAGTAGATGCGCGCGCTCCGTCCCCTACCCTTCGAACGGGTGGCAGCGAAGCTGGTGCCTAGCCGAAGTAGATGCGCGCGCTCCGTCCCCTACCCTTCGAACGGGTGGCAGCAAAGCTGGCGCTTAGTCGAAGTAGGCGCGCGTGCTACGTCCCCTACCCTTCGAACGGGTGGCAGCGAAGCTGGCGCCTAGTCGAAGTAGACGCGCGCGCTCCGTCGCCTACCCATCGAACGGGTGGCAGCGAAGCTGGCGCCTAGTCGAAGTAGACGCGCGGGCTCTGTCCTCTACCCACCGCATGGGTGGCAGCGAAGCTGGCGTCTAGTCGAAGTAGACGCGCGCGCTCCGTCCCCTACCCATCGAACGGGTGGCAGCGAAGCTGGCGCCTAGTCGAAGTAGACGCGCGCGCTCCGTCCCCTACCCTTCGAACGGGTGGCAGCGAAGCTGGCGCCTAGTGGAAGTAGACGCGCGCGCTCCGTTCCCTACCCTTCGAATGGGTGGCAGCGAAGCTAGCGCTTAGTCGAAGTAGGCGCGCGCGCGCTCCGTCCCCTACTCTTCGAACGGGCGGCAGCGAAGCTGGCGCCTAGGCGAAGTAGACGCGCGCGCTCCGTCCCTACCCTTCGAACGGGTGGCAGCGAAGCTGGCGCCTAGCCGAAGTAGACGCGCGCGCTCCGTCCCCTACCCTTCGAACGGGTGGCAGCGAAGCTGGCGCCTAGTGGAAGTAGACGCGTGCGCTCCGTCCCCTACCCTTCGCAGGGGTGGTAGCGAAGCTGGCGCCTAGTCGAAGTAGACGCGCGCGCTCCGTCCCCTACCCATCGAACGGGTGGCAGCGAAGCTGGCGCCTAGTCGAAGTAGACGCGCGCGCTCCGTCCCCTACCCCCATCGAACGGGTGGAACACCGCCACGTGGGCGGTGACTTGGGATCTTGCGAGGCGATCTTGCGCTGTAAAGGTTCCTGGAATCACGCCGGCCCCTGGTTTGCCAGGGTTAGGTTCCCGTACCGTGCGACCCGACGCGCCCGGGGCACGCGGCGGCCTACGACTGGTGGGTGGCGGGATGTGGACGGTTGCGTGCTTGTGGCCACTCGCCTTTTCCCTAGGCGAGGGGGACACGGGGCGGGCAGTGAATGGCGCGGCGCCGGGCTGTTGTGATCCGCTGGCCCATTGGTGCGCCCATAACCGCGGCTAGGTAACGCCGTGCTGTGGCGGTCCTTGGCGCCTGTGGTCGTGACCTTCTAGCGTTGGGTGTGAGGCGTCGCGCTGGACGGGCGCGTGTACGACTGCGGTTGCGCCTTGTACACGGACCCTCGCGACTCTTCGCTTTCAGTTATGGGGGAATCGTGCGGGGCGGGCCTTTACACCGCTGCGGTTGCATCCGGCACGCGAATCGTTGCGACGCTTCGGCAGCGGCGGTATGAGCGAGGTGGCTTGAAATAGCCCCCCCGTAACAGCGTCCTCACACCTTTACGCCCTCTTTCCTGTCTGCTCCGCCTTCTACACCTTCACGCTATCTTCACCGCTTCAGTCTCTCCGTGGGAAGCGATGGCCTCCAGTAGCGAGCGCGGCCAGGCGGTTGGTGGCCCTGACATTCGCCGGCGGTCCTCGCTGTTGAAGGTGAAATACGCGCTCCAAGAGCGCGACCCAGCGGCGGCGGACCAGGAGCGGCTGGTGGCGGAGGAGGAAGGCACGTTCTCCGGCGAGCTAGGCCCCTCGCTCGTGACCGAGAAGACGATCCAAGGGCTCCTGCGCGCGGGGAAGTTGTCCGGGCGCCAGGAGGTACGATTGCCCGCCGCCGACGAGACGGAACCTCATCCCGAGAGGTCAGAGGCGGTCGTGTTCGTTGCCTTTTTCGACGTGGGGCTCCGGATCCCAGCGGCGGCTATGGTGGGCGACGTGCTGCGGACCTTCAGGCTGGAGCTGGCGCAACTGACTCCGAACGCCGTGGCCCGGCTTGCGGTGTACAGCTGGGCCTTGCGTTCGGGGGCGTGTTGGCCCAACGCGTCGTTGTTCGCCTATCTCCACGAGGCACGATGCCAGCCCAAGGGTCGGAAGGACGGGATGCTGTCGAGCTGCGGTAGCGTCACTTTTATTCTTCGTCCGTCGTGCCAGAAGCTCTTCCCTGCGAACTCAACTCGCGGGAAGTGGGAGTCTTACTGGATGAAGCGGTGGTTCTACCACCGTGTGGAGAGCGGGAGCGGCCTTGAGTGCACAGGCCGACCGATCGCGTTCAAGCCCTCGCCCGGCCGAACGCTCGATGCTGAGGACAGGCGGAGGGTCAAGCGGCTCGTAGGCATGGCCGCCCGCTTCAACATGCGCGACCTCGCCGAAGAGTACGTGATGTACGGTGTGGCACCGCTTGCCTACGACTGGCGTCTTGCCGCCGAGAGGTGTCGAGACGACAATGTTTTGCCATGGGTCTGCTCGCTGCCGGCGCCGCCCGGCCTTCGTAAGCCTCGATCGCGTCCCGCCTTTGTTCACGCGAAATGCGTTAGATGCTGATGCCATTCTCCTTTGCTTCAGGGATTTCCTTGGAGGAGGCGGAGCAGGCCGCGCGCGTATTCCTGGGGCCGTACACCGCCAGGGAGCATGAGCAGCGCGCGTCTGCTATCGCCGAGGCGGGGCTGGGGTGAATAAACCGCGTGTGCGAGGCCCTGGGCCTTGCCGTGCCGGACTGTGTCGCTCCAGACGACGGTGCAGCGAAGAAGAAGAAGAAGGCCCCGTCTCGGAAGAGGGGCCGCAGCGGGACGCCTGCCGCGCTTAGCGCGGCAGCTGCTACTACTGCTGCTAGTGTTTCGGAGGGCGCGGCGGACGCGGAGTCGGACTCGGCGAGGTATGCCGATTCGGGCTTGGGTGGGGCAGACGTCGAAGGCGAGGTATCTTCGGCGAGCGCCCCGAACGGTGGGTTTGCCACAAGCAGCCGGAGGGGGGAAGCCTCGCCGCCCACCGAAGTCGTCGAGGCGGAACCCGTGCGGACCGGCGATGCTGAGGTGGACCCTTCGGCCGTGGCTGTTGTGGTGCCGGAGGCGCCCTCCACGGGGGCACACGAAGCCATGCTGCCTTTAACGACAACGGCAGGAACCGAGGTGCCCCCTTCGACAATCGTCACCGTGGAACCTTCGCCCCCGGGCGGTGCGACCGCGGGGGCTTCCCCAGCCGCGACTGCGGGGGTGGTTTCGCTGCAGCCCGCCCCAGCTAAACGGCCGTGTGTGCGGTCGGAGCTCCACCGGACGCCACGGGGATTCGTCGTGGCCACGGGCATCAGAAGCTTGTGGGACTCCAGCGCAAGCGCCGGGGGCCCTGCGGCATACATGCCTTCTGCCCCTCTGGCCACGCCTCCCGCCGCGCAGGGACAGCCGTCACCCCCCGAACGCGGAGGCTTCGGCCCGCGACGGGACCATTCCTTCTGCTACCGAAGGTAGGGTGGCGTAGCTTACTTTGGTGTACGCTTTTATGCCTTGCGGTGCTCTCCTGTATTCCTGTTTACAGCGTTGCTCATTCCGGAGGGGGAGCGCTTGGCAGAACACGGGACCTCCGCGTGCGTAAGCCCTGCGGACTTCGTGCCGCCCCCGGAGACGCTGAGGGCGTGGCGCGGAATTGTGAGTGACGCGGCCACCAGTGTCGACCCGCAAGTGCTGCAGGCCTACGGGGCGGGGCACCTCCAGGACGCCTTCGAGGTGTCTGGGATGAGGGTAAGTACTTCATGCGATGACGCCTGAGCTGGCTGAGCTTGCTAAGCCTTTCCCTTCTGCAGACACTGGTGCTGGGGCAGGCCTTGCAAACGGCCTATGCTCGTGGCCGCACGACGCTCGAGGATAGGCTGCGGGCCGTCGAGGTGGAGCTACGCGATGCCTCTGGAGCCCGCTCTGCCCAGGACGCCCGCATCCGCCAGCTGGAAGCGAAATGCGCCGAGGCGAGGGCACACGCCGAGGTACTTGTCGCGTCAGCGCGGGAGTCGGCCGCGGCAGCTGCTGAACAGGAGTTTGCGGCGGAGCGGGCCGGGTTCCTGGAACAGGTCGCCTCGCTAGAGAAGGAAAAAGGCGAGCTTGCCTTGACTCTAGTGGGGCGTAACCAGACGCTTGGCGATGCCTCGATGGTTGCGTGGGACGCCATGCAAGCGTTGGAGAGCCATCTTCAAGGGCTGGTGATTGAGGTGCCGGAGCGCGCCTTCGGCCCGAAGGAGTTGTCCCGGACGCTCCGCTGGATCGGGGATGCCGCCAACGTCGCGCGCGACGCGGCGACGTCCTTTGGCACCCACTGCGCGTACACGTCGGCATGCTTGGTGTGCACGCTCCTGCAGCACCGCGGTTGCACGCACGTCGCCGGGCTGGATGACCCCCAGCTGGAGATGCCCGGCGGGGCCAGAGTAATGTCCGGTGCCATCCGCTCCGCTCGCCGTGCCCTCGGGCCCTTCTTCGACCGGATCTGGGCTTACGCCGGGCCGGATGCTGCACGGATCGAGCTCCGGAAGTCGCTCTACGGGACGGGTAGCCTCGGCCAATTTCTTGACGGGATCCCTCGACGCGACGAGGGCGGCGCTGGGCCCTCCGAGGGCGCCGGGAACCCGCAGGTCTGACGCCGTGGTGCCTAGGTGTAGGCGTGTGTTGTACTGCTCCCTCTTTTTGCGAATGTACACACTTGCTGTATGCATTCTGACTTTCGCCTATATCCCGGGCAGCTTTCTTGCTGGGACCGGCTTCGTGCGGCCGACCTTTCAACCCGGCGATGCCTTCGACGCTGGCGAAGGGCCGAAGAGTCGCTGGACTTTTGGGCGGGCCGGCCTTCCTCGAGCGAGGCCCCAGTTTTGGCGCGTGTTAAGGACGAACCCGCGGGATAGCGGCTTAGAGCGGCAAGGATGCTGCCGGACCTTTGTACTTGTGATTTCTCCGGTATGCAGATTTCCTGGCATTTTAGGATGTGTTGATGCCACTGTTGGTGAAGTAGCTGCGCAAGGGTTCCTTAGAACGACGCTTGCGGGGGCAGTCCTTGGCACCTCAACTTTTTACGGCCCGTAGGCTGGCGTGGGCGGAGGCGGACCTCGACGCTTAGCCTTTGTAGTCCGTAGACTGGCTGTGCAGAGGCGGACCTCGACGCTGCGCCTTATTCAAAGCCCGTGGACTAGTGCGTGCGGAGGCGGACCTCGACGCTACGACTTCCTTTATAGTCCGGAGACTCACGCGTGCGGAGGCGGGTCTCGACGCTACGTCTTATTTAAAGTCCGTAGACTGGTGCGTGCAGGTGGATGCTTCCTCACGTCCTCATAAAAATCATATCCTAGACCTTGATTAAATTTGCAACTCTTATATTGGTCTAGAATAAGATTTACCTTCTTCTTACCTCCTACAAATCTCTCGAGAGTGTTCATAAGATACTGACACTCCCATAAGAAAGAGATGCAAGAAGAGCAGGGGGAAGAAGGGACAGCAGAAGGTAAGGGAGTAGAAGAAGAACCAACAGCAGAGGAACGAATGGCTTGTGCACGCACAGCCGACTCAGAATGGACAGTCCTACTGCTAGTCAAGTGGTTCACGTCTCTAGGCGTCTCTACCTTACCCTTGGGCTTCTCCCCCACAGCAGCACACACATTACAAGCAGAAGGTGGCTTCTCTAAAAGGTCCTTAGTTAGCTTCACACATTTTTCATCCAATGCAATCATGTCAGATTTTAGTTTGTTACAATTAATGCATGGTGAGCTAACAGGGTCCTTAGAAGCATATTGAGCCAATCTGTTATTATCATCAACTAATTCTTGAAACTGTTTGGAAACAGATTTAAGTTCAGCAGTAAGCTTGGGACAATTCACACATGAAGCAATAGGCTCAAATAGAAAAGCTTGTAATTCAGCAATTTTATGATCTGCCCTTTTTAGGTTCAATTTCAAGTTAGTGCAGCTTTCACAAGACTCGGGTAGATCAAGGAGCATGGTATAGAGACCTGTAAATGCATTATCCTTATCCTCACATGAGGTGCAAGATGTAGTCTCAACAACAGATGAAAGGGGTGCAACCCTACTCATTTCTAGCTCAACAAGAAGACTAACATTCTCCACCTTAATCATGTCAAGCTCAGAGGACAGACTATCATGAGAGGTCCTTAATTTCTCCATGTCACCAAGCAAGGCACAACATGTATCACATTCGTCACGGGAGGGAGCAGATCTAAGTGAAGTAAGCTCCCGTGACAAGCTCTCTACTTCCTTCTCCAACTCGCTAACCCTAGCCCTAGATCTAGCATAGAATTTTTCTAGCTTAAGAAAAGCATCATTAAGCTGGTCGTAGGAAGGGTATACCTCATCGGAGTCGGAGTAGAGCTCGCTGTCGCTGATCTCGCCCTCAAGGACCATGAAGCACATGCCGGAGAAGTCGTCGCCATCCTTGGGTTCTTGATCACCCGTCCCGTCGTCGTCGCTCCATCCCTCCACCTCGCTGAGGTCGAGGTCGTTGAAGGCGGTGAGGACGCGGTGGAAGAGCTTCTTGGCTTTGCCAAGGTTGCGGAACTTCTTCTTGCCTTAAGCGTGAACTAGAGGCTTCTTATTGCGGTTCTTGTCGATGTAGTCGTTCTTGTTCACGCCGCTGTAGTCGCTCTTGCCCTTCTCCAGCTTGGGGCAATTTGCCCGAATGTGGTTGGGGCCGCCACACTCGAAGCAAATGATCGTGCCACTCCTCTTCCGATCTCTCACTCTCTTGTATGCGTGGAAAAACTTTCTGGCTAAGAGAGCGAGTTGGTTTTCTGGAAGCTGTTCGAGTTGATCATCAGAAATTTCACACAGAGCAGCAAGAGAAAATCCAGAAGAAAAGTCGAAAGATCTAGAAGCAGAGTTGGGATCGGTGACTAAGGCCATCGACTGCGACTTCGACCTACGAGAGACTATGTCAATCTCGTGAGTCTTGAGGCGTGAGTACAACGCGTCAAGAGTCAGGGTCGAGAGGTCTCCCACACGCTCAAATCGAGAGCAGACAGCATCTGTCGAGCATTGTCTGAGTCGGGGTATGTGAGACCGACCGCTCGGAGGTTGCTCGGAATCTTGTGAAAACGTGCGAAGCACTCATCCAAGGACTAACCAGCAAGCATTTCAAACTTGTTGTAATCTCGCTTGAACTGGTCTTGTCGAACCGTCTTAATCTGGGTGGTGCCCTCATGGTATGCATCGAGGGTCTCCCAGATGTCGAAGGCCGACGTAAGATGAGAGATGCGATCGAACTCGCTTCTGCTCATACCCTGAATTATGATGTTCCTCGCCTTAGCATTCACCTCAACATCAAGCATATTTCCAGTGTTGATGTTCTTATCGGCAGGGACAACATATCGGGTCTTGACCTTCCGCCAGATGGCGTAGCCCTGAGCCTGGATGTTGGTCTCCATTCAACTCTTCTAGAAGAGATAGTCGATCCCATCGAAGATCGGGGGCTTGGTCGAGTACTTGTCTGTCGCCATGGCTCCAGAGATCGGTTAAGATCTATCGAGAAGAGCTAACCGGCTCTGATACCAATTGTTGCATCGGAAACGGCAATAGAGGGGGTGAATGTTGCTTTCAAAAATAGCCCCCAAAAAATTCAACTCTCTGATAGCTATAAAAAGCAACGAAGAAGATGATTCAAGCTTCTCTGGAAATCACAATTAGATCGACAAAATAGTTGACTCGGGCTCGGCCAAAAAGGCATAGAACCAAAGCCTAAAACCAGAACTAAAAAGATCTTGCTGAGAAAATAATTATATCAAGTAATTTTAAGCAAGACCTAAACTTGGAAACTCAGACTAAAGATTACTTTCTGACCCAAACTGTCTGCAGAGAAATCACTTGGTCATACTAACAAAGATTTGTTCATTTCAGCAGTAAAAGTTTTTGACAGCAAACATACACTGCTAAAAATCATTTGGCTGAAATAATGTAAGACCAAAATGCCTACCGAGAAGAGCTTTGAGCAGCAGCACAAAAACTGCAAACCAAAAGAGCAAAAGACTGCAGAAAACAGCAACTGCAGTACAGGGAAAACAGCAAGACAAAAGAGCCAAAATACTGCAGAAAACAGCAAGCAGTGCAGTGGACAAGTCGCTGTCGACACAGCACTGAACCAAGTTAAAAACAGCAGTCGTAAGAGCTTTTTCAGACCAAACACAGCATGCTGCAGCCTACTGTACACTGCAGAGAATAGCTAGCTGAATAAAGAGGAAATAAAAGGTGACTTTGCTGCCGAGAGACAAATTTCAGCATTGCCCAAAAGAGATTTGCTGCCAACAAAACCGAAAAGAACCTACTGCTAGCTGAACACAAATGAGAGCTACGAAGAAGAGTTCACTGCCGAGACAAGAAATTAGTAGATGAAGACAGTGGCTGCTCGGCAGAGAGGAAATTTAGAGCAAGATGGCTGCAGTATTTAACTAGAAACAGAGCAGTTCAGACTGCAGTCAAGAATCAACTTGTAGCTGCCGAAAATGAAATAGTAAAGACTAGAAAGGCGAGGCAACCAAATGAACAGAAACCACACAGAGATAAACCAGAAAAACAGAACATCTCAAGGCAAACCATCTCCACAACAAGACTTTTCATAGAGGGTCAAAGAGAGGAATGATTACATGGAGTTTCTTACAGCATCTCACACCTCAAGAACACAAGAACTACCCCATACGCAATTACAAATCAAGGAGAATCAACACCGGCAAGAGAGGCAAAAACACAACAAACTCTAAAAACCCTAATCCATCTTACAATCCCCCTCTCTAAAAATCACTCTCATTTTTCATAAGGCTACTAGAGAACACCCTCTCTATTTATAGCCTCCACTAATGGGTTTACAACACACTTTACCCATTAGCTCTCAACAACTCATGGCGCTTTATCCACAATCCACTTCCTTTAGTGCAGCTTTGCGTATTCACCAAAACGCCCCTCGTGCAGCTTCTAGGAAGCTTCCTCATTCCTTACCCTCCAAGCCACGTAGCCACCTCGAGTCCTCGTCGTCTTCGGCACACCTCGATCTCTTTGACCTCGGCATCACCTGCGCCTAGTCCGGTCATCCCGTGCCTCGCCACGGCTCCACCTCGACGTCCTGCAGCTATCACAGACAAGAAACATATCACATAGCACCGCTCGAAATATTGTAACTGTACATTACCTTCAGAAGACATGCTCAAAGCCCAAACCGATCGAAACGAAAAATAAACAACTAAAGCACGTTCGACCTAGTTTGACCAAGTCCGACCGAAGCTGATTGCACCGCGCAACGACATGGCCCGAACCACACAAACCAAACTCGACTTTCCTAAAACAGATGTCAATTACTCATCACACACACGGGGTCACCTTCACATGGTCTATCATAGAGTTACAATAGGCTGCAAAAATAGAGATTGTGAGTGCATTAGTGATTAAGATAAGTTCAACTGTAATGGACAAATCATAGCGGAAGAAGGATACTAACCCGTCAACGACACCATAGGATCCCCATTGTAGGAGGGTCAACGTCACTCACCGGGACTACGTAGAGGCCCGTGCTATATGTACCAAGGTTGATGTGTGGACGTCCAATCTAGAAACGCTCAAATGGCCATAACTACTGTAGGAGTAAGCATCTGGTGAGTGTCAAGGTCTCCACACATGCTGGGGGACATCCTCCAACTCTATTTCTGCTATCTCCCTGATGTAGTAGATCATGTGCTTATCCACGCTATCCCCATGGGATGGGCAGAATAAGACCTAGGTAAAGAACCACAGGAGGTACACCTCCAAGTGCTGTCGAACAACAAAATGCCCCACATTGGGGGCCATCCTTTTAGGTTGGAATACAACATTAACTGCATGTTAGGAATATAATTTTTGGAACAAGTAAAAGAGAAAAATTAAAGAGCACTTACATAAAACTGCATAAGCCACTTCTGGCTGGGACCATGGGTGCTGGTGAACTCCCTGAATCCGGTGTCAGCTAGTAGCACCCCTTGAAATCTCGCGAGTAGCTGTGAACGCTAGTCTAGATCAGCACCCACTAGCTCCACCGTGTTCCCTATGCAAGGGTGGCCTATGACGTATGAAACATCCTTTAGCATCGATGTCATTTCCCCATACGGAAAAGTGGAACATGTGGGTCACTGGCCGCCAATGGTCGACAAGCGCTGTGAGCATGCACTTGTCGTACGGGAACCTCCTAGATGCCCCGCGCCTATCCTGGTCATTCTCCACTATGGACTCCACCATCCTCACAAGGGGGAGTAGTCTAGAGGCCCTAAATCTATTTGCAAAAAAAAGAGGAAATATTAGTGCATGCAAGAAGACCCCAAAACTACAGAACAAAAGGTTGTATGGTTGAGGTACCTGGGAATCCAATGAGGGTTGATCATCCATTCCTAAGGGGGGTGCATAGCAACAACAGAGCAAGCTTGACGGGTGGCTATCAGGCTAAGGCAAGGCAGCTGCCAACTGGTTGCAGTGTGTGGTGTCAATGGACGAGTCGAGTAGCTTGTATGGCTACCGTGCACCATCTTGGGCTCCTCCATACCTGATCAAAAAAACATAGGATGTTATCACAACAAGAATAACATAAATCTCCAAGCTAAATTACAAAACACAATATAAATTTGCTAGTAACATAATGTTGCACGAGATAAATCTGCAAGTAAAGTAACCTAACATAGGTAATTCCATAGTTCATAAGTAGGTCACAGACAGTATAATGACTATGACATTGTTCAAATAATAGGTGGTGCATCATATGTTTAGGGAGCACCCGCATCACAATGCTGAGTACCGTCGCAGAGGTCCCAGCCACCCCCTCTTGAAAGTCCACTACCCGAGTGCAATATTTGAAGGTATGCTTGTTCTCATTGCAAATAGACCAGTTATTCATATGAGACCCAGCTTCTAATTTGTCCATGTCATTCCTAATATGTTGGATTTGTGGATGACACACTCCTTCCTTTAGCCTATCAATGTCGGAGACCCAACTCTTCTACTCCCAACTGGGATCGACAGTGAAAGATCTAACCACACCAAAACCATATAATTCTCCACCTCATGTTGCCAACACCACTTCCTTCATGAAATAGTTGGATAGGAATCTAGCCAATCCATGTTCAAATTGTAGAATCGAATACTGTAATCAGAGGGGGCTGAATGATTGTCGCTGCTTTTTGGAGTCTCCTAATGATCGATGAAGACTTCAATCGCTCTGTTGACTTCGATCACTCTGTTTGCTTGGCAGTGAATCGACACCTTTGCACATGGTCATTCGCTTCAACCCAATCACAATCACCAGCAATCTTCAGCAAATCACGAACCAGATTGATTCAATATGATATTTATTGCTAGTTTTTCGTAGATTTACAAAGTGCCCTCACAAGCACCCCTAAAAGCCTTCTCAATGAAAGCACGAACACAATACTTTATCTCTTAGCCTCTTCCTGCTTTTATAGACTAACATCCCAAACCGTGTCTAACTCAAGCATGAACACAATACTTTATCTCTTGCAAAAATCAAGGGACCCAAAACCCTTATGAACACGGGTTTTATTCAAATTCTCAATCTTCTCGGTTATGGACTCCATCCATAACTCCTAACCACGTGGTGAAGCTTCCAGATCTACATCTCGTACCAATCATGAAGTCCACGAGTACCGACCATGAAGCCTACAGCAATCGATCGCAAAAGCCTAAGACTACGATCGTGAGTTCTATGACAACCGATCAAAAAGCCTAAGACAATAATAGTCGATAGCAAAGTCTACGACTACCGATCTAAAAAGTCTACGACTATGACAAAGGACTATAGCTACAACTATCAAAAAGTATTGTAGCTATAACCACCTACCGGTACTGTAGTAGTCATGATTATGACCACCGACTAATTCACTGTAGATTAGACCGGTTCACTGTAGCTCACGATCGGTTCACTACTTCTTACAACCGGTTCATAGTTCGAGGTCAGAGCTTACCAATTACTTGTTGTGGTCATTCTGCTGTGGTCGAAATACCATAGTCGAAGGCTGCCATGGTCGATGCCTGTCATTCGAACATGTCGATCGGTCCAGCCATCACAAGGCTAATCGAACCAACCATCACAAGGCCGATCGGACTACCGTCTGTGGTTAAAGCTTTACGTTGTCAAAATTACTAGTCTGCCTTGGTCGTTCGGCATCCTAAAAAATCAAGCACAAAAGCGCATCGATCAGAACTTTCACGAACGTAAATTCCACTAAAACCCAATGTCAATTATTCATCATCAATAAAACGCACGACCACCACCTGGTCTAACACAACTATTGAACAAGTAGCCATGATATGTGTGCATAGCCTATGCAACAGACATGATTTGTTGCATGTGCAGGAGCAACTGTGCCTTCTCAACATGCACTCCTGAATAATTGTCTCATGGTTCCTCCCACAATGACCTTTGGCCCGACATAATACCTTGAAACAAGGCTCCCTTGTGCCCATTTTAAGGGCTCTATGCATCTCCCCTTTCTTGTTCTTTCTCTTCCATGTACCTCATGATCATATTAGAGTACCTTAGTTGCGGACTACTCATGGAGATGCGAGCCAGAGTGCTTCTTTCAATGAAGTACCATGTAATACCCTGTAGCACTCCCTCCACAATAGCTACCAAGGGAATGGGCCTCAAGCCCTTCATGACCTAGTTATACACCTCATCTATTTTTCTGAATAAATCTATCTACAGATCTAAGACTGCAAAACTAATCATGCACAATGATGAAGCTTCTATAAGTCCACAAAAACAATGATGAAGCTTCTATAAGTCCACACAAACTATGTCACATGACTACATATCTACAACTACACTACTTATAACTACCTAATATAACTAAACATCTCTATTTACACATATGGCGACTACCAGATACAATTACTCATCTAATAATTTTATTTGCTAACCTACATAGTTTCAAAATAAAATCTACAAACAAAGAAAGAACTCACCTCTGGGATGCAAAGATCAACTCCTTGTCCCGCTCCCTTCTCCTCTACTCTACTCTCCTCTCTTCTCCTGTTTTGTTATAACCTTGTCGATGATTGAGTCACCGATCTTACAAAATAATATGAGATACATGGATGAATTCCTCGGGAATAAATGGGGATGCTCTTTATTACTATGAACTTGTTACAGGATGCCTTTACAAAAGCTTGAAACTAGCCCTTAACCTCTATATTCTTCCCTCTGGTAGGAAGACTATAACTTGTGTGATCTACTTGACTCTAAATTGTCCAATGACCTTTTGTCTTCTCTTGTTAACCCTTAAATACTATTGAAAGGATGTCAATTATTCGCCTGGGGAGACGCCTCATGGAGCCAGTGCATCCGATCGCGAGAGGGGGGTAGTTGTTGTTAAAGAGAGGACTCTTGACCGTTGGTTGTTGTTAGTAGGAGACAAACATGGTGGACAACTGCATGGCTATTATTTGTAAGAGACTCAGGACCAAAGCATCATGCTATTTTGTAGATTCTATGAGTGTTCATTTGGTGGGGTAAGCCACACAGTGGATGTTCGACTAGGCTACTCGACAAATAGTCTTTGGAGGCTTACGACCATAGGGGTCTTTGGGCATTAATTAAATATTAAAGCCATATTTAAGGATTTATTCAATCCTTGTCAGCTAGCCCTAAAACTTTAAGTTAATTTATAACTTGGACTCTTGTCGATCAGTATTCATGCGAAGGATACTTTTTAATGGCAAGAGTAAAGAAGCAGTTTTCATTCACTTAGTGTTGAGAAACTAACTGATAAACTAAAAGGTTTTGTGTTTATTGGGCTTCAAATCTAGCAACGGTTTTTCTAGAAATTGGAGAAAAACCCTATAAAAAGTCAATGTGGTACTTGTTAGCCTCATACCTTTAGAGAAACCTTTTATCTTCTTTTCCGCCCTAGCGCTCTTCAACTATAGCTTGAATTTTTTTGAATCCCATTTTTTATTTTCCACCACCATAGCCAAAATGTCGGATTTGATTACCGATTGGTCAATGGCTAACCTTCGATTGAAGAAGCTGAAGACCATGGAAGAGGAGGGGTTGCTTCCTGACAAGGTTTTGATCACTTGGAAATCAACAAGCGAAGAGAAAATTCAAGTAGAAATGATGGTGAAATCCCGATGTTGAGTGTGGATTTAGGCTGCCAGTGCATCCATTCCTGTTGGAGGTCCTAGAGTTCTATGGGATCAAATTAGTTAATCTGGCCTCCAATTCGATCGCCAACTTGAGCATCTTCGTCTATCTCTGTGGAGCATATTTGGAGGTTCCGCCTAATTTAGAGTTACTCAAATACTTCTACAATGTGGGAAATCTGGGGAATCAGCAGCGTCACCTGGGGGTTGCGCTCTGTGGCTCCATGATAGGAAGGCAGGGAAATACATTCCAACGTATTCTAAGTCTTTGTGGTCGTCATGGAAGAAGTTGTGGTTTTACACGACACTTAGCAAAGAAGATAGGCTCTCCTTCATCGGTTAGATTGCAGTCGAGAATCCAAGGTGGAGGTCTTCCTTGAAGAAGTAGGGGAAGATAGGGCAATGGATCGATGCCATCGTCTATCTCAATGATAGAGGACTAACTTTTTAGGCACGTGGTAAAGGATTTTTTTCTTGCACCGTATTAGTCCTCTGAAGTTATGCGACCACATCATGCTTTAATATGAACTAGGGATTCTTCAGAAGGTAAGCATCGAAAAGTCTAACCAGCCAATTTTTATTTTTGTTTGGTTATGTTTTTCTGACCATAAGGGTTTTCTTCTTCCTTTAATTCATAGCCCTATCTGCTGCTGAAGTGAGAGAAAGGATTATGATGATTTGCAAAGGATTATGATGATCTACATAGGGGAGCCTAAGAAGGAAGAAGTGCCTTTGATCCTTGTTGCCACCTCTCCAGAAGACAAGATCAAAAAAACATAAGGAAACATAATAATTCTTTTCATCAATTTTATATTTTCCGATCGGTATGTTGCAAAACTCTTGTGATGTGCAGACGGCCGCGTTGGAGAGTTGTGAGGTGATTGAGAGCTCGAAGGAAGCTCCTTCGAATCCCAAGAGGCGTCGAAGTGTGAAGAAGTAATATGGAGCATCAAGATCACATCATGTTCCATCAACCACCACCCCGACTGTTCCTTCGAATGTGCCTTTGGTTGCTCTTGTGATCGCTCCTCCAACCGCACAAGCTTCCAAGATGAAAATCCACTCAGAGGTAGGCTTCTACTATGACTTCAAAAGTTTTTCTTACAAGACTACACCTTCTCTTATAAGGAGAACAAAGAAATTACACTGATGGGAGTATATTTCTTGGATGAAGGATTTTGTCGCCGAGCTCACCTTGGTCAGTGACAAGGCAGAAAACAAGAGCTGCTGATTAGAGCCACTATAACTGTAGAGCCTATTTTGATGCCAAATTCACCAGTATTGAGTTCCAAGACAGTTGTGACCGATCGGATTGAAGCCCTGGTGGCCATCCTTCAAGATTCAAGGGCACCGAAGGAGACAACTACTCTGGTGGTCGAGGGAGCTCTAGCTTCTGAGCAGGTGGTCAAAGAAGCTGTTTTCTACTACCCCATGGAGAATCTAATTAAGGACAAGTGTATCCAGTTGGAGGGCTCAAAGGGTCCGACCAGCCCTACCAGTGCTATACTAGTGAAGTTGGTTGACAAGAAAAAGAGGAAGGCAAGCGCTCTGGACTATGTTCCAGGGTGTTTTAACTTCAAAACAAAAAGGACCAGGTATGTACTAGTTGTAAAAATTCATGTAAATTCATACCTTTGGATATTTTGGTCATTTTGATGTCCTTCCTTCTTGATTTTTCTTCTTTGTAGCACCTCTACTACTCCGATCAGTTTTGATCAGAGTACTCTATGTGAGGAGACTCGTAAAGAAGTGTATGTCCGGCCTCGAGGCAGTGAGATACAAGAGAGAGCCAATCATGCTGCGATAATCCTTTTGATCAACTGGCTCGCCGTCCTTATCTGGGTCAAGTTGAAGGGCTCAAGTGGCAGAAGGATTTCAAGCTATACCAGATGGATGTCAAGAATGCCTTCCTCAATGGGTTTATTGAGGAAGAGGTCTATGTGAGATAGCCTCCAGGTTTCGAGAACCCCAAATACCCAACCATGTCTACAAGCTTTCCAAAGCTTTGTATGGACTTAAGCAAGCCCTAGAGCTTGGTATGAGAGGCTTAAGTCTTATCTGTTGAGTCATGGTTTCGAGATGGGTAAGGTAGATAAGACCTTGTTCATTCGTAGGCATGGCACTGACCTTCTGCTCGTCCAGATCTATGTGGATGACATCATCTTTGGTGGCTCTTCCCATGCTCTTGTTTCATAGTTCTCGGATGTCATGAGCACCGAGTTTGAGATGAGCATGATGTGTGAGTTGACCTTCTTCCTTGGCTTCCAGATCAAGCAGACTCGGGAGGGTACTTTTTTGCATCAGGGCAAGTACACCTGTGACCTCCTGAGACGCTTTGACATGAGTGATGGTAAGCCCGTGTCAACTCCCTTGGCATCATCTGCCACACTTGACCCAGATAAGGACGGCGAGCCAGTTGATCAAAAGGATTATCGCAGCATGATTGGCTCTCTCTTGTATCTCACTGCCTCGAGGCCGGACATACACTTCTCCGTGTGTCTGTGTGCTCGCTTTCAGGCTTCTCCTCGCGTATCTCACCGCTAGGCGGTGAAGCGCATTCTTCGGTACCTTCGAGCTACCATTGACTATGGTATCTGGTAATCTTCCTCATCCTGTCTTTCCCTTAGAGTCTACTCGGACGCAGACTTTGCTGGCTGTAGGATAGATAGGAAGAGCACTTCTGGCACCTGCCAGTTCATTGGCACTTCTCTCGTTTCTTTTTCTTCGAGGAAGCAGTCTGGTGTTGCACAGTCCACCGCAGAGGCCGAGTACGTTGCTGCAGCCAGTTGCTGTAGCCAGGTGCTTTGGATGGTCCCGACCCTGCGGGACTTTGGGTTAGCTATCGAAAGTGTTCCACTTTTTTGTGACAACACTTCTGCGATTAACATTGCTAAGAACCCAGTGCAGCATTCTCGAACCAAGCACATTGATATCAGATATCACTTTCTTCGAGACCATGTGGAGAAGGGTGACATAATGCTTCAGTTTGTGGAGAGTGACCACCAGTTAGCCGATATCTTTACCAAGCTTTTGGATAGCTCTAGGTTTTCAGCTCTGCGGGGAGAGCTTGGGGTGGTTTGTCCTTATGGACTGTTGTGAGGGGGAGTTTTGTGCTTCATGCTTTATCATGTTTATTATGCTCTTACTCCTTTCTGTTGCATTGCATACGGGTGCATTGGGCTTAGTCCTTCTAGCATAGATTAGAGTGTTTCTCTTGTCTAGTCGTTTAGACTTCTTCCTCTCATCTTGTGATTCTAGGATGCTGCTTATTAACTGTTTCTCTTCTCACTAGGTTGAGCTCACTCACTTCTTATAGGTTCTAGCAAGGGTTGGGCCACCCTTGGGTAGACAGGGTACGTGTTTACTCCTTAGTGTGTTAGATAATTAGCTGATAGTCCTAGAGTTATATAGGGTAGATGAGAGTCAGTCTGAGCCATAGTATCCTCTGTATCTTGTCTATGCTTTAAGGACTGCCTTTTCTGATTTTCTTTGCCAGCTTCTCGATTTATCGCTTTGATTCAGGGGGAGTTCATTTGGGAGCTTCTAGATCTTAATATTGTCATAACTAAACTTGAACTAAAAGTTGCATCACATGTTGAGGGGGAGCTGGATTTTCTTGCATGTCATTCTGCATTGTAATATGACTACATGGAACCTTGATTATTATCCTGTTACGATATGTTTACACTGAATTATATCTTGCCATAATATGTGCTTACTTGCTAGATTTATCATGACTTTATATGTGTAGTCGAGTGTTTGCCATGATAGGTTAATTAAAATGCTCAACTTGAATTAATTCATGTCATGTTAGCTCTTGAGATTAGTCTGTCTTTAGTTATCCTTTTATGATTCATGCCATGTCAAATAGGCTGAGTTGAGTCTTGAATCTTTATTGAGCTTTAGATTGAGCTATGTTAGTTTCTTGATGAAGCATGAGTTAGTACAAGTCTTCTGTTCATGAAAAATGCAAAAAGATCTCTTTTGTGCGAAAAAACTGATCTCACCAATTCTTTCTCATGAGACGGCTTGCCATTGCACTAGGCATGAACTCAGAGGGAGTTTTGGTTGACCAAGACTATCTTCTTAAGCTTCTTGCTTGGAGTGGTCGCATAAGGCTTGAGATCTAGCACATAACTAAACAAAAATCTGGTTGAAAACAATCATGAGATTTAAAAAGAAAAACATGTCAATTGTGCTAAATTTGCTTAATTACACAAAAATCATGTACTTAAACAAACGTCTCATTCTTGAGATTGTAGCACTCTAAATTGGCTTAATACTAGCTTCATGGTTCCACTTAGATTATTGACATAGCTTGCATCATTTTTGGATACCTTTAGCTAGACTATAATCATGGTTGACTTGACATGCTAAGCAATTTGACTAATTTTCAGATTATGACTTATTTGGCCTAGCTTGTCTATACATACATTGTCATGATCTTGATAGCATACTTATGAGTTATGACTTGATGTAATTCTCATATGGTCATTTTGGATAATCTTCATGGCTCTAAATGCTTAAAATAAACAAACTTCAGCCATTTCATCCAACATCATGACTTATTCTCTCTTTTGCATCCTTGATGATTTTATTGCCAAAAGGGGGGAGAATAGCGAAAAAAAGCCATTTTTAAGGCAATCTTGGAGCTTTGGAGAACAATTTGCTCTTTCTGTTTTGCTCCGTTTGTCGACATAGTCACAGGCTTCTTTGATTTCTTTTGGACCATGTTTGACTCTCTTTTCATTTTCAAACAAACTCAACTTCACGCTTTTTTCTGGGTTTGTCAATATACTCATCAAGGGGGAGATTGATAGACCATGTGGAGGTGACCCCATGTGTGTGATGAGTAATTGACATCTGTTTTAGGAAAGTCGAGTTTGGTTTGTGTGGTTCGGGCCATGTCGTTGCACGGTGCAATCGGCTTCGGTCGGACTTGGTCAAACTAGGTCGAACGTGCTTAAGTCGTTTATTTTTCGTTTCGATCGGTTTGGGCTTTGAGCATGTCTTCTGATGGTAATGTACGGTTACAATATTTCGAGCGGTGCTATGTGATTCATTTCTTGTCTGTGATAGCTGCAGGACGTCGAGGTGGAGCCGTGGCGAGGCACGGGATGACCGGACTAGGCGCAGGTGGTGCCGAGGTCAAAGCGGCCGAGGTGTGCCGA
Organism: Dendrocalamus latiflorus; assembly: GCA_017311315.1. Lineage (NCBI taxonomy): Eukaryota > Viridiplantae > Streptophyta > Magnoliopsida > Poales > Poaceae > Dendrocalamus > Dendrocalamus latiflorus. The sequence continues at coordinate 23,447,388 of CM029621.1, forward strand.
AGACGACGAGGACTCGAGGTGGCTGCGTGGCTTGGAGGGTAAGGAATGAGGAAGCTTCCTGGAAGCTGCACGAGGGGCGTTTTGGTGAATACGCAAAGCTGCACTAAAGGAAGTCGATTGTGGATAAAGCGCCATGAGTTGTTGAGAGCTAATGGGTAAAGTGTGTTGTAAACTCATTAGTGGAGGCTATAAATAGAGAGGGTGTTCTCTAGTAGCCTTATGAAAAATGAGAGTGATTTTTAGAGAGGGGGCTTGTAAGATGGATTAGGGTTTTTAGAGTTTGTTGTGTTTTTGCCTCTCTTGCCGGTGTTGATTCTCCTTGATTTGTAATTGCGTATAGGGTAGTTCTTGTGTTCTTGAGGTGTGAGATGCTGTAAGAAACTCCATGTAATCATTCCTCTCTTTGACCCTCTATGAAAAGTCTTGTTGTGGAGATGGTTTGCCTTGAGATGTTCTGTTTTTCTGGTTTATCTCTGTGTGGTTTCTGTTCATTTGGTTGCCTCGCCTTTCTAGTCTTTACTATTTCATTTTCGGCAGCTACAAGTTGATTCTTGACTGCAGTCTGAACTGCTCTGTTTCCAGTTAAATACTGCAGCCATCTTGCTCTAAATTTCCTCTCTGCCGAGCAGCCAATGTCTTCATCTACTAATTTCTTGTCTCGGCAGTGAACTCTTCTTCGTAGCTCTCATTTGTGTTCAGCTAGCAGTAGGTTCTTTTCGGTTTTGTTGGCAGCAAATCTCTTTTGGGCAGTGCTGAAATTTGTCTCTCGGCAGCAAAGTCACCTTTTATTTCCTCTTTATTCAGCTAGCTATTCTCTGCAGTGTACAGTAGGCTGCAGCATGCTGTGTTTGGTCTGAAAAAGCTCTTACGGCTGCTGTTTTTAACTTGGTTCAGTGCTGTGTCGACAGCGACTTGTCCACTGCACTGCTTGCTGTTTTCTGTAGTATTTTGGCTCTTTTGTCTTGCTGTTTTCCCTGTACTGCAGTTGCTGTTTTCTGCAGTCTTTTGCTCTTTTGGTTTGCAGTTTTTGTGCTGCTGCTCAAAGCTCTTCTTGGTAGGCATTTTGGTCTTACATTATTTCAGCCAAATGATTTTTAGCAGTGTATGTTTGCTGTCAAAAACTTTTACATGCTGAAATGAACAAATCTTTGTTAGTATGACCAAGTGATTTCTCTGCAGACAGTTTGGGTCAGAAAGTAATCTTTAGTCTGAGTTTCCAAGTTTAGGTCTTGCTTAAAATTACTTGATCTAATTATTTTCTCAGCAAGATCTTTTTAGTTCTGGTTTTAGGCTTTGGTTCTATGCCTTTTTGGCCGAGCCCGAGTCAACTATTTTGTCGATCTAATTGTGATTTCCAGAGAAGCTTGAATCATCTTCTTCGTTGCTTTTTATAGCTATCAGAGAGTTGAATTTTTTGGGGGCTATTTTTGAAAGCAACATTCACCCCCTCTATTGCCGTTTCCGATGCAACACTCTGGTCACCTCACACACATCGTACATTGAGTACGTTGCCATATTTGACTAGCTGACGGACGACCATGTCATCTAGAGGCCCTACATTGGTGAGCTCATCGCCTCCCATGCAAGTGGACTATCTGTGCAGTCCACCCAGGACACAACCTTTTGGCACACACAACGTCACCTGGTGTATGACATCTTTGTTGAGATGTACATTGTGCGCCGGGTGATGTGGTAGTTTGGACTTCGACAACCCTTCCCACTCCCTATGGGCGACTGCATTCCACCTCACATTCATGGGTGAGTTGTATACTCTGTCACTTTCTACTCCAGTACAGTTTGTACATACTAATGTTCATCACTTTTTGATAACTGTAGTCACACGAGGAAGGGGGCTATAGGACATGCAGGATGGGCTCGACGCATGGAGCCGTACATTCACCACTGGGCACTTGCATTGGAGGATGTCTACGTGGAGCACATCCCCGACAATCACTTGACCTACGATGACTACATCGAGTGGTACAACACACGCACGAGGACTCAGGTGGTGTGTGTTATGGAGGATCCACCGAGACACTTCACTAGCATGGCCAACACGTGCCCCACTTAGCCAAACTCTACCTTATGGTCGTATTAATTCTAACAAGTTTTCATTGGTGTGCAGAGTGATCTCACGAGGGAGGTCCACAATGACTTGACCTCTCATATGTCGAGGGCTGGAGACAGCGGGCTCAGAGTTGTGCTTGGCCATATCAAAAATAAGGCCAAGTGCATCATCTTGCTGATGTCATGCAGGATGACCAGGAGTGACATTGTGCCACATGCTTCTACGGTATGTGCACGAGGGGTTGGGCAGAGCACACCACTCACATCACACACACCAAGCACACCTCCACCAGATGTTGTGGGGGGCTCCTCATGGCAGGCTATAGCCCCTATGGCTCCGTATGCCTAGATGTACCCAGGTATACCACTCACCCCCCATTGCCTTCACTTGACTTTTGACATACTTTTGAGTTGTATCATACCAACGTTGTAGGCCACCAGCTCGAGGACTACGTGGAGGATTAGTCTAGCTATGGGATGCAGGCTGTAGATGAGATGACAAACCATGGGTGGAGTGGGATGATGATGACGATGACCCAATGGATGACTGGTTGGCACAACTGCTAGAGGATGAGGTGGCACACATACTTGGTGGTTCATAGCTCTTCGATGTGCCAGGGCTAAGCCAATCTGCATGCCAGGACATTGTGACTCCTGCACCCACCGCTCACCCAGCCAGGGCATGACACACACCGTACTAGTGGACCTACCCATCAGGTCACGCATAGCATCGGTGTAGGGCTAGGGCCACTCAAGGGGTTGCAGCTAGGAGGAACCCCGCGTAGGTAGGGTTGGGTTAGTAGGTATTTGTGATATGGTGCTATGTGTTATCCATATACTACGATGTTCGTAGTGATACCTTCCCCGCTCTTTGTTATTGTTTTTTTGTAAAGTTGCTACACTACATGATTTCTTGTATGATTACGAGATAGCCCCCTTCTCAGCAGCGTGATGAAGGGGCATTTATTGAACCAAGGTAAAAGAAAATTTTATAGGCATCTCCAAAATTACAGATCAACTTATATTTAAAGAAAAGCTTATAAGGCTAAAATAATTTACATTTACAATTGGACAACACATTAATAAAAGTTTATGAAAGAGATACATTGACAAAGGAAGAAACAAATGTAAGGATATTTTATTGCAATAGGGTGATAGTGTAAGGTGTTGACATATAGTGACTCACATCCTAACCTACTAGGACTTGAAGACTTCTTAATGAAGCTGTGAATTACATGGCACATAGGGTTTGATTAGGTTCAAATGTTCACCTCACTACTATGATACAAATGGCCACATGCACGAACCATTAACAAGAACTACAGCTAAGATACATGTGTGCCTGATGGAAGTTAGGCTTGCAGTCATTTGTCGTATAAATTTGGGTCCATCGGTGCCTCTCCCTTATCTCCCCTGCATGCTTTGGCCTTTCCAACAGTCATCCAATACTTAACTTCCACAACTTCCATAGACTTGTCCCAATCCAAAATAACCTAGTGTTCAGCACAGGCATCAGGGACCATCAGCGTCCTTCCCATGTCTTCCACCCTCTTGGCCTTTCCCATGTCATCTGAGGTGTAAGGTTTCCAACGGGTGAAGTTCTCGAGTGCTACTAGGTAGTTCAACAAGTATTTTTGCTCAATAAATGCCCTGTCATAGTTATCTTGGCTGTGGATCTATAGGAAGAAGTAGCAACGCTCGGTCACCTACGGGGATTCATGGAGGAACTTAGCGATATGTGGAACAAACTTGCAATGTGATTTATCAATACAGGACATTCACTTACACGTATATTGCCACAGATGTAGTGCGCCTGGGCAACAATGGCTGGATGTGTTGACTGAATGACGTGTTCTAGATTACCGCAGCTGTACTGCAGGCGTGGAAACACTGGTGGCATAGGTGCATCCTTGCATGAATTGTCAGGGTAGGATCCCTTCTTCTTGGCCACTCACTTCCGCTTCTGAAGCATCTCTCCATAGTTCAACATCCCAAAACATGTCGAAGTGACACCCTGTACCACTACTCTCTTCTCCCTCCTCTCTCCCCTATTTTTGATATTAGCTTGAGTGTGTTGTTGGCTTTGGACAGGGAGTCTGGTCCCTTTTAATAGTCCCTCATAGCGTAGTGTTTGAGAGTAAATTTTACCGAATGGAAGAGCACTCTCGTCCACGATAGCGAATCTTGTGGGCACTGGATAGGTCGCGTCAGTGTCATTTAACTGAGAAAAGATGGTGTGAGTTGTGAAATCACTGATACAAGCTGCTGCATACTGTCAAATCACTGACAAAAACCGGTGCATGGTGTAAACTCACCGATAAAAGCCATGGCAGGCTATCAATTCAGTAAGGCAACCTAGTGTGTGTTGTCAAATTACCGATGAAAGCTAGTGCATGCTTTCAATGCATTGAGAAAAATTGGTGCATGTAGTCAACTTATTGAGAAAAGATGTCACATGCAGTTAATTCACTATGGAAAGTTGATGCGTGTTACCAAATCACTGACACAATATGCTGCGTTCTGTCAACTCACTGAGAAAAGCTGGTACATGATGTCAAATCAATGAGAAAAGTTATCGCGTGCTATCATTTCACTAAAAACTTTGGTGTGTGCTGTCGGCTCACTGACAAATGATATCGCGTGTTGTCAACTCGATGATAAAACTTGGTGCATGTTGTCAACTCGTTGCAAAAGGCTGGCGCGTGCGGTGAATTCTCTGAAACAAGATGGTGTGTACTATCAACTTAGTGAGAAAAGCCTTTCCGTGGTAGCAACACAATGACAGAAGCTAGTGCGTGCAGTCATTTCACTCAAAAAAAGTGCTGCCCATTGTAAAACATTGCACATGAACATGGCGGGACTTCTGGAGTTTAAAATTGCATAACTCGTAAAATACAAATGGCACCATGCATGGATCATCGAACCGAACTACATCTAAGATACATGTGGTCGTTGAAGAACATAAATGATATTGGCGGACATAATTCTAGTAGGCCTTGACAGGGAACACCCTTAAGGCCAAAAGGGAGAACTGTAAGGCACCCACATGGTGTGGCAGTCATCAGGGTGGCGTGGACATGATTGGTTGTCGTAGTAGTGGTAGGTGCAATTGCAGCTTAGGTTAGCGTTGCAAAAATATAGGTGGTAGTCGTTACCAAGGTAGACCACATCCTTATTGTTCCTCTCCCTGATCCTTTGCTTGAGGAGCTTGTTGTTCTTGGCGCTCTCAGTCCGAAGCTCCTCCCGCAACTCTTCCAGGTAGATTTGAAGAGTGTGAATATAGATCTAGGCACGTATTACGTACGATGAATCCACCCACTCCGTGAACTTGCAATCCACAGTCTGTGGAGGTGTAAGTAGTAAACAAACCACTTACCAAGAACCAAGGACAACAAAAGAATCAAAGTCTTGGGTGCATGTCATCATCAAAAAACTAGATCAGCACGTCAAGTTCATGCTTGCATTGTGGCTAGGGCTCAAGTATGTGTGCATAGTCGCAGAGTGGATTTTTAGGGTGGTATGACTCCCTGGTATTGAGCGCTAGATCGGGGCCTTGGGTTGCGGGGTCTAGGGGGCCGTAGATGCTCATGCCTTTGAGGTAAGAGTCATGGCTTTGAAACCTAGCTTGTGCTCGTCATCCTCTCCCACGCCCGTAGATTCCTGCCCTATCTTCCAAGTTTTCTTCTACTATACTATTCTCCCCTATCTATTTGTACTAAATTGAAATGAACTTCAGCTTGTTCTTCAGGCTTTCAAAGATGACAGAGGATGCAGGGGGTTGACAGAGGACGCAGGGGGTTTTGTCACATTTTTATTGACGATTGGTCTCCTTATCATCATTTCAAATGATGATAGAAATTGGCATCTTCTGTCCGGTCCTCTGCCCAAATTTAAATGGTGATGGACGATTATTTATGTAATTTTTAAGCATCAGTGTAGTCACCGAAAATAAATATTAAACGAATTTTTGAAAAAAGCTCATGCTTATGTCGCTAATCGAAATGGCGAACAGGGGACTGTCACCAGTCCAATTGGTGACAGTTTCCCTGTTGCTAGTCCAATTAGCAACAAAGACACTATCGTAGTCCAATTGGTGACAATTTGTGTGGGGATCCCTGGGCGCGAGAGACGCCCATAATCGTTGCATGTGTATTCTGTACTAGTCCCATGATCAGTAGCTTGTACACACATATTCATAACATTGAGATCACATCCGTACACATTGTATATATTTAATTTATGGCAAAGGGGTGAATACAATAAGGTTTTATAGTATGTGGCCGACCGGCCACGAGAATACCAGAGTTAAGAATAAATTGTAGTAAAATACAAGTAAATAGTAGAAGTATCCAGTGGTATGCCACCATAGCCACATGCAACTGATTGGTGATTAGGTGCATCGTTGAACTCGTCAAAGTTGGGGGAGAAGTACGCATCGTTTGTATCTTTCTTCATTATCTGATCAATAATAATTTAAGCAAGGTTGAGTACATTGCGTACTCAGCAAGACTGGTAGTGTATCGTAAAATTATATATATGCAAGGCTATCAAAAGATAAGGCCCTATACTAAGTTATTTTTAGCATGAAGTAAATTTTATTTGCAATATCGACAAGTAGTAATTTACAAATGGAATTGTAAAGAGCATTTGACATATAATGAAATAACATTCCATAACAGTAGACCAAATCCATTCGCAACATTCCTCAGCTATGAACATCGCACAATTCCCACCCATGGGCATGGCACACGATTAGATGTTTATGCCATCCCATATGTTCAGCAAAACAGTTTTGAAAAAGGAAAACTACACCTATTACGGCTGCATCCAAGCATGCTCATGACCACGAGCATGACTATTTAAATAGTTTTTAACACTTTGCAGAGGTTGTACAGCTTTACCCACATGAGATAGTCAATTATACTGTTGGCAACTACACGCTTCCTTTGGTGTGTGACAAAAGCTGATTATCATATAGCCTTTAGATTATCTAGTCTTAACATTGCACCAGCCCAATGAATGCCGAACCTCTCTTAGATACACTCCTAAGAGAGCATTCGAATCCTCACTTAGGTACACCCCTAAGCGAAGACTCTCACTTAGGTCCATCCCCCAAGTGGGCATTCATCGTTTTATTAGTAAGCTTTGTTCCATCACCGTGGTGTGGGAGCCTCTACGAGCCAGACCTTTACTCGAAATGACCTTACTACTTCTACGCCTACCACAATGCAAGGCTAGACCTAGACAGCTTTAATAAGCTAAATACCAGAGCCCATATAGCACATGTGGTCATACAGTGTGACTTAGATGTGCGGCAGTAGCGTTTGGTCCTTAATTGACCCAGGAGAGAATCTCCCCCTATATACATGCGAGATTCCCCCTCGCATTTGACAGTGTATCATATAACTCACTCGCGTCCAAAAACTAGGTTTTTTCATTTTATTTGATACCAAAGAAATAGAGGTTCCCCCTCTGATTCAACATTTTGAAACCATCATGCACACGTGTAAAATTGTTCGAAAGTTCAAACTTAGCAAAAATTAGTGCTTGGTTAAGCATCTAGACCATATATCCATGTACTATTCCCAATTTGATGGTATATATTGTCTAAACCATGTTCTAGAGGTTACAACAGTGAGGGTATCAAATTTGAAAGGAAGGTTCAATGTATGTGAGTGGTCATAATTACCATTACCCATAGTACATCAATTTTACTAAAATATACACGCATGCATAATAGATTTTACAAACAGTGTACACTAATTGAAATACTAGGATCAACATAGTCAAAGGGGGTGCTTGCATTGCTTAAATTACTATGGTCTTGATTTTACTCAAGACCTTCTCAGCTTGTCATCTTGAAGTTATTAGCCTATGTCTCTGTCTCAATCTTGCTCGAGTTGGTGCTCCTTCGGGTCTTCGACATCTAATTACGCGATAAGCGATCGAAAGATCAAATAAATCCAAAGGACTGCAAAAGATCCAAATAAATCCAAAGAGAACTTCATTAAGTTTTATTAGGATTGAGTTCGGTGATGTAAGAGAAGGTTTAGAGTGAGGGCTATTTGACATAGTTTGAGTTTGAGTGAATGAGGGGATGGCGGGGAAGGTTTGCTGGGAAGGAAAACAAGGACAGATCAAAGGTGAAGGAATATTCACAAGAATAATCTACTTCTTAACTCAAAGAGGGATAGGAATAGCCGATCATAGAGTACCTCGAATTGGTTTGAATTATTTCTTCTAGGTTGGTACATCACTCTCTATGACTACTAATGTTCTTGGGCCTCTACAGAGTTTTACCAACTTCTAACACTTCGGCCACTACTCAACTCTATATATGGCAACTGAAGCCTACGACCACTGTGGCCACCAATCTTACGAGTACAACTAATGACCCCTTCGATACTTTAGATGTTCCGATCGCTACGGTACTTTGTCTCTCTGACTACCGACTACCGATCATGGCACTTCTACCACACATGTCTTCAACTACGTCGATCCTACTGCAACTCCAGTCGTATCATTTACACAGAGCCCATACTACCCTTTTTCATCAACGTGGGTCTTCCGAGCATCGACCGAGTTTTGTAACTTACAACTACCAACCAGGTACTGTTCCGTATTACTACCGACAAGGTTATGTGGCACAAGAGTACCGACCATGTTCTGTAGGTTTTGACTGCCGACTATGTTCTGTTGGTTTCAACTACCGACCACGTTCAGTAGGTTTCGATTGATTTACTATACTTACAACTTATCTACTATACTTACAACTGATCTACTATTCTTACGACTGATCTAATGTAGGTTTCAACTAGTTTACTGTATCCGAGGGTTATGAGTCTAGCTATGGTCAAAGGTTTTGACATGGCTGCGGTCAAAGGTTTCGACGCCCGGCTGTAGTCGAAGATCACGATCACACCACCAGTCGAAGATCATGACCATGTCAACGGTCGAAGATCACGACCAGGCCAGTGGTCGAAGATCACGACCATGCCAGCGGTCGAAGAACACGACTAGGCCAGTAATCGAAGATCACGATAATAGCTGCAGTTAAAGATCTTAACAACGATAGTGGTCAAAGATCACGGCCACACCAGCCATCGATGATTTTGACACCGGCTATGGTCGACACCTAGCTACGGTTAAAGATCTCGACACAGCGGTAGTCGAAGATTTTGACACCAGCTACAATCGAAGATTTTAACACAGCAATAGCACTAGTTGTGGTCAATAATTTTGACACAGTAGTGGTCGAAGATCCCGATAACGCCAGCAATCAAAGATCTCAACATGGCAGTAGTCGAAGATCATGACACAGCAGTGGTTGAAGATTTTGACAGTGGCTGATGTCAAAAATCTCGACATGGCAGCGGTTGAAGGTTTCGACAAGTTAGCGGTTGAAGATCATGACCAAGCCAATGGTCAAAGATCTTGGCGATGGCAGTGGTCAAAGATCACGGCCACGCTAGTGGTGGAAGATTTCGATGCCCGGTTGCGGTCGAAGATCACGGCCATGCCAGCGATCGAAGATTTCGACACCTGGTGTGGTCGAAGATTTTGACACAGCAACGGTTGAAGATCTCAACAACGCCAACGGTTGAAGATCTCAACATGACAGCAGTCATAGATCTCGACACAACAGCAATCAAAGATTTCAACAGCTGCTGCGATCTAAAATCTTGACACGACAGCGGTCGAAGGTTTCAACACATCAGTGGTCAAAGACTTTGACACAACAGCGGTCGAAGAGTTTGACTCCGCAGTGGTAGAAGATCTCAACTCTGGCTGCAGTTGAGGATTTCAACAATGTCAATGGTCGAAGACTTCAACACGACAGCGACTGAAGAGTTTGATACAGCAGTGGTCACAGATTTCGATAGCACAGCCAGATTTTGACTTTGACTACTACAGTTCTATTCTCATGTTTGCCTACCGCAGATTTCTTTTCAAGTATATTTACTTTAGTTCTCTTTTCGACTTTGATTACTTTTAGTTCTTTTATTCACTCCAACCACTATGGTACTCCTATCTATCAAGAGAGCTACAGATTATCGTCGGCGAGGGACTCCTCAACGGATGGGGAGTGACCTAAAATAGAGTCAGGACCTCGGTCCGCACACCTAGGCAAAGAATCGAGGCTCGACCTGGAGGATAGGTGGTTGATGGTGGGGTTTTGCGGTGGCGGAGGCAAGGGAAGGCACTACGGGACTGTGAGCTACTAGGGCTCGATTGGGTGCTGGGAAAGATTCCAAGGGGGAGGAGAAACTCAATGAAGATGATGACAGCACTCAAGAAGGAATGGTGGAGGCTGGTGTTGGAGACCTCGTTGGCGATGAAGGGGTCCACGGTGACAACGATGTCCAGCAATAGAGAATCTACAAAAGGATGTGCATGACCTTGCATACATACATGCGGAGGTATGGGTGAAAGGAATAGAAGTATGGCTCATCGGAGATGCAAAGTTTTTATGGCGGCATCTTGGTCGGAGATGAAGAAGAAGGCCTAACCCGAGTGGTAGCCCGAGTGGTCCACTGCATGAAAGGTCAATCAAATGAGTAGGGTGCTTAAGGAAGAGGTAAGACACGTTGTGTCGGAGTTGGGGAGGAGAGAAGCTAACACATGGCAGTGTGCTCGCCGGCATCACATACAACTTCGGTTTTCTCGATGTTCCATAGAGCGGAGTGCTCAAGGATTGTGCACAAGAGACCAAGAGGGCGAGCTGAAGAGGAAGGCACATATAGGGGGTGGTTTTATAGGCATGGGAAGGCTGAGTGCTGGTCACGGGTTCTCATGAGCACGGTCGAAAACTCACCGTAGAATGTGAGGTGTGGGCGGGGACAAGGGGGAAGATATGCATCTCATTTGAGGCGATGGGTAGGTGGAGTTGGCAGCAGCAGAGGAGAAACCACGGGCGCGACGTCTAAAATCGGGGGCAGCTCAAGCCATGACCTTAGCAGAGCTGGCGTATGCGTGCGAGGTGGAAGAAGATCTTTGCGAGCAGGCCCGACACGTTAGCGAGCATAGAGGTGTGGCCAAATAGGATTTGTCTTGATGTGCAAAGGGTTCAGGAGTCATGTGTTCGAGTACTTGTATTTTTGAGTACTCATGACAGAGCTTGCTAGCTGGTCTAAGCTCCTCGAGCAAGAGCAAATTGGTCGGAGATCTCAAGTGCCAACTTAGTAGTCGTGAGGCTTAAGGCCGAGATGCACGGAGGAAAGGTGTGGTGCAAGGCATGGCCATGTCATCATGGCACAGAGGCGGGATGGGTGGCACGGCATGGCGTGTTGCGCATGGGCTGTCAGCAAAGAGGAGAAACAACGCCTGTTGTATCAAAAACGATGAGCATGGCGTCAAAAGTAGTGTGACCTGTGCTCATGCAGGCTAGTGGTGAAAGAAAGGTACTGCAAGTGGGCCACACTAGGCAGTGAGAGGTGAGGAGAGCTAAGAGGTTTGAGCAAAAGTTAAGACACATTAGATGAGCTCGAAAGATTATGAAAATCTTTGCAAATGCTTTTGATATAGAGTTGATGATTGTGTAAATTTTCCAGTGTTTTATCTTCTCTTGATTTTTCTAGAAGAATCTGAGAAGACTCCTTATTGAATTTAAATATACTTATCTGATTTGAATTCAACTTGGTTTATATTTCGTGCACTTTTGATTTTTTTTAAAACCAAACATTTCAAAGAAGCTCCAATAAAGAGCCAAGGAACCAAAATGCATTCAAAAAGTTTAAAATTTTTCTCATTTTTGTATGCTCTAGAATTTAGGATATTACAGTTTATTTATCACCAATCAAATTGGTGACATAAATGATGTCGCCAATTCAATTAGTGATAGAGCCGTCCAAGCTGCCACGTAGGATTCTACGTAGGTCAATCACCATTTGAAATTTTGATAGGAGTCTATCGCCATTTGGATTGGTGATAGAGGATTATTTTTGTGATTTTGGTAATCGATGGTATATTTATGTAATATTAATAATAATAATAATAATAATAATTATTATTATTATTATTATTATTTTTGAAAAATTCCATTTGCTTGTACCTAGCAGTCAGGCACTAACTTCTCCACTCCAAGACCGACGTGGAAGTGGCCCGGCCCGACATGCCACGGGGCCACTTAGATTCGAGCATTTGAAAAAGGAACCAAAAAATGACGAAGCAGCAAAATTCATGTCTTCCGAACAATCCTTTAGAATCAAGGGGAAAATGTGTTTTTCCTACTAATTTGGAGTGAATTTTGCTTAGACCAACCTTTTTACTCATAGCTAGTGGAAAAAATAAAATGGAAAAATTTTGTTCCTACCATTCAAAATATGTGCAATTTTGTTTTTACCATAGAAAATCTACTAATTTTGTTTTTATCACTCCATCCAATTTTTCGTCAAAGTGTCACCTATCTCGCACGGTCAAAGCTTGTTGGCTTGACGAAAAATTAGACGGCGTGATAAAAACGAAACGCACACGGATGGAAATGCCCACGGATGGAAGGATGGTAAAACGAAATAAGTAGATTTTCGATGTCAGAAGCAAAATCACACATATTTTAAGTGACATAAATAAAAATTTTCCCATTATCCCTAAAATCTAAGGCCTGGGAGAGGTACGAGCAGTCTAGCATAGCATGGCTGCATGGGCGTGGCTTGCTCATAATAATAAGCTCGCGAATTTATTTGAAAAACCCACTTAAAAAACTATCTTATTTATTTCAACTTTTAGAGAAACTAAAACCCCAAATAAGCCATAATATGCGCCACACTTCTGCCAATTCACAACCTGGCCGGGTTTATAGTCGCTCGTGCGAAGATCCGGCCCTGATCAATATGGCTTCAGCTTCTGGCTTCAGCTTATTTTTGCACTATTCATAAATTTCGTCTTTTTCTGAACTTTTGGCTTTTTTGAGTTTTTTTACCGGTTCTTTTTTTCCTCGTATTTGTTTACATTATACGTGATGGGCTAATATGTTTTTTCTATTTTTATTTTTTTTAAATTTAATTATGGTAAATAAGTCTCTGTCAGCTACAGTGCTTTTTTCAACCAGCTACAGTGTTTTCAGCCATAAGCCATGAGGCTTTCAGCCGAACCGATCACCACCATAATTGTGACCCAGATTTTTCACCTCCCATCATACTAGGTTCACGGCTCTCTGATTAACTACTGTTAATAGTAATCTCTCTGTAACTCTACTCCCACAAATCCAGCTTAGAGATTAATGACACCTGATAACACCCGCACACCAGATTACACCCGCAGATCAACCACACAGTTCACCCAAGAACGGGACCAAAAATTTGCGGTAATGGACAAACCAGGAAACGACGAAATGCATGAGAATAAGGGACCCCAAAATAAAGTCAAATATATGTGCGCATGCATTCATGCTGAGGTCCATATTAATCAATTATTAATCCACTCTTTTATTTAACCATGCATGGCCCATCTCTCTCTATAGTCTGTACCATCATTACCCGTACTTTACATGTGTGGCAAAACACTTTTAATTTAATTGCCACACAGTTAAATCTGATCAACACCAAAATAAAAAAAATGAGGGAGAGAGATAAATTAAGAAACACCATATTAAACACTACTAGTAGTAATGTAGTGTAATGTAATACTTGTAGTAGTAGTATGTTGGTAGTCAGGCTCAGCCAGCATCCATCCTTGCCTTGCCGGTACATTTGAGCTTATTTATTGTTTTGCAGTGATGATCTGTTGCTGCTTTCGTTGGTTTCTTGATTGATGTATTAGCACCAGTTGCTTAGGCCATGGACGTCGAATTGCACCGCGTCGTCGTCCTTGCCGCCGTCGTAGACGCACTGTCCCTGCAGGGCGCCTTGTTGGGTCGCGGCGGCTTGGAAAGCGCCGTCGAAGTAGTCCGACCACCTGAGCTCGTCCAGCGGGCCGGCGTAGTGATCGACGTGGCCGGAGACGGCGTCGACGGTGTTGTTCGGCCCGAGCTCCTGCCATGGCAGGTTGGCGACGGCCACGTTGTTGTTGCACTGCTCGACGTCGGCCGCGGCGGGGCTCAGGCCGGCCATCGAGGTCAGCGTGCTGGAGCTCGACGACGACGGGACGACCGGTGCCTGGATGGCGCCGCAGTGCTGCAGCGCGTCCACGTCGAAGGTGCAGCCCGCCTGCAGGCTCGGTACCTGGTAGCCCGACAGTGACGGTACCTGGTAGCCCGACAGTGACGACGGCATCCCGTTGCCGGCGAAGGCGATGGACCAGTCTGGCGGCATCTTTAGACCGTCCAGCATTGGCTCCATCTCCGTGAGCGCCGCCTGGACTGGCGTCGTCGTCGGGATGATGAGCTCGGCATTGCTGAACACCGCGCGGCACGCGCTTGACGTCGTGGCCGGAGGGCTGCCGCATGCACCGGCGGCCTCGGCGAGCGGCTTGTGGGTGGCGGGGTCGATGCCGCGCTCCCTGAGCTTCTTCTTGATGTACGAGTTCCAGAAGTTCTTGACCTCGTTGTCCGTACGGCCAGGCAGCTGCGCCGCAATCTGAGACCACCTGACACGAACAAACAATTCTTCTCCATCGTCATCATCTACTAATTAACTAGAATTGAGAGCATATATATATATCTGCATTTGGAATCGATGGAGAGAGAGAGAGAGAGAGAGAGAGAGAGAGAGAGGTGGCAATTCACATACTTGTTTCCTAGCATGGAATGGAGGTGTATGATGAGGTCCTCCTCCTCCTGCGAGAATGTGCCCCTCTTGAGGTCTGGCCTCAGGTAGTTTATCCACCTCAGCCTGCAGCTTTTGCCGCACCTCTCAAGGCCTAATTCAACAAACCAACCAGCCAACAGTGCACCGATTTTAATTAGCCCCAAGATCGACTAGCCTACACAATTGCTCTTATATATGTTCTTGGTGAGTGAATTTGTACATAAGTAGGGAAAATAATTTCGGATGAAATTTCACGAAATTCAGTAAATTTCGGTTATCTTGGCCCCTCCGAGAAAAGGCACTTTGACAAAAAAAAATTCGGTCCTTTTTAAATGTTTTCAAGATTTTGCCGAAATTTCATCGAGATTTCCGTGATTTTGCCTAGATTTATGAGGTTTTGCAGTTTTCATATAATCGTATTTATTGAATTCAAACTGCATACTTGAATTTTTTAGATGAAATTTTCTAAAAATCCAAAATCTTCGAAATTTCTGAATTTCTCGGAGGGTCCGAAAATTTTTAAAAACTGAAATTGTTTTCGCTGCACATAACTACATATAGGGAGGTGGCGTGCCATACCTGCAAGCTTAGGGACGGAGCTCCAGCATCCGTGGCCGTACCTGGCAATGTGGTTCATGAGCTTCTCGTCCTCCTCAGGGGACCAGAGCCCTCTCCTCAGCTTCTTCTTGTGGCCGCACGACTGCTTCGCCATGCCGAGCTCCTCAAAGACGGACAGCCGGCCTCGCGCCGCCGTCGACCGAAACCGGCCGGCCGCAAGGATGGAAAAAAGGGCTAGCTAGAGGCGACAGGGACGGTGGCAGGGAGCTAGGAGAGGGAGAGGAGGAGGTATAAAAGGAAGAGATAGAGGAGCTAGGCGAAGCTTGGGGGTGGTAAGAGGGAGGTCGCTCTCAGGTAGGTGCCGGTACGTACAGTGCAGCATGGGAGTGCCTGCCCTCCGGTCCTAGCTCCTCTCCCCTCCCCGTTAGCAGTAGCAGCGACTCTCCTCGGTCACACTTTGCAATTGCACGGATGCACAACTTTGCTGTATCGTAGCGTGCTGCTGGCTAAGCTAAGGCCCGGGAAATTAATAAAGTTGGCCATGGATCATGCCAAGCCGATCTTCACCAGCGCCTGCACTTAGGCCTCTCGTATAACTGTCCACACAGCTGGTGTGGGGCAGTTGACCTCTCTTTTATTTCCCCCCTGTCCTCTCTCTTCCCTCGCTTTTTTGGCTTAGTTTCTCTTGCCTAATTACTACATCTTGACATTTTGCGCAAATGACATGTGTCAAAGGTTAATGATGGATGGTGAACATCTTTTTTGAAAAAACTATGATTAACCTTCTAGAAGTTTTGTATATCATCTGAGTCTTTTTTTTTATTACACGTCATCTTGTGCATTATATGTAGTCCCTGATGACCTCCACACTGCCATGTAGGTCCAAATCCACCTTGTCATCATTGGTTTCTCACACCGAGGGATTTTACACTTAACCGGTAGCATGAAAGGAATTCTCCCTTCTGATTTTGCGATTTTGCATAGAGTGTGGTATCATAATCAGTTTTTTTTATGTACTTTGCAAATACTTTTTCCACCTTCCATCAATCATTGAATAAGTGGGAATATTGTTGAGAAGTGGGGTAAGTGTTTGTACCATAGCTATCCCCATATATATTTTTGTTAAAATTGTGCAAAATTTTTCATCTTCATGTGATTTTGGCAGGAGTACTAGGTAGTACGTACTCGTTTATCGTTGTTTTCAATCTTTTTCCAAGCAAAGTTACTGGCCTTCTGGAGAAAAGGATTGATCAGAAAAGGTGCCCCATAAGCTAGCCCTGCTGCATGCCCCTGTAGTTCTGGTCCGACATTCACTTTGCTTTAACATCACTCTCTTCTTTTCAGAGATATGACTTAACATTAGTACGCGTCCTCCACAAATGTGGCATCTGTGTCACGCAAAACCAATCTATTGTAAGCCTATATGGTGACAGCCTCATAAGATTGATGAGTATTTGATATTATGTGTACCTTGTTTTTAGCGTTTGAGTTTGATTTTTGTAAATTTGCATTTTAACCTATACTTTTCTGGTAGCATCGATCTGACTGGCCTGGGGTGGTAGTCTAACCGTTGTGCGGCTACGGTTAGACTGGCCCGTGGCGATAACCTGACCGGTGGAGTGTGACTGGCCGTGACAATAGTCCAACCAAGGGAGTGCTGGCGGTCTGACCAATTTGGTGGCCACGGTCAGACCGCCCCTGTTTCTGAGAGAAGTTAGTTTTGAGTTGTTTCTGGTAATGTTAGTCATGGTGAGAGTCTGTGCATTATTAGTCATCATGTTTCCATACAATGGTTAGTCATGATGTAGGTCCATACATATGTTTTGCTAATTGAGAGTCAAGTGCATGTCATTTGTGCTCAGATCGATTGCTTTGTCTTTGGTATTTAGATGCTTGATGATTGAGTACGACCAGCGGTAAGACTGAGGCTTGATGGCCATGGCATATCATGTAGGTCCGGGTGGAGCATCACCTCAGCCGAGAAGTACGGAAGAAAGATAAGGATTGTGATGAGGTAATATGTGCATTGGACTCGTACGTTTGGATTTCTCTCTTCTTGATCTTTCCTGGTGCCAAGGTCATGTAAGATGTTGAGATATCTCCTGGAGATAAGATCATATTCATCTAGGCATGATCTAAGTTTTTTGAGTTTGTTCGTTTTCCTCAATAGAGAGATGATTATGAAGTTTCACTCTTGTGGACGATTTGGATTGAATTTGTGCTATAATTTAGTTTGCTCTGACATGTGAGAACCTATCCAAGGTCATCTAGACCATCAAGGACTTACGAGAAAGCGTAGATCAAGGTTTTACTCTTTTACCCGATTTTGATGCAGCCTTTGTTCAAATAGGAAAAATATCAGGACTGTTGTAATGATTCTCTAAATCATTAATTGGAATAGGTTCGTGATATTTTATAGAATGTGCATACCAAGTTTTAAGTCATTTGAATCATCAGATTAAAAATTATATAGATTCTTATTTTGAAAATCATGCTGATTTTCTTTTTTGACCGTCTCCACGTAGAGGTTTGACCAATGTGATTTTGCAAATATGGAGTTTTGCTCTCTTTAGCTCTAGGCTTTGATGAATTTATAAATTTGTATTTTTGCTACGTGTTATTGCTGATATTTAGAGAAAGATTATAAAGAGTGATTCACCCCTCCAGACTCGTCGTAGGAAATCCTACATCTATCTATACGCCTTTAGTGTGTGTTTTTTGGGCCTCGGAAGACTCTCCCAAGCTTAAGAGATCACATCACTTGATCACTGTGTTAAGTGTGAACACCTCTGCTTAGAAGCAAGCACAGTACAATGCAACCAAAAGCACATCTTGCTTTTCTGGCTGCCTATGTGTAGATAGATAGTGATCCTTGATGTGTACTGATGCGTGTACATTCATATCATCCCCCTTGAGCTTTGCCTCACCAAAACCAGTTTTTTTTTCAGTTATGACTCTCTCTCTCTCTCATGCACACACAGCTACGAACTGAGTTGTTCCCTCATGAAGGAGAAAGAACCTTAGCTGAGGCGAAATGGAGGTCCCACGTTCATGTCATTCTGAAGTGAAATATCAAATGGGATAGCTACACACGAGGAGTATGGTCGTATTACATAGAGCTAGCACGCATGCATAGGCTACTACGTACGATAGCTAGTGTTGTATCACACACATCACGTAAATACGGCAACGTGCATGTTACCCAAATACCGTCTTCTTCATGCAAGTTTTCGTATATACGCGTACGTACCTACCTACTTACGTGGCCCAGTAATTAAACTAATCTACGTGACACCGTCTGTCTCACATTATCACTGTACGTCTGTCCATGCATACATGCATATGGCAGTATGTCCTGTTTTGTTATTATTGCTTAAGTAGCTACGCATACACAAGCCCTTAATTGCTTTGGATCGTGATAGTTGTGCATACTATCCCTATTACACCTCGCGGAATGCCTGCGCGGAGAGGGCCTCCACGTCGGCCGCGCCGTCGCTCCGCCCGCCGCGTGGACGCGGAATTCGCGTACGGTCGCTCCGCCCGCCGCGTGGACGCGGAATTCGCGTACGGTCTGGCGAGCCATTTTGCGAAAAAGCCCCTGCAATTTCTTGAAATTACGTAAAGGTCCTCCGTTCTCGCGAAAAGGTCCCTGCCAATTTTTTAGCCCCTCCACTTTGCAGGATAGCCCCCCGCGGTTTTTGAAATTGCGCACGGGTCCTTGTTTGTTTACGTACAGGTCCTCGATTTTTTACGAAAAAGACCTTTAGCTTTTTCGAAAATACGCATGTGCCCTCGATTTTTTTTAAAAAACTCCTCACGAATTATCGCCTCTTTTACTTTTGTACGTACGGTGGCTGGTGCGGTGTGACGCCGCGCCTATGAGGCTAGTTACCTACAAGCCATGCATACGTCTAAGTCATGCTACGTACGTACGTGTACCCTAGAATAGTAAAGCTAACGCAAAGCACACTTTCTTGATTTTTCTTGCTGAGTTTATCGAGAGACGAGGTAAAAGGGTCTAGATTGCTTAGCGATGAACCATTGTTATTTATGTAGAGTTAAATTTTGCAAAATTTGTAGTTTTTCAGATGTTTTGTTTCAGTTGGAATTTGGTATTTTGGAAAATTTGGTCTTGAGTTGGTTTTTTTTACCTAGGTCAGTGCATACGTATTGCATAAAGCATATTTTTGCTAACGTAGGTCAAGTTATGAAAAACTTGCATCCGAAAATAATTTCTTTGTTTTTCGATGTGCAGGGAGGCTTGGAGTCAACAATGGTCAATAACGAGGATAGGGGCTACACTCATAGAGCAGTTGAGACCTAGAACAATCAAGAATATCAGGTGAGATGACTTAGCTCAAGTATGGCACAAGGAAGGTGAAAAATATTGAAGAGAAGGTTCAAACATAAGGTTGTACCAAGTGGCTTAGTCGGTTCAAGTGAGGCGTGGTCCGATGAAACCGAAATGAGTGAGACTTGTTGACGCGTGATAAGCCAGTGGTGCACCTACACGTGACAAGTATGGTGATTGCTAGCAAGGAAGATGAAGATCGGGTCAAGGAATGATGATATGGTAAGATGGCTAAATACCGAAAACTACTTTAGATCAAAACCACAGTGTTTGAAAAAGTGGTCTAGGTCAATAAGAAGCTGAGAAGATCAAGTTGAATCAAAAGCTAAGCACTTATCAGATTCCAACTCATGTGCTTTAACAAGCTTGCATGAGTTAAGTGTGTGAATAAAACCCGTGTTGTGTGGGGTTAATGGGGTTTTCACATATGTGCTGGTGGATAGTATCTATTAGGTGTAATACCCCGAATGTTTTGAGAGAGAATAGATTAATCGGGGAAAAGGGGGGCAATTGGAAAAGGTTTAATAGAGATTTTAGGGGGGGAATTCTGCAAATCAGAGGCAACCTGGGCCTGGGCCAAGGCCCAGGAGGGGAAACCAGCCAAAGGAGGGGGGGAGGCGCCCACCCCCTCCAAACCCTAGCCGCCTCTCCCCCCTCTCTCCCCTTGCGCCTCCCCCTCTCCCCTTTGCACGCCCCAGCAGCCCTCCCTCCCCTCTCCTCCATTGCCGGAGATCAAGACCTCCATTCGCTGCCGGACGAGCGGGAGAAGGAATAATTCGCAGCTAGGCGATTGGACTCGGACGAAGGGAAGAAGAAGGGGCAAAGAGGAAAAGAAGGAGAGGAGAGATTCGTGGGGTGTCCGTGGTATTCTTCAGCGTTCGTCAAGGGTAATCCATGTTCTTCCCCTAGTAGATGTAAATTCTTATTGCGTTATCAATGTCGGTATTCTGGACTGCTAGATCAGATCGGGTTGGTCGGCTGTTTTGGGGAAGATTCGTGGGGATTTAGGTCTGGCCTTCTCCTAGAGATTTGTAGAGGACATCCTTAGCTTTCCATAAAGTGCTAGAACGCGTCATTCTGACCTCCGTACAGAAAGTTATGATTTTTTTTCTAATCGGACTGTTCTGTAGATCGGGGAAATTCCTGTCAGGTTTCGGTAGATGGGTTTGGGCGATTAGAAATCAGGAGAATCAGAGGATCTCCATATTACGAAAGTTTTAGATATTTTCCTTAGCTTTCCATAAAGGTCAATAAATCCGGATTCGAACTCTCGGGGTGAAAGTTATGACAGTTTTAGTGCGCTGTCCAGAGAACTCGTTACAGAATTGATGATCTAAGAAAGTTAGATGGTGCGGGTAGAAGTTGGCCGAATCAGGAAGACTCACCAACTAGGTTTAGTTAGATAATTTAATTATCTTTCCAGAGAATCTGAGAACTCCCTGTTCGGACTTCTGTACCATTAGATAAGGATTTTTGAAGTTGACTGTCCGTAGAAGGGGACAGGGTGGCCGAAAGGAATTGGGGTGTTAAGTCAAGTTAATCATGTTGGGTTAGTTTGGGGTTGTTTTGTTTAATCTAAAGATTCGTTACAGTTGTCTTAGCAATCATTATAATTATTATTCAGGAGGAGGAAGGATTCCAGGGGCCGCGCCTTCTGATCATTTCCCATTTTCTCGGGGTTAAGGCAAGTATAATGTTGGTTTAAATTTTATAGTGTGCATTGTTGATGGTTGTTGCTATGAAGATGGTTGTTCCATGCTTTGAGACTATGTGATCTTGATCATGATAATGATATGTTGATATTGTTTATGGTAGATTGCAATTGAAAGAGTTCCTGAGAATTTATGATGCATAGTTTGAATGCAAGTTTTATTTGTTGAGACATTCACATTTGTGCATCATGCTGATTTATTGAAGTCTTGGTCACGAGATGACCAAGCGCCGAGGTCCCCGACATGTTGTTGTCATGATGGGCTAAAGGTCCCCATACTTGTGGAGTATGGGCAATTGGTCCCTGTACCAGAGGGTACAGGCATGGGTGTGCATTGACGGATGCACACTCCGCATTACCGGTAAAATGCGCAAGAGAAGAGATAAAGAGATTTTTGATCATATTGCATAGCATGTTTATTCATATGATTGATGGATGAATTTGTGAAGTGATGTTCACTTTTATCCTTGCTGCCCCTATTTATATTTGCTGAGTCTTTGAACTCACTCTTGTTGTTGTTTGTTGTTATGGTTGTTGTTTGTTTTAGGTACCCACATGAGATCAGCATGCATGGGAATAAAGAGGGATTAGTTTTGATGCACATGCACGGTCTATTCACCATGGAAGGCAGAAAGAACATTAAACATTATTTGCTGAATAATTTAAGTGGTATTTGATTATTGTCTATCAGGTTCAATGTGTAATAAAGAATAGAACTTATTTGCTTTGATTCCGTTCTTTATCTAAGTAGAATGGTTATGAGTGCGATGGTGATCATAACCCAGTTTTGCTTATAAATGAACTTATTGCTTATTGGTATTCATATCAGTTGATTATGCTTGTTGAGACCTTTGATTTACTCAATAAACAAAGGAAGTTCTGCTGAAATTTTGTAAGATGAATATTAGTTTCCTTATTATGCTATTAGTTTGGTAGCATTCCAGGTCATTGATTGGCTGGGGTGTTACAGTTGGTATTAGAGCGGGCTTTAGGTCCGTGGTAATTGAATAATTAAATTGACACACAGTGCACAGTAGGATGGGAATGGGTGAAGCATTGCATTTACGTTTCCGTTATGTTGTAATGATGATTGTGGTTTGAGATAATATATTATATCTATATTATAAAACTATAGATATTATGTGTGGGGATAACCCATGTTGGAGGTTGAGGTCGTGGTTGTGGCCCTAGGCTGTACCAGGTTACACCACCGTTAGCGGTATGAGAATATGAAGGCGGTTACCTCGGATATCTTAGAATAGGCGTTGATAGTGAGTATCTCTAGAAGAGTTGTCCTCTTCTTTGACTTTGAATTTGGTCAACTCTAGTCCAGTTGGGCTCGATGAGTTTCTCTTGGGTTATTAGTTCATTACGGTTGATCGGTTGCTTTGAGAAAGGATAGTGTGTTTTGATTGGGCTGAATTTGTCCTGTAAAGCAATCATTGTTTTCCCAGCCGATGAGTTATTCTTACGACTGGTGAACTTGGTTGGTGGTCAAGTTTGACCTTTATATTGGAGTTTTGTTTTCCTCATGGGAAATCTTGATCCATTTATTCGCTTGATGTTTTTGGGTTAATGAAAGTTTCGTTCTGCAAGTCCTTTAGTTCGTGGAGGCTTTTACTCATTGTATCTCTCTTGGGTATTTTGAGTGTTGAAGCTTAATGGATCTCTTTTTATGAAAGAAGATGTTAAACCCTTTAGCGATGTGTTGTCATGATAAGATGAGAGGTTATAATCAAAGCACTTAATGAATATGATATGGATTATCAAGTTTGGGTTGCAGTGTGTGCATGATTGATCTTAGCTAAGATCCTTGAAAGGAAAGTTGAATAAGTTGAGGTTGTTCTCTAGTAGTTCTTGATGAGCTATAACTGTGAGTATGGCTATATTTAGGTGGAATCAACAGAGTTAATAACAAGTAGAGAACGTTGACGAAACTGATTTGATCACTATAGGTGATATATTTTGATAAGCTTCTCGGATAGAGGGGACCTGCGGGTCTCAACGGATTAATCTAACCCTTTGGGATGGATAGGTCCAGAAGATGTTAGAATATTGTCATAGTGGATATTAATCTTGGAGTTATCTTTGTGGATACCTAGCGCTCGTATGTAATTACTAAGTGCAACTGCTGTGTAATGAAATTTGGTGTTGCGCATCAAAAGAGAGCAATGGATGAGGTTTAAAATGTGATCTATATTTACATGATGGTGGGATTGTTAGATGATATTATGTCTTTGATGAAAGAGTTTTGATAGAATCAAAAAAATTTGTGTACTAGATCTCCTCTAATTTAAAGCGGTTGTCGTAGTGAGGTTGTAAGGTTTTGAAATACTCTCAATTTGAATATGGAATGATAAAGTAGCATGGAACCATTTGATGAGATTTTGGAGGGCTTTATAATGGAAGGGTAGACGATAACGATTCTTGTGAAGAGCGTATTATTCTTGATGTTAGTAAGATTGTTGCAAACTTATTGGAGAAAGAAACATTTTGAAATAAGTTATTGTGTTCTTTTGGAAAGGTTTATGATGCGCTGGTAGGCTATGATGATTCATGTTAAGAGTATATAATGATGAGGGTAGTGTTGATTCTTTTAGAAGTAAAGGAATTTGTTCGTCTTCCAATGTCAGTTAAATGAGATGTTTGGAGGTTTATTCATGATCCTATGGGAGTTAATGAATTATTGTGGTATCTGAAATTAGTTTGCGCAGAGTGACGTATTGGAAGGTTCTATCGGTTCTTAAGTGATTCATGCGATTTGAGCTTAAAGGATCGATTGCTTGAAGTTGGTAAAGTGATGTTTGCATTAAAGAAAATTATGTCCTTTGTTAAATTGAAGGGTGTAGTAGAGGTATTCGCAGTTGGATTCAAGTTTTATACCTTGCAGGTTATTGAACTGTGCTTAACCTTGTGGGTTTGTCACAAAGGAATTCCTCAAGTTTCCAAAAGCGGTGCTTTATTTATTTATTTATTTTCAGCTGAAGTTTGGAATTCTCTTCTTGTGGGACTTGTGCTCTCAAGTGTGGTCTCGTCTTCTATTTACCAAGATATTGGCTATTTGACTTTTTCCTTGGTCTCGTGTCTACGGCAAGTGGTAAACGTTTTCTATGTGCTGAAAATTATTTCTATCTATATCTTCTTCTGAGGAAGGATTAACCAATCTATGTTGCAAAGCCTTTTAGATTGTATAATGTCATCTTGATAGTGGTGGTCCAGTAAATGATTTTGGTGAGATTGTAGGTGCCAAGTTGTTTGAGATTCATTGAGTGATAAATTGATTGCTTGGAATAATTCTCGGTGAGGATTTGATTTAATAGATGTTATCCTTGGAGTTAACTGGTTACATGGTTGCAACTAGAGGAACCTATAACAAATTGTGGTTGAGGAATGTTGTGTTCATTTTGATGGAACATTAGAAGTATCGAATGTATGAGAATCTTGTTCAATTTTATTAGAGTCTCAGGATTGGGTACCTTACAAGGTTTAGTAGGAGAATTATAGTGGTGTAGTTAATGAGATTATAATTGTGCAGAAGTCTAACCGTTATGGGAATTATTGGGATAGTAGGGATTGGTGAATTATTGCTATGTATGACTTGGCTTCAGTGAGTAACCCTCCAAGAGTTAGAATCTTCCTAAATATAATTAGGTTGAGAATATGTTTTCAGGTTGTTGTTAATGATGGGGCATGTCTGATTGTGGGAATCTTAGTCACCGAATTTGAGGGTCTCTGTATCAATTATATCGAAGTACATATATAGGAGCCCTGGAGATGGAAAACTTTGGTTTGGTGTTCTATGCTAGAACCGTGGAGGCTAATAATGTTGTGTGGGAATAGTGTAACAAATGGATTCTATATAGTGAGAGGGACCTTGATAGTATCCTTTGGGTGTAGTGAATGAGTGTGTGTGCTAAGAATTTCAAGTTGATTATCCTTAAAGGATTGTGAAAAAAATGATTGTGGGTGAAAACAATGATGTGGTGCATTGGGAATTATTCATCAAAGTAATCGTATTGGTAGAAGAGTTGGCTAGATTGTGTTATTGTGAGGGTAGTATAGTCTCTCTACCAAGGTGTGGTAGATGCACTCGGTTTGAGCATAGAGTTGATGTTGCCAATTTAAGAGAAATGAGTTAGTGTGGGGTGCAATGATTTGGCATCTTGTGAATCAAGAGAAAGTTTATTCCTAGAAGAAAAAAAACAACAATATTTTCTCGGGCAGTAAAATGCTCTTTGATTCTTGTTTGAGCTATGTGATGATAACATAAGTCTTTTGTGGTTTGAGTTGACTTTATGTTGGTATGCGTGGTGTTTTCCGGTTCAGGAGAAAAAAAAATCAATGTAAGGGTTTGATATTTGAGTAATTCTCCTTGGACTTATGTGTTGTTTAATTGCAAACTACCTACTTGGAATGTGGAGAGGTTCTCGTGTTGAATCCTCGTTTCCTCTTCTTGTATGATTTGACTCCTTGGTGGGGAGTGGATGATTTCTGGTTGCAATTAGAATCGTTTATTTTCAGTTGGATTCTATTAGTAAAGAGTTTGGTTGCAATGAGCACTATTGTGCGTCAGTGGTTGAAGGAGATGCTCCTTGTTAAGGTAAAGATATCGATTGAGAGTTGAAACACGAGATACTTGTGTCGTGCAGGTTGTGTGGATTGGTACTAAAGGGAATCATAACCCGAGGTATATTTAATCTCTTCTATTAGTTGCGAGGATTTGGAGGTTGACCGCCTTGGGGCCAAAAGACAACTGAACAGGTGGCCTTGGTGAGGCAGAATCTGTTGGTCGCCTAGAGTAGGCAGAAAAACTATGCGGATGTGAGAAGATGGGATCTGGAATTTGAGGTGGGGGAATTAGGTGCTCTTGAGAGTATCTCCCACCAAGGGTGTGGTGAGGTTCGATACAAAAGGGAAGCTTAGCCCGAGGTACGTTGGGCCTTTCACGATCCTAGCTCGAATCGGGAAGTTGGCATACCGCTTGGATCTTCCAGAGACAATGCGTGGGGTGCTTAACGTGTTTCACGTGTCTATGTTGAGGAAGTACTTGCGAGATCCGGAGCAGCATATTTTACTAGAACCGCTAATACTTGAGCAGTATTTATCCTTTGAGTCCAAGCCAGTTCGAATCCTGGAAAGATCAGAAAAAGTGTGGAGGAATAAAACCTTAAAGTACGTCAAGGTGCTTTGGTCACAGCAGACAGAGAAAGAGCCACATGGGAATTGGGATCTCAAATGCGTGAGTGTTATCCAGAATTATTCACAACAGGTGCGTGTTAGTATGTTTTTAGGTTAGCTGTGATTTTCTCCTTGCCGCTTGTGTGAATAGAATTCGGGGTCGAATTCTGTTTAAGGGGGGTAGAATGTAATACCCCGAATGTTTTGAGAGAGAATAGATTAATCGGGGAAAAGGGGGGCAATTGGAAAAGGTTTAATAGAGATTTTAGGGGGGGGGGATTCTGCAAATCAGAGGCAACCTGGGCCTGGGCCAAGGCCCAGGAGGGGAAACCAGCCAAAGGAGGGGGGGAGGCGCCCACCCCCTCCAAACCCTAGCCGCCTCTCCCCCCTCTCTCCCCTTGCGCCTCCCCCTCTCCCCTTTGCACGCCCCAGCAGCCCTCCCTCCCCTCTCCTCCATTGCCGGAGATCAAGACCTCCATTCGCTGCCGGACGAGCGGGAGAAGGAATAATTCGCAGCTAGGCGATTGGACTCGGACGAAGGGAAGAAGAAGGGGCAAAGAGGAAAAGAAGGAGAGGAGAGATTCGTGGGGTGTCCGTGGTATTCTTCAGCGTTCGTCAAGGGTAATCCATGTTCTTCCCCTAGTAGATGTAAATTCTTATTGCGTTATCAATGTCGGTATTCTGGACTGCTAGATCAGATCGGGTTGGTCGGCTGTTTTGGGGAAGATTCGTGGGGATTTAGGTCTGGCCTTCTCCTAGAGATTTGTAGAGGACATCCTTAGCTTTCCATAAAGTGCTAGAACGCGTCATTCTGACCTCCGTACAGAAAGTTATGATTTTTTTTCTAATCGGACTGTTCTGTAGATCGGGGAAATTCCTGTCAGGTTTCGGTAGATGGGTTTGGGCGATTAGAAATCAGGAGAATCAGAGGATCTCCATATTACGAAAGTTTTAGATATTTTCCTTAGCTTTCCATAAAGGTCAATAAATCCGGATTCGAACTCTCGGGGTGAAAGTTATGACAGTTTTAGTGCGCTGTCCAGAGAACTCGTTACAGAATTGATGATCTAAGAAAGTTAGATGGTGCGGGTAGAAGTTGGCCGAATCAGGAAGACTCACCAACTAGGTTTAGTTAGATAATTTAATTATCTTTCCAGAGAATCTGAGAACTCCCTGTTCGGACTTCTGTACCATTAGATAAGGATTTTTGAAGTTGACTGTCCGTAGAAGGGGACAGGGTGGCCGAAAGGAATTGGGGTGTTAAGTCAAGTTAATCATGTTGGGTTAGTTTGGGGTTGTTTTGTTTAATCTAAAGATTCGTTACAGTTGTCTTAGCAATCATTATAATTATTATTCAGGAGGAGGAAGGATTCCAGGGGCCGCGCCTTCTGATCATTTCCCATTTTCTCGGGGTTAAGGCAAGTATAATGTTGGTTTAAATTTTATAGTGTGCATTGTTGATGGTTGTTGCTATGAAGATGGTTGTTCCATGCTTTGAGACTATGTGATCTTGATCATGATAATGATATGTTGATATTGTTTATGGTAGATTGCAATTGAAAGAGTTCCTGAGAATTTATGATGCATAGTTTGAATGCAAGTTTTATTTGTTGAGACATTCACATTTGTGCATCATGCTGATTTATTGAAGTCTTGGTCACGAGATGACCAAGCGCCGAGGTCCCCGACATGTTGTTGTCATGATGGGCTAAAGGTCCCCATACTTGTGGAGTATGGGCAATTGGTCCCTGTACCAGAGGGTACAGGCATGGGTGTGCATTGACGGATGCACACTCCGCATTACCGGTAAAATGCGCAAGAGAAGAGATAAAGAGATTTTTGATCATATTGCATAGCATGTTTATTCATATGATTGATGGATGAATTTGTGAAGTGATGTTCACTTTTATCCTTGCTGCCCCTATTTATATTTGCTGAGTCTTTGAACTCACTCTTGTTGTTGTTTGTTGTTATGGTTGTTGTTTGTTTTAGGTACCCACATGAGATCAGCATGCATGGGAATAAAGAGGGATTAGTTTTGATGCACATGCACGGTCTATTCACCATGGAAGGCAGAAAGAACATTAAACATTATTTGCTGAATAATTTAAGTGGTATTTGATTATTGTCTATCAGGTTCAATGTGTAATAAAGAATAGAACTTATTTGCTTTGATTCCGTTCTTTATCTAAGTAGAATGGTTATGAGTGCGATGGTGATCATAACCCAGTTTTGCTTATAAATGAACTTATTGCTTATTGGTATTCATATCAGTTGATTATGCTTGTTGAGACCTTTGATTTACTCAATAAACAAAGGAAGTTCTGCTGAAATTTTGTAAGATGAATATTAGTTTCCTTATTATGCTATTAGTTTGGTAGCATTCCAGGTCATTGATTGGCTGGGGTGTTACATTAGGGTTAGATGTGGGTTGGTTGCCTTATCTTTTTAATGGGTTGGGATGGAGACTTACAAGTTAACCATCCAAGTATCCAACCATCCATCATTCTAACCAAGTGTTCTAGGTTTAGGGTTTAAGAAGTGTGGGTATTGTGATGTGCTCTTTTGTCCTCCAGTTAGAGTGGCTATAAAGCATTCATCCTCAAGTAGTAATAAATTAACTTTGTTCTTTACTTATAGAGTCTCCTTGATTTGGTTGATTTGTAGCTATTCTATTGGTTTTGATCTCTTCTCTCCTATTCTTGATCTTGTTATGTGCCAAAAACGTTCAAGTGATAGAGAAGGCTCATGAAGATCAATCCCCATCCATCTAGCCATTAAGTCTTGCAAGTTCTTGAAATTGATTAATTTTGCTTGGATTTAACCTTTTCGTGAGTTTTCTTGATCCAAGAGTTTTGCCTCGAATATTTATGAGTTCTTACTTGCTGTGATAAGTGGGATACATCTAGAGTCATTTTGGCCATCCTCTACCCAAGAGCAAATTTATATCCCTATTTTTCGGTTTCTGCCTAGTTTTGATGCAACCTTGCTTATCCTTAGGAAAGGTCTAAACTTTGATAAGGAATTAAGCATGTGTGCAAAATCTCATCTCATTTGGCTATGAAATTTTGGAGTTGCAACAAAAGTGGGTTGGGATCAGGCTAATTTTCTGTTCTGGGAACAAGGGCAGTGGTCACACCACTCTCATGCCCAGTCAGACCAGAGGTTGGTCAGACCGCCATGTAGCAACCGGTCATACCACCTTTGGGTTGTCAGTCAGTCCTCTGTTTAGTGTAGGCTTTAAGTTCTTTGGTTTATGAGTTGATTGCTCTAGTTTTGGTTTCCAATCCTGATCTTCATAGCTCTCTAGCTTTTGGAGTAAATGATTGGTTAATATTTGGGGGAAATTTTAGAAGGTACCATCCACTCCCCTCTGTTACCATACTGGCCATACAATGGTATTAGAGCCCGGTTAGCTCTTCTCATAGATCTTAACCGGTGTTAGAAGCCATGGCATTAGACAAATATTCAACCAAGCTACCTATTTTTGGTAGGGTTGATTTGTCATATTGGAAAACTCGTATGCAATCCTACATCGAGACTCAAGGGCACGCAATTTGCATCAAAGTCAAGAATCCATATATTGTGTCAGCTGATGATCAGGTGAATACACAAATGTAGAGGCAAATAGTAAGGCTCGTAATTTTCTAATTCAAGGATTTAGCCGATTTGGGTTTGAGCGAGTTACTCATTTGAGGTATGGTCATAAGATCTAGAAGATCCTCACTAACTACCATGAGGGCTCTACCATGCTCAAGAAAGTGAGACAGAACCAATTGAAGAAAGAGTACTCAAAGATCAAGCAAAAATCTGATGAATCTTTGGATGAATTATAGGGAAGGTTTGCAAAGATTATCCACATTTACGTGCTGTTGGTTTGACCTTTTTTGAATTTGAGAATGCAGGCCAGCTATTGGATGCACCTGATTGAAAGTTTAGGGAATGAAGATCACTTTCATCAATAATAAGACTGTCATGAGTGAGCTTATCATAGATAATCTCTACTCGAGATTGAAGATGTGTGAGATTGACTTCATCTCACGTCTTCCCAAGATGGAGTTGATGGCACTTGTGATTGACTCTTCTCAAAGTATTTGTTCTAATCTTGGGGATTTTGATTCTTTTGGATTTTCATTGTCCACTTTACATTCTTTGAGTGATGATTAGCTAGAAAAGTTTTCTGAGGATGACTTAGCACTCCTATCCACAAAATTATCAAGAGCATACCATAAGGTAAGGAACAAGAGGAGGAATGGTCTTGTCACTTGCTTTGACTATGGTGAGCCGAACCATATTTGAGCAAATATCCCAGCTGAAAGGCATGGAGGAGAAAGACTCTCGAAGGCGTCTTCAAGCTCATGATGTAAGGTATAAGAAGCCTAACTACCATAAGTTCGTCAATCGAGTCCTTATCGCTCTTGAGAATATCGACATGAGTGATATGGACTCAGGAACGAAGGATGACGAGGATGACTTTCGGAGCAAAAAGAAGGACCAAGACTTCATCGGCATGTGCTTTATGGAGAAGGACGGCGTCACCAAAGTTGACTCCTCTAATGATGAACCCTACAGTGATCCTGATGAGGTATGTTCCTCAACTCAACAAATGAAACATGTTCTTGCTGCAAATAAATAAAAACTAAAGAAACAAGCTAAGTTAATCAAGAACCAAAATATTATTATTGATAACTTGAACCTAGATGTTTTTAGTCTCAAATCCATGTCTCTTGATGATGAAAATTATGAATCTTGCTTGTGCTCGCATAATCAATTGGCTATTCTCAATATTGCTCATTCCTCTATTGTGAACCAACTAAAAGATACTCTAGATAAATTAGAATATCTTAAGTCTAGTAATGATCATGGTTGCTAGAATGCTATTGCTTTGGATATGATTTCTTTAGATGCTATTCATTTATCTTGCTCAAATTGTGCTTTGTTAGAACTAAAACTTGATAGTGCCACTATGAAATTACTCAAATTTAATCCTGATCATACATTCTCTCATTATGAGGATAGCAAACTAAAGACGAAACAAATGGCTGACATACTTATTCATTCTATGCCTGAATCTTATGAAAATTGTCCTAGGCTCTCAATTGAACCTGATGCTCTTAACAAGACACTTGAGGATAAATATAAAAATAAAAAATCATTATCCATGACTGCATCTAAGAAAATAATTAATTATATTTCATGTGCATTTTGTGCTAAACTTGGGACAGATTTATATGAGATGCATGTGGCTTTCAAAATTAAATTCCAGGAGCAGTTGGGTAGGATTAGAGACACCCGTTGTGTGTCTTATGATGTTTTGAGACTTCAGGTAGCTGTCTATAACGAGTGATATGCTAGGGCAACTAAAACCACTGAGTGTGCCACATGTAAGAATCTAGCCCATGAGAATGCATATCTCAAAAAGACCCTTGAGCAATTTTCTAGTGGGGAGAATAATCTTAAGATGATACTTGACCAATCTAAGGTGAGTGTGAAGAAGAGAGGTCTAGGATTTGATTCTTTAGAGTATTTCAAAAACCACCTACCTAAAGTTGTGAGAGTAGTTGAGAGTAGCAAGTTTGAGGTCAAACCCCTTGAGCCTCCTAAGACTATATTTAGGTCAGTTGGATTTGCCCAAACCCCTTCTAGCAAGATATGTACTTCTACTTTAGTAGTTTAGACCCCTTAAAAAGATTAAGTACCATTGCATCTTCTGCAGGAAGAATGGCCACATTGTTGAGTTCTACTTCCGTAGGGTTAAGCTTGAGAGAAAAGAGAGGATGAGTGCTTTGAGTTCCATTAGAGGAGTTCTTTTGCCTATGAGTATCTCTAGAGTTAGGTCTCATGTCTTTCCTTCTAGATACAGGCTAAGGTTTATAGATGACTTCTTTGAGTCCTTTGGTGGTTCTAAGCAACACCTTGAGTTAGGATATCATGAGGGTAGACCATGGGCGTCTAGACAGGAGGAGTATCGGCCTTTTGTAGAGTGATTTGGAGAGGTATAGGTGATTCTCGTTTGCATCCTCATGATTTTCATGCTAACTATTTTATTCCTGCTTCTACTGCTATTCCTAAATATCGTGTGGTTCAGTACTAGATTCTTAAGTCTTTTGTTACTAACCTCCATAATGAGGCACATATGTTTCCTGCTTATTCTCTATAGGTCTATCGAGCGAGTAAGGAGAGCAGGTGGCTTGTTGACTCTTGGTGTTCTCAACATATGACCAGATATTCTCGATGGTTCTCCTCCCTCGCTCGTGCATCTGACAATGAGTGGATTACGTTCGGGGATGCTTCTACCGGGACCGTAACCGCGAAGGACACTATGCACATCAATAACATGTTTATGTTCAAGGACGTTTAGGTTTAACTTCCCTATCTATTTCTCAGTTTCCTGATAAGGGTCTAGACTCATCAGGTGAGTTTATCTTTGGGATCTCTAGGTTTGAAAGGATCTTTAATACTAATTTTAGGTTTCTCTTCTAGCTCTGGCCCTAGGAGTCTTATGGCTTCTGATTCTCATGATCTAGTATTGTGGCATCATAGGCTTGGACATATAGGCTTCGATCACTTGACTATAGTCAGTGGCAAGGAAATTATTAGAGGATTTCCTAGGTTTAGAGATTCAAGGACCTAGTTTGCACACCTTGTAAACATGGTAAGATGGATTCCACTTCTCATCCTCCACTTACCTTAGTGATGCCTGATAGAACTGGATAGCTTTTGCACTTAAACACAGTTGGTCCTTCTAGAGTCTAGTTGGCAAGAGCGAAGTGGTATGTACTTGCCATTATAGATGACTTCTCTAGGTATTCTTGGGTGTATTTTTTTGCTTCTAAGAATGAGGCTTTTGGCTATTTTAGAGAGTTGGTGCTTAGATTAGCAGTAGACCTCTCAAGAACCTTGAGAACCATTAGGAGTAATAATGGCCTCGAATTCAAGAACACATCCTTTGCCACCTTCTGTACTGAGTGAGGCCTAAAGCATCAGTTCTTCCCTCCTAGAGTTCCCCAGCAAAATACAGTTGTAGAGAGAAAGAATAGAACTCTTGTAGAGATAGCTAGGACCATGCAAGGTGAGCATAGCACCCCTAGAAGGTTTTGGGCTTAGGTGATTTGCACTACTTGCTATGTGTCCAATAAGGTGTTCTTGATATCATCTATAGGCAAGAGTTTTTTTGAGTTAAGGTTCGGTCATAGGCTTAGCACCTCTCATTTTGAGATATTTGGTTACAAGTGTTTCATTCTTAAACATGGTAACTTAGATAGAATCTAGATGTTATGCTGGCATTTTTCTTGGATATCCTACTTATTCTCCTGGCTTTTATATTTTTAATTTGGATACTAACAAAATCATTGAGACTTGTGAAATCACTTTTGATTAGACTATTCTTAGTACTAGACCCGACAGTGCAGGTACATACGTACATGGTGGACAAGAGAGTATCTTCCTTGACGACGACCTTGACTTAGAGGATGAGGGCCCAATCCCTCCAATCACTACTGGGTTGGTTGGAGAGCATGCTTCCCCTACTTCAGCTTCAGTAGAGCAGTCTCTTCTCACCTACACTAGCGCTGCTAGTGGCTCTGCTTCTACCTTCACAGTCCATGAGGTAGAGGCCACGTCCACACCAAGACCTCTGTTTGACATTCAATTATGACACCCTCAGGAGCAGATGATTGGGGATCTCCATGAGGAAGTTATGCACTCTAGGTTTATCTCTCTAAATTCTTTTGCACAATCTACTTTTGTTGTGTCTTTTGAGCCCCAAGATGTCACCTATGCTTTATTTGATTCCTCTTGGATCAATGCCATGCATGAAGAGTATGAAAACTTTGAAAGAAATCAAGTATGTACCTTAGTTGATCCTTCTCCTAATTATAATGTAATTGGTACAAAATGGATTTCAAAAAATAAGCAAAGTGAGGATAGGTTCATAGTACGCAACAAGGCTAGGCTTTTAGCTTAGGGTTTCTCCCAGGTAGAGGGCTTAGACTGTGATAAGACCTTTGCATCTAAAGCTAGATTAGAAAACGTTTGCATTCTACTAGCTTTTGCTATGTCTAAGGGCTTTATGCTATTTCAAATGGATGTCAAGAATGTTTTTTTACTGATTTCGTAGAATATGTCTATATCAAGTAGCCTCCTGGTTTTTAAAAATCCTAAGTTTCTAAACCATGTGTGTATGCTCTCCAAAACCTTGTATGGATTGAAATAATCCCCTAGAGCTTAGTATGATTGGTTTAAGAGTTTTTTGCTAAAAATAATTTTAAAATAGGAATGGTAGATAAAACTTTTTTCACTCTCAGGCATGGCAGTGACATTCTACCTGTTTAGATTTATATGGATGATATTATTTTTCATGGGTTCTTCTTATGCTTTAGTGTCTAGATTATCGGATTCTATGAGTAGGGAATTCGAGATGAGTATGATGGGCATGCTGACTTTCTTTCTTGGTCTTTATATCAAGCAACTAAAAGAAGGAACCTTCATTCATCAAAGTAAGTACATAAAGAATCTTCTTTTAGCAATTTGATATAGGAAGCAGTAAGCCAATATCTACTCCAACTGCCACTTCTACCATGCTAGATCTTGATGAGGATGTAGAACTCATGGACTAGAAGAAGTACCGTATCATGATCAGCTCCCTCTTCTACCTCATAGCTTTAAGGTCAGACATACAGTTTGCTGTGTGTCTGTGCACTTGATTTCAGGCTTCCTCTTGTGCCTGACATCGTCAAGTAGTGCGCCACTTTTTTAGGTACTTTTAGGACACTCTTGATTTTGGACTCTGGTATTCTTTTAATTCTACACTCTATCTTTGCACTTTATCTTATGCTAATTTTGCAAGATGTAGAATAGATAAAAAGAGTACATCTAGCACATGTCATTTCTTAGGCACATCTCTTATCTCTTGGTCTTCTAGAAAGCAGTTTTATGTTGCGTAGTCCACTACAGAAATGGAGTATGCAGTAGTTGCTAGTAGTTACTCTCAGGTTCTCTGGATCTTATCTACTCGGCGGGACTATATGTTGGCCTTAAATAGTGTTTCTCCTTTATATGCTAACACTAGTGCCATAAATATTACCAAAAATCCAGCGCCACACTCTAGGACAAAGCTCATTAATATTGGATACCATTTTCTTAGAGACCATATGGAGAAGCGTGATGGTGTGCATCATTTTGTAGAGTTAGAGCACCAGGTTATAGACATTTTTACTAAGTCTCTTGATTTTTCTTATTTTGCTTCTTTAGGGGGGAGTTGGGGGTTATTATTCCTTTTGGCTTGTTTTGAGAGGGAGTTTAACTCTTTTACATCTATTGTATCATATTATATATTTAAATTTAGCAACTTGCATTGTAAAATATTATATGGAGTTTTGACTATTATCCCTATGTGACATAATATCTTGTTTTACATTTTACTGTGTCTTATGCTAGTTTGCTAGATTAATCATATCCTTCCATGTGTAACTTAGCTTTTGCCATACTACCTTGCTTAAATATAAAAAATCTTGAACTACACATGCCTTGTTAGATCTTTATGACTAGTTTTGCTCTAGTGACCCTTTTATGATTCATGTCATGTCAATAGGGTAAGTTGAGTCTAGAATGTAAATTGAGTTTTAAATTGAGTTATGCTAGTTTTTTGATTGAAGTATGGCTTTAATTCTCCTACGCTTTTGTAGCTCAAGTCAAGTATAGCTTACGGACTTAAGTGTAGCTTATTGTTCTTGAACTAAGAAAGAGAAATGAAAAATAATCTCTTTTACATGCGAAAAACCGATATCACGAATTCATTCTCATAAAACGGCTTGCCATTACATTGGTATGAACTCAGGAGGAGTTTTGAATCACCATGATCACTCTCTTAAGTTTCTTACTTAGGATGGTCGGAATAAGACTTGAGATCTAGCACATAATTAAGAAAGCAAAAATTGTGAAAGTAGTTGAAATTTAGGAGATAGTTGTGGATTTGCTTTGCTAAGACAAGAGCAACATATGTTTAAAAAATTGTCAATTGTGCTAATAATGCTCAAATCTAAGTATTTGAACAAAATGATTCAATATTAAACTTGTAACACTCTAAAATGACTCAATTATAACTTCTTAGTCCGTTTAGTTCGTTGACATTGCTTAGCTCATTTTTATATACGTTTGGCTAAACTATGACTTTGAGCAACTTCACATGCTAAAAATCTATTTAATTTCATATTTTTGCTTAATTGGCTTAGTTTTGATATATATGGTTTGTCATGATCTATATAACTATTTCACATAATATGTCTTTGTGTAATACTTGTAGTCACTTTGAATAATTTTTATGGCTCCTTAAGCTAAAAATGAATAAAATACAATCACTTTATTTTATTTAAACTCTATCTTCTTATGTATATCTTGATGACTTCATTATCAAAGGAGCGGAATGTTCGGTAAAAATACATATCTAGAGCTTGATTTAGAGTTTTTTGTGCGAACTCTTGCTAAGTTAGAGTTTTCATGTCTTACTATGATTTTCTTGATCGGTTGATCTCTTCTCATCATGTCCAAGGTCAAATAGAATAATTGTTCTTTCATACAGATCTAGAGTGAGATTTACCTTTTTCTTTGGTGGAGTTGAAGTTTTTTGTTGAAAACTTGCTCTTTTTAGTAACTTTACTCTATTTTCTGGCTCATGTGGTCATTTTTAGTCTTTCTAATCCTTTGTGACCATTGTGAGCTTCTCTTTGCAAAATTCTCTCTAAATTTGTAAAAACTACCTCCTATTTGCATTTTAGAGGAATTGCCAATGGGCTCATCATGGGGAGATTGAGAGACCATGTAAGAGCGTCCAAGTTGCTTTCTCATAAACCGTTGTCATTTGTGTGGAGTTGGATTTTGAATTTTACAATTTTTACAGTTTTTCATAATCTATTTTAGTCCTAGTGTCTGACCAGCTTGAGAGGCGGTTGGACCAGCTATCGTCAGACCGACTGGTGCCAACGGCCTGACCAGTTGCCGTTAGCAATCTAACCAGTCAAATGTGTTGTTTTAGCTGAATTTTGGTGTTTTGGAAAATTTGATCTTGGGTTGATTTCTTGTTTTTTGGATGTGCAGGGAGGGTTGAAGTCAACCATGGTCAATGACGAGAATCAGGGCCACACTCAAGGAGCTGAGACCCGGAACAATTAAGGATGCCGGTGAAATAGCTGAGCTCAAGTATGGAATAAGGAAGGTGAAAAATATTGAAGGAAAGGTTGAAACAAAGGGTTGCACCAAGTGGCTTGGTTGGTTCAAGTGAGGGGTGGTCCAATAGAACTGGAACGGGAGAGACTTGCTAACGCATGGCAAGGCAATGGTGCACCTACAAGTGGTAAACATGGTGATTGCTAGTAAGGAAAATGAAGACTAGGTTGAGGAATGGTAATTTGGTAAGATGGCCAAGTACCAAAAACTACCTTGGATTAAAACCGCAACATTTGGAAAAAGTGGTTTAGCTCAAGGAGAAGTTGAGAAGATCAAGTTGAATCACAGGCTAAGGACTTGGTGGATTTAGGCTCATGTGCTTTAAAAAGGTTGCATGAGTTAAGTGTGTGAGTAAAACCTATGTTGTATGGGGTTAACGGGATTTTCCCATATGTGTTAGTGAATAGCATCTAGTAGGGTTAGATGTGGGCTGATTGCCTCAACTATTTAACGGGTTGGGATAGAGACATACAATTTAACCACCCATCATTCTAGCCAAGTGTTCCAGGGTTAGGGTTTGAGAAATGTGAGTGTTGTGGCATGCTCTCTTGTCCTTTAGGTGAAGTGGCTATAAAATATTCATCCTGAAATAGCAATAAATCAACTTTGTTCTTCACTTATGGGGTCTCCTTGATTTAGTTGATTTTCTCTTGTTCCTATTAGTTTTGATCTCTTCTCTCCCCTTCTTGATCTTGCTATGTGCCAATGACGTGTAGGTGATAGAGATGACTCATGGAGATCAATCCCCATCCATCTAAGTACCAAGTCTTGCAAGTTCTTGAAGTTGATTGGTTTTGCTTGGATTTGACCTCTTGTGAGTTTTCTTGATCCAAAAGCTTTAGCCTCGAATCTTTGTGAGTTCTTACTTGCTGTGACATGTGAGAATATATCTATAGTGATCTTAGCCATCCTCTACCCATGAGCATGTCATATTACTCGTTTTCGATTTTTACTCGATTTTGGTGCAACTTTGGTTTTCCTTGAGAAAGGTCTGAACTTTGACAAGGAATTAAGCGATCTTTAGATGGAATAGATTCCTTTAGACCACCAAGAGGCTGCCGGTCAGACCGCTAGAGGCACCAGTCAGACTGCCTTCTGGTTGTCGGTTAGACCTCTGTTGTGTGCAAGGTTTCAATTCTTCGATTTATAAGTTGATTGTTTTGGTTTTGATTTTCATTCCCGGTTATGATAGCTCCCTAGCTACTGGAGTAAAGATTGGTGAATATTTGGGAAATATTTTAGAGTGCATCATTCAACCTCCTCTATTGTTATATTGGTCCTACATTTATGCATGCTACATATGTTTTTTTTTTGTGAAATTCATTTGTACACCTGTTTAGCCGGTGAAAGGTGTACTTAAAAGAATTTCAGATATACTGTTGAATTCTTACAAGCAAAATGGAGGTTTGATTTGCACGCTTTCCTACCCGTATTGCTTTGAGGTTTATGCAATTTACAACAATATATATACATGCATTTAGAATGCATACAGTCAAATAGAACTTTTTTTTACATTGATCACTAATATATACAAAACTGCTTACATAAATTGATACAGTTAGATTCTTAATGGAAATTACTTTTTCGCTAAGATATTACTATGGAAATTTTATTGTGGCTGGAGCTGGGACTATAATTAGACTGTTTCTAGTCCAGAGTGATGCATATTTCTGAAAAGACCGTGTGTAGTTTTTAAAGAACATATAAGCACTGCTCCACTTACAAACTGAGTAATTGTGCACCTAAACGATCGTGACTTTTATTCATTGGACAGTCTGTGTTTTTTGACGGGAAATTAATTGGACAGTTGATGATTTAGTGAGCAAGTCCATGGAAAAACTGTATGCTAGCTAGGGCCTATAGCTGAAGCATTTAAATTGATTAGGGCATGTTCAATAGTCTGTCTCTTAAGGTTGTCCCTAAGGATTTCATTTTAACTAAAGATAACACTAGAGATAATCTCTCCAATAGTAAACCATTCCTTTTAACTATTTTATACTATGTTCACCATAACTTTCTGTTTCACACCCTCTCACTTATTTAATATAGTTAAAAGATATCTAAGATAACACTATTAAAGATGCCCTTAAATGTACCATATAATCTAGGGCCTACAGCTAAATCACTCGAATTGATTACATGTACCATATAAACTTGTTTTGAGTACCTTAGCATTTGTGCTAGCATGCTTTATGCATTTTACTATGTACATTTATTTGATGCTAATTCGTTGAAATTTTTAAATAATTAATTTTTAATTCTGAATTATAGTATTATACCTGCTTTTTAACTTTTATAGTTTTGACCATAAATTGTCCAACCATTATGTGACTTGGGCTAGTCGTCTTACCGTTAAGCGACACATAGCCAAGTCGTTCAACGTTTGGATGACTTGTGGCCAAGTCACCCAATGGTTGGGTGATAAGCCCCTAATCGCCCAACTGTTGGGCGACTAGGGGTATACCCCACACCACACGCAGCTGGGCGAGCACAATGCTCATTTTGGTTTGGCCAAGAGAAAAGAGAGGAAGGGGAGAAAGGAAGAAGAGAAAGGGAGGATAGGGAGAAGAAGAGGAGGAAAAAAAAGGAGAAGAGAGGAGAGGAGGAAGAGGAGGAGGAGGAAGAGGAGGAGAGGAGAGGGAGGTGAAAAGAAGAGGAGAGATCTGCGTATTGACGACGGTCAGTTCTCTATATTTCTTTGTACATTTATTTTTGAAATATGGTAGGATAGCAATTAAAATTATTAGATGTGTAGTTTAGAAACTAACACCAATTTGTTGTATTGCCGTTTAGATTGCTATGTTGCGCATTTGAAAACTCAGTTAATTTTGTTAGTCGCTTATAAATTGTACAAACCCCCTAATAAGTATTCTTAATTATTAGAATAATTAATAGACATTAAAAGATTTAAAATCGTTCATGACGATTAGAATAGCACGCACCGATTTAAAATAGTACGCAGCGATTTAATATTACACATAGAGACTAAAATTGTACGTGATGATTTAAATAGCATTTAAGTCATAAAAATTCACAAATGACTAAAATAAAATTCAAGGATCCCATAGGGATGCCTTAGTATAATTTATTTAATTATTATTTAAGATTTACTTTCTACTATATATGTAAGAAAATCATCACGCATGTACTAAAATTATTTAGAGAGATAGGTAAATGTGTATGCATCAACAAGAAATTAAATAGGCATAATAGCATATGTGAAATTGGCTAGGAATGATTTGAAGAATTTCTGGAGCTACGCTATTAATAATTAAATCAGCAATTGTGTCATAATTGCTAACTTCAAATTGATTTAGAGGTATGGCTCGCGACCTTGGTGATTCGGACTGGCCTTTTGGCCTGCTAGATAGGCACATCGACGCTCAGCACCATGTGAGCCATCGTGTCCCATATCCTAAGGGCTGAGCCAAGGCGACCCAATTAGGTGTCGTTCGTATGTGAACACCCTGACGGGCTTAGAGACTAGACCCATGCTGGAGAGACACATTTGTCTACAAACTTTGACACTTCTTTTTATGATATTTTGGCTACATACTAACTTCTTTGTTCTTTGTACACTAAGTGATGCTGGCCTTCTACCTCTCACACGGATAATGGAGGCCACTGATGAGGATGGCACTCCTGTCGAGAAG
Organism: Dendrocalamus latiflorus; assembly: GCA_017311315.1. Taxonomy (NCBI): domain Eukaryota; kingdom Viridiplantae; phylum Streptophyta; class Magnoliopsida; order Poales; family Poaceae; genus Dendrocalamus; species Dendrocalamus latiflorus. The sequence goes on from CM029621.1 coordinate 23,488,812, forward strand.
GACGGGGAGGTCCAAGCTCACCCGGAGCAGTCACGACGGTTCCCGTTTGACCGGTCAATGTTGACAACTCTGTTGGATCGATGGTGGCCCGAGACACACACCCTCCACCACCAATTCGAGGAGAAAGCTTTGCTGCTCGGCTTGCCTATCGCAAGAGAGGTTGTCTCCTCAACGGATGTGCCTACCAACTAGCGTGATGACCTACTGGGCAGGCTTAACGGGGTTCTTCTGTCTAAGGCCATAGCAGTGTACCACATCTTCACGGCGCAACGAAAGCATGGCCCACCCCATGCGATGGCTTTCACGGTTTTGGGTACGTATGCTATCTATGTTTCCTATTTAGCGATACACTATCCTTGCCATATGATAGGCCTACTAATTTTTTGTTTGTGCATATGTCGAGCAGATGGACCCGGACGCCAATGAGTACCAGGTGTCGCAGCACCTCGAGACATACTTGTTGTGGCTATTCGACTGGGTACTATTTACTTGTAGCCACGTTAACTCTGTCGATGCCCGCTTCGTGCAGTATGCGAAGACCATCACCAACAAGGACGAGGTGGACTATAGCTTGGGATCAGCCGTGCTTGTTGGGATGTACCGCGGCATGTGTGACGCCTGTTGTAGGACGAGGATGACCCCTGTCCTCACAGGCTACCCCCTCTTACTGGAGCTGTAGTTGTTCGAGAGCTTCCCCCTCAGACGACCTATGCTACTTGATAGCTGTCCGTACCATGCAAACATATACCACGGAGGCGCCATGGACTGACCTACCACAGGGTCCCTTTGGTGCCGTAGATGAGCATGTACTCTCTTGAATTTTTACTATATGTGTATTACGGGGTCAACTTTGTAACCACTATTTTGGCTCATAGGCACAGTTGCACACCTGCTAGTCACCTGTGTGTACGATAACTTCGTCGAGGACCTCGATCGCCTAACCACTGACAACGTGCACTGGGAGCCATACTTTGGTCAGGAGATGGTGGACTACGCCCCTGTTGAGCTCTCATCACTATGCTGGCGCGACCAGGCGTACTAGCTCACGTGGAAGAAGCTTGTCTTCGGTGTGTTCATCGAGGACTACATGATGCACAGGGTGATGCGCCAGCTCGGCCTCCGTCAGGTTATTCCAATCCCCGTCGGGTGTCGAGTGCCCGACTTAGTTCACACGTGAGTTACACACAACACATGTCCCTTCAAATTGTAGTTGTACATTTCTCATGCATAATTGGAGGGGTGGTAATAGGACGAGCTACGCTGCGAAGATGGAGCCGTGGGTAAAGGCACTTGAGGACTTCGTGCAGGAGGCCACCGCCAATGGCCCCAGCGTATACGATGAGTACCTACGCTGGTATGCACTCTAGATATGCACTTGGCTAGTGCGTGTCATTGACCCTACCCCGTACACGTACCAGCACCGACCGACGCGTACACCATGCACTTAGCATGAAACTTCGCCCTCGCGGTAGGTACTCTCATGTTTCAAAGTTTTTGAGTACGGTCACCACAATTACTAGTTTGACGCTTTCATGTACTTCTTGCAGACGAACATCACCGCTGAGATTATGAGGGGCACTGGGTCAATCATGGAAAGTGTCACCCACGGTTTGGAGGTGACACGCGACGAGCTGCTGCACATTGTCCATCGGGTCTACGCTACGTTGAGGCATGTCCTCGCCCTCTCGTCGTGCAAGACGCTCCTGGAGGTGGCCACATCAACACGCATGCCAAGGCCACCACATTCTGCAACTCAGGTAGGAGGCTACAAAGGGCCACGTGTGTACCCCAGGCACCACCACCGCCACTGCCAGGATAGGCCAAGGGTCAGCATGGGCACGTACCTACACACCAGCGCCATTGTCGTCCGTGGACCCCTACTTGGCATCGGCAAGGCAGCACATGTTGTTCGGCCAAGGCGGGTACGACATTTGGCTGCAGGCCATGGCCCATATGTAAGGTACGTTTCATCTCTTAAGGTTTTTTCTCGTGTATATATTGCTGGACTGCAGGTATGAGGAACCAGCCAGGAGTTCACCTATCCCCCCCCCCCACGAGGATTTCCCCGTGGACGTGAGCAACTTCCTCACGGATGACCTAGCGGAGGTCCTTTTTGGGTCGCAGCTCAGTAGTGCGTCAATTCCCACGCAGCCACAGGTGCAATCGACCCCTGAGGCGTTGGGAGCACGGGTCAGCAGGGCTCCTGATGTCTCATCCTAACGGAGCGCCGACACCCCGTGTTGAGAGGAAGGCCAAGCGGGGCCGTACGGGTGGGCACCGACCTGTGGTGGGACGTGGCGATGACAGAGGAGGTGTTGAGGGTGGTGTTGCTAGTGGCGAGTGGTGAGTGGTGAGCTTCCTCCTGTTTTGTGTACTTTTTTTGTTGTGCACGTATTTTGCTTTGCCTTCCTCTGTGTATGAATTCGCTATTGCATCGCAATATCACTTACCTTCCTACTTACGAATCGTTGCTACCTTAATTGTCCTCACAAAATTCTTCAGAGAACTTATCGCACTACAACAACATATAACGATCGTAAAATGTTATTACGAGGCTAACAGATTTCGTGCCATTTACAATCTACGAAAATCACAAACAGATCAACTGACATTTCTACCCTTTTATTTCCAAAAACAACTTATAAATAAGATTTGCTAAATGTAGTACCAACAAAAATTACCATTTACTCCCCTACAATTATTTCCATTGGATTAATACAATAATTATTTTAAAAAACCGTCCAACCATTGGACGACTTAGGCTAGTCGCTCAATCAGACTGGGCTACTAGGGGGCTTCTTGCCGAACCGTTGGGCGACAGTGACTAGTCGCCCTAAAGTTCGGTGACTGTCCAACGGTTGGGCGACTAGTCCAAGTCACCTAATGGTTGAGCGATTTATGGTTAAACTACAAAAAAATTAAAAAGCAGGTATAATACTATAATTCAAAATTAAAAATTGATTATTAAACATTTCTAATTCGTTGGGCATGTGTTTTGAAGTAAGAAAAGTAGTACATTAGTCAAGGAAAGAAAAGTAGTACAGTAGTCATGGGGTGCATGGCTGCATGCACAGAACACACAATCCAGACATGTGAAAACAAGAACACGCATGCGGCTTAGAGCAAGTTTAATAAGGCTGACTGTGCTAGCTACAAGGGAATCCATGTCAGCATAGTCCTATGTGGAGGGAAGAGAAAAGGAGAGAGAGAGAGCCAAGCCGACTCCCATGTAAGAGTCAGGCTATAGCACAGGAAAATATGCATTATCCATGCATGTACCCATAGAACTAATTGCTATACCCATGCATGTATTAAATTATCAATACCCATGTATGTATTAAATGATTGAGAGCTCTTGTGGAGACAACTTATAGCCAGCTTATTGTATGAGTTGACTGCATCATTATCTTTTGATGACATGGAAATGTATTGGAGGTAGCAGCTATCTGTACTATTAAACTTGCTCTTAGGGCATCCAGGACACAATGACTCGGCCATATCTAAAGACATGCTACATGTTCCCTCCGTTCCCCAATAAATATTTTTTTAGCTTTCAATTTTTATTTCTAAATACATGTCATTTTACAATTTCGATGAAACTTTATACCATTTTGCCTTTGCATACCCTTTCAGTATTCCCAAGGTCATTACTACTATGGGGCTAGAGTACCGTACACCTTCTAAAAGTAATAAGTGAGCTAATAAAGATGATAATATGGATGTCTTGGTTGCAGTGGAAAATACTAGAATAATACCTATTGAGGAACACAGGGAGTAAGTAGGTTTTGAGGTGATGCAAATTAAGGAGAGAGAAAACAAGTCATATCTTGCATGCATGAGACACAGCTCTAGATCTCACACTGACAAAGATTTTACTCCGGTTGTTTCAAAATACAATCAGGGGGTGAAAGATCTTTGAGACTTTTTAACTTTAATAAAATCAACCACTTTGAATATAAAGGCCTTTTCACTTCAATAGCTAGAAAAAGCTAAGAAAATCAGATCCACAATGAAAGCAACCCCCAAACAAAAGCCAAATAATCAACAAAACTACTAAAGTACAAGACGATTCAAGTCATCACTGGGCCAGTCTGACCGCAGGCCTAAGACTAGTCCGATTGGGCTCGGGCAGTTGGACCGCTGGGACAAAGCTGGTCTAACAGCTCCACCAAGTTGACCGTAGGTTCAACGCCGGTCTGACCGGACCCCTATTCCCAAATGTTAAAATCCCTCGGGTTAAAACTGAAATATCAAGAACTTACTAAAATCTCATCCGAACATCTTCAAATTTTATATGAGACTTGTTCAAGGTATTAATTACCTAAACCGATCAAGAATCACAAGGTTTTTGAGCTCAGTTTCACTAATTAGAAGCAAATCAAATCTAGGTCTCAAGTACACAAAAAACCCTAAAATCTAAATTAGTTCTTGCTCGAGGAGTTTCTAATCAAGAGAATGATTCAGATCTACCCCTATATGCCATATTTCCATAGTAAGCTAATCAAGACATATCTTAACCACAAAAATCTAAATTTAAGCCAAGAATAAGCTAAACTGGAATTAATCTTGAATCTTACTATAAAGGTGATCTAGATGGGCAACAGTTGATCAATTAGAACCTTCTAGTGCCTCTTACTCGTCAAAATCATAGCAAGATCAAAAGAAAAGAAGAAAACACTAAAAATCAAACTGAATCAAGATTTCAACACTTGAGCAAAGATAAAAAAAATGTGGACAAATTTTGATATATATTGATACTCGGAGATGAATGTTTATAATCACTTCCTAGTCAACCACAAAGCCTAAAGATGACAAAAAAAACTCAAGACAAAGAGCCACAGCCCGTCTTCCAAATGTTTCCTCCAAGAACCCTAACTCTAGTCCACTTGCCTCCTAGAAAGCAAAACCTAACTCTCTCAACTCAATTCCTTATATAGTGGAAGCTTATAAAAACCCTAACCATCACCTCTAGTTGAGTTTCATCTTCTTACATGGGCTAACCCATTAATCCAACACTATATCAAGTTTAACACTCATACATGCACACTTCTCAAAGCGCACACAACCATTAACCCGTTAGTAAATCAATGTTTGATCCACTTAATATTTTCAGCACATCCTTGACCTAAACCACTTAAGCCACTGACACAGTTTCGCACACTACCACATTGTCGTATTGGAAATTTTACCAAAATACCCCTCTACCGTTATTCCATGAAGCTTCCTGTTTTCTTCGCCTTAAAGCAATCTCATTCTTCATTTTCAACTCCATGTGACCCCAATGACTTGCCGTCAAGTTTCTCACATATCTGGATCCCACCGAATCGTCCTTTGCTAATGGGCCCATGTAACTTGGCACATCACATGCCTCTCCGCACACCATTATAGCACCCACTTCCCTAACCATTCTGGGCCTCAGCTCCTCCGTGAGCTTAGCCCCGATCCACCTTGCCGTTGTCCATCATGTACACCACGGGTAGCTCCCGCTCTGATTTCTGGTCTTCTTGGCTTGTAATCACTCTGCTAGCCTCAGTCATTTTTCGGCGGCACCTTAATCACTCTAGAATTCAGCTCCCCTAGCTTAGTCCTAATCCCTTCCACCTCACCATGACCTAACTCAAAGTCCTACAGTCAATAATAACAAGCAAATAGTCATGTAGCACCGCATGATACAAAATCATCAATTTACAAAATTGATGAGCTAAGAATCATTACCTTCATCTCAAAGCATCTCCGCGTGTTTTGACATATAACCCATAGTATTCAATAATTAGCCGTCACATCTTCATGCATTCGCACTCCCCTGAACCGTCTTTACATTTGTTGGCCTTATCACTTAGTGCACTACATATACAAACTTGTATCTTCACAATCCTTATCTTCTCCGTGCTTTCCAATTGAATGACGTAGCCTCATCCGATACACGATAGCTCGTACCACAGCACCCCCGCCCAGCTAGTCCTAGTCCATTGTTATTGACCACTAACATTCTTCAAGCCACCTGCATATCGAAAGACCAAGCAATCATGTCAAGCAAAGTTCTATGCACCTGATTCACGTTAATTAGTCAAAATAATACATCATGCAACATGTATGCAATAATTTTAAAATATTTGATCCAATTCTGACTAAAATACTAAACTAAACTCTCCTGAATTTTGCCTCAGCAGTTTGACCGCCAACCATTGGTCGGTCTGACCATGTATCAACTCCGGTAAAACCCCGATAACAGGGCAACTGATCTGACGGCGGCAACCATCACTACAACAAAATGAACATATTAAAACGTTTTGTTTAAGACGCTTTGAATCATGCCTCTCTTTTTAGAACCACAATTGAAATAGAGACGCAGTTTGAGACGCTCTAAAGGGTTGCACGCTATTAAATTCTATTAAAACGGCTGCTGAGACATTTTGGAGTACGTCTCATGTATAGAGACGAAATTTTAGATGTCTTATTTATCATTTGTGTAGCACCCTCAAAAAATATCTCTAACCAACTCTCTCTCCTCCCTCCATCTATCCCTAACCTCTCTCCACTAACCTCTCTCCCCCGTAAACACTAACCATAATCTCTCTATCTCTCCTCGTGACTCTCTCTCCTGTTATCACTCTTTCCATCCGTTCCAATCTCTTTCCCAAAACGAACTCTCCTTTTATCAATCGCATTCTCTCCCCCCCCCCCCCGTGCGTCACCAATCTCGCTATCTTCTCCCCGAGCGACGTCTCCCTGGCGCCGGCGTGCGGCAGCGGCTCAGCGCGCAGCAGCACGGGCGTGTGGCGGCTCGGTGCATGGTGGCATGCGGCGGTGTGGCACGCAGCGCCATGGGCGCGAGGCGGCGGCGCAACGCACGGCGCGAGGCGCGCAGCGGTGGCGCGACACGAGGCGGCGTGGCGTGAGGCGCATGACGGCGCGGGCGCGCGCCAGCACAAGCGGAGCGGCACGGGCGCGACGCAACAGAGGCGGAGCGGCGCGGCCCGAGGCTGCGTGGCGAGCGCGACGCGGCCGAGGCGGAGCGGCGCGGTCGCGCGCGCGAGCGTAGCCATGGAGACGGCGGCAGCGTGCGGGAAGCGGCGTCGCGCGGTGTTCGGCGAAATGCTGGAGCGAGTCGGCGTGTCTCTCGGTAGTGCACGCGAGGTGTTCGACGGAATGCCTGAGCGGCAGGGCGTCTTTGGCTGCCTCGGTTGTTTCGGGTCTGCAATTGGCTGTGCGTGCCGTGAGCTGCAGTGGTACTAGTGGTACCGTAGCCATTGCTCCGTGGTGGGCTGGTGGCCTTGGTCGTTGCCATGTGGTGAGGTCCAAAGATGGGGACTTTTCCTGGAGCACGGTCGATGGAAATGAATGATGCCAAGATGGTTTCTAAGCACGGGGAAGAGAAAAGGACTTGGGCCAGAGCAGCCAGGTCACATTTGGTCTTCGAGGGAACGTTCGGACGGTTGCGCACCCCAGATCCTTCATGCAGCGAATCCGCCGAACGTATTTAAGGCAAGTACCTCGCGGCCGTAACCTTTACGTTTCGCATATCATGTGTTTCCAGAATACATGTCACCTTGCTATTGATTACCATTATCATATCACTAAAGTTACCTAATAATTGCCATATCGCTAAGTCACCTGGCTAATTGCTAAAGTTACCTGGCCATTATCATATCACCAAAGTATCTGGCTAGCATCATATCACTAAAGTTATCTGGTTATTAACGTATCACTAATGCTTGTCTGGTTATTATCATATCGTTCATACTTGCTTAGGTTTTAGACTCTTAATATTGTATTCTTGCAACGATGTTATAGGCTAGCTTGTTCACATGCTTTTAGGTTTATTAGAATGCTCGATTAATAATGTTCTAGAATTCATACTTTAAATGAGTGTTTTAGAATCTATGCTTAAATCGTTAATGGGGGTAGCTTATGAACATGATTTAACTTAGGATTACATTGTTGATACTCTTTTGATATTAGGGCTGCTATGTTTTAGTTTCAGATATTATGTCTCAATAATTGCTGATGCTGTATTTGAGTCATGAATGATGTATGTATTAAATATGTTAATCTGACTAATAATCACTTATCACATAATAAAACTTGATTGGTTGATAACCTTGTGCTGGATTAGTTATCTTTGTACCTGAAGTAGTGAATGTTTCAAATTGTGCAGATTCAAGTGTTATTACACAACCAGACCGTTATTTGATGATTGTTACAAGTGGAGGCCTCAATCAACAGAGAACAGGGGTAAGATGTATGCCACGCTGTTGCTGTTCAAATAGACAAATATTATGATGCTTGTAGATGGATAGGACAAAGAATGCAAGCAACCAGTTTGCACACGTATGCGGACAGCTTTATGGTCTTGATATGCTCTAATTGCACTAGCCTTGGAGTTAATTGAATTTGTAATGAGCATTGTCATAATGTCATTTACTATAATCTTCTCCAAAATGCCGAGGATCCTTGAGTTTTCTTCATGCTAGATATCTTGATTTGAGGTTAGTGGAACAATATTGTCAAGTGGCTAAACTAATACTGGATTCATTATTAGAATTGACCCAAAATATTCTGATGTCGAAACACAAATGCACAAGGAAGCTAACTTATTGATACACTGCTAGATTAGATCAGTGGAACAATATTGTCAAGTGGCTAAACTAATACTGGATTCATTATTAGAATTGATCCAAAATATTCTGATGTAGAAATACAAATGCACAAGGAAGCTAACTTATTAATTTGTGTTTCTATTGTTCTCACTGCTTTCTTTTATTCTTCGTTTTGCTGAACCTTTGTGTTCCTATTGTTCCTATAATTAGCTTACAAAGTTTCTTGATGAGTATTGGTTTCACATTTTATATAAAACCGAGAGGCCGTTGTAACTTTGTAAGCTTTTGGAGCTGTAATCATCCGTACTATCCGCCTATATTATCCGTTTTCGAGCCGAATCCGCATGTCCGTCCCGACGGTACCGTATTCGAAACTCCGAATATTCCGAATTCGTATTCATATCCGGTCTTACCGTATTCGACTCCGAATCCGGAGAAAAAATGTGGGTTAGGATACGGTTTAAGCAATAAACGTTCTACTCGCTAGGTATGCCACTTCTAGTTTAATTAACTGAACTTGTACCGTAAGATTTTTCATGATTGCTCGTATCTGATATTTTGTTGTTAATATTGCTATGTTTGCAGGATATGGAGGACTATGAAAAGAAATGCAGAGTGGAAGACCTCATGCACAATTTTCTGACTGAAGAAATAGACCTGATGATTTATTATAGCAGTTTAAAAAAAGATGTGTGTCAAATTGAAGGATGTTTTACCGACATGTGTTTATCGCATATTAGATTTTTATTTAGTTGTGAACTCTGTTGATTTAAATGGATGCTATAATTATTTGTAAACCTCTCTTATGTAAACTTGTTTGGGGTTTGGAGGGTGCAATGGTGACGAATTTGTCAATTGTCAATGGTTTGCTCGGGGTGTGGCTTGGTTCCAGTTGTAGTTGGTTTGTTTTTTCTTATAACAGTATATCTGTTGTGCTGCGCCCATTCCTTATATTTTATAAAATATGTACTCAATATTATGGTGCTGCCTATAAAATTATTATATATACATGTATATAATAAATATATGGAATACTATATTCTCATACGGATACGTATTTGTGTGTATAGAAGAAAATATATACCAATCAAAATAAAAATACATACTACATAGGACATCTTGAGACGGCACATAACGTCTCAAGGCACGTGCCTATGTTAATTGAGACGTGGTGCAGCCGTTTTTATAAAAGCGTCTCTAACTTTATAGGGATACAGTGCAGATGTCTCTAATGAACGTCTCAAATAATATAGGCATGCCTTAGAGAGCGTCTCTATATTTTTAAGACGGTTCATGTAGAGACGTTTCTATGACGCTTTATAAAAGAGCCTCAGTTGTCTGTGGGAGACGAAACAGAACGTCTCTAACCTACAAATATGATGTCTCCCCACGGATGTTTTGTTGTAGTGCATACCACCAGTCACACGGCCATCATATGGCTGGTCGCATCGCTCTCATATTCTTCGTGTAGCAAAACGAGGACCTCTCTAGAATAAACATACCGTCAACTACAGGTCTATACAACCACTCCCTAATCAAACTGCCATTTGTGTTTTAGAATACATGTAGTCAACATTTTAAAACTTTGACCGCTAATATACAGAAAAGTATTTGGATTTGTTACGTGGGAATGTTATCACTAGAATCATCATCGAAAATACTTTCATATTGTTGTATTTTTATATGTTTTACTAACATATAATTAAAAAGTAATAGTTAAATATGTGTATTGGTGATCATGTCGATGTCTAAAATGACAAGTTTGCAGAATGGAGACGGTATTTTTTTCGAGTGGGAACAAGGATTAAGTAAGTTAAAAGATCAGGAGAAGGGCAAGGGTAAATGACAATGCTATCCTTTATATATATATATATATATATATATATATATATAGGACGAGTGTTTCATGCACCATGGTGCCTAGGCACCAATATCAATACCCGTTGATTTGCTTCGAGATTCGCAACGTTTGATGTGGGTATCTTCATATACCCATAAAAAAGTATATTTGAGATGTCAAACTCCGAAAAAATTTAAATTCAACTTCAGTTTAATTAGTTTGAACTATTTTTATGGTATATACTCACTGTAGTTGCATTGAACTCAAAAGTAGTTCAAACTAATTTGAACTGAGTTCAAAACTTACTTACCATAAATATATCAAGAGTATAAAACATTTTCATACCCAAACTCAAAAAAACTATCAATCATACACGTGTATCGGATGTTGGTGCCTAGGCACCATGGTGCCTTATGTAATTTTCCTTATATATATATATATATATATATATATATATATATATATATATATATATATATATATATATATATATATATATATATATATATATATATATATATATATATATATATATATATATATATATATATATATATATATAAGCGATGCAACATGCGGGGTAAAATAATTAAAGTACAGTTCGTTATCCAGTTAACTTGCGGTCAAGTACGTAATTAATAGGTTTCCCTTGCATTATTATGGAATAACGTTCCAGGGTCCCTTGATCCAAATGGAGCTGGCAGCAGAACGTGCACGTCGTTAGGTACTGCAGTTGTTCACACATAATTGAGGTTGCAAAGGGCAACAGCTATTATAATCATCATGGAGAAATTAGTTCTTACTCGATCGACCATGCACGTTCTCGTGAGTGGTTAAGACACGCGCACACGTACACGTACACGGTTTTGCATGCATGATCGCACTCCGGGCATTCCAATGATAGATATCTTCTATATATGGTTCGAAGTAATAAACCTCACTATTTCCTATTTCCCTTTCTCTCTCTCCTTTCGCTCTTTCAAAAGTTGGTATAGACATTGTAGTTTCTCTCTAATGCAAGTTTTTGATGATATCTTGTTGTTTAGATTTTGTGCCATACAATGTTTTGTATGACATATTGTTTCTCTTTTTCTTTATTAATTTTTTTCTATGTCACTATTAGTCCTTTGTGATACTTCATAAATATTGCTGAGATCAACCTACTAGAAGTGCCCTCAGTTCTTAGCCTAATTAAGCCTATTTATGAGTACACCAAACTCTTCTTTCCCTAGCATAGTTCACATGTCCTAAAGGGAGGGGAAAAGCTTGGACCCCCAACGTATGCCATGCAACTTTCACATGATTAACGGGAGGCGACATGGCCACACTGTACGACGCCTTGCATGTGTCGATCGACCAGGCAAGCTACAAGCTATGCGCCGTTCAATCCATTGCATGCCTCCATTTAGACGCCGTTCATACAAAAAAAAAACTATAAACCATCGTTAAACTAAACGTCTTTTTAGTTTGGTGAAACTGGATATTGGTGATCTCAAAACGATAGATTCAACCACTAATGCATTGATTACTTATGATTTATAACGGAACCAAAACATTAGATTTAAATAGTAGAAATGAACATTTTATAAATTTTCAAATTCAAGTTTTAAAATGACCATGTGAGGAGCCAAAACAATGATATGTGTAGTGCGAAACATATATAGCTGCTCTCACTCTGCAAACTTCAATCCGCTATTGTGCGTGGATCGACCGCAATTATTATCAGTCAGACATGGTAGCTTTTAGCTTCCGGCTTATTTTTCACTGTTCATAAATTTCGTCTTTTTCTGAACTTTTGGCTTTTTGTTGAGCTTTTTTGCCGGTTCTTTTTTCCCGTATTTGTTTGTATTATACGTAATGGGCTAACATATTTTTTATATTTTTTAATTTTTTTTAAATTTAATTATGCTAAATAAGCCTCTGTCAGCTACAGTGTTTTTTCAGCCAGTTACAGTGCTTTTCAGCTATAAGCCACCCAAAAAAAAAGCCCAAATGATACCATAGGAGCGTGCATTTGCTCTATATCTTAGCATTTCTAGGCGAAACCACTATATATAGTACCTCTGTTGCCTGCTATTTAAAACGATTTTGAAAACTAGACACCTCTTCAAATTAAGCTTAGATCTTTTGTATAATAATTCTATTAGTGGATGTTTACTAAAATGCCCTGGAAGACCCTTGTAAATACTTACTCTTTTCTTTTTTACTTAACGTCATAGAATTCGTGCTGCCAAACTTTTTAAATTGACTACCGATAGGTTTAAAATATCTATATTAGTTATATGAAAAATATATTATTAGATTTATCATTAAAATAACTTTCATAATATTATAAATTACTAGTATATTTTAATATAAAATTATAAAAAGTAACGGTTAAAGTTGTATCTCGAATACCTAAAAAATAAAAAATGTAAGTAGAAAAGAATGAAGGGAGTAGCATATGTTCTACCAGACCCCTCTCCCATCTCGCACACTACTATCAATGTATCGATAAATTAAAGAGTTGGCTTCAAGGATAACTCTCTATAAGCTCCCTGTGTTAATTATGCTTGTGTGTTGATTGTGCACTTGTAATTGATCTTGATTATGTTATTGCAGTGCTGCATGTTGATCATTTGGTCTACAACGTGGCAAGCTAATATATGGGCATGCAACATAGCAAGCGAACAACATACACGATCGATGCACCAACTCTGCTAATGGTTTGGACCGAACACTGAAGACAACAGATCAGAAATAAAGTAAGCCTAGAAGCTGACTTGTTTAAAGCACAACACAGAACGCACGGCCAACTCATAATAGGTGGGTGTATCTTACTAGCATATATCTAACTAAAGCAGAGGTCTACATCCAGGGCCGGCTCAACGTTTTCAAGGGCCCTAGGGCGAATTCGGTTCTATGGGCCCTTTACTATAAATTTTTTTTCTACTTATAAAATATGCAGTTCAAACTTTATATTGTCTAAAGTGACACAAATCAATAGTTCTAACATGATAAACTAATTAGGTACTAATTAGTTCATAAACCAAATGTAACTAGTAAGAATTAATTTACCTTAAATAAGAGCGACAAATATCCAATGTCTTTCATAAAAAGGAACTTCTTCTAGCACTTCTTGATCATGGCGCACTAGACTCTACAGTCAGTTCATGTTGTACGGACTGAACTGGATGGCTAATCAATGTGTAGTAAGGACTGTATCCCTTGTGCTTTGATCGATGATCAATCCGATCGTTGAGGCCAAGGCTTTTACGCAGAAAACTGCGAGTGTGGCAGGGGATTGCGAGCTTTGAACACTGTTGTAACGGAGTACTTAATTTGCATTAACTGTGCGTTTTCCCGTGTAGAGGGAGACATGCAGCCGGCAATGGAAGCGGCCGGGAAGCCTAGCTAGACGGCGTACGTTGTTCAGTTGGGTTGGAATCTTGAGGTGAGCGGCGATTCGCTCTCCTTGAGCTTCTATTCCAGGTACGTGATGGATCGCATTGTGCATTCCAAATCAAGCAAAGCAGCAGCAACACAGCGATACATACCATGGAAAAGCAAAAACGAATCGCCTTTTTTGTTGTATCTCTGCTTGAGGCTCATCAACATTCTGCAGTACATCGACTACAACGGCCTGAAGCAATCGCGCTCTCTCGCCGCGGCGGGGGGGTGGCCCCTCCCAGGCCCGGGGCCCTAGGCCGGCGCCCCCCCCCCGGCCTACCCCCAGAGCCGGGCCTGTCTACATCTCATAGAGCATGGACACGTGTTTTGATCACTGAATATATCCACATGTGTGTTCCCTCCCTTCTCGAGACCTAGCCCAATAGGATAAGTACGAAATCCTTCGTTCGATCCAAGGATCACACTCAAGACCGGTGGGTTCGAAGCACCCGAACCCACCACTGAGGTAAAGCTCGGTTTTTTAAGAGGCTAAACGTAAACAACAAAGCTCAACCCGGTCGACACACCCTGCACCATGCACTCCATGAAACACACACACATGTTTCATACACCAAGGTGCCTAGGCACTCAAATCAATATCCATTGATGTATTTTGAAATTCGCGATGTTTGACGTGGATATCTTTACATACTAATAAAAAAGTGTATTTGAGATAGTAAACTTCAAAAAAAATTAAATTCAACTTTAGTTTAACTAGTTTGAGCTAGTTTCATGGTATATACTCACTATAATCATGTTAAATTCAAAAATAGTTCAAACTAATTTGAATTGAATTCAAAACTCACTTACCATAATCATATCAATGGTATAAAATATTTTTATAACCAAACTCCAAAATTTTCATTGATCATACACATGTATCGGACGGTTCTTGATGTGAGTGCCTAGGAATATTCGTGCCTCATGTAACATACATACATACATACATACATACATACATACATACATACATACATACACGTAAAATAGCTTATTCTGCACGCCAGCTAGATGTGCACGCCCAACCCACCCCGTTCACCCACTTCATACAAGGACCAGGCCAACTAGTGACATGTGATCAACCAACCAACAAATATAGTTTCCTTACTAGTATTAGAATGTTTCTTTTTTGTTTTAGCGATAACTTTTGACTGGTAGCCCTGATTCATGAATGGTTTTCACCGATAGGTTATTGATGACGATAGGAATAGAATGATATAAGCTCGCTAATAAATGATAAATGCATCTGTGCTCTAAAAAATTGAATGACGATGCAGTAACACACCAAAACTCCCTATGCATTTATTATGTGATTACAACAGAATTATTGTGCCATCTTTGTGTGGTTATTGTACCTCTATCACACATTTATTACAACCTTGTAATGTTTACTATATCACTAAAAGGCATTTACTATGACCTCTATATGCATTTACTACACCATTACAAAAGATTTTTAAGACCTCATTGTGTGTATGCCGAACATGTAACAACAGATTTACTACAACCTCCTTCTGCATTTACCGCACTATTACGAGATATTTTACTGCAACCTTCATTGTTCCTTTTTTTTGAGGAAAATATTGTGATATTTTGTTCGCTTACTACACCTTTATAAGACAGACAGTGTGCATATCCCAAATGTTGTAAAACCTCTCTATGTGTTTATTGTGTCATTGCAGTGGAATTACCATGACCTCTTTTTGTGCTCTGCACCTTTATCACACGTTTACTAGAACCCCCTACTGTTTACTGCATCACTAAAAGAGTTTTACTATGACCTCCATATGCATTTATTGCACTGTTACAAAAGATTTTACAACCTCATTGTGCATTTATCGAACTTGTACAATAAATTTATTGCAATCTCTTTCTGTGTTTACAGTACCATTACAAGATATTTACTGTGATCTTCATTGTGCCTTTTTTGAGGAAATTATTGCAATCTTCTTGTTCGTTTCTTGCACCTTTACAAGATAGACACTATCACACTTAGTATTATTGCACTCCTTATGCATTTATTGCGTCAATATCGGAGATTTAATACCACGCGGAGTGCAGCAATGCGGGTATATAGAGAAAACTGGGTTGATTGCAAACTTTGAATGACGATATCTCCTAAACTATTTATCCAATTTACAATCCATTCGAAGTGTTTTGCTAAAAAATGTACTCAACAAATTATTGCATTGAAAGTTCAGATTTATTGTACCTAAGCCAATCAATTACTACATCGTCTGAGCATGAAAAAGGTGGGGGAGAATGACATAGGGGCTGATGGAGGTGGTGGATTTTCTTTTACTAGCTTTTGACCATGGTGATGGGATGTGGGTTTTGACCCATGGAAGGTGGTGAAGAGTAGAGTAACTTATTCTACGCTCAAACTGTTAGACCATGTGATGGTCATATATTTTATTGATGATGAATAATTGATATTTGGTTTTATTGGAATTTGCATTCGTGAAAGTTCTGGTCCATGCACTTCTGTGCCTAAGTTTTCAGGATGGCAAAATGACTACGTCTGGTTTCAACCACGAACGGTAGTCCAATCGGCCTTGTGATGGCTGGTTCGATCAACATGTCATGCTAGGTGGTCGGACTCTCGTTGCAGCATATGGAGATCAAAGGTGACGATGCGTTGATAAGATACGGTAGGTGTGGTCCTAGAGGCTTCAACATGTGAGGATGATGCGTGGAGATGATATGGGAGGTGCGGTCCTGGAGGCATCGACATGAGAGGTGATGGTGCGTGATGAAGATACAGGAGGTGTTGTCCTGTAGGCTTCGTCATGTGGAAAGTTAGGAGTTGAGAAGGACGTCCATAACTGGGAAGATTGAGAGTTTGAATAAAACCCTTGGTTTGGAAGGGTTTCAGGTCCCTTGATTTCAAAAGAGATATGATTGCATGTCCAAGTTGTTAAGGACATGGTTTGAGATATCCGTGTTTGAAGTGAACACGGTTTATGGCTCTAGCATATAAAAGTAGGTAGAGGTTAAGTGTTTTAGCCATAGATTTGAGGAGGCTTTTTGTGCTAGGGTTTCTAGGGGTGCCATGAGTGTGCATTATAGCCAAAGAACATGATTCAAAAATAATAGATCAAATCTATTCAAGGAAAGGTTAGTCGGTGTCAGTGACATATTTTCTGAGCATTGTTTTCTTGTGTCTCCGGAGGTGTGCTAACACATCACAATCTTGCGTGTCACAAGCTCGGTGTCTTTGATTGTCAGCTCAATCCAACTAAGCAGAGCGCAGTGTTGTCTTTAGCATGTTCTCGTTCAAGCGGTCGAAGTGTTCGAGCGGCTGAACCTTTCGAGCAGATGGAGATTTCGACCACATGCAAAAGTGGTTGTACACTACTACGAAAAGGGTCATCCTGGATATCTCATCACAGACGGTTCAACACAAACCATCAGTTATCACAAACGATTTTTATTCCGATCCGCCTGTGATGATATCACAGATAAATCACAATAAAAACCATCTATGATGTCTGTACTTAGCACAGACAGTTTTTATTTTGAATCGTTAGTAATATTTTCACACACGGTTAGGACTAAAAATAGTCTATGATGTTAGCATACGTCACAGACGGTTTGTATTACGAACCGTATGTGATAAAGAAGTTATCACAGACAATTTGTATTAAAAATCATCTATGGTATGCTTCCCACCTCGTAATCCTCTAAAATTTCATAATTTCCCGCTTGAGGCCGAGTATGATTCTGTTCTGAGATATATTTAGTAAAACGGGCATAACTTTTGCATACGGTATCCGTTTTCGACGTTTTTATACTTGTTGGAAAGCTAACGATGAGCCCAATCCAAATAAATGATCCTTAAATTCTTATCCTCTAAAATCGGCCATCTTTATCCTTAAATTTGTGTTGCAAGTTTTTGGTTTCTATTTTTGCCAAAAAAATTTATCTTCTGTTCGGAATTTGGGGTTCACCTCAACTGCAAAGTTGTAGATCTCATCAAAACCTTTCAAATGAGCATATATGAGCTAGAATTTTGCTATTTTATCTTTTGAGACTAGCTGTTAACATTGCAGTGGTATATACATACATTGTCTTCGATAATTTTGTAACACAAACAGTTTGTGATTCAAACCATCTATGATAATTATGTATTACAGACGGTTTTTGGTTCAAATCATCTGTGATAATAACGTATCACAGACGATTTGTGGTTCAAACCGTCTGTGATAATTATGTATCCCTGGTCACTGGGCCTATCGATCCTCCCTAACCCAATCCTAGCCAATAGAAACCCACCACCCCCACTCCATAGATTGTAGATCCACCTCTTCGTCGTTGCGCCCATTCTGCCAAAAATTTTCCCACTCTCGCCTCTCCCTCCCCTATACATACTCACCCAAACCCATCCTATACCATGCTCAAAATCTCTCTAGCCTCCTCACCGTTCTCCTCCTCTACCCTGACCCAGATGGCCCTTACGAAGTAGACAGCACGCAAGTCTACGGGCAGTAAGGCACCATGGAAGCATTTAGCTACCAACACGGTGCTCAAGTCGATGCCAGCGACGGTGGGCATCAAGGACATCCAGCTCGTGCGCTGCATCAAGGGCGAGAGGGCCTAGGCATAGAGGCCTCATCGGCATGGTTGAGCCTGTCTGCTAGGATTTCTATTTCTTCTATGTTCTTACCATGTTTAAGAGTTTGGTTTATAGGATTACGAGATGTGTTCTTTTCATGTTCTTGCTATGTTAGATATCTAGCCTGCTCGTTATCTTGTTATGCTGTAATGGTGGATTCTAATCTTAATGAAAATGGAATGTATTGTTGTATTTGCTACTTTATATACTTGTTTTTGAAGGGCATAGCTAACATTTTGTGAGGCTAGCCAAAAACAGAAGAAAAAAATTTTCGGAATAAATGAACTATCACAGATGGTTTTGTGGTATAAACTAACTATGAAGGACTATCACAGACGGCTAGAACCAAAAATCATCTGTAATACTCGCACATCACAAACGATTCTATCAACCAACCATCTGTGATGCGAAAGTGTCACAGATGATTCTATATACCAACCGTCTGTGGTACTCGCCCATCACAGACGGTTAGTAGCAAAAACCGTATGTGATGTGTCAGTATTACAGACGGTTTTTGGTTTGAGCCATTCGTGATAGTGTTGTTTACAGATGATTATAGTTACAAATTGTCTGTGTTGTATTTATCACAGACGTCTCACAAAACATCTGTGATAATCTTCAATTATCACTGACTCATAAATTTAGATTGTTTAGAAAACTATCTATGATAACAGTTTTGAACCATCTGTGATGACCCCTTTTGTAGTAGTGGTAGCGAGCGATCGAACGATCAAAGCATTCATCAAGCGCGCATAAAGGAGGTCAGGCGAGCAGACAAATGACTTGCAGTCGAAATCTATATCTGGTAATTTAGATTACTTTTTCTTCTAGTTTGAGATTTTTTCAGGTATCAAAAAGCGGAGGCAATCATTTTACTTGATATATATATTGCTTCATGAATAGTGTGTAGCTAGCTACTTAATTTAGATATGGATAATTTATTATAAGGTGAATGACAATTATGTGTAAGTATTAGGCTAGTTAGCTATAGTAGCATTAATAATCTAATTTGACACTAATTTCTTACATGCGTAGTGTAGATAGACCGAGAATGGATGTACATTGAGAACCATGTGAGTGAACACTACTACAGACAGTTTTATCATAGATGGTTCAAAATCGTTATCACAGATAGTTTCTGAATCGTCTGCATTTATGTGTCAGTGATAACAGCTGGTTATCACAAACGACTCCCACACCGTCTGTGATAACTTACAACACAGATGGATTTTTAGAAAAACCGTCTCTGATACTCGACTCTCACAGACGGTTTTTTGTATTAACCATCTATGATATGAACCATATCACAGATGATTTTTGTTATTAACCATATGTGATATGGTTCATATCACAGACGGTTTGGTGTTCCGAACCATTTGTATTATACACCATATCACAGACGGTTAATAACAAAAATCGTCTGTGATATGTGCATATCACAGACGGTTCGATGTTTGAAATCGTCTGGGATATATATATCATAGATGGTTTGGAACACCGAACCGTCTGTGATAGCAATTTCAATAGCGATTTTGTTTGCTCTTTTTGGCTAGCCTCAGGATATGCTAGCCATGCCCTTTGAAAACAAGCAAGATCACTTATATATAGCACAGAACAATCATTACATAAATCACATAGATGAATAAAACAACACAAGTAGATCACATATATATATATATAGCATGACAATCGTTACACAAATCTCACAAATGAATTAAATTGAATGAATTGTTTGATTAAGCACAATTGAGTGATTACAATTGAATCCAATGTTTCAACATCTAACCACCATTGCTGGTGTGAAACTCTCCAATCTTATTTATGACCTTTCCTAGCAAGAATTGAGAGAGATTTCCATGAATTTCAATGAGTTTATCAAGATCAAATACACTTTCATCGAAGTCCACACGCTGTCGCTAGGAGCAATGCTAAGTCATTAATTAGCATGTGTGTGTGTATATACATATATAATCAGAAAATAATAATTATTGGAAGGTTGACAAACCTCTGGATCATTCATCTTAGTGTCCCTGATTTCTTTCATATGGCGGCAAACGTAGAATCCACATACGTTGCCCTGTAGCTGCTGGTGGCACTGCAAAAATAGAATTACATACATAGGTATTGTCAATTCTAGAGGCATTATAACAAAGTGTGATATAGGATTGTTGTGTTATAGAGGGTACCAAAAATCGCGTCTTATGTCGCAGCATGTCATTGGATTCCTTGTGTCTCCCTCCCTGGGCAGCATATATAAGTAGTAAATAACCTACGTGATTCCAAAAAGTTAGCCTCGGCCATTGTGAACGAAGGAAAGATTACAATAGAGTTATGTATGGAGGAAATGGGTTTACTTATCAATTGCTTCTTGCACACGAGTGAAGTCGTGGTTGCTCCTAAGTAGGGAATCAAGGTATATTACCTTGCTCTACTTTGGTAGAATCACAATTAGAATCCAGTGAGACCTAGTCATGTATGTTGCTATAGTGATTAATCCTAAGTTCATGTTGCGTATAAAATACAATGAAACTTGTGTGGCAACTAGTGAAGCATTTACCCTTGGAAGAAGGGTACCATAATGTACTCCTTGTCACTATGAGCAATCAATCCGCTCATTATGTAATCTTGGACAAAGGATGCATTTTCGTTGATGGATTGCTTAGAGACCAAGTGTGGGTCGAGGAAACCCACCGGCTTTCGCCATCACCGAACTTGTTGGATCATGTATCTATACATAAGCAAAGAGTAATGACATTTATCGGTATGACATGAATGTAGAACTTTATTGTACAGTACACTTACAGTGTCCAGCATCGTAGAAGTGAGGCGTCGAGTTCATTGAGATTGAATAGTAAGAATAAGTCTTCAAATGTCACGACAAAGTAGCCTGAGTCGTGGAGGAAATGCGCCTCCGTGTATCTCACAGTGAATCCACTGTGCTGGTTTGGCTTCATGTTGGACCTCTATAAGTACCAGGTATTCATTGTATTGCAAACCAGACCAAGACTGGGTAATTGTGACTCAGGGACTAACGACAATCCAAGAATGAACTTCCATTGCTTAGGACGCGCCTTAATCTTCTTCAATTGGGTCTTAGAGCCTCGTTTATGATACATTTTCGGCGGTGGCTCCACAGGAGCCGATGCAACAGGCTTCAGAACCGGAGCTAGAGGTGGAGCCACCGGAGCCAATGTTACAGGTCCTGGGCGATGTCTCACTTGGGCCACTGGATGTGGAGATCGTGGCAAGAACGAGTTGAGGGTAATATCCCTCTTGGGCCACTGGATGAATGTGTGAACGACATCCCCTAATGTCATAATCTCTTCGTTTGTGGGCTTCTCAAGAGGGACGGTCTGAAACATCCTTAATCATATCCACCTAAACCTTCATGAAACTGGTCTCTAATTGTACACCGTGCACCAGTGTCCCTGATAGCCATGGATACGCCACCCCTGCCCACCGCCAATGGGAATGGGCTCCTACATAATGATACAAGATGAGCTAAGGCGTCCACCAGGGAGATCTATTTATGTAGCATTCTAAAGAGGTACATTACCTGGATGTCGTCGATAGGTAAGTGGGCATCGCTATGTTCAGTAATTGGCGTGGATGCGCAGCTACTGCGACGATGAGGTGGACTGAGTTCCGCATTAATGAGGGTGAGTTGCGCTTGGTTGCGGACTTGTCTCAGTTCTTACCTCAATGAATTTATCTCTCTTCGAAGTGAAGCACTATTCTCTTAAAATGTGGCAAATAGCTGTTCCTCAACTTGTGCATAAAGCTCCTGTTTTATTTGTTCGTTGCGGTAGGCCTTAGATCTCTTTCTACTCCTATATGTCTCGGAGTCATTTGGTAATCTGTGTCCCCAAGATACGTAAACCCCTAGGCCTCGTGTGTGACCTGGGTGCTCCTTGTTTCCCAGGGCCTGTGATAGTATATCTCTCTCCCCGTATTCTTGAAAGGAGCCTCGGGATGATTCGGTAGTCAATGATTGCTGCAAGAGGCAATCATTTTATTTTTGAACCCATGAAATTCAAGAGGTATTAATAACTATGTAATTTAACATATCTTACCAGGCATTTGAACACTTCCTCGTCTATGGGTTTTTTAAAAGAGTAGACACCCGAAGACGTGGTTGATGACCTCGTTCTCATTTGCGATCCTGGCAAATGGCGGGGAGGCCTCCGATTGGATTGCAACCTCGTCCTGCATCCCTCCACTACAGGATTTTACCTGCATACCCAGCGGTGCCGAGTCTGTAAGGGTGAGTGTTTTGTGACTAGAGAGCCTTACGCGATGTACTTTGTTATTCAAATTCGGTCATTGTCTTCATCTGCACAAAGATCTCCCATGTTTTCGGTGACACAAAAGGATACCTTGTGAAGGGCGTGAGATCCTTGGCCACATACTATGTGATAAGAGTGCTCTTAAAGTTCTTCCGTACTTTTCACATTGCGAGGAGCACCTACCATTGCACGAGTCCGTCTACTTCTATTGGGATCTCAAACGAATTTGTTATTTCCTCCCACAGCTGATTTTTCTGATCTCCAATTATCCCACAGGTAGTCTGAAATGCTGCCACTGCTTTCTTTGATTGCAGAGGGACCCCATCCGGAGCTAACAAGTGAAGTATATATCATGAAGTACTAAAGGTCATAAAACAAATTAGCCAACTACTGAAGATCACAAAACAAATTAGCCAACTATTGAGATAGACCACAAGATTGACAAATGACAGTAATAGTAAAAAATTTAGAGCTCAAACTTGAATATCCAATTTTAATATTAGATCTAGTAGCTAACAAATGAACCATATATCATGAATTACTATAGGTCATAAAACAAATTAGCCAACTACTAAAGATCACAAAACAAATTAGCCAACTATTGAGACAGACCACAAGATAGACAAATGAGGGAGAGGCGAACAGCGTCAGGAAGGAGAGGCGGTAGCATGAGGGAGAGGCGGCCGGTGTTGGGAGAGAGAGGTGGCCGGCGTCGTAAGGAAGAGGCAACCGACGTCGGAAGGGAGAGGCGGCATCGTGAGGGAGAGGTAGCCGGCGTCGGGAGGGAGAGGCGGACGGCGACGGGAGGGAGAGTTGGTGTCGCGCACGAGTGAGCAGTCAGATCTAGCAAAACCTAGCAGGGGCGGTGGAGACGAAGTGCGTGAGTGAGGACTCTGCGAGCAGAACATATCCTTAAGGTATATTTATATGGAAACTATCGCAGATGGTTCATTTATGGAACTGTCACTGATAGTATTATCACAGACTGTTTGTTTCGATAAACTGCCTGTGATAGTTCACTACATCTAGCCACAAAAAATCATGATGGCCATGCAATATGAAAAATGCAAGCACAATCATAAATATAACTATTTCTTAGTTACTGAATCAATTACAATTACAATGGAATATAGTTCCATAATTACATGCTGAGTTTCCTAATTATGATTACATTGCAACAATTTCTAAATAGGTTCTGTTTGTGTGGGATCATTTATTACACTTGGCTATTTCCTTTTAAATAAATCCCTTCACGATGATCGACATGCATATAGCTTGGTTCATCACCTTATTCTTCCTCGAACCTGATGTCGTCTCTGAATGGAGGCAATTCAACAAACTAATTGTACTCTTAGTCACCCACAAAATTCTCAACTCCGACAATCCTTCTTTTTCTATAAAGAACTACATGGCGTTTCTTATTGTCGAGTCAATTACATAAAATACTTAAACAACTTACCTCGTGTGTACAAATGGTTCATCTTCGTATCTTACACATTCGAGGCCCACAGTAATGATGCGTACTTGTCGACCTTTACACCCCGTGGGAGTTGGACCCAATGGCACTGAAATAGAGGAATCTTGAAAATTACATAGTCAAGCTCCCAAATATCCCCTACAAGCCCGTAATACGAGCTTGGGCCAGCAGTACTGACGTGTGCATCATCTATTGTATTTAAAATTACACCTGAGTTCTGCACTGTGCTCTTTCTATCCCGATCTGTTGTATAAAATGTGTAGCCATTAATGTCATATAATTTTGGTCCTTTTGCTAACCATTATAGTGTTTCACTTGATGATCTCCCAGTTAATCGCATCTTCAACCATGCATTAAACTGACAGTTGTGTTGTCTTGTGATCCAAACCTCTGATTGGCCTGCACTCTCTTGGCGTAGTATGTCCTTATCATCTTCGATATATGGGGTTACTTTAGTCATGTGTTGTAAAACAGTGAAATAGGCTTAAGCATACGTATCTCGATCCAAAGTTATTGCTTTCCTTCCGATAGTCCCGATACCTTCTAGCCTCCCCTCATGACGAGATAAAGGTACACCTATCGGTTCAACCTGAGCCATATAGCCGATGTAGAATTCAATGACCTCTTCAGTTGTATAACCTTCGATGATGCTACCCTCCGGTCGAGATCGATGGCGTACATAGGACTTGAGAATTCCCATATACCTCTCGAACGGGTACATATGACGTAGAAACATAGGACCGCATATCTTTATCTCTTTCACAAGGTGGACAATGAGATGAACCATGATATCAAAAAATGATGGAGGGAAATACATCTCTAGATGACATATTGTTGTCACCACCTCGGTCTGTAGAGCATCTAGTCTATCGGGATCGATGACCTTCTAAGCAATTGCATTAAAAAAATAATATAGCCTTATGATTGTCACACAAACCTTGTTTGGCAAAATACTTCTAATTACAACAGGTAGCATTTATGTCATTAACACATAACAGTCATGAGACTTCATACCAAGTAATTTCGAATGTTCCATGGAAACAAGTTTCTTCATGTTGGTGGAGTGACCGGACAGAACTTTCACACCATGCAAAGACTAACACAGTTGAGTTCTCTCATATTTAGACCGAGTGTAGTATGCTGGGAGAAGGTAAATCCGGCCTTTATTGATCTCTATCTATGCTAACTCGGTCCTGATGTTCATAACGATCAAGTCATGCCTTGCATTGACACCATCCTTTGTTTTATCAGATATGTTCAGTAAGAGACCAATCAAACTAGCACATACATTTTACTCTACGTGCATGACATCGCTGCAATTGCGAACATCGAAGTGCTCCCAATAAGACAAGTCCCAAAATATTGACCTCTTCTTCCACATGTTCTTCCAACAAGTCCTCAATTTACATCCCTTTCCAAGCACAACGTCGATATCCTTGACCATATCATAGACCTCTTTCCCGCTAAAAGGCCATGATACTGAGTCATCCTCTTTTTTCCATCAAATTGTTTCTTCATCTTGCGGTATAGATGATACTTTGGAAGGAACCTACGGTGACGCATGTACACAGTTTTGTGTGAGTCATTCAACCACACACCCTCAGTATAATCTAAACGGTGCGAACAGGCTTTGGCACCTTTTGTACTCAACCCTAACAGGTTATCAAGGGCAGAAAAATCATTAATGGTGCAAAACAACATGGCGCGTGGATTGAAGTTCTCTCGTTTATCTGCATCGCATACATGTACCCCCTTCGTTCCACAGTATTGCAAGATCTTCCACCAATGGTGCTAGGTACACATCAATATCGTTCCTGGGTTACTTCGGCCCTTGGATAATTAGTGACATCAAAATATACTTTCGATTCCTACACAGCCAAGGAGGAAGGTTGTACATGCACAGAGTCACGGGCCAAGTGCTATGTCGGCTGCTCATATTACCAGAAGGATTCATTCCATCTGTACTCAATCCAAATCTTGTATTCATCGGTTGCACACCGAAGTCTACAAACATCATATCGATGTTCCTCTACTGGGCAGAATCAGCAATGTGTCTTATCATTTCATCTTTCTTACACAGCTCCGAGTGCCAACGCATCAATCTTGCATCCTTGCTTTGCAAATAAACGCTTCAAACAGGAAATTACAGGAAGATACCATAACACCTTAGCAAGGGGTCCTTGCTTCACCTCGATGCCCTTCCCATCATCGGAATCATTTTTACGCTTGCATCGGGATGCTTTGCACACCGGACAAACATGTAATCTAGCAAACTCTTTACGGTAGAGGATACAATCATTCGGATATGCATGTATTCTTTCTACTTCCATTTCCAATGGGCAAAGAATCTTCTTGGCTTGGTAGGTGGTTCTCGGCAACATATTTCCCTTTGGAAGCATGTCCGCTAGACCTAATAATGCCATATAACTCTTGTCGGACTAACCATCGCTTGCCTTTAATTTCAGCAGTTCTAGAGCTGATAACAATCTAGTGTATTGCGGCTTCCAGCCCGAGAACAAAGGTTTCTCCGAGTCCTCCATCAAGCCCTCGAATTTACCAAACTCTCTCTCACTATAGTTCTCTTCTGCATCATGTAGCATTTGATCTAGATTGTCATCCTGCGACCTATCCTCATGATCGAAGGCACAGTCCACAACCGGCATATCGTTGTCTCCCTCAACGATGTCATAACTACCTTCTTGTGTAATCTTCCCTTCACCGTGACTGGTCCAACATTTGTACCCCTTTCTGAAACCCCTTCAAATCAAGTGAGCTCCGATCTGCACTGAGTTGCTAAACATCTTTAGATTTCACAATCAATGCATGAATAGTACATATATTCCATCCCCTTCTTCAACATATCCAGCTCGACCGCTCTTCTAAAAGCAGACACGCCATTAATGTACTCTTCACTCACATGGTTCTCAACGTACATCCAGCTTCGGTCCATCTACGCTACACATGTAACAAATGGGTGTCAAAAATGATTATTAGCGCTACTATAGCAAATCAGACTAGCTATACTTAATTACACATGACATCTATATTAGGTAGCTAGCTAGCTAGCCACATATTCATCACATAATAATATTAAGCAAGAATATATTGAAGTAAACTAGGAGTACTTACCCATTCCGAAATTGAGCAAAGTACCATTATCTTTCTAAACCTAGCTAGATAGCTAGATCTAAACAAAAACCAAGCTATCATCTCTTTCAATTACAAGGCATATAAGTTATTAGAAGCAATTGAGTAATAACCTCTGATCACTAAGAAGACGTATATAGATCTACAAGCGATATGTTTTCACCAAACTCCCCAAAGCCAGACACCTCGCTCCACCGATGCAGCACAATGAAAACAGATCTGTGTCGAGACCACTTATGCCCGGTATTTAATAGCACAGATTATCCTAGACGGTTCCAACCATAAACAGTCTGTGATACGAACATTACCACAGACCATTCGTATTAATAACCATCTGTGATAATTCACAGACGGTTATTCATACAAACCATATGTGATGTTCGCAATATCACAGACATTTTGTTATAAGAACCATCTGTGATGTCCACAATATCAAAGACAGTTTTTTATATGAACCGTCTGTGATGTTCGCAACTTTCATAAACGGTTATTAACATGAACCGTCTGTGATGTCTAAATTATCACAGATAGTTCATGTCAAGAACCGTCTGTGAAAGTTTACAGATAGTTATTGACACGAACCGTCTGTGATGTCTCAATTATCACAGATGGTTTGTGTTAATAACTGTCTGTGAAAATATCACAGACGGTTGCTAGTATAAACTGTTTGTGATATTTTAAGCACAGACAGTTCCGTATGAACCGTCTGTAATGTAGCCGTCCAGTATAGCCTCTTTTGTAGTAGTGGAAGAGTACATTAATGGCATGTCTACTTTTAAAAGACCGACCGAGTAGGATATGTTGAAGAATGGGGATGGAATATATGCATTGTTCATGTATTGATTCTAATAATCTGAAGATGTTTACTAACTCAACGCAGGTTGAATCTCACTTGATTCGAAGGGGTTTCAAAAAGAGGTATACAAGTTGGACCAGTCACGGTAAAGACAAGATTATACAGGAAGGTAACTATAACAATGCCGAGGGAGACAATGATATGCCGGTTGTGGACTGTGCTTTTGATGAGGATAGGTCGTGTGATAACAATTTGGATCAGATGCTATGCGATGCAGAAGGAAACTATAGTGAGAGAGAGTTTGGTAAATTCGAGGGCTTGATGGAGGATCTAGAAAAACCTTTGTTCCTGCACTACAAGCCACAATATACAAGGTTGTCATCTGTTCTTGAACTGCTAAAATTGAAGGCAAGTTATGGTTGGTCTAACAAGAGTTTTACGGCGTTGTTAAGACTTCTAGCGAACATCCCTCCAGAGGGAAATGTATTGCTGAGAACCACCTACCAAGCAAGAAAGGTTCTTTGTCCATTAGAAATGAAAGTAGAAAGAATACATATATGTTTGAATGATTGTATTCTCTGCCGCAAAGAGTATGTAAAATTACATATTTGTCCGGTGTGCAAAGCATCCCGATATAAGCATAAGAATGACTCCGATGACGGCGAGGGCATCAAGGTGAAGCAAGGACCTCCTGCTAAGATGTTGTGGTATCTGTCTGTAATTCCTCATTTAAAGTGTTTTTTTGTGAACTGAAAGAATGCAAAATTGCTATGTTGGCACTTGGAGGAGCGTAAGAAAGATGGAATGATAAGATACACTGCTGATTCTGCTCAATAGTGGAACATCTATTGGATGTTTGTTAGCTTTAGTGCAAAACCGAGGAATATAAGGTTTGGGTCGAGTACAGATATAATGAATCATTTCAGTAACACAAGCAGCCGACATAGCACCTGGGTCATGAATGTATGCATGTACAACCTTCCTCCTTGGCTATGTATGAAGCGGAAGTATCACTGCTTATCCAAGGGCTGAAGTAACCTGGGAACAATATTGATGTGTACCTAGCATCATTGGTGAAAGATCTTGTGACACTGCAGAACAAAGGGTACAGGTATGGGATGCGGTCAAACGAGAGAACTTTACTCTGCGCACCATGTTGTTCTGCACCAACAATGATTTGGCTACCCTTGGTAACCTGTTGGGGTTGAGTACAAAAGAAATCAAAGTCTGTCCGTACTGCTTAGATTATACCAAAAGTGTGTGTTTGAACAACTCGCGCAAAACTATGTACATGCGTCATCATAGATTCTTTCCAAGGTATCACCCATACCACAAGATAAAAATAATAATTTGACAGAAAAAAGAGGATGACTCAGCACTAAGGCCTTTTAGTGGGAAAGAGGATGACACACCATCAAGAGAAACATATGCTCAAAATAACTACAAGTTGAATTTTTAAATTTGTTTGATATATAGAAGGCGATGGAACATACCAACGATTGGTTGCAATGTGATGTTATCATGCATTTTTCGGGTTTATTTATAATGTGGGCACTTCC
The DNA here is from genome assembly GCA_017311315.1 of Dendrocalamus latiflorus. Taxonomy (NCBI): domain Eukaryota; kingdom Viridiplantae; phylum Streptophyta; class Magnoliopsida; order Poales; family Poaceae; genus Dendrocalamus; species Dendrocalamus latiflorus. The sequence goes on from CM029621.1 coordinate 23,518,561, forward strand.
TGAAGGCTAAAAGGAGAATAGAATGGGGCAATGCAACATTTGGTCCCTTTGCCTTAATCGTGGGGCAATGGCCATCATGTAAGCATGACTGATCACATGGGCAATTGGGTATGCCTTCAAGCCTTCGGGGCAGCCATCTGGGTGATGATGATAAAACATGGCTGAAATAAGCATGCCTTTGAGCAATCAAGGTAGCTGTGGGAATAAAATGAGATCCTAACCTCACCTCACTTGCAACCTGTTCAATCACTAATGTTGGTGGTTCTGTGCCTAGGACGGTCATTGTTATGAGTGATAACCAGTGCAGCTCCACTTATGTTGGGATTGGTAGATTGTGTAGCAAGAGATGTGAGGGTTGGATTTGATGATCGAATAAAGATGAAACTAAGCCCTCTCAATGCAATTTCACTTGCTTTATGCTAGTACACATTGCATTGTTTCCAATCTCATATTTTCCTGACATAATTTTTTGTATTGTTGTTGCAAGAATGCTAGAATTTGTGTAGCCTGATACTTGTGAGCTGTTAATAAACTATAACTTTTTGTTTCTATGTGATGATGTTGGTTTGGTTAGTCTCGCTGATGGGGTCTACAGGAAGACTACTAGCTATTTGTTTTTACCTTCTGGGGGGTTGTAGTTAGGATTGATGATTGAGTTTACAATTCTGAAAAATTGTTCTTTGTAAGATAATGTTGTTCTCTGAATATTAATTTGATGCCTGTAGTAGCTCCAACATGGATTATGAAGATAGATCCACTGATGGTGCCTTCAATACAGTATGTGGAAGGTTCATTACTACAAGGAATTTGTTTTACTTCCATGAATTTATTTGTACAAGCATCTGATCAGTGTACACTAATGCATTTCTAAGTCTACAGTTCATCTTTGTTGCAATAGGCCAATTGCACTACAGAGGTTCCAAGCTTAAAGTAGGCTTTGTCCGACCAATATAATAATAATTGTTTACTTCTATTGGCTTTTCGGTTCCAAAGTGGGATTCCACATGAATATAGGGGCATTACCCTTTTTGCAGGATAATTTCCTTTTCTCTCTGTGAGTTTCAACAGTAGTAAACTTTTGTTTATTATCTTGGTTGGCTATGACATATATGGTCTTGAAGATTACATTATTTGCATGTAGCAATTACATTTGATAGTTTCAAAGAGAATTTTTACTATGCTTGGTGCATTAGTTATTTCTTTCTTTTGATGAGTCATTACTTTTGTACTTCTAAGTTAGATTGGGTTGTGTATTATCATGCATCTGAACCTGGGGCATACATGTACTTGAACATTTGTACTTGCATGGAAAGGCAACCCAAACATATTTGGCAAATGATTTCAATGCTTCATACCATAAGATTTTCTATTCGAAATGTGCATATAGATTTTGATGCCAATTTTTACTAAGATATGATCTTGTTTTTATATGTCAGGCGGTAGTGAACAACTTGGAGGATGCACATGAACAGATTAATACTGCCATCTCCATTGCACTAAAGGAGAGCAAGCCTGTTTACATCAGCATCAACTGCAACCTCCCTTCAATCCCACATCTGACCTTTAGTCACCACCCTATTCCTTTCTTCCTCTAGCCAAGGTAAGTTGGCATGTTCTCTACATGTGCCTAGAGGTGCAAGAAGTACTCTTAGTTGCCTGGGAGCTACTTCTACTGCATACTAAACTTATATTTCATGAAATGTATGATAAATGAATATTTCATCTTTTGTAATGTTGCATTGCATGCCTTATAGTCATTGTTGATGTCCTACTTAATTATGCTTGACCTAACTTTTTGTCCCACTCATGTGCGTAGATTCGAATGATCGACTTTGTGTGTCTATAAGAGACTACTACTACTACAAATTCCAAATGTGTCATGGGATATTCGATGCCTTATTATACGGCAAGCGCCTATTCCAGCAGTATGCGGTTGACATGTACATCAAGGTGGAGGGTACAAGGCTGGACTACTTTAGGCGCCACCAAAAGGAGATATGCGTAGATTTGTACAAAGGCATGGTTAATAGCATAGAGTCTAGAGAGAGTCGTGCGCATGCTGTAGGCAAAAGGATTGTGCTCCCAGTGTCATTCATTGGGGGCGATAGAGATATGAAACAAAGGTTCATGGACGCTATGGCCTTGGTACAAAAGTACGAAAAGCCGGACATCTTCCTAACTATGACCTACAACCCAAATTGAGAAGAGATAAGATGTGAGCTAGAGCCTGGACAGACCCCACAGGATCACCTTGATCTCATCGTTTAGGTATTCAGAGCCAAGTGGAAGACCTCAAGGAGCAGTTACTCAAGAGGCATATCCTTGGCATAGTAGCTGCTTATGTCTATGTCATCGAGTTCCAGAAGAGGGGACTACCTCATGTTCACTTTCTTCTTATCATGAAGGGAAGGTACAAGCTCACTTGTCTCGAGCAGTACGACTGTCTCATCTTCGCTGAGCTCTCGGACAAAAACAAGTACCCAAAGCTGTACAAGATGGTCGTTACGCATATGATGCATGGCCCTTACGGGGTCCTAAATCCCAAGAATGTGTACATGCATGATGGTAGATGCAAGAACTACTACCCACACCCTTTCAACGTAGCTACACTACAAGGCAAGGATTCGTACCCAGTGTGCAGGAGACGGGACGATGGCCGCCATGCAAAGGTTCATGACAGACGCTTGACAACAGCTGGGTTGTGCCATACAACCCTTACCTCTTAAGGAAGTATAACTGCCATATAAACGTGGAGGTTTGCTCAAGCATAAAGGCAGTGAAGTACCTTTTCAATTATGTTTACAAGGGCCATGATCGAGCATCTATTTCTCTTGATGAGCCCAATAGCAATGGGAACATTGATGAGATCAAGCAGTTCAGGGACGCCAGGTGGGTTACCCCACCAGAAGCTCTTTGGAGGATCTATAGCTTTGACCTTAGTAAGATCTCCCCACCAATGTTGCAGATGCAGCTACATCAACCAAACATGCACATGGTTTCGTTCCACGCGGGTCAAGATCTTCATGATGTTGTCACCCAGCATGGCGTCGAGAGATTCACACTAACAGAGTATTTTGAGATGAATCGAACAAATGAGGAGGCTTGAGGCATCTTGTATAGGGATTTTCCAGCAGCACTTATTTGGCAGCCAGGCCTAAAGAAGTGGAAGAAGAGGACAGAAAGAACACAAGTTGGTAGAATTGTGTCTGCCCGTCCAAACGAGGAGGCGATACTATCTCAGGGTGTTACTAAACCATATACCTGGTGCCACCTCCTTTGAAGACCTTAGGGCGGTGGATAGTGTAGTCTACCCATTCTTCCGTGATGCTACTGAGAAGAGGGGACTTATCGAGGCAGACAACACACTAGAAGAGTGCCTGACAAAGGTTGAGCTATTCTAGATGCCATCCTCGCTCCGAAGGCTCTTCACAATTATACTGGCATTCGGTGAGCCAAACGATGTGCGTGGACTATGGGACAGGCACCTTGAGGGAATGTCGGACGACTACCGCCATCCCCACATATGCCCACACATGGTAGAGCAGATGGTTTTGTTGGACATCAGAAATATGCTCCAGTCAATGGGTAAGGACAAAACATTATTCTGTCTCTCCTCTATAGATGAGTCGAACAGAAGCAGCGATGGAGAGGCCAGGGAGATCTATGAGGAGTCATCGATCAAGATAGACCCTGACCATATTTCTCTATTGTCCTCCCTCAATCTTGAGCAAAGGGCAGCATACGATGAGATATTATCTGCAATTGACAGCGGCAACGGAGGTGCCTTCTTTGTAGATGGCTCAAGAGGCACAAGAAAGACATTCCTATATAAAACTTTGCTCGCAAAGGTCCGAGGCAATGGCAAGATAGCAGTGGCAACCGCGACGTCGGGCGTAGCTACCTCCATCATGCCTGGAGGCAGGACTGTGCACTCGAGGTTTAAGATCCCACTCAACATTGGCAATGGGGCGATTTGTAGCTTCACAAAGTAGAGTAGGCCCCTCTAAACTTCTTCAGCAGGCATCACTAATAATATGGGACAAAGCCTCCATGATGAGGTGACAGGCGGTCGAGCCCCTAGACAGTACCACGCAAGACATCATGGATCGACGCAACTTGTCGTTCGGTGGGAAGACGATCATGTTCGGTGGAGACTTCAGGCACGTGCTTCCAGTTGTTCGTAAGGGGACTATAACTGATGCGACGCTACGTAAGTCTTATCTATGGGAATTCATGCAACAGCTAAGGCTCGTACGTAACTTGAGGGCCCAAAACGATCCTGAGTTCACAGAGTACCTATTGCGGGTCGGCAATGGTACCGAGGAGACCAATGAGGATGGCTGTGTATAGCTTCTAGCCGAGATATGCGTGCCATATACAGGAAAGGACACTGACCTCGAAAAATTCGTACAGAGTGTATTCCCTATGTTAGATTAGAACCTATCGGATGCCAACTATATCACATCTCGGGCCATCTTGTCAACCCGAAATGAGTATATCAATAGGATCAATATGAAAATGATTGACCTATTTCGCAGGGAGGAGATGGTGTACCATAGCTTTGACTGTGCGGAGGATGATCCCCACAGCTACTACCCTCCTGAATTCTTAGACACACTGACCCCTAACAGGCTACCTCCGCATGTACTTAAGCTCAAGATTAACTGTCCCATGATACTGTTGCGGAACATCGATCCCGCTAATGGACTATACAATGGGACAAGACTAGTAGTCCAAGGGTTCCAAAAGAATGCGATAGATGCTAAGATTGTGCTCGGTCAGCACACCGGTAAGAGGGTGTTCCTACCTTGGATACCTCTATGTCCCTTTGATGATGAGATGTTCCCATTTAGATTCAAGAGGAAGAAATTCTTTGTTAGGCAGACCATCTCAAATGTTGGTGTCTACCTCCCTGATCCGGTCTTCTCATGGGCAACTGTACGTCGCGCTATCTAGGGCCACCGCCAGAAGCAACATCAAGGTCATTGCCACTATGGATAAGGAGAAGGACAAGCAGCGGATGTCTAGAAAGACCCGTAGTACCTTCATGAAAAACATCGTCTACAAAGAAGTACTCACATCATAGATGAGGTATTAATCACTCGATTGTAAATTCATGCTTGGCAATTACTTAATTCCTATCGATGTTCCTAAATGTATTTTCTTTGAACAAGGCTGAAGTTTATATGGTGTGTTGTTTGGATCTTTAGCAATGAGAAAAACCAATCACAAACAATCCTCTATATTGGTTAATTCTAAATAAATTCATGTATTTTATGAGAGGAATTAACGTGAAAAGTTTGATTGGTGAACAATTTATTCTTGATTTCATCCGACTGATATCCATGTCACATTGTAATGTAACTATTCTTTTATGCTCACCAATAGACTTCAAATCACATATGAGACTTCAAAACACATATGAGATGTTCATGTAAATGTAAAATTGTTTTCTTTGTTATCCTTTGTTTTTTGCAACTAGCATTCTTGTGCAGATGTATGTCTCATTGGAATGCTTAACACAAAAGATATATGTCGTATTAGATTTCTTTCTGACAAACTGTTTGCTGTGTCAGCATCATGTCGGTTAGGAGGCTTTCTACGTGAAGAGTCTATGCTCCCTTTGATGCCCATATGTCATTCCAGTATAGGTAAGTGTTCTTCAAGACACATTTATGCACATTCCTATTTTTCCTTTAGTTCATTCTTTGCATATCTTAATGTACATTTAACACAAAAAGTAATGTCGTTGTTGATTTACCTTTTGTAGGTGCACCTACTTTCATGAGTTGGGCCCAGACAGCATACACTATAAGTGGGACTTTCATGTACACATAGTGCACAAATTCCCTATGCGAGAGATTATGACTGGATCTATGCTTCATCTTATAGTTGCTGATGAGAATGTATGTATCGATATTTACTTTATTAGTCATTACACCATATGTTCTTTTAATTTTCAACCCAATATTATTTCATGCAATCACTATTCTTTTCGCATTTCTATCATTAGGGCATGAAAATGGAAGTATTTTTGTCACATCCCAAAATTTTGCTTTTTGGAAAAAATTAAATTCAAGCTAATTATTTTAAGGTAATTGGAAATTTATTTGGCTTTTCTGCATTTCTGGAATTTAAAACCTATTTTTAATATTTAAAATTAATTTAAAGTATAAAAATTAAATACCATCAATAGCTGGAAATAATTTTACTTAGTCCAAAATGTGTCCAGGAGCTTCTGTGAATTTTTCTGGAATTTTTGGAGGTATTTTCATATTTTTCTGAGGCCTAAATAATTACTTAGCATTTTCTGGAAATATAAAATCAAAATCGAAAATAAAAACTCATCCCCCTCCCTCCAGCCGACGCGTGGACGGCCCAGGACCGCCCACGTCGCCGCTCGGCCAAATCCAGGCCACCCCTCCCCTTCCCTCGCTGCCTAGCGGGCCCGGCCCGTCAGCCTCGGCCCCGCCTTCCCCTCCTCCTCGCGTCTTCGCGCCCGGCCTCAATCCACCGCTCCCTCCCACTTAAGCGCGCCCGCCGCCCGATCTGCATCGGAGTTACGTGGCCGCCATCCGCACCACGCGCCCCGCTCTCGCTGACTGCGGGCCCCGCTGGTCAGTTCCGTCGTCTCTGCGCGGACGCCGGACTCCTCTTCCCTTTCTCTCTCTCCCGAAGAATCCGGCGACCGAATCCCGCTCGAACTCGGCCTCTTTCTTCGAATTGAACGCGGATTCAAACTACCGGGGGGATAAGCGTCTTATCCCCTAAAAGCCCGGAGCTCCGCGTTGCCTCCGACGGCTTATCCCCAAATTTGAATCAGCCTCGGCCGTCGACTTCGGCGAGGAATTCCCGCTGCCTCACCCCTCCCCGAGCCCTATAAATAGCCCCTCGGCCTTCGCCTCTCCCCGCACCACCTCGCAGCACCCTCCACCTCTTCTCCGGAGCCCTGAGACGCCCCGCAGCCGAGCTTCTCTCTCCGCGAGCCCCGCCCAACTCCGACGAGCTCTCCCCGCCGCCTCAGACCTCCCCGGAGCCCGTAGCCGCCACCTGCAGATTCTCCGAGCATCGGCGGATCTCCTGGGCACCTCGGCCACCTCTTCCCGTCGCCGGAGCGTCGTCGCACCGGAGCACCCGAGCTGCCTCCGCTGCTCCCTCGCCGCCGGCCGTCTCCGTTCATCCCCGGACCTCACCAACTCCTCCAACCAAACCCCCCTTCGCACGCAGATTACAATCTACGCACCGCCTGAACCTCTCCGGCCCATCCTCGCCGCCGACGCCGTCGCCTCCGACCATCGCTGCCCGGGCCACCCGAAGGTATCCCTCAAAGGGATTTGCTGCCCTTTATGGGTAGGCAAAGCCTCCCCCTCCCCTCTGGTTAGCAGCGCGCGATTTCAACTCCCCGGTGCGCGTTCGAGCCTTCGGCTCCGCGCGCTGGGTTGAGTTTTTCGTTTATTTTCCGCACTGACAAGTGGGTCCCACCGTCAGCGGCAGCCGTCTGTGCGGGCCACTGCCGCCTGGGTCCCATCTGTCTGCGCCAGCCTCTGACAAGTGGGTCCAGATCCCAGTGGGTCCCACCTGTCAGTGACCAAGGCAGATGAGGTCACTGGCAGAGGGGTCCCACATGTCAGTGACCGCAGAGGGTCTACTGGTCAGTGGGTCCCACCTGTCAGATTCTCGGAATAAAATAAAAGATTAAAAATTAAATATCCCAGTGGGTCCCACCTGTCAGAAATTTTCGAATTTCTGGATTTATTCAAACTGAGAATTTCAAATGATCATAACTTTCTCGTTTTAACTCCAATTTCAGCCATTCAAATTTCTAAATTCATCTAAAATCATGATCTACCCAAATATGGCCTCTTTTGAATTTTTGGATTTTATTTGAATTTTGTTTGTAATTATTTGTTTGGTTTGCTTCGTTTCTATCGCGTAGATTCCAACGTTGTCGACGATCACTCCACCCAACGGCAAGAAGACCCAGAGAATCTGCAAGAAGGCAAGTCTCCTTTGATCATCTTGAACCCATGATTTGAAATGTTTTCAAACTATTTTAAATTATGTGCATTGCTATTTACATAAAATATTAGTTCAAATCTCTAGGAACTAGTTATTCCAACTTGCTATGCTCTCCATTGAAGTTGAATGCCATGTACTCTTGTCACCATAGAATTTCCTTTGTCTCATTAATGAGAGTATTATAATTACTTGTTGATATTAGAGTGGTAGTACGATGCTTAGCCATGCTAATGAATATTTCTTAAATCTTGAAAATGGGAAACTAATATTTATTATTGAACCCTTGTGTTTGTAAATGTAGTGGTAATTGGAGTTGCCACTGATCTTTTAAAATAAAATAAAATGTCAAAGTTGATTTAGATTAGGGTGGATGGTTGGTTTGGCTTGGTGCAGTTAGCACGAGATCTTGTTAAGTGTATGTTCCACCCTAGTCAATTAAGGACCGACGCTTGTGTTTGTCCAGACTGAGCATTAACCGTACAACCACAAGTCTATATGGGTACGACCTAGCTGACTAACTTATGATAGTCTAGTTTAGGTGCCACCAGTGGAAAGTGGGTGCCAGAGATGGACTGGTTATCCACAGTGAGGGACAGGGATTTACTGTACTCATATGGCGCAAGAGGGGGCTTCGGTTCGGGCAGTTAGCCTACCTGCGGTGAAACCTCAGCGGGTGGTATCTAGCTAGATTAGAGTAAGGTAAAGGCTTTGTGATATTTTATCTGGGTCTCATGCCAAAGGAAGCGTGTTGACTTTTAGGATAATTTATCTCTTGTGGGTAAAGTTGTACAACCTCTGCAGAGTGTAAGACTATTCGAATAGCCGTGCCCACGGTCAAGGGCGGGCAAGGAATGCATTCACATGGTAGATTTCTGGTTTTGGTTTTAAAAATCAAGAATTTGTGTTCCGAGAGTGGAGGGAACTCTTGGAAGGGTATTCTGGCGGTTGGAGCCAGAGAGGGTGAATGGAACCCGAAACTTTAAAATTTGTTATCTAGTGTTGGTGGATGGAACCTTCACTATTAAGTTAATGTAGTTCTGTTAAAACATTTATTTGATTAACTTGATGCCTTTGAATTTGATTAATGGTAATTTAAAATGTTGCTTTGTGCTAAAAGAGCCATATAGCCTTCCTTTGTCAAGCCTTGCATCTATGCATTTTTCCCAAGACTTGCGGAGTACTTTATGTACTCACATGCTACACTCAAAAACAAATCTCAGAGGAAGTTGAAGCTCAAGAAGGTGACTACGACTACTGCTTCGCGTGTGGCTGCGATGGATTCTTCCCGGAGAACTAGGTCGCGCTTCCCCAGTCAATTGCCTGTGGCGTATTGATGGGTCGTCATCGAGTTATCTTTTGCTTCCGCTGTGTTTCGTGTGTGCGAGGTCTTAAACCTCTATTGTAATAAGGAGACCTTTCGGTCGGTACTCTCAATTATTGTAATAAATCGCTGTTGGTGATGTTTTCCATTCTGTTTAACTGTGTGCACTAGCTTTGATCTGGGACTAGTGCAGTAATACATAGAGGGTCCGGGTTCGGAAATCCGGGGTCCCGACAGAGATGGTATCAGAGCCAATTTGACTGTAGGACGTGACCTAGATTAAGAATGGCAAAACCCTAAGGATTTGTATTTATAAAAAGTATGTTAAAAATACATAAGTTTCTTTGCTTCTACTCTCCTCTTTCTAGTATTCCGTTCTTGTCTTTACACTCCCTTTTGAAAACTTTTTACTAATCTTTTCTGTTACTCAACTTTGTAGATGGCCGCTGCCCTGTGGGACTACTACTCACATGGGGAGGATGCTGGAGATTTCGCTAGCCTTCTCCGACAGTTGATGCAGTGCTTGGAGTACCGTCAGCCGCCCATTTTCAGGGGACGGAAGACACGGATCCTGGATCGAGACTTGTGGTCGATGGAGGTATTCCTGTATGCACGGGATGGGGAATTCAACTCCCAAAAATACCCAATCAAACACCCTCGGTCCCGCTGTTTCGACGCTGTCCAGGATGCAGCACGTCTCGCCATTGACGAGTTGTGCCATTTGCACAAGGATGCTGTACATCAGTCCCCTTTTTGCTTCTTCATCAACCCTCGAGCAGGACAGAGGTATCCAGATCCTTTTGACATTCCAGTTGACGACCCTCGACTGTCACATCAGGTGCAGCTCACCCAGGCGATGGCAGTCACTTATGCTAGAGCTCAAGAGGAAATAGGACAACTCCGGATGCTTCTCACTTCCAGTTATCAGCTCTCCGACACTCTCCGCGCACAGCTTCTTCGGGACCAGACAGACGAGTTTGGACTAAGACGTCTCAAAGCTGTACCAGACTACACGCCGTCTTCGCCAGTGCCAGCTGCCGTCCCCAACAACCGCGCACCATTACGACCTGCAGGACTCCGTACCAGGCTCACAGCACGCAAGAAGGTGCATCGCCCCAGTCAGCCACCCGTCATCATCCTCACGAAGCGCAAGCCTTCCCCTTCCCGCTCGCGCTCGACTGCCTTCAGTCGCAACCGTCCCCGTGTTTCGACCGCTTGTGATTGCTCACGACATCACGTAAATGAGCAAGAAGAACCAGAAGAAGAGCCAGAAGAAGAACCAGAAGAAGAACCAGAGGAAGAACCGGAAGAAGAACCCGAGGAGGGCCCTGAGGAGTGCATCTTTGGAGAGGATTAGTAGTCTTTTGAGTCAGTAGTACCCAAATAAAATGTCCGCGTTATTAGAACGTTTTATTATGTTTTGGTGTGCTAGATGGACTGTACCAAGCCTATGTGCACTGTGGTACAGCCATTCTTAAAACTAGGTTGGTTTCAATAAAAGTTCTTTTGCTAAAAATTGAAATGCCTATTTCTTTCTTGTGTGTTGGTTTGGGATGTGGCTTAGTCTCCCTGAATCTCTTACCTTTGCTAATTCCCTCTTACCTTCTACTGAAACCGCTTCAGATGGTGAACACAAGGAGCAACCCTGACAGCAGCCGTGATGCCAACAATCAGCCAGAGAACAACATTCCACCACCTCCTGATCAAGCCCCTAATTTGGAGCAGATGATGGCCATGCAACTGCAACTACTTCAAGCTTTGGCGCAGAACCAAGTGCAGCAAGCTCCGCAGGCACCCAACCAAGCTCCCCAGTCTAAGATGGGAGAATTTATGAGGACAAGGCCTCCTACTTTTGCTGGATCCGTAGATCCCATGGAGGCAGATGATTGGATTAAGGATGTGGAAAGGAAGTTGGTCCTAGCCCAGTGCAATGACAATGAAAAGGTGTTGTATGCTGCCCACCAACTCAAGGGGATTGCTGCTAATTGGTGGGAAAATTACCGCGCCGCTCATCGAAATGCACAAGCTATCACGTGGGATGAGTTCGTGGAAGCTTTTCGCACTGCGCATATTCCTACGGGAATAATGGACATGAAGAAGAGAGAATTTTACCAGCTGCAGCAGGGAAACCTCAGCGTTTCCGAATACCTGAACAAGTTCACCCAGCTGTACAGGTATGTATCTGAAGAGATCACATCTGAGGCGACCAAGATCTGGAGGTTCATGCAGGGACTCGACCCTAACCTCAAGGTGCAGCTAGTGTCCAATGATTATTCAACTTTCCAGCATATGGTGAACAAAGCTTTGGTACAAGAAGATGCTCAACGTCAGCTGTATGAGAGCAGGAAGAGAAAGTTTCAAGCGCAGCAGGGCGCGAGTAGTTCTCGGTTTCGCCCTAATCCACCTCAGTTCCACAGAACCCCAGAACCAAGTGCACCAAGGACTCCATTCACTGGACCTCGCCCAAACCAACAAGTTCCCCGGACAGGCAATAGTGTTCAACCCCAGCAAAACCGGACTTCAGCAGCAGGAGTGCAGTGTTTTAACTGCAAGAACATGGGGCATTATGCCAGTAACTGTCCCCAGAAGCGCCCAGCGGTGACCCCAGTTCGTTTCAATTTGGGGACCACACCAACACGAGCTCCAACTACAGGACAAGGCCGTGGGACACCTCAAACTCCAAAGACTCCGCAGGCAATGAGCAGGGGACATCTCAACCATGTGACCGCGGAAGCAGCCCAGGATGCACCCGACGTAGTTCTGGGTAAGTTTCTTGTCAACTCAGTACCTGCATCAGCATTATTTGATTCTGGAGCTTCGCATTCTTTTGTGTCAAAAGATGTTGTTGAAAGATATAATTGGGATGTGCGTAGATTACAGAACCCCATGCTAGTCCAATCCCCTGGAAAGGAAATGAGGACTAACACGGTTTGCCCTAACGCAACTGTGGATATTAATGGAGTTAAGTTCCTAGCAAATCTTATTATAATAGACTCCAAGGGTTTAGATGTAATACTTGGTATGGATTGGTTAGCCAAGTATAAAGGAAAGATAGATTGTGCCGACCGTGCTGTTACTCTTACCAACACGGAAGGGACACAAGTAAGGTTTCAGTCAAAGGCACATTCCCAGAAGGTGGGTAAGTTAAACAGTTTGAAGGGAATAACCTTGGAGAAGGTGCCGATAGCATGTGAATACCCAGATGTATTCCCTGAAGATTTGCCAGGAATGCCACCAGATAGGGAAATTGAGTTTGTTATCAACCTGGTACCTGGTACAGCTCCGATTTCAAAGAGACCCTACCGTATGTCTGCAAATGATTTGGCTGAAGTTAAGAAGCAGATTGAAGAGTTGCTAGATAAAGGATTTGTAAGACCCAGCTCGTCACCCTGGGGAGCGCCCGTACTGCTAGTAAAGAAGAAGGATGGTAGCCTTCGCATGTGTGTGGACTATCAATCATTGAATGATGTGACGATCAAGAACAAATATCCTTTGCCTCGGATAGATGATCTGTTTGACCAATTGAAGGGTTCATGTGTCTTCTCCAAGATTGACCTTCGGTCAGGTTATCACCAATTAAAGATAAGACCAGAGGATATACCGAAGACAGCCTTTGCTACTCGATACGGATTGTATGAGTATACAGTGATGTCGTTTGGCTTAACAAATGCACCTGCATATTTTATGAACCTGATGAATAAGGTGTTCATGGAATATTTAGATAAGTTTGTCGTGGTATTCATCGATCATATTTTGATATACTCCAAGACTGAGGAAGAGCATGTAGAGCATCTAAGGATAGTTTTGGAAAGGCTCAGGAAACACCATTTATATGCCAAGTTTAGTAAGTGCGAGTTCTGGTTGAAGAAAGTAGCTTTCTTGGGTCATGTAATTTCCGCAGGAGGAGTATCCGTAGACCCTGAGAAAGTAAATGATGTGCTGAATTGGACGCAACCCAAGTCAGTAACCGAGATCAGAAGTTTTCTTGGATTGGCCGGTTACTATCGTCGCTTCATTGAAGGCTTCTCCAAACTTGCAAGACCTCTTACCCAGTTGCTAAAGAAGGAAAAGAAGTTTGAATGGAGTAAATCGTGTGAAGACAGTTTTCAAGAACTGAAGAAGAGGTTGACATCTGCGCCCGTGTTAACACTCCCGGATATTAGGAAGGATTTTGAAGTCTTCTGTGATGCGTCCAGACAAGGGTTAGGCTGTGTTCTGATGCAAGAAAAAATGGTAGTAGCCTATGCTTCAAGGCAATTGTGGCCCCATGAGGAGAATTACCCAACCCATGATTTAGAACTTGCAGCCGTTGTGCACGCTCTAAAAATATGGAGGCATTATCTGATTCGTAATCGCTGTGAGATTTATACAGACCACAAAAGTTTGAAGTATATATTTACTCAACCCGATCTCAACATGAGGCAAAGGAGATGGCTTGAGTTGATAAAGGATTATGATATTGGGATACATTATCATCCGGGAAAGGCTAATGTGGTAGCTGACGCTTTGAGTCGAAAGAGTTACTGTACCAAGCTATGGATTAAAGATAGTATGCCAGCACTTCAAGAGGAATTTCAGCGGCTCAACTTACAAGTAGTAGAAGAGGGGTTCTTAGCCACTTTGGAAGTTCAACCAACCTTAGAGGATCAAATCAGAACAGCTCAAAAGGAGGACAAGTGTGTCCAGGAGATCAAGGATAATATGAAGAAAGGGAAAGCATCAGAATTTTCAGAGGATGAACAAGGTACCGTTTGGTTTGGAAAAAGAATTATGGTGCCTGAGAGGAAGGAGATAAAAGAGTTAATCATGAAAGAAGCCCACGAAGCTAAATACTCAATTCACCCTGGGAGTACCAAGATGTACCAAGATCTCAAAGAAAGATATTGGTGGGCAGGTATGAAAAGAGAGATTGCAGAGTATGTAGCTTTGTGTGATGTGTGCCAGCGGATTAAAGCTGAACACCAGAGACCTGCTGGACTTTTGCAACCATTGCAGATCCCTGAGTGGAAATGGGAAGAAATTGGTATGGATTTTATAACTGGGTTACCGAGAACCAAATCTGGGCATGATTCGATTTGGGTTATTGTGGACCGTCTGACGAAAGTCGCTCATTTCATTCCAGTAAAAACCACCTATTCGGGCGATAGACTCGCAGAGTTGTACATGTCAAGGATTGTGAGTTTGCATGGAGTTCCCAAGAGGATTGTGTCAGATCGAGGAACTCAATTCACTTCAAGATTTTGGCAAAAGCTGCATGAACTTTTGGGCACGAACCTAAACTTCAGTACGGCTTATCATCCACAGACAGATGGGCAGACAGAAAGAGTAAATCAAATCTTGGAAGATATGTTGAGAGCTTGTGTCCTAGCAAACAAGACTAACTGGGATCAAAGTTTGCCCTATGCAGAGTTCTCCTACAATAATAGTTATCAATCCAGCTTGCAAATGTCTCCGTTTGAAGCCTTGTATGGCAGAAAATGTAGGACGCCGTTATACTGGAAGGAAGCAGGAGAAGGACAAGTGTTTGGGCCAGATGTGTTGAAACAGGCAGAGGAACAAGTTCGCTTAATTCAGGATAGGTTAAAAACAGCACAGACGAGGCAAAAGAGCTATGCGGACAATCGTCGAAGGGCATTAGAGTTTGTACCTGGGGATCACGTTTATTTGAAAGTGTCACCTCTCAAAGGAATGAGACGTTTCGGAGTCAGTGGAAAGCTTGCTCCTAGATTCATTGGACCTTTTCCTGTTATAGCAAAAAGAGGGGAAGTGGCTTATCAATTGGAGCTTCCGCCTCAGCTGTCAAAAGTGCATGATGTTTTCCATGTGTCCCAGCTAAGAAAGTGTCTCAGAGTGCCAGAAGAGCAAATGCCTCTAGATGAAATAAACGTAAAGGAGGACCTCACCTATTCAGAGTATCCAGTCAAGATATTGGAGGAAGCAGAGCGTCGTACGCGCAGCAAGGTCATTAAGTTCTGTAAAGTGCAGTGGAGCAACCATTCGGAATCGGAAGCAACTTGGGAGCGTGAAGAGGACCTAAGAGAAGAATTCCCCGACCTTTTTCCCAGTCCATCCGAATCTCGGGGTCGAGATTCTTTCTAAGGGGGGTAGGTTTGTCACATCCCAAAATTTTGCTTTTTGGAAAAAATTAAATTCAAGCTAATTATTTTAAGGTAATTGGAAATTTATTTGGCTTTTCTGCATTTCTGGAATTTAAAACCTATTTTTAATATTTAAAATTAATTTAAAGTATAAAAATTAAATACCATCAAGAGCTGGAAATAATTTTACTTAGTCCAAAATGTGTCCAGGAGCTTCTGTGAATTTTTCTGGAATTTTTGGAGGTATTTTCATATTTTTCTGAGGCCTAAATAATTACTTAGCATTTTCTGGAAATATAAAATCAAAATCGAAAATAAAAACTCATCCCCCTCCCTCCAGCCGACGCGTGGACGGCCCAGGACCGCCCACGTCGCCGCTCGGCCAAATCCAGGCCACCCCTCCCCTTCCCTCGCTGCCTAGCGGGCCCGGCCCGTCAGCCTCGGCCCCGCCTTCCCCTCCTCCTCGCGTCTTCGCGCCCGGCCTCAATCCACCGCTCCCTCCCACTTAAGCGCGCCCGCCGCCCGATCTGCATCGGAGTTACGTGGCCGCCATCCGCACCACGCGCCCCGCTCTCGCTGACTGCGGGCCCCGCTGGTCAGTTCCATCGTCTCCGCGCGGACGCCGGACTCCTCTTCCCTTTCTCTCTCTCCCGAAGAATCCGGCGACCGAATCCCGCTCGAACTCGGCCTCTTTCTTCGAATTGAACGCGGATTCAAACTACCGGGGGGATAAGCGTCTTATCCCCTAAAAGCCCGGAGCTCCGCGTTGCCTCCGACGGCTTATCCCCAAATTTGAATCAGCCTCGGCCGTCGACTTCGGCGAGGAATTCCCGCTGCCTCACCCCTCCCCGAGCCCTATAAATAGCCCCTCGGCCTTCGCCTCTCCCCGCACCACCTCGCAGCACCCTCCACCTCTTCTCCGGAGCCCTGAGACGCCCCGCAGCCGAGCTTCTCTCTCCGCGAGCCCCGCCCAACTCCGACGAGCTCTCCCCGCCGCCTCAGACCTCCCCGGAGCCCGTAGCCGCCACCTGCAGATTCTCCGAGCATCGGCGGATCTCCTGGGCACCTCGGCCACCTCTTCCCGTCGCCGGAGCGTCGTCGCACCGGAGCACCCGAGCTGCCTCCGCTGCTCCCTCGCCGCCGGCCGTCTCCGTTCATCCCCGGACCTCACCAACTCCTCCAACCAAACCCCCCTTCGCACGCAGATTACAATCTACGCACCGCCTGAACCTCTCCGGCCCATCCTCGCCGCCGGCGCCGTCGCCTCCGACCATCGCTGCCCGGGCCACCCGAAGGTATCCCTCAAAGGGATTTGCTGCCCTTTATGGGTAGGCAAAGCCTCCCCCTCCCCTCTGGTTAGCAGCGCGCGATTTCAACTCCCCGGTGCGCGTTCGAGCCTTCGGCTCCGCGCGCTGGGTTGAGTTTTTCGTTTATTTTCCGCGCTGACAAGTGGGTCCCACCGTCAGCGGCAGCCGTCTGTGCGGGCCACTGCCGCCTGGGTTCCATCTGTCTGCGCCAGCCTCTGACAAGTGGGTCCAGATCCCAGTGGGTCCCACCTGTTAGTGACCAAGGCAGATGAGGTCACTGGCAGAGGGGTCCCACATGTCAGTGACCGCAGAGGGTCTACTGGTCAGTGGGTCCCACCTGTCAGATTCTCGGAATAAAATAAAAGATTAAAAATTAAATATCCCAGTGGGTCCCACCTGTCAGAAATTTTCGAATTTCTGGATTTATTCAAACTGAGAATTTCAAATGATCATAACTTTCTCGTTTTAACTCCAATTTCAGCCATTCAAATTTCTAAATTCATCTAAAATCATGATCTACCCAAATATGGCCTCTTTTGAATTTTTGGATTTTATTTGAATTTTGTTTGTAATTATTTGTTTGGTTTGCTTCGTTTCTATCGCGTAGATTCCAACGTTGTCGACGATCACTCCACCCAACGGCAAGAAGACCCAGAGAATCTGCAAGAAGGCAAGTCTCCTTTGATCATCTTGAACCCATGATTTGAAATGTTTTCAAACTATTTTAAATTATGTGCATTGCTATTTACATAAAATATTAGTTCAAATCTCTAGGAACTAGTTATTCCAACTTGCTATGCTCTCCATTGAAGTTGAATGCCATGTACTCTTGTCACCATAGAATTTCCTTTGTCTCATTAATGAGAGTATTATAATTACTTGTTGATATTAGAGTGGTAGTACGATGCTTAGCCATGCTAATGAATATTTCTTAAATCTTGAAAATGGGAAACTAATATTTATTATTGAACCCTTGTGTTTGTAAATGTAGTGGTAATTGGAGTTGCCACTGATCTTTTAAAATAAAATAAAATGTCAAAGTTGATTTAGATTAGGGTGGATGGTTGGTTTGGCTTGGTGCAGTTAGCACGAGATCTTGTTAAGTGTATGTTCCACCCTAGTCAATTAAGGACCGACGCTTGTGTTTGTCCAGACTGAGCATTAACCGTACAACCACAAGTCTATATGGGTACGACCTAGCTGACTAACTTATGATAGTCTAGTTTAGGTGCCACCAGTGGAAAGTGGGTGCCAGAGATGGACTGGTTATCCACAGTGAGGGACAGGGATTTACTGTACTCATATGGCGCAAGAGGGGGCTTCGGTTCGGGCAGTTAGCCTACCTGCGGTGAAACCTCAGCGGGTGGTATCTAGCTAGATTAGAGTAAGGTAAAGGCTTTGTGATATTTTATCTGGGTCTCATGCCAAAGGAAGCGTGTTGACTTTTAGGATAATTTATCTCTTGTGGGTAAAGTTGTACAACCTCTGCAGAGTGTAAGACTATTCGAATAGCCGTGCCCACGGTCAAGGGTGGGCAAGGAATGCATTCACATGGTAGATTTCTGGTTTTGGTTTTAAAAATCAAGAATTTGTGTTCCGAGAGTGGAGTGAACTCTTGGAAGGGTATTCTGGCGGTTGGAGCCAGAGAGGGTGAATGGAACCCGAAACTTTAAAATTTGTTATCTAGTGTTGGTGGATGGAACCTTCACTATTAAGTTAATGTAGTTCTGTTAAAACATTTATTTGATTAACTTGATGCCTTTGAATTTGATTAATGGTAATTTAAAATGTTGCTTTGTGCTAAAAGAGCCATATAGCCTTCCTTTGTCAAGCCTTGCATCTATGCATTTTTCCCAAGACTTGCGGAGTACTTTATGTACTCACATGCTACACTCAAAAACAAATCTCAGAGGAAGTTGAAGCTCAAGAAGGTGACTACGACTACTGCTTCGCGTGTGGCTGCGATGGATTCTTCCCGGAGAACTAGGTCGCGCTTCCCCAGTCAATTGCCTGTGGCGTATTGATGGGTCGTCATCGAGTTATCTTTTGCTTCCGCTGTGTTTCGTGTGTGCGAGGTCTTAAACCTCTATTGTAATAAGGAGACCTTTCGGTCGGTACTCTCAATTATTGTAATAAATCGCTGTTGGTGATGTTTTCCATTCTGTTTAACTGTGTGCACTAGCTTTGATCTGGGACTAGTGAAGTAATACACAGAGGGTCCGGGTTCGGAAATCCGGGGTCCCGAGAATTTTGCTTCGGCAGTCAATCTAAGAAATTTCAGAGATTACTTGCTGAAGGAAGTTCGTATGAGGTCCATTCAGTAAACATTGACCCGAATCCCCAAGAACTATGGTTCATTGGAAAGGAGCTTGAATTGAGGTTCACATATCAAACTACGGTTAGGTAGTTGAGCAATGTCATTCAGTTTTTTGATCTCCTTATCCAATTCACACACTTTGAATATATTTATTTAAAGCCAAACAAGTCAATTGTTGGTAAGATCTCCACTTTTTCACATATGTTGCCTCTCATTTGATATACTTTTGTTGCTTTTTAATATATTTTTGTGTTGTTGCTTTGAACAATCCTTATAATTGATGCAACTTTGGTAAGATGTGGTCGGTTTGGTTGTACATGCCAATCCAATATGGCACATCAATAGTTTCCCACATCGTATACCAATGAGGGAATTATGCCTCATGGATGGGAGACAAGTTGCATAGAATGCTTCTATTTTCTTGAAAGCAAATACTTTATATTGCATATTGTTGATTGAGTCCATGCTTTATTTACATCAGTCACAATTTATTATTTGTGCATGTTTGGGATGGACTTATTGTGCGGTATCTAACACGATAGAGACTTGCGGGTGAACAGAACCATATTTCAGCTGTGACAATGCTAAAGAAGAATAGTTAATATGGTATGTGTGTAGCTAATACGAATATTTCATCATCTTACATCTTATTCATGTTCCTCATCAAATTGATATATTATTGAAAAGTTTGCTTAATGATAATGGACTATACAAATTTCATATTTGGACCACAAGATGATAGGATACAAGAGTTGAAGGTAAAAAAACCAAGTAAATAATGTATCCATGTATGCATATCTTTTATAATTTAAATAATGCTCCCTTCAAATATAACTGCGTGAAGTAGTGCTGCACGATTTGAATGTAAGGAACTTTATCATGAATGTCGTTGACATAAAGAACGATACACTTGCCTGAATGTTTGGACATTAAATAACGTAAGCAATTCACTACATCTTTTCATATCTTTTATATGTAATATACAATGGATTTATGATGTTTAACTATTTATTTTCCATTTTATAGAGTTTGCTTGCTTTCTCTTTACTTAACAAGTTAGAGATGAAGATAAGTCTTCTAGGAGAATGATGCGTCAGTTTTATTTTTAAATCTCCGTTAATATTTCTGTTTATTGCATGATGTCTTATTTATCAATTGGTTTGTTATTCTCCAAGATGGTTTGACAGTTATTTATGTATTAAGTATACTACGGAAAAATATTGTTTACTACCATTTTTGTATATATTATCATATGTGGTGCTTGTTTTATCATGCTTCACTAATATGATGCTTGCTTGTTCTATCATGCCTCATTAATATGATGCTTGATTTATTTACAAGTGTGAACATTTATGCTTTGCTTGATACATGATGATATAAGATAAAATTGATGTTCAATGTTCAGTTTAAGATCATCTAAACTAATAAACCACCAGTTAAAATTATCCTATATCCACCAAACAATTACCTGCTCCACAGTCATAACCTTAACTACGTCCACACCACAATATGCACCCAGAAATACACCATCCTAAAAACGTGCGCACCAGATTAACTCTCCTCCATTCTCTCTCCTTACTCAACCATATCTGACGGTCATCCTTCAATGGATCTGCAGTACCCCCTCCCGCGTCCCACACGCTCGCAGCTCGCATGCAGGTCGCGACGGTTCAGTTCACCGTGCACGTCGCTTCGTCTCCTGGGTAGACGCGGCCGCGGGTGACCTGAGACGCGGCGACGCAGCGGCAGGGGACCTGGACCGCGCGTTCCTCCTGGGCCAGACGCGTCGTCTACGAGCTCCTCGCGGCGTGGCGGCGCGACGCGGCGCGGACGCGCCAGACGCGGTGTGGCGTGCCGTAGGCGGCGCGGCGAGGCGGACGAGACGGACGTGGCGGACTTGCCTCTGCGCGGTGCGCGGCGCGCCCGCGGTAGACGCGGCGTGGTGCGGCGGGCCGGACGCGGCGGACCCGCCTCCGCGTGGTACGGGGCGCGCACGCGGTGGACGCGGTGCGGCGGCGCGGTGCGGCGGGGAGGACGCGGCGCGGTGGGGCGGACGCGGCGCGGCGGGGCGGACGAGACGCGGCGGACCCGCGTCCACGCGGTGCGGGGCGCGCACGCAGTGGACGCGGCACGGCGGCATGGTTCGGCGGGGAGGACGCCGCACGGCGGGGCGGACGCGGCGCACGCGGCGGGGGACCTCGACCGCGCGGGAGTGGCCGAGGCCATCAAGGTACAAGCGGCGGCGGTGTGAACTGTCAGTGCCCCCTCTGCTCCTCGCTTCATCTCCCTCTGCTCCTCACTTCATCTCCCTCTGCTCCTCACTCGCACTGACAGCCTGCAATTCAGCGCAAGCACCAGATCACAGCGTCACGTGGCAAGGAGAAGCTCGACGTCGACGAGGTGATCGGGCAGTGGGAGACCACGGACGCCGCCGCCGCGAGGTTCTCCGGCGAGCTGGACCCAAAGACGATGAGCAGCGCGGAACCCCCGTCAAAACTTAAGCTACCGCCGATGACCAGTGCGTTGGTGAGCTAGAACTTCACTGACAAATGGATGGGTGGTGTGTGTCTGATCGATGAGCAGGGAAAGTTTGCGGAGCTGTCGCCTGACAAGCCGAGGAAGCTGTCGCCTGATCGATGATCCTCCTAGGTAAACATGTTTGTAAACCCCTCTAAAATCATGTGTTTCGCATCTAAATTACGGGATAATTGTTGCGCTGGTTAGTTTCCTCTTCATACTTCCATCTCAGTGTGCAAGGTCTATGAATGAACACCAATTTTCAGCTTGTATTGCTGACATTTTAGAATTCAGATAAATAGCGAAGTTTACCTATGATTACATTTTACCTGTGAATCTAAGCATTTAATCTGGTTTGATAGAACATGTTTGGAACATTTCCGTCAGTGAATCAAGGGAATATAAAATGTCCTGCGAGCTTGCGTTTTTTGGATTATTGTTATGCTACCTAATTATTCTTGGGGCTAGCTAATTATATTCCCACAACTGGAAATGCAGTCCAATAATTTGTCTGTCCAATTGTCAAGCTCTGCTGATGTTTATCTAAAATTGATTTTGTTTTGGCATTGTAGTGAGGTTTACATAAATGCATTCTCAAAGGTGACTCTGCTCACCATTAGGCAAGTGAAGGCATGCAACATTGGGCAGCTTCTGAAAATATCTGGGATTGTGACTCACTGCTCAGGTGTGAAGAATGTTGCTCGTTCTCTGTCTGTTCATCTAAGAGGAGATCTGACTAAGCAAAATTGTAGCTTTCTTTCACTTTGAGCTGTTTTTCCTTTTTAATTGCTTTGCAGGAAAATTTCTTAATAAATCTTAATAAATTCTGCATATTTAATCTTTGTTGTCATATGAGAGGCTCAAAATCAAGATGCAAGTGCTAACCTTATTTGTTCCTTTGCAGTTATTTTACCTCTATCTGACGGAAGCTCAAAATCATGAGGGGCTCTGATGCTGTTCGAATAGGTATGTATAATGTGTAACAATAGATCTACAAATTCTGCATGTATTATGTGCATATGTTACAGCCTTGCAGGATGAATTTATTAATTCCCAAGCACTGATATCTGCAGTTAACTTATATACTATATGCAGTGGCTATATTATGTGCCATTTGGATGTCTTCAATTATTTGTAGTGACTGACCAAAATAATCTGATGTATATGTTTGGCTTTCATTCATGGATGGACTTTGTTGCCAGCAGCAACCCAATTATCCAAACAAAACATGTATGGCCATTCAAAAATTGGCTTTGAAAGCAGGGAACAAAACATGTATGGCCATTCAAAAATTCATTTGGTTGATTTCATGTGCATCCCTAAAATGCCGCCGTGGCGTTAGCACAGGCACTATACTAGTATTAGATAATATGTATCATCTTTATTTGGTACTTCGTTATTACAGGCACTTTACTTAATACTGCCAAACAGACGGCCTACCTAGCTAGGCCGTACGTCGCTGAGGTCGCTGTTGCATGTTGGGCACATGGAAATTATTGGAACAAGACTGCCAGCTCGACGTCCTTGGAAGGGGAAAAATCACGTACAGTGCATGCATATGTACGTCAAAGATCACGAAAAGCTAACTGGTGACGTATGACTAACGAAAACTGTACTAGATCCAGTACATCTCCAGTCCAGGAGGGAGCTCGATGATTCTCGCGACTCACTGAGACACCGACCGTCCTGACTGGACACTGGAAGTTGAGCTCAGGGAAGTTAGTTAAAACGTGCCTCCTAATTAAACCCAGAGTTGAGAAGCCATTTCCAAAAGTAATTCGCAACCAAGACAGGTCGAGTGCTACTTTTCTGGCTCATTATTTTGTCAACGTTCTACACTCCACTGCAGAGTGCAGACAGCAGTATAGTACAATATAAATAACTGCGGTTTTATAGTACTGTCTATATCATATATTTAGAGAGTACTAAAAATAGTTTCTATAATATATTATTTTTGTATATTTCTATAAACAGTTTCTCTATGATATAATGTGTCTTTTGTGGTACAGTTAACTATGCATAAGAGATAGCCTAATTATCTACACTTTCTCTCTCTCTTTCATATCATCTCATATTTTACATGGTAAGATATACAGACAGCTGATCTCATATTATTGTGCACGGTCTAATGTTTTAAGAAAAATCAAATAGCATGCATGCTTGACCCCGTGGAACGCATGACGCTGACTGGACGGGCGACGAAAGCACAATTCCATGGCCCTTTTTCACCGGAGAGGGGTCATGAACAGTGGCCCTTGGTGTGCCACCACCCAGCACACCGCCACTTCAGCTCCACTATGCACTGCGTCCTTTTCACCCTTATCTCCAGTCGCAACTAACACACTGCAACAGGATGCTGATAAGGGAAGGAAACAAGGTAGGTACATAGGTGTACTACGTGTACTGTTTATATCCAAGTAAGTATTTAGTAAGGTTTTCGGTGAGGACATCGATCTCTTTGCACGTATTGCGTAAGTTCATGCGCTACTCCTTTTTCTGTATTTTTACTGAATTTATGCTATTTATTTGTATTTTATCGATTTAATTATCAGGGGTGTCCCCACAAAAGTGGTATAAGAGCACAGCTTGACCGCAGATGAGACCCTACGATGTTTTAGTTAAAATTTGCAGAATAAATTATTTTCAAGCTAAGAAACTTTTGACAATACTATGAAAGATGTTGCTGTCCTTATCTTTTCTATTCAATCTAAACTTTCTTGATGATATCTTCCCTATCTTAGTTTCCTTTTGATTGGTTTATTTTTAAAAGGGTTTTCTTTTACATCGTCTAAACTTCAAATCTTGTTTTCGTATAGATATCTTTGATAGTGTACGCGTTCCCAGAGCATAAGAAGAATTGGCCTTAGCTCTTGAAGGAGATGTTGCATTTTCTGGGATGCAAGACTTTTTTATCTAAGGCCCTACTCCTTTCGGCTTGAGATTCTGATTTATTTTTCATTATTTCTAAATTTCGTCTTTTTCTAACTTTTTGGTTTTTTTAGATTTTTTTGCTGGTTCTTTTTTCCGTATTCGTTTGCATTATCCATAATGAGCTAACATGTTTTTCTATTTTTAAATTTTTAAATTTAGTTATGCCAAATAAGCCACCATCAGTTACAGTATAATTTTAGCCAGTTGCAGTGCAATTTCAGCCATAAACCAGCTTATTTAAGCCAGATTACCAAGAAGAAGCACAACTGGTCAATGGACAAGTGTTTGGTTACCGAGTGTCAGTTTCAATAAGCATCCTCGAAGAGGAAGGAGATGAACCACCGTGTTGGGTGTTTATTTAGGTTTTTGCTGTTGGTTTTTGGATTTGGATTATGAATAATAATAGTTTGTAGAGAGAGGCACTAGTGTACGATTTTGGTTGATATAAATAAAATCACTACAGCTTGTACTACAGAGTCTACAATCTAGCAGACCCTGCCTTAAAAAGACACTCCGTTTAAAAGATAGCTACTGTAGAAAAACTATTTAATATAAAAAATAGCTTCTTATATAAGCTAAAGCGAACAGGGTCCTGGAATATACAGGATGTTAGCACACGTCCGTACGTCCAGTGCTGGCCGCATATACCATGCCGTGTGTCCGCTACGGGCCCACACGCGCCATGCGTCATATGCCCACGCCCCTGACCCGTACGCGCCCGTGCCCCGGTCCCCAGGTCTTAAATGGGCTGCGCACCCCACGCATCTGAGCCCACGGGCTGCCCGCAAGCAAGCCCTTTAAGCAATAACCTTATAAGTGGTATTGGGCCTTCTCCCCCCAAAAGACTAGTCCAATGGGTGGGGGCTCCCTCACACTTATAAGTTGTGCTTGCTCCTCTCCCACAATCCATGTGGGACTATTTTCCCAACAATCTCCCCCTCACACATGGATTGTGCACACCGCACTTCTGGGAGATGTTGGGTGCCTGGCTCTGATACCAATTGTTGGAACCGATCTACGAGCTCGGCTTTGATCGGGTGAAGACTCCAGCAAAACAGCTCTGCGCTCGAGATAACTCTAGCAAAACACAGCAGAGCGCGATGATTACTTGGGACACAAAACTCATACACGAGACAAGTTTAGGCGCTGCCTGATCCTTTTATTGATTGCAAGCTGCCTTGTTCTGATCAATGTAATACTGCAAGGCACTGCTTGATCGGATGATTACAAGAGGCGCTGCCTCCATGCTTATATAGGATATAATATGCATGAGACTCGGACACAAGTTACAGACCGTGTGAGAATACGACTCGGGTATACGTATACGTTATGTATTCCTAAAAGACTCCTAACCAAACTTTGAAACGGACTCTGACTTCTAAAATAGCACGGCAGCCGACTCGAATACGTAAAACTAAAATGCAAACTACTAAGAAATACTTAGTCAAGATTAAAGCTAACAATCTCCCCCTTAATCTTGACTTGCTTAGAGTAGCGCTGGTTCTTCGTCGGCATCTGCCTCGATGAGATGTGTCTGCGCTTTCTCCCTCTTGTTGGGTTTCTGACATTCTGAAGCAAAATGTCCATAATCATTACAATTAAAACACCTTACTTTTGCCTTATCAATTCGTCGGTATCGACGTCCACTGCCACCATCAAAACCACCTGAGGAGCTTTCATACTTTGTCGATCGGGCCTTCCACTCTGCGCGCGTCAGGAGCAAGTGCTCATCGTCTCTGTCGTTGTTGCCATAGCGACGTTCTCCCTCTTCATGCGTCTTCAAGCGCCCGATTAGTTCTTCGATCGACATATTTTTTATGTCACCGAATTGCTCAATTGTGGTGACGACGGGACAGAACTTCTTAGGCACTGCACGAAGAAACTTCCGCACGATGTAGGCCTCTTCCATCTTTTCGCCTAGACCTCGTATCTTGCTGACGATTGTCGTCAACCTCATCGCGAAGTCATCAATCTGTTCGGTGTCCCTCATGCGCAAGTTTTCAAACTCGCTTATGAGGTTTTGTACACGCGCCTCCTTGACGCGATCGGCACCGAGATGCATCACCTTCAGAGTATTCCAGGCCTCCTTTGCGGTCTCCTTCTCAGCTAGGACCAGTAGCATGTCTTCCGGCACCGCGAGGAAGATTGCCGCGAGCGCCATTTGATCTTGCCGCTCATTCACCTCTTCATCCACGACTGCGGTCCACACGCCCTGAGCGCGCATGAACACCTTCATCTTCACGGCCCACGTCGTGTAGTTGCTCCTCGTGAGCATGGGATACGGGAGGGAGATGCTGCCCTCACGCGCCGACGCCTTTGGCACGTTCCCATCGCCAATCTTCAGAACGCCCCCATCGGTGTTGACGTTTTCCAACGAGCTCGAAGACGACATAGATGACGGTGTACACGAACCTTGCTCTGATACCACTGTTAGCACACATCCGTACGTCCAGTGCTGGCCGCATATACCATGCCGTGTGTCCGCTACGGGCCCACATGCGCCATGCGTCATATGCCCACGCCCCTGACCCGTACGCGCCCGTGCCCCGGTCCCCAAGTCTTAAATGGGCTGCGCACCCCACGCATCTGAGCCTACGGGCTGCCCGCAAGCAAGCCCTTTAAGCAGCAACCTTATAAGTGGTATTGGGCCTTCTCCCCTCAAAAGACTAGTCTAATGGGTGGGGGCTCCCTCACACTTATAAGTTGTGCTTGCTCCTCTCCCACAATCCATATGGGACTATTTTCCCAACAGGATTGAAGAATCGGACGCTAGACGAGACGTTGCGCAGCTAGCAGTCCAATATGTTTATCGGCGCTACCGCTGTAAATTGGAAGGTTCCCCTCTTGAGTTCATCCCGCTGACAGATGGAGTAGTTCAAGTGGTACTATCCCAGTAATTTGGGTGCTGACCGAGAATATCTCCCGGTCAGATGGGAGCAGTTCATCCCGTTGACACAGTGCCTCCACCATATATTTGGATGCTGACCGAGAAGTATATATGCCACATGGGCACAATGCAGGATCATTATGACTCCCCAAGATGTTTGTTCAAGACCCAGGTTAGAAGGAAGAAAGCTCCGCGTAGCTACAGGAACCGCCATGGATACGGGAAGGCAGGAATTAAGACAAGGAGCAGAACTCGACGCGACAAGGAATGGTCAAAAGAGAACACGACCTGCTACCACTGCAGACAAACAGGTCACAGCCGCCCTCATTGGTCGTTAAGGTACCTTTAGTGTTCCCCTAGGCGCTAATCGGGCGGCAGACCGGCGCCTAGCGCCTAATCGGACTGGGCGGGTGTCTAGGCGGGCTGGATGGCCGTCTAGGCAGGCAAAATCGGCTAGGCGGCAAAGGGGAGAGGTTGGCGCCTAGCGTCTAGGCGGCCGCCTAAGGGAACACTAGGTACCTTCCTAAACAAATGGCCCAGGAGCAAGAAGGAATCATCAAGCAACATCCTCAAGCTCTGCCGCCAACGCCAATATCAGTAAGAAGAGGAAGCGTAACGCTGTAGATTAGTATAGGATCAATAGAAGAAGACCTGGGATCTTGCAACATGTGAGGAGAGGATAACGCTGTAGATCAGTTAGGATGGTTAGTTTCAAAAGCCCATCTAATCCTCTTTTGTGCAGTTTGTAGTTTCCCCTCAAGTAGACGACGTATAATTATTTATTGAAATAAAAACCGGTGTTTCTATTTGCAGTTGTAACTTTGAACCAAACAGGTTGTACAACTAACGAAAAACTAATTTTATTTTGAAAACCTTGTGCCTATATATCATCCTTGTCAAATTTCCTGCGAACCCTCTTCACTCTTTTATTTCCATCTTCCCTAAATCTTTTCTTCTCTTACGGTTATTCTCTCTGTTCTCACCCCCAAAAGAGGTCGATCGGCACTCAGAGCGAGGGCGAGATTCCTTTAAGGGATAGATTGGTAACGGCCAAAAACCACTCCATAAGTTTTTTTCCTGGTATTTTTCCTGGATTTTACTAAATTTTATGCTATTTATTTGCATTTCATCAATTTTATTCTGTACCGGAATATCAGGGGTGTCTCCACACAGGTCAAGGTGCAGGGGAATCGAGAACCGGATATAGGGAACGCGGCGCCATGTATCAATTAATCGCAGACAATCCAATGGGTCACAATATGTTGACGTTTCCGTAAAATATTTTCTTCCCCTGGATCCAAAAGTCGTCCGAGTTTGACAACAACCCTCCTTAAAGGAAGAGTGCAAACTTAGTCCTAGTTTAAAGTATTATAGCTTTTGATTTTTTAGCTGAAATTATATTATAACAACTGTTAGTTTTTTCTAAATTATTTAGTTAAATGAAAATAGAAATAAAAAACACCGTTAGATCTCCACAGATAATGCAAATAAAAAGTAGAAAAAAGAAAAAACGGTGTTAAAAGCCAACGTATTTCAAAAGATTTTTTAGCTTCGAAAACCAGAAGCCATCACAAATTGAAACGAGACCTTAAGGTGCAGCTCAAGTCAATAAATATGGGATGTACAATACGAGTGAATAATGTAAAAAAAAGCATAATGCCTGATCTTAGGGAAATTATGCAAGGCTGACGATCTTTTTCTTTCTGGGTACTTACCTGTCGATATTGATGTCCATCATCTACCAGTCGATTGGGAGTGATCATTTGAGCTTTTTTTTATGGCTTTTGGCTGAAAAGCACTGTAGCTAGCTGAAAAAACACTGTAACTGACAGATGCTTATTTAGCATAATTAAATTTTAAAAAAATTAAAAAATATAAAAAATATGTTAACCCATTACGTATAATACAAACAAATACGGGGAAAAAAGAACCGGCAAAAAACCTCAACAAAAAAGCCAAAAGTTCAGAAAAAAAAAAGACGAAATTTATGAATAGTGAAAAATAAGCCAGAAGCTGAAGCTGTTTTGATCACCACCATAGTTTAAGAACTGACAGAAAACTGTGCTTAAAAGAAATAGACCTATGGTATGAGATGCACGTGCTCGAGCTACGGTGAGCCCGAAATTTTTCTATTTTAGCCTTTTTTTTGAAAAATATTCACATTTAGACCCCTGGTAGTTTTAATTCCGTTTTTGGACCCGGAGCTCGGCGCCGTGGGTCACGGCGCCGAGGTAACACGTCTCGGCGCCGTGGACCACGGCGCCGAGCTGCGAGCCCCGCGCCAGCGTAGCGGCCGGCGTGGCGCCGAGGTGGCAAGATCTCGGCGCCGTGACTTGTGGCGCCGAGCTCGGCGCCGTGACTCGTGGCGCCGACCTCGGCGCCGTGAGTCGTGGCGCCGAGCATGTGGCTTCTGAAGCAGCACCGAGCACGCGGGCTTCGTTCATTCGCATCCTCCTCCCTCTGTCCCCGCCGCTGTTTAGAGTTTGCACCGATCAGCCTTTTTTTCGCAAAATGAATTATTAGTTGTATTTTGCATTTGGATTATTTAATGATAGTAATATTATGTAATATAGTTAGTTATTTATTTATAGAGAGCAAAAAATACGACGTATGTTTTGAAAATTCGTTATGTATTGCAGATGATACATGTAGGAAAATTCGTGTAGATTTTTTTAAAAACATTATGGTACGTTGGTAATGGTTTTTGAAAAATAAAATTATGCAGGCCGTGACGAACGAGTTTTGTGTGAAGTTCTGCGGGCCGTGAGATGCTGCGGGCAAGACAGAGGGGAGGCGACATGTGGCATACAAGCAACTCTCCTCTTCAGTTGTTACTACACACTTGGGGAAATAATTACTGGGATGATTCTGGGTCAATCCCATCCCCTCTGTTTGTGGATTGATGAACGAGTTATGTGTGAAGTAACGATTAGTGTATTTGTGATTTTTGTACAATGCTGACCGTGAAAAATATGTTGAACTGGCAATAACATTTTTTGATCATGTTATGTTGTTGTATTGGAAGGATTTTTTTGAATTATTTTGTATGACAACTGTGATAGGAACAATTGGACGAAAGGAGGGGAAGTGATAATAAGACACGTGGGAATCATTGCATGCGAAAAGCCCAGATAATAAGCTTATGAAGTTGGGACGAACATGGCGCGTACAATTTTATTACATGCTAGCATGATATCCGACTAATCTACCCAACTGCTCGTACGACCTCTCGTGTGGACCGAGTCTATTACATCTTGTCTACTGGGTGTAGCGTGGTTGTTTCCCCTTTCTGTCGCGCCCTGAAGATGGCTCCGCTGCATCCTTCTTCCTGTCACTCTTGGTCTTGAGAGCCGCCTCACGAGCTTGAAGCTCTTCCTCCTGACGCTTGATGGCTGCTTCACGCAGACTTAACTTCTCCTTCCTCCTTTGCAGCTCATCCTCCTTGCCCTGCAGACGGATTTGGTCCACCCTCACGCGGCGCTCTTGCTCAAGCCGCATCTGTCGTTCCACCTCGCGAGCCTGAGTCATCTTGACACAGTATTGTCCTTTGTTTTCCACCTCCACTGCCCGGTTATTTGGCCATGCCGGCGGCACTCGATCCACCCATTCCATGAACCCGCAAGCCTATGTGTGGCATGGTAGATGTCATGGATCAAGTTGAAAAACGATAACGGAAAAGAAATGGTTTAGTTATGGTCGTTACCACGAAGTCGTCATCCAGGTCAGGACACTTGAAGAACCTACGGCCGTATTTGGCTCGTTGTACTCGATCAGTCCAGACTCCCAACATCGTCCTAAAGCCGCAATGGCACTTCGGGCGCTCATGCCACTCCGGCACTCCAAATGGGTTGGACTTCCAGGAAGACATTGTTGTGTGGTAGTATTGTGATGTCTTGAGGAGGAGATGTGGTATGGAAGACATATGAGGCCTTCATATAGGCAGGTTATCGGTGCAGTGGGCATAGTCCATGGAGAGGATCTTTTCGCTCTTACTGGATTCAAGTGTAGCAATAAATGGTCCTATGTAGGCTTTTCAGAGACTATAGTCTCGTAATAAATTCATAGTTCGTAGCCTTTTCAAAGACCTACACCCCTATATGTGTACAGGCCTACAGGCCTACTCCTGTAAAGGCTAAAGACCTGCGCCCCTATATGTGTACAGGCCTACAGGCCTACTCCTGTAAAGGCTAAAGGCCTATTCCGTCACTGCGCAAAGCTGACATATGCTGCCCCGTTTTGTCATGTCACTGAGCAAAATCTGAACTCTTTTGTCATGTCACTGAGCAAAACTGCCCTCTGTTGTCATCTCACTGAGCAAAAGCTGACCTCTTGTGTCATGTCCCTGAGCAAAGCTGGGGCGTGTTGTCATGTTCCTGAGCAAAAGCCTCTTTTTTTGGTGGTCACTGCATTAAACTGCCCCGTTTTGCTATAAGTAGCACGGTTGGGGTCCTATGACATTGTGAATCGAACAAAGTAGTACCCTCTCTTTCGTGGTGAAACATACCATGTCTGAAGCCGAGGGGCCAGTGGGATTTGGGTCACCGAAGGATGACATTCCCTTAGAAACGAGGGATATGTTCGGTCCGCAGTACCGATTGATACCAAGCCGGCGTGCTCAACCACCGTGGCCGAAATGCAGACACAATGAGTACGCGGTTGTCCAGATCTTGGATTCCCCGAACGATGGCGGGCGACGTTTCTTCCGATGCTCGCGCTCCGGGGTACAAATTAGTAATGTTTCATTTTTTATTGCTTATGGACCCTCGAAGTTTACCGTACTTTTTTGTGCAGATGGCCAAATGCGACTTCTCCCGCTGGATCGACCCTCCTCATGAACGGTATGTTGATCGTTATGTGGATACATTATGGGCTCGAATTTGGGACTTGGAGTACCGAATGGAGAATCTCACTGAGGAGAACAACGACCTCCGCGAACAGCTGCAACGCGAGAGGGGCAACGAGGAGGTCGTGAATATAGGAAGCTCTTATGATCCCACATGTTGCTGCGCGAACCCGAGCTGCATATGTGCATGCCACTACCACGACGGCCAGCCACGTCCGAGGCGGCCCCCTCAGCAATTCTCCATGTGGGTGCCACGAGGCTCGTTTGGCATTTAGGTAACGAGGGTTATGGCATTCAGCAATTCTCCATGTTGATGTGTTGATGATGTGGCAGTACGACTGTTGTGTTGAATTAAATTATTAGGTGTACTACTTGTGATTATTGTTATCCTCAAGTTGTAGTGCTGGAGGTTCTGCTCGTGTGTGTTGGTAATATTTTATGCTATCGTGTCGTCAAGCTATTTAGGTAATGTTTTATGCTATGTTGTCGTCAAGCTATGTTGTAAAAGTTTTATGCTATGTTGTTTTGTTCGTTGGTGTGTTGGTTGGTTGGTTGTATGCTGTCGTAATAAAAAAACTTAGAGCAACCCTTTTATACTGCAAACCATCTGTGAACATCAAACCATCAAGCACTTGAAAAACCTCACAAAAATTACAAAAGCACAATGAATATAACATAAACACATGTATACAACAACTAGCTCATTACAAACACATCTCAGTCCAACCACTTACCAAGTGCCTCCTAGCTCATTACAAAATATATACAACGACTTTTAAGCCCAACCACAAGCATACACGGCCGTATCACTGCCTCCTAGCCTTACCCTTACCCTTACCAAGGGCGTCGGTGCCTGGAGTGTAACGGCTAGGCTCGCGGCGGCGTCTGCGTCGTACGGGCTGTGTAGGCTGAGTCGAAGGAGCGTCTACGAGCTGAGACGGGCCTATCTCATCGTAAGTCTGCTCCACCTCGTCGTCGTCCTCGTCCTCACCGCCCTGGGACGGGAAAGTGTCGCTCCTCGTGGGGGACGAGCTCTGTCCCGTGTACGACCCTCGCCGCGTCGGGTCTGCAAGTCGTGTCGAAGGCACGTCTACGTCCCTCGCCGCGCCTGTGCTGCAACCACAACGAGCAGCCGCACGACGTCGCCGACATGCGAGCCTCTGCATTCCAACATTTTGTTAACCAACAAGACACGAAGATATTATGTACTAATTTTGTGAGTGGCTTTGTCGAAGCTTACCTCCAGGAAGGTACGCATCCTGACGTCGTCGCCGACTGTCCTGGACATACGCTCTATGTCCTGTACGGACTGGCTCAGGGTTTTGCCCTGCAAACAAACAAAAGAATGGATAATTTGCTACATGTCAGGGGTATTTAGGTCTATTGAAAAATAAGCAATGAGATTGAACATTACCACACGGTCCAGGACTGGTGCTATCTCCACCTGCGTCCTAAGGCGAGTCGACTGGTCGTAGGGCGTGTCATCGTCGTCGGAGGACGCAATGTCGGCGTAGTCATCTTGAGTCCATTGGCCCTTAAGCTTGGACCGCGTCGCACGCTGGTACCAAACTTGGTACCGCCGGAACTGCTCGTTGCTGTGCGGGTCGTTGTTGTCGTCCACGTGGTCCTGGGAGTGTCCCCACTCCTCAACGTACACGTGGTGGTGCTGCTCGAAGTCTGTGACCTTCTTCTGTCGCTGACGATCAAATCTGCATGACGTAAATCAAAAGTTAACATTAGTAGAAACACCGTGCAATTGGAATCCAAGGTTAGAATTGAAATTGCATGGAACTGACTTGTGCAAGGCCACAGACGTGGAGATCGGCGCTACTGGCCACAACTGCCTCATACCAAACTGGCGTGCAACTCGATGTGGCAGGTGATACTCAACAGCATAGAAACAGATAAGGGGGCACCTCATCCTGTAGAGGGCCTCGTCTATGCTGCACAGTGCGCTGAACTGAATGTCCACCACCTCTTCCTCGGCATACGGCTCCCACTTAACCTGCATAGCAACAATTTACTTGTAAGGTACAGGACTAACAAATAAAATCACGGTACCACATGTAATTAACTTACACTGGAGGCCGTGAGCGCATCTAGCTCGTTTATGTACTCTACGTACGCCCGCTTCTTCCTGGCGTACGGAACTGAGACCTGGTCCCAAAGATATGCAACTGTCGGACGTCGACGAACTGGAACCTCTGGGAACCATGGACGACCAGGCAAAACCGTAGGACGACCAACCGGTAGACGACACCACATCCACAGCTGGAGGAGGTACAGGCAACCACCTAATGTCGAGTTCGCCGAACTCCGACGACACGCCTCGCAGAGGTGGCGGTAAAGGAACGCCAACACCCCGGAAGCCCAGCTGTACTGCCCCGCCGTGTCCCAGTCCGTGAGGCAGTGGATGTACATCCACGAAGCGCTGTCTCCCGTTCCGTCGGGGAAGAGAACGCAGCCAAACAAGTGCAGGATCCATGCTCTGCAATTATATGTAAAATGATTTTAGATCAAACTATGTCAATTTTACAAAAAGCTCGATAAGACGACGAGTTGGCTCGATATCCACACCTACCTGCAGTGGTAGGCAACTGTCTGCTCGTCCGCACCCTCAGGACACGCTGCAAAAGTCTGCCGGAGCCAGCTGATAGGAACACCAGAACTGCGATGGCCTGCCTCAGGAGGAAGCTCTCTCCCGAGGAAGGCCTCTACTCGGGCTCTCCAACCTGCAGGCACGCACGGCCCGATAACCGGACGGCCGTGAATGGCGACACCAAGTATCTTCTGAGTGTCCTGGAGCGTAATAGTCATCTCCCCGAAAGGGAGGTGGAAGCTGTGAGTCTCCGGTCTCCACCTACATGATACAAAAAAGAGGACTACATGTCAGAGAATTTGAGGCGCAAATAGCCGATAAACAATGAACATGCAAGTTGCAATGGTTCATCACTTAACCTGTCAACCAGTGCAGTGATGGCGGGGGGGTTGAAGGTGGGCAACCCACGGCGAACCTGGTAAGAGATGGCGTCTAGGCCAGCCCTCTCCAGGAAGGGAGTGTACCGCTCGTCGTACTGCATGTCCAGGAACCCGTCATGGGTTCGAGGACGAAGGATGGGCAGCTCCTGTATAGAATACACCAATTTTTTAGTTAATGCATCAATATAAACTCAAATTGTACAGGAAGTGATGAAGGCAATACCCTCCCCTCCGCGGTGAGCCGTCCTCTGTGGCTCTCCTCGTAGTACGGGTCTAGCAGGTGGAATTGCGCCATCCTAAAAAAAACTTTGAATTTGTCAGTCCAACATACAAGTAAACAAAATATTGAACATGCATACAATATGGAATGAATAAGAAATTAAACAAGAAACATAGCAAATTACATATGAAAAAACAACTACACGAACTATGAAACATAACGAATAACAAGCACTCGCACCTGACTAAGTGGCCAATGGCATGTGCGTGAATTGTGGCCAAGTCTACCACATCTGCTACATTGGTTCTGCTCGGGGTTAGTAAGAAAGGGGGTTGATCTCCCTCGCCTCGTTCTTCCTGGAAGCTGATCCATAACCATCTTGTGTCTCGTCCTTTTCCTGGTTCCACGTTTGTTCCAACGGCTACCCGGATCCGCAATGTATTTGGGCCCGGTGTACGGTGGCCACTCTCCCTCATCCCGGTAAGGCTCGAAACGGGGAGACCACGTAAGCACAAGGTTGTCAACACTGAACTCCCGAGGTATCTTGCTCTCGTAGTCAAAGTTGCGATGCCTCGCTGCTGCCACATAATGAGAACATGGAAAGTGGTACTGCCTCGGTTTACCACATGTGCATGAGAAATCAATAAGGACAACTTTATGCTTCCTCGTCGGCCGGAGCTCTCCATCGGTCGTTGTACCACCCCTTTCTACAACCTCATAACTGCCCGTGGCGTTGTCAAAACAATGTACCTCATGTGCCTCAGCCCTAGCCTTTGCCTTTTCAAGGTGGCGCTTCGGTTTTGGCGCCCATCTCACTTGTTTACTTTGTAGCGCCATTGCATGTGCGTGTCTTTCATTGAACCAGGCAACAAGCTTGTAAAAGGTGAAGGATACGATAGCATTGACGGGCATACCACGTATACCCCTAAGCAAACTATTGAAGGATTCGGCCATGTTGCTTGTCTGAAACTCGTACCTCCAGCCACCGTCGTCATGAGCCCTTGTCCATTTGTCGACATCTCTCATCAATCCCGTCAACCACTGTCTACCTTCTGCGTTTGTTGCAGTATTAAGCTGCTCCAACTTCTCCTGGAATAACTTCACCTCAAGCATTCGAGCGACCTCCTCGAACAGAGGAAAGTTATCCTTCGCACCATCCTTACGGAGTAGATTCTCGGCAAGATGCCGAGTGCACCAACGGTGGTGCAAAGCTGCATACCCCGGTATCTGCTCCTGTACGGCAGAAAGTATGCCCTGGTGCCTATCAGAAATGACACAAACCTCCCTAGCAAGGCCGACCACGTGCCTCCGAACGAGCCGCAAGAACCATCCCCAGCTGTCTTTGTTCTCCCTCTCAACCAAAGCAAACGCCAAAGGAACCAACGCGTTGTCTGCGTCACAGGAAATGGCTATCAGAAGTGTGCCCTGGTACTTGCCAAGAAGAAACGTACCGTCAATAGCGAAGACGGGACGACAATGCCGAAAGGCCTCGATGGACTGAGCAAAGCACCAGAAAGCACGGAAGAATATCTGCATCCCATCTTGAGTCCATTCGTTTGGTTTCGGGACGTACTCATAATGCATGCCTGGATTAACCGCTTTGATTGCATTGAAGAGTGCTGGCAACTGCAAGTACCCATCTTCCCAGTCCCCATATATCATCTTCCAGATGCGTTGCTTTGCCCTCCATGCTTTTCCATACCTTATCTCGTATCCAAATTTCTCCTTAACAATCCCAGCAAGTGTCTTCACCTTCATATTGGGTTCTCCCTTTACTATGTGACACAGTGACTTGGCAATAATGGTAGAGGTCAACTGCCGATGCTTCTGTTTGAGCTCTGCTTCGGCACAAGCGTGTGGGCCAACGATTTTTGTGATCTTGAACTTTCCAGTGACCTTCTGTTTGCTAGCACAAACCCTCCATTCACATGTCTCCTTCTCGCACACAACTGTGTACCTCCGCTCCACATAAGAATGTCTCACCTTGAATGGCCTTTTACGGATCACTGAATACTCCTGCAGCCACCTTTTCAATGCAGACAAGTCCTCAAACACCATGCCCTTCTCAATTGTCATGCTTGACCCGGCCTCAGGAGCATCTAGCAACTCGTCATCCCTTCCTTCTGCATAAGCCCCATGAGAATGCCTAAGATCGCTGAATTCATGAACTGATGGATCCCGGCCAGGGCAATAACGCCTGATCAGCTCAATATCACTTTCGGTCAGCTCTCCAAAAGGGCGGTCATCATCAGAATCAACGGCCCTTGCGATCTCGTAAGGCTCCAGATCATCCACAATTTGAACATCCACACTGTTGGAGTCCCTGCAGACTTCTTCAACGTTGCCAGATGGAGCAACGGGAGGAACACCCACATTATCAGGAACGTTGTCTCCTGCATCATAAGCACAAAAACGATGGATTGAGACCACAAAGGGCAATGACGGGAAAAGGCTAAAGTGTTGCTCGACACTTACTGGGATGATTCTGGGTCAATCCCATCTCCTGAGGGGCCGCCACGACATCATCAGTCCGACATTCAACTCGAATTGGTTGAGAAATCTGAACCTCGTTCGGGGCAGATAGAGCATCGGGCACCTCAGGCACTTCTTCCACATCCACCGCAAGATCCGGTAACGGAGGGTCAAAGGGTGCCTGATCACCTAGTTCTGGTGAATAACCGTGAGGGGTGGGATCAATGGACACCTTCCGCACAACAACGTCCAAACATTTTAACTCATTCCTCATAACCAATTTGACATATTTGTCCCACTCATCCTCTGAACCAATTAAGATCAACCGCCTGAGAACTAGGTCTTTCGAACCGAAGTGAAGTAACCCCTCAACTGTGATGCTCTCCTCGTTTGCATGACAATGTAGCTTCTCCCGAGCCCTAGCAACCAACTCACTAAACGACGGCCGATCACCGAATATCAGAGGCACCCTTTGCATTTCAACAAATTGAACATTTCCATAATCATCACTTGTCACACTGCCTCCATGATATAGGGTCACTAGGTTGTCCATCTAGTTCATACAGAAAACCAAACTAATAAGAACCTTTAATTGAAATCGGATACTACATAGTAACTAATAAGTACCTAGTCACTAACTAAATGCTACCTTTATTCGAAATTGATGCTAATTAACTAACTAAATTGCATAGTCAATTGCATACCCAAAGATAAACAATTCTTTTGTTCGTGATTTGCTTGACTCGTTGTGGCAAACATTTCTATAGCACTAACTAAATTGCATAGTCAATTGCATAGTCAATTACATCACAGCAACACAACACATTTCTATAGCACTAGTCCTCTGGCCGCAAAATAATCAACTTGACTTATAACGAGCCATATCCCGACTCCAATACGCCACACAATCCTTCCATTCTACGGCACCATTGCCCAAGCGACAGTGATAAATAAGGGATAAACAGCCTACTCGACATTCATAGCACCACACATCAGCCCACTCAACATCACACCCTCACAAACTAGCTAAAAAATATCCTCGACATCACATCTGAGCGCCAACAACGAACATTTTGGAGGAGAAGTCCTCACCTTGAGGCACTTGTAGCGGTCGCTGGGGCCTCTCGACAGCAGCGGCGGGGAGGACGGCCGGGCGGGAAGCACGTCGGATGGGCGGCCGGCCGAGGACGCGCGTGCGGGGAGGGGAGGCCGAGGCGGAGACGCGGGGAGGCAGGAGGCCGGGCGGCACCAGGGGGCGGCGGCCGGAGACGCGGGGAGGCGGCCGGAGGCCGGGCGGCTCCGGGGCAGCGGTCGGGCGCAGACGCGGGGAGGCGGGAGGCCGGGCGCAGACGCGGGCGGGCGGAGACACGGGGAGGCGGCACCACGGGGCGGCGGCGGGGAGGCGGGCGGCCGCGGCGTGGAGGACGTCGGACGGGCGGCCGAGGCGGTCGAGGAGGGGTGGCGGGCGTCCGCGGCGGGGAGGACGCCCGTGCGGGGAGGGGAGGCGCGCGGGCGGCCGCGGCGGGGACGACGGGCGGCAGCGGCGGTCGACGAGGGGAGGCCGGCGGCCGCGGCGGGGAGGACGCGAGTGCGGGGAGGGGACGGGAGGCGGCGGCGGGCGAGTTGCGAATGAACGAAGCCCGCGTGCTCGGTGCCGTTTCAGAAGCCGCATGCTCGGCGCCAAGATCCACGGCGCCGAGCTCGGCGCCACGAGTCACGGCGCCGAGCTCGGCGCCACGAGTCACGGCGCCGAGCTCCCTGCCACGTCACGGCGCCGAGCTCCCTACCACGTCGGCGCCACGCCGGCCGCTACGCTGGCGCGGGGCTCGCAACTCGGCGCCGTGGTCCACGGCGCCGAGACGTGTTACCTCGGCGCCGTGACCCACGGCGCCGAGCTCTGGGTCCAAAAACGGAATTAAAACTACCAGTGGTCTAAATGTGAATATTTTTCAAAAAAAGGGCTAAAATACAAAAAATTCGGTACGGTGAGCACCCCCACTAGTGAACGGTGAAACGGTGGTGGCTGGATTTCTTCCAGAAAACGAGAGGAAACCAAAAGAGCTAAATAGATTAGTAATACAAAACTGGTTGATAATACGCGTAGAATCACCGTCACATCGATCGCAAGTGGGCCTGGTGCTTTCATCGCGTCCAGCCATGCCGTTTCTCCCTCAAGTCTGGAGCCATGCTGTAGGGTTGGTCCAAACCTACGTGCTCGTGGTCGCGTCTTGTCAAAATGGCGTTCGTCGCTTTCACTTACTGCCTGCCCACGCCTCTGCATGAGTCGTTCCTAGATACTACTAGTCCAATTATGCAAGTACTGCACAAAACAAGAATGGAAACTAACACAAGAAACTGAAACTCTGCGTAATCTTTAAGGGAGAGTGAATGACAGGGATTGACCAAGATTTAGAGAGTACTCTAAGGGGAAAAAACTATGTTTAACAAATCCAAAGCAGGTCGTTCTTTCTTTGTATAACTGTACTTCAGCATGGTAGGTTGAGCCGCTTTCCCATCAAATTTCTGTCCTAGAGCCAAATAATGTGTGCAATGCAATTGTCCTGTCTGCTCCGATAGATAAATTATTACTTCTTTACATTTCATTCTCTGCTTGGTCGCTATCATGGAACAATATATGTTCTTATTTATTCAGAGAAATACAAAGGTTTTCCCACATCAATCATGATTCGTGAACACAAACTAATGAAACGAACAAGGTTTATACGTGCAAGATTTTTTAAAAAAAATATGTAGCTCTCTGCCAATAACTCAACCACTAACCATCTCGTGACACCCACCATATCCAACATTCGCTGCAAAAATGCCACAAATGCTCTAAGAATAAAAAAACTCCATGACATGAATCAGAAGTAGCAGCACCAGATCTCAGTAACAAGAAGAGGAAAAGAGAGTAAGAAATAGAAGGAATTTTTTTTCAAGCCCAAAGAGTCTCTTATTGAGCTTCTGCTGCTGTTGCTAGGCCGAGCAGAAAGGGCCCGAAGCAGCAGTTGTCACTGGGCTTTCTTAATTGTGACGAAGTGCTGTATCATAGATCCATGTACACAGGTAGATCCACCAACTTCGAGCCCAACGCCTGACCGACGACAGCATCAGTGGGTCACATCAGTTCCTTGCTTGTTTGTTTTGCAAAATTGCATTTACAAACTTCGGATGGTTCTTTCGGGTTTATAATTTATGACTTATGATTTAAATATTTGAATTTTAGTTGTTTGTGAGAGATAATACGTAGAGGAATATAGTCATATACAATTTTAACCGATATAGCTGAAGTTAATATATTTTTTACTATAATTTTTCTATTGATCCCGTCTTAAAAAAATATATCGCTTAAAAGCTAGTTATTATAGACAGTACAAGTATAAGCCAATTTTAAACCAAAAAACATAGCCAAAAATCTTGTAGGTACACTTGCTCCTCTTTTCCAAGATTGCATACTACTTGTGTAGTATGGTTATATATATCCGACTACTTGCCCATGTCTCGACAAAAGCAATGCTGCTCCTGGAAAGAAAATGAGCTATGCATATGCATGTACCGGTCGTGTACAATGGAACGAGGCATCCCTGTCGTCTCACACCCTTGATTTGGAGTCGATGTAAAAGCCAAGTAGCATTAGCATCGAAGATTTATCAAGTACTGATGTGATTTGATACGAGAGTCCACTTGTCTAGTAGCTCCGTATGCTCTTCTTATGATAAACCCATTAGCCGGCAGTTCATGCTTCAAAGGATTAAGACAATTGCCTTTTGTCTATTGGAATTAGTCCATTTTACCTCTAAATTTAAAAAAATATACTTAATACCCTCAACTACAAAAAAAATTAGACCAATTTACACCCTGAGACAGTTTTTGATGACTTAGATCCCACTCAAGGTAATTTTCGTCGTATTGGCAACCATATCATCAAGTTTTGCTGATGAGGATCCAGCTAACATCCACATGTCGACCTCTTTCATATTCCTCTCTCTCTCTGTTTCTCCATCCTCTTTCTCATTATCCTCCCCCCCCCCCCCTAATTTGAATCGCTATCAACAAAATTGAATGATATGGCTACCAACATGGCAGAAACCACCTTGAGTTGGTTCTCCCTCAACAAAACCGTCTCATGGTGTAAGTTAACCTGGTTTTGTAAGTACGAGGGTTAAATACCCAGTTTTGTTGTTTAAAGGGTTAAGTGATTTTTTTTCGAAGTTCAAGGTGTAAGAATGGACTTATTCCTTATCTATTTTATGCAGTGAAAAATGACCATATTTTTGTTCAATTTTTGCAAGTGCACGTACTAAAGCGCACGTTCTAATCCATGAATTTTTTGATATTGTTTTGAAATGCACAAGTGCACAAACCAAAATGGGTGCAAAACTACAAATGCAACCATGTGCACAAAATCCTTGCCCTAGTGCAATATTCTTCTCTTTTTTAGATTCTTGAACTAGACAGTTC
This sequence comes from Dendrocalamus latiflorus, assembly GCA_017311315.1. NCBI lineage: Eukaryota > Viridiplantae > Streptophyta > Magnoliopsida > Poales > Poaceae > Dendrocalamus > Dendrocalamus latiflorus. The sequence continues at coordinate 23,560,933 of CM029621.1, forward strand.
GAGCTAGCTAGCCCTAGCATCTCCTATAACATGAACCGTTGAACTACCAGTCCTAAAAAATCCGCTGAACTTTCACGGAATTCTATTACTCAAACAGTCGAGGGCTACTGCAACTCCTTGAGATAGAAATCTGACGGACATGTCACCATCTGAGTTGCCACCTCTGGCCTCTGGGTGAGAAGTTGTAGGTAGTATTGCCGCGTCCATACAATTCATGCATCAAAGGAAACAATACTATACTGGACCAGCTACAGAAAATGGGCTTGTTCTTTTTCTTCAAAGCTAGCGGTTTTTGGCTTTTACTACAGTACCTAACTTTGAAACGGGGTATTTTCTCAAGACGGGATCTACAAATTAATTGTAGTACATGTTAAAAACCCAACATCAGTATCAACCAAAATCGTAAACGAGTATCTCTCTCTATAATCTCTATCGCAAACAGTTAGAATTCAAAATTTTCAACCAAAAACTATAAGCCACAGCCGCGCCAAACAGACCCAATGTCAGCAAGGAGCTTAATTGACAAAAAAAAACCAGAGGAATGGTCCCCAAGTGACATGACATGCCACATGGAAATATGATCCTAAATTTTTGGTCCAATATCGATCGCTATGAGAAAATATCCCGCAAGCTCATAATTAAGGTTTGACAGCGAAGTACTCCTGTAGTAAATGGTATTACTCTATACTAGTTAGGTCCAATATCCATCATTATGAGAATATCCTAAACAGCGAGGTCTTCACACTTTCATATTCGTTTTTTGAATTAATACAAATTCGAATATACTCCAATAAAATGCGAACCAAATATTGTAATAAATATGAATACGAATATATTCGTACAGCATAATAAAGTTTAATAGGAAAGTTTATTAACATTAGTTTTATAGTAACATTCATGCTTATTTTCCTATGGTTCATCATGTAATCATTGATCATTGGTTTCATTTGGACACTAACTCCAACCAATTTTGGAGATATTTCTAAATGAGTTGGTGATGCAGGAACTATGCCAACACATTTCAAATTAGGCAAAAAAAAAAGAGCCTGCAGGAGCTTCATTGTGAATATGCCAAAATGAGCAACAACAAATGCTAAATTGGAGTGTACCATGAAAAAGATATGTAGTTGCTAGTTACTGCTACTTCATGCGGTGAACCTGGATATTATCCGTATTTATATTCGGTTCTACCCCTATTTGACGTACCACATCTGTATTTTACTATTTGTATCCGGCAAAAAAAATGGATATTATCCGCATTTGGATTTATTTTATAGTACGAACACATATGTGCTTAACACATTCACTACCATGTGAATACAGATATCATAGAAAAAGGATTATCCGGATTTGTTGTGCACCCCTAATACTAGGTATGTCAGTATGTATAAATTGAATAAAAGAAGTCCTATTCAATTCTCCAACCACACATTGCTAGTCCTTCCAAAAATCAATAGCTTTACGGTATTGATTTACGAACTGAAATCTTAAGAGTTTTCTAACAAGTGAATACGTAATCTACAGAAGGAGTTTGGATCTCTCAGAACTTGGTCAATTCATAGGCAATCAATTTATGACCAAGATTTTGGGACCTTTGGTGGTGCAACTTTAGGCCACCTACCAAACACACCTTATTTACAGCAAAACAGTATTTTACTACTAACTCATACTCCTTTTAGTCACAAAAAAAATGACGTTTGAGATATATGTAGTCGAACATTCTAAACTTTGCTTGTCTGTATCTTTTTAAATATGTAGGATGGATACATAAAAAATATGTGTAGATTTAGGGATGTGGTTTTACCACACATGCATGCAGCCGCATGCACTATCATTAGTACAAAAGAGGTTATACTGGACGTCTTATTACAGACGGCTCATGGGGAATCATCTGTATTGTAATTATCATAGACGGTTTTACAAGCGTGAGCATCTATGTTATTAGCGATGGCTAGAACTGTCTGTAATATGCGATTATCATAGATGGTCACAGACGGTTCTTGTTAATAACCGTATGTGATAGTTTGCAATGGTTATTAAAAAGAATCATCTGTTATAATTATAGACGTCACACATAATTTTTAATTAGAACCATCTATGATATTAGAACAGACGGTTATTAACGCAAACCGTCTGTGATGTATCACTAAATAAATGGTGCGCACTTCGTCTCCCCAATGCGTCTCTAATCGCTTCGTCTTCCTGATACATCTTTAATCGTTTCGGCTTCTCGATGCATCTCTTCGTCTCACGCGTCGAATTTATAAAAATATCAGCCGGCATGTACTGAAGATGAATCTTCACATCGCTGATACACATATTATCTACTCTTAAGCAAAAACGAATGGCTTTGGCGGCCTCTTCTTTGTCACCGGCATTGATGGCTAACCTGACAATCCTATACAAGCATCTAGCTGGCCGTACGCTGGCAGGTGCTGTGGAAGAATACTGTGCCAACAATGTACTCCCTCCTATGTCCGAGGATTTGTCATAGAAGGTGATGACCACCTTCCGCCATCTTGACATTCTCCTCCACCATGTCTTTCGGTTGGTCTCCCACTTCCGACGAGCGAACCTCGCCATCAACATGGTCCTGCACAACGACATTGCATGTCTCCAGGAAACTTGCCATTGCTTAGAGTGCTTAGTCGAGGTAGCGGGTGACTAAGTCAACCTTACCGAGACTCCTGAAGCAAGGGAAGAAAGCCTATTGGCTCAATTTGTCTTGCTTCATCAGTCAGAGGATCTTCGGGAGACACTAGAACGAGCGCATCAATGGGTGGCCGTATTTTAGCCTTCATTCACTAATGATCCCGAACCGTCCGATGCTGACCATGTCGCCTACGAAGCTTCCACTAGAAAAACTTTGATCTTTGTAATAAACGACTGACCTAGGTTTCTACTTTTTTTTAATCTTTGTAAGAAGCGACTAGCAACACTGTTTGGCCATATGTAAATACAAAAATCAAAAAAATAGGATATACGCCATGTATATGTGAATTTAAATTTATGTAGCGGCCGGATTTGACCGATGATCAAGGTGGCTGGATCTGACGTGCGATTGGCTCTGTGCAGAGAGAGGAAAAGAGAGAGAGGAGAGAGAATGAGGAGAGGGAAAGGGAGAGAGGGGAGTAAAGAGGGAGACCAACACGTAGTACACAATACGCACCGGTACACAATACATACATCCATTCACTTTGCAGGCACGAATCTTGGAACACTTCAATGGTGTAGATACATTACTACAAAAAAATGTCATCACAGACGGTTCAAAAATGTCATCATAGATGGTTTTGTGAGCCGTCTAAATTTATGGATCAAAAATGACATATGGTCAGGTAAGTAACAACATACAGTTTTCAAAAATAACCGTCTATGATATGCACATATTATAAATGGTTTTTTTAAATAATCGTATGTGATGTATATGTATTAAATACGTTTTCTAAGTCCAAAATGGTTCCAGAAATTTCTGTGAGTTGTTCTAGAATTTTTGGAATTTATTTGGTATATTTCTAAGCCTTTTTGAATTTCCTTGGTTTTTTCTGAAAATCAAATCAAAAAATAAAAAATTAATTCTCCCGCTCTCTCCCTGGCCGACGCATGGGTGGTCCAAATCAGCCCACATCGCCGCTCGCCTTATCTCTGCCGCTCCCGCCTCACTCCGTGGGCAACATGTGGACATTGAATTTTAATTTCAGTTTTAAATTTAGTTAATACCTATTTGTCATCACCTCCTTTGACATTGAATTCCCCGATACCTTGTTACCCTAAAATAAAACTCTAGTTGGTACACTAGCCTCCGTAAGCATGGGCATATACATTGGTTCTTCAGTAGTACATTTTACACACGAGATCCACCTATCAGTTAGTGGGTCTCTTCTTTTTAGCTTCTGTTTTTAGCTTTTCTGTCGTAATTAGTTTTCAAACAAATTATCTTTTCAAAGCGGAGTCTATAAATTAATTATAATAGACACTGTAATAATTTTTCTATATCGACAAAAAAACTACACAAGAGTTCCTCTTTTTCTACACTATCTCTCGTGAGTAACAAAAAAACTATAGGCATAGCTAAAAGCAATTGACTGTAGCCCAGATGAACAGCATGTGTTCATTCATTAATGCAGCCATGCAGTTGAGCCTGCCACGTAAGGGTGCGGCTCAGGTGCTGGGGGCACAGCACATAGCGCGTGCGGGGTGCCACCAGCACCCGCCACATGTCCCACAAAATCCAAAAAAATTCCGAAACATTCAAAAAAATACTTAGAAAATCCGAAAATTTGTAAAAAGTATTATTTGTAAAAATACTTTTATTAAAAAGTATTTTTAAGTACTTAAAAAAATACTTTTTAATAAAAAGTATAAAGCAAAAAAAATTTAAGTACTTACAAAAAATACTTCTTATACTTAAAAAGGTACTTTTTACAAATTTTCGAATTTTGTAAGTATTCTTTTGAATTTTTCGGAATTTTTTTGGATTTTGTGGGACACGTGACGGGTGCTGGGGGCACCCCGCACGCGCTATGTGCTGTGCCCCCAGCACCTGAGCCGCACCCGCCACGTAATTGTCCCTGCCAACCATTCATCACTGCCGCTGTGCTGCTGTTACGCTGGAATGGAATTGGGCAGCATTCAGTTTATGCAGACGACGAAAGTCTTTTCCTAGGGCCTGAACATTCTGCCTCTGCCTTGGACGGAGGAGGCCTACTGCTGGATCATGTTTCTGGCTCGGCCACAAGTCAGACCCGGAATTAAATGGCGAGGCGTGGACGTGTCCCCCTGGACCGATTTGGTTGGGCACCCAGTCACCATTAATTCATGGTCCAAGCACCCTGCTATGCTGTCTCTGGTTTCGCCACACGTCGAAGACTATTTACGAAGCAGTGGAAATTTACGTGTAATTTTATCTAATATAAATAAAATTATTATAGTATGTATTACAATCAACTTGTAGGCCTCCAATACAAAAAGACACTTCGTTTAAAGGCTAGTTACTATAGAAAAGCCAAAAACAGCTTTTAAAAATTTAAAAGAGGTGACCCATATCTTTTGGTGTGAGCTTTTATCTTAAAAACAATAGCGGTTAAAAGTAGAAATAGCTAAAAATAGGAGGTATTTGATTCGACTAGAGTTTTGATTTGTTGCTGAGCTAACTAGATTGTGCCCTCTGTTTCAACAAGTTGCAAGAATAAATAAAAAGTCACACCAAATTTCATTGCCATTGTTGCCTGGTATGTGCTCTTCACGACCTCTTAGGCCGCTGAGACGACGGATCCAGTCTTGCTCTCATTGGATTCGTCGTGGAGACCGCCAGATCTAGTGCAGGAGGTCGACACAGAGAATGATGACAGCGGAGGAGGAGGACGCTCGAACCGTGATAGAGCCAAAGCTCGCGGCAGCACCGTCGGCCATCGACAGAGTGTATGGCGGCGCCATCAGGGTGGAGGCACAGCTTGTGGTAGCGGCAAAGCGCGTGGCAATGCCGTCACGCGGTGGCGAGTTGTTAGGACGGAGGCGGATTACATAGCGGTGCTATCAGGGTGGCAGCGGAGCTTAGGGCGCCATCGTAATATGATTCAGTTTAATCCACTTTCAAAAACCGAATGTTAGCCGAAAACCGAGGGCCGAAACTCGTTTCAAAAGCTCCCTCTGGCCATCGAGAGGACAATATAGCGAAAAGCTGTTCCTGCCAATAGCACTAGCAAAGATCCATCAGCCATTGGGTGGTTTCCAAACCAGGAGCGCCGCATTTTCATGCAAGGATTATACTGAGTTTGGTTTTTTTTTAAAAAAAAAAAGGATCGCCATTTGGATTTTGCACTGTTTTTAACTGAACCAGTACACTAACCCTCCTGTCACACACCTAGTTAACTAGAGTTGCATGCACTGCAACCCATAAGGCAGGCAGAGGCTAGACCGCTAGAAGCGACCAAGCTGTCCTTTCGATGCAGCTAGAGGATCCGAGTCAGTTCTTGCGATGCTCCCCGGCCCTGACAGGTCAATTTCCATAGATGTCTTTTGCAGCATCCCAATGAGAAAGGAAAAGGCCAAAGCAGATCGAAAGAAGGGAAAAGCCGAGGGAGGAAACAAGGCCGGCATCACGGCGGCCATGGAATCCACCGCCATGCGAGCTCCTCCATTCATACGACCTGTGCATGTAGGCGAGGTAAGATTAAAGAACCCGAGTGCCTAGTAGCTTCTACTAACTCCATTGATCAAAGGCAAAGCTAGCTCCTCCTCATGCAAGTGACTTTTGTTTTGTTAGCTTATTTTTAATGGGAGTGTCTAGACATCATCCAGATATTTTCTTACTAACTGTCATCTAAATTTATAATCCTTGGATTAAATATCAAGGGGCTATTTGTTTTGAAAGGAGGAGATTTTTTTAAGGAGGAGGCGGCAAAATTCAAGGGGGGAGGAGAATTCATAGCCATTAGATCTTTAATCTAATAGTCGTTAATCTGGATGATAATTAGGAAGAAAATATTCGGATGATATTTAACAAATCCCTAATTTAATATACAGAGTTTTGTGTGTCTTAACATTCTAGGGCCCATTTGGATAGCGGGATGGGAAATTGAGTCAGAATATTTTAGAGGATTTATGTTGTTTCGTGCGAAATGCTGGTAAAATTAATCCTCATGCTCCAGATACTAAGTCTTTACAATTGAATTTTCTGAGCTTCATATATGTGCCCTCAAGGCAACCTTTCATTCAAGTTCCTTTTTAAAATGTTTGCATAGGCTTAAAAATTAACACAAGTAGATTTGTGGTATCATAAAAAAAAATCAAAAGTAGATTTGACGTACTGCTTCGAACTACATCATTACACTTTTGCAGCCTTTACTAACACATAAACTCATTATTGTTGTTGTAACTAGCTAAATGCACATGCTTTGTTATGGATAAAATAAGAAGACTTCTAATTAACGGTTAAAGACTAAACACAAAATCAAAATGCACGCGAATGTTCAGAACAATATACTAAAAACGGGCACTTTCGGTGGATGAAATAATCTACTAATATGACATATCCAGTGAATTCTAATCTGTGACATATAATTAATAAATATAAGGGCAGAGAAAGGTGTAGATGTCACTCACCAATATGGATGGTGAACCATGGTGCAAGGGCGTGGGATCTTGCTTCTTCGTTTGCCTTCTATTCTGTTCTACTACTCCTTGCTAGTTCCTGCCTTCTCTGCACCTGATAGGTGGGGCAACGCTGCTAGCAGTGGCAGCGGCAGGGCATGCATGTAGTCTCGACTCACGAGCACTGCTTTCGAGCCCAAAGTATCTGAGAACGGTAGTTCTTTTGGGCTCTTATTTACTAGCTTTTGTCTTCTTTGAAAGTTAAAATAAATGTGACATTTTTTTAAAATGAATTCTTCAAACAGTTTTTCGAGTTCAAAATTATGTTTGCCGTCCGTATCGACATTTTTATTGTCAACTGTCATTTTTAAAAAAGTAAACAAAAATTATCAGCCATTGTTAAAAAAAATATGAGTCGTAATTCAAAAGAACGCGACCAACCACTTCTGCGTGACGGTGCCCTGTCGGCTCGACAGATCATACGCATATGCATCTTTAATCTCCTGCCGGCTCCGGGGCATCTTTCCTAGACCGATGATAGGTGTGGGAGATCCTTTCCTTCTTTTGTTTCTATCCACGTACACGCCGATGTGCTGGGTAACAAGCATGCGAGAAGATCTGAACTTATCAATCTTACGATCGATCAAACATGTAATTCATATGTTTTTTCATCACTATATGAATCTTGTCTTTTTGAGTCGTGAGTGTTTGGCTTGGGTCTAACTGTGTAAGAATTCATATGTTTTCTATCACTATATGAATCTTGTCTTTTTGAGTCGTGACTGTTATTGCAGTGAAATAACGGGGAATGCCCATGAAAACCGATTACCAAAAACAGAGGCTATTTTATTTCTTACACGTTATAAGGGTTTTTTTTTGGATAGTCCCATGCTACATTTTGGGAAATTGATAACACATTTTATAAGTACGAGGGAACACCTAAGTATCACCAGGTTGTTATCCGTATATTGGAAACTGGGACCTTGGCACTCTCAAAGACACACTCGGGGCGCAACAAGGAGTATGAATTAGAACTAACAAGGCAGCATCCCCTGCCTTCCATTTTAGATTACAAGACAAAACAGAAACACATAGTCCCTTCAATTACAAAAGAGTGATGTTTTTTACCTTTAAAAACCAATAAGATGCTACGTTGATCACTAAATTTTTTATCATATAATTTAAAAGCTGCAAAATACAGGATTATTAAAGTAATTTTATCATAAAATTACTTGTATTATTTTCTTATATCCCAACCATACATTTTAAATTATATATTTGGTAAAAATTAATAAGGTTTAACCGTACGTATTCTAGAGCATCACACCTATTCGTTTGCATTGTCCCAAAATATAAAGTGGTGTTTTCTAATTTTTCTTTTTTTACTTATTTTAACTCATAAAAAAATAACAATCGCTACAGTATTTTTACAATCACAATACACATAAAAAAGTTATAAGCCCCAATCTATAAGCCTTTTTGAGAGCCCCAAAATATAGAACTACCAAGAGGCAGTATAATAACAATAATCTAATGCTTGGACTTTGGGGGCAAGAGCCACTTTGGGGGTTTATTTTGTCCACACCCCACTTGGAAAACTTTGCCCATCCATCGGGGTTTGAGGGCCCAATGAACCCAGCCACTAGTTGCCCATTTAATTAATCAAGTTTGGGGATGGGAATGGGGTGATTACGTGGGATTCTGAAAGGGATAGCTTAGTTAATTGCCAATTAGTCAAAGAGGGCAATGGATTTGTTGTTGGTGATCGTGGAGCGGGTCTTCCCGTGGGGCAGGCCCCATGACTAGCAAAGTGACGAGTAGCATTGCTATGTGTCCATGCCATGTATGCATCAATGTATGTGTGCCATAAGTTTGTGGCTACAGCTGATAGCTTTTGGCTCTAACACGATCGCTTATGCAGTATTTATGTATAATGAATCAAATACCAATAAGCTGGTTTGAAAAAGGTTATGCAAATAGGCTGCTTTGAAAAGCAACAAAAAACCGTCACATTTATTTATTTCAAGGAAATCATAAACCATAAGTCATCTCTGCTATTTAAAAAGAGGAGTTGATGATACGTGCGTTGTTCTTCTGCTCCCCCCTCCCATTCGATCCCCTCGTTCCTCTCACGATTGCAACGCCGACTCGTGGGCCACGTATAGCCAAGGAACCCCCCCAACAAAAACCCTAGCAGCCCCGGACTCTGCCGCCGCTCCGTACCAGACTACCCTCGACCGTCCCATCTCCTTGACTCGTCTTCAACCCTACCCGTCGACTCCCACCACCTCCCCCACCCTCCCGATTGCTGCCGCCCCATTCTCCTCTCCCGCCCCTGATGTTGGCGTGGGCTGACGTGGTGCAGTGCATATATTTTTGGATTATTTATGTAGGCGATAATGCGGTGTTAGATATGATAACGACACTTCTCTTTTAGCAAGCGCCTCTACAAGAGTTGAAATCTAGCAAAGCATTAACATATGATTGTCATTTCCAGATCTTAGGAACCTTCTTGGAACATGATCATTGCGGACCTAGCATGCTCTTGGTTCACCTGTTCTTGGACATGAAAGGCGAGATCAAAGAGAGGGGGCTTCCTGGTGCACCTCAAGCTGCACATGCGGCGATTTGTGTGGGATTTAATGCAGTACCATCATGTTTCCTGTTTGTTATTCACATGTGTTGTCCATTGATTGCATTATGATTATTTCCCTGAGGCCGGCCACATGGTTATGGCATCATATATTATCTATGTGATAAAACACACGGACTGTCAGAACTTGATGTAAGGATAAAATGGCCCAATGATCTCTATCTGAAAGGGCTAAAAGTTGGTGGTATTCTTTGTACCTCATCATATCAACCAAAAATCTACAAATATTTGTACTGGTAAGCATGCATTTTGAATGCTATTGACACTAAACATTGAGGATAAAATAATACTAGGTAAGGCAATTTTCAAGACATTTGGTATGATAAATTGAATTCCTTTTGTTCTTTTTATGTAGTGGTTTAAAATCAATAATGCGAAGCCTACAACATGTTAGAATGATGCACTTCGAGAAGTACATGCTAATTTACCCAGACTAAAAATGAGAAGACATATTGGCATCCTTCTTCAACAAATTTGAACTTATTTTTGAGATTTTCTCAAATCAAGGTAGCTTTGGTGTCGTTATTTCCCCTCCTTTACTTTAGTATTGGAGCATATGTTCATTAGCACAGTGGTACTTTATTGTAGCATGTGTTTATTAGCACAGTGGTACTTGATGTGTGTGCATACAGGATTTTTTTTCTGCTCACAGTTTTACCTTATGATAAATTTCGTTTACCTTAGTAAGTGATGAATTCATGAATCCTTATTTCTCATATGTACATGAATTCATGAATCCTTATTTCTTACATGTACAACGACTATATTTGCAATTTAAGCTGAATTTCCCAAATTTTGGTGGTAAAATTGGATACCATAATATTCTTGATTTTTCATTGAATCACAACCAATCAAGCCTAGGGTTCAGTGTAGAATACAAGTCTTAGAGAGAGACTGACAATTCATAGTCCTTTGATTTGATTTCTATCCGTTTGCATGCACTACACTGTTTGTCTGCTACTTAGCTTTTGTTTTTCCGATATCTGTAGGTTGGGAAAATCGAAGATGCAGAGATAAGGCGAACATTCAATATGGGCACTAGAATGGTCCTTGTAGTAAGCAAAGAGGAAGCTGATAGAATTCTCGAAGATACCCATGGATCAAATCCTGAGCTTACAAGCTTACATTGCTTCAAGTGGTTTGCGATTTGTTTGTTAGCTGGGCAAAGCCGCCTAATTTTTGTAACAACATATTAACATAATCTTACGGGGCTAAGATCTGGAGTAACAGTGATTTTACTCCTAGCTATAAAAAAACATGGGGAATAATGTTAAAGTGGTTCAATGAGAACTTATCCAAACGGCTGATATTGTTATCTGGATTTTGGGACATCTTCCCGTCTTCCAGAGGAGAGAACAGCTCATGGGAATGCTCAAAGATACTGCTGGGTTTTCTTGTATATCATCTAGAAATCTTCTATATAAATTTTCGCCTGGTGCGGCTCTCCATCTGACTGAACTGAAGTATGGACACTTAATCTCTAAAGTCTATACTAATTGAGGGGTATATTCTTATGTATGTAGATCAAGGAGTATTCTTAATCTTCATTCTGTGTGCATGTAGGAGTTTGTCCCCTAAAGTTTGGAGAGTGTATCTGAGCTCATGGCTATATAAATATGATGATCCACATTGATATTTATTATATTCAGATTTGGTAAAACAATATAGATAACCAACATTAGACCTACCAATTATTTCGATGATTCGATCAACTGTCATTTCTGCCCTAATAAGAAGCTAGCTCTTCTTACACAAAATTCTCTTAAGATATATTTTTTAGGCCTACCAATTATTGTCATGTTTGACATGTTTTTCTATTAATAATATTTAATATAAAGTTTTGAGTTTTTATTGTAACGTAGTAGGCTATGAAAAACGGCCAAGCCATAATCTTCGGTTTGACCTGCACCATGCGTTGTTGTCACTTCGTACAGAGTTCAGACGTCAGACCTCGGAAGTCTTGTGTTTAAATTGTTGGGTTCACATTTAGGCTGTGCTCAGTATGGCTTTTTTTTGAGTGGTTTATGGCTGAAAAGCACTGTAGTTGACTGAAAAAACATTGTAGCGGACTGAAAAAACACTGTAGCTGACAGAGACTTATTTAGCATAATTAAATTTTAAAAAATTTAAAAATAGAAAAAACATATTAGCCCATCACGTATAATGCAAATAAATACGGGAAAAAAGAACCGGCAAAAAAGTCAAAAGTTCAGAAAAAGACGAAATTTATGAATAGTGAAAAATAAACCAGAAGCTGAAGCCGAAACGAGCGTCATATTGCCTGAGAACGTCGTACCTGCAAGATATTTTATCTATTGGAGTAGTAAGGTACTATAACTTTTTCAAAAATATTTTATATAAGTAAGATGTTTTTTTAAAAGAAAATCAAGCTTGCCCATGCATCACTGCCTCATGCACGTTGGGAATTCGAGTTTTGGATCTAAACGTGGAGTATATTGGGCTCGTTTTCGTTTTCCGCGTGGTGATTGCTATTTGTATGAACGCGCACGAGATTCGTTGCTTAAACAAGCTGGCACAGTGACTTAGTTTTGACTTTGGGACAAAAATATTAAATAAGGAGACATCGACGCCGATATTAGCGGAGCGCAATCTGTAACTTGGACAACGAAAATTTGGACAGCAACACTGTTTTTTCACCTGATCAGTTACACACTCTTAGAAATCGTATAGACATTATTATGAAATCTCATAAGGTCCATGAACAAAGTGTTCGGTTATGCAACGCCGTTCCCGTCTTTTAAGAAACGTCGTTCCTTCCTACTAAGCAGAGGTTCATTTTCCATAGGTTCATCGTACACGGATGTGTTACATTTTTTCTTCTTCTTCTTCTGTAACAGCTATCGAGAGGTGGAAGAAGCACCGGTCATATCTTACAGAATTTTTAATACGAATAATCTATTTTTTTTATATTTCTAAGGTCACTGTAGATATAATTTTGTTATTTTGAATTAAAAATAGAATATTCGTAGAAAAAATTCCATCTCACATGCGGCCTAACTCATGTCCTGTGCATCCTAAGGTCCCATGTACCCATTAGGCCCGGCTACAGGTATCCGTTACAGCAATGCATACAAAAATTATTCACATGAGCAAACAATGATGCTCTGCTTTCAACAATTCGATCAAAAATTTAAAATCATAGATGCCAAAACCGATGTCTACAAGGATGTCCCTCTCGTTTTATATACGGAAAAAGACTAGACATGCAGATAAAACTTCAGCACCACATTTATATGGACGATGACAAAATAAATCTTCTACAATAACTCACGACGTGACCAGTTTAAGGGCCTGTTCTTTACGCTAAAGTTTGTGGCTTTTAGCTGTGATTTGTGGCTTTTGGACTATTCGTGCGAGAGATTACAGAGTAACAAAAACTCACGTGCGGTTTTTGCCGATATAAATGAAGTCAGTACAGTATGTACTACAATTAATTAGTAGACCTTATCTTGAAAAATAGTTCGTTTAAAAGTTAGTTACTGTAGAAAAGCCGAAAAACAGCTTTAGAAGCCAAAAAGAACAGACCCAAATAACCAAGCTCACATTGAATTGGCCTGTTCGAAATGGATTTAGCTTCTGGTTTTACCTTTTAGCCTATGGTTTTTCATCTTTTTCTATTTTTTAGTTTTTTATTTTTATTTCTTTGCATTATCTGTACTGATATAATTTATTTTTATATTTAATTATATAGAATAAAATCAATAATAGATATAACATAAAGTAAACCATAAGCTCTGAGTTATAGGGTGCTTGAGCGTCTCTACCGGACTTTGGAGAAAGGTTCGTGCCATCATGTAAATAGCATCCTTCCTTAGGAATGTTTTCCAGCGTTTAGTGAGCAAAACCTCAAAAAGTCCCATCCGTCCGTATTATGGTAATGATCAGATGATAAAACCCATGATGGGTTGTGATGAGGGCAGGGGTCCCACGGGGTCATCCAGGCGGCCCTTATCTTTATTTTGACTCTCACAAGCACCACCAAATCCAATCATGAACACAAAACAAAAGGAGCAGAGAGCCGAACTTGTCAGAGAGAGAAAACTGGTGGTAGCAGCAAAGAAAGGAGCTACAGGATGAGAAAACTGACCAAAGCAACAAGACTTGCGCCCAGCGTGCAAGCAAGCGAAACTCCACTCCCAACACACTTTTGGTAGTGCTCCAATCGACCCTAATATATTTTTTTTATAGCGGTTAAAGTTATACTATAATGATTATTTATTTTTTATATAAATAAATTTAATAAATAAATATTATTACGAACAATATAAAAAATATGAAGAAAAGACAAAAGAAAACAAAATTAAGAAGCTACTCTTAGCTCCAAGAATCTCCATACCTAAAGAAACAGAACCACAATTCAACGAAATGCCAAACGCAGAGTAAAAAAAGAGGAAACACGTAGCAAAATCACGAGGGGAACACATATTAGACGTTTAAAACAAAAGTTCCCTCAACAAAAGGGAAAGAATCCATAAACCTGCAGGAAAAAATGCATCTTCCTACAATAAAAAAAGCGTTAAAAAGTAGCAAAGCCCCCAAAATTAAACCAGAAAATCAATTAAGGAAAAGAAAGGGAGGAGCCAGACAAGCAGGCATACAAGGCAGGGCAGGACGAACCAAAAAAGAGGAGAGTGGTAGTATATAGCAGCAGGGGGAGGGAGACCGGAGCAGCAGGGGTGCAAAGCAAAGCGGAGCCGAGGAGCTCAGCGTAGCAGCTAGCGCGGAGGTAGTACAAGAGCAGCAGCAAGAAACGAGCACCACGTACAACAAGCAAGCCTCACTCCCAAAGCTTCCAAGAACTCCATTCCCTTCCTCCCAGCTCTCCACCCTCCCAAACCATTTGAAATCAGCGCAAGACCAAAACCCCGAGAAGAGGAGAGAGAGAGAGAGGGACGCCTCCACTCCCCACTCTCCCCTCCCCGAAATCCACGCCCCGCCCCGCGGGCGCAGAGTACAGATCCCTCCATTTCTTGATCCTTTCTTGTTGCGGGTCTCGCTTTCCTGGGGGTTTGGGGTTTTGATTACGGAGGGAGTGCGTGTGCTCTTGGTCTTGAATCTTGATCGGTTCTTGGTTGGGTGCTGGGTTTGTCGGATGGGGCTGCTCTGGGGCATTTCGTCGAGCAGGCGGCGGGCGGCGGCCTAAGATGCAAGGATTGGCCTGGGGGACGGGGCGCCGGGTGGGGGAGCTGTTCTTGGCGTGCGGCGTCCGCCCGCTCATGCTGCCGGGTGCCCGGAGCCCTCGGCGACGGGCATTGGGGTGCGGGGTGGAGGGCGCTTGTGGTGTGCTGTTAAGGTAGGGCGGTGACGGGGGTCGGTGCTGGGAGCCATGGGCAACAGCACGTCCAGGGTCGTCGGCTGCTTCGCGCCAGCCGAGAAGTCCGGCGTCAACTTGGAGTTCCTCGAGCCGCTGGATGAGGGGCTCGGGCACTCCTTCTGCTATGTTCGCCCCGGGGCGATTGCCGATTCCCCGGCGATCACTCCCTCAAACTCCGAGAGGTACACGCTGGATTCCAGCGTGCTGGACTCGGAGACCCGGAGCGGGTCCTTCCGGCAGGAGGCCGTCGAGGACTTGGCGGCTGGGCTGCAGCGCCCGAGCAAGAGCTTCTCGGATACCACCTTCCGGACGATATCAGGGGCTTCAGTGAGTGCTAATGCGTCCTCTGCCCGGACAGGCAACCCCTGTGTGTCCCTTGCTGGTGAAATGCAGGGGCCTGCTGCCACATTTGAGAGCACCGCCTCATTTGCCGCTGTGCCCTTGCAGCCGGTACCTCGGGGGTCAGGGCCACTCAATACCTTCTTGTCGGGGCCGCTGGAGAGAGGATTTGCATCTGGGCCGCTGGACAAAGGTGCTGGGTTCATGTCCGGGCCATTGGATAAGGGAGTCTTCATGTCAGGACCTATTGATAGTGGCAACAGAAGCAACTTCTCAGCAC
Organism: Dendrocalamus latiflorus; assembly: GCA_017311315.1. Taxonomy (NCBI): domain Eukaryota; kingdom Viridiplantae; phylum Streptophyta; class Magnoliopsida; order Poales; family Poaceae; genus Dendrocalamus; species Dendrocalamus latiflorus. The sequence goes on from CM029621.1 coordinate 23,576,632, forward strand.
CTCTTTCATATGGTCGGCGGAAGGCTGGTCTCGGACAGCTTGTACGAAGCATTAGCAGACCGATGAAAAGTGCATTGTCAAGAACATTTAGCAGGAACTCACAAGGTCTTGGTTGGGTCCAAAAGTTTCTGTTGCATCCTATGGCTCAGCTGGCTTGGTCGAGGGACGCAAAGTGCGGGTCAGAAGGTTCACAAAATGGGTTGGAAGCTGGGCTACCTGAGCCTGAGGATAGTGTGACAAGGAACCTGCAGTGGGCCCATGGCAAGGCAGGCGAAGATAGGGTTCATGTTGTTCTATCAGAAGAGCAGGGTTGGTTGTTTATTGGAATTTATGATGGATTTAGTGGCCCTGATGGACCGGACTTTCTAATGAGCAACCTATACAAGGCCATTGATAAAGAACTGGAAGGACTACTCTGGGTTTATGAAGACATCCCCGAAAGGAGTGCTCATGTATCTACTCTTGGGGAGGGTCAGTCAATTGCAGCTTCTCTGGAGCCTCCTGATGGTGACGGCATTCAGTTCCAGATTGACAATGAGAAACCAGAACAACTTGCTAATTCTGATAAAAATAATGTATCCAGTGGGAAGAAATGTGATGAGGGTGCTTTGCAAGATCAGCCAACCAGTGGGCGAAAAGATTTAGCATCGGAGGTTTTAAGTAATCAGAAGTTGGATGCTGATGAAATAGTAGAGGAAAAAGCAGGAGCCGACTTGGGAAGTAATCTCCAAAGTATAGAATCTCATAACTCTAGCAGAGACCTTTCAAATACAGATGTAAACACTAGCTGTAGCTGTGCGTCGGAAAACAGTACGTATTATAATCAAGATGTCAAATCATTGAAAGAAAGCAGAAAGAGCAAGCGCCTTTTCGAGCTACTTGAGATGGAGTTGCTGGATGAATATAATAGAAGTATATCTAAATCATCACCAGAGGGAAGGAAAAGGACGAGCTTGTTCAATATGCAGGCAGGCACTGCAGAAGAAAGCTCTAGGGATGTAGCCAAACTCTCCGGGTGTTCGTTGGCAGCAACTGGAGAATGTTATGATGATTTTGAGAATCATGAAAGTTCAAGTAAAGGTGATAGTGTGCTTGGCATAGATCCAAAAGGGTGTAATGACTGTTCAGTTTCTTCGTCTTCGTCAGGGCACAAGCAAATTATGAGAAGATATCTGTTTGGGTCAAAGTTGAGGAAGATGTACAAGAAACAAAAATTGTTGCAGAAGAAGTTTTTCCCTTGGAATTACGATTGGCATCGTGATCAACCTCATGTAGATGAAACTGTTATTAAGCCTTCAGAAGTTACTAGGAGATGCAAGTCAGGACCAGTAGATCATGATGCTGTATTGAGGGCAATGTCACGGGCACTTGAAACCACAGAGGAAGCATACATGGAAATAGTGGAAAAGGGGCTTGATAAGAACCCAGAGCTTTCATTGATGGGTTCATGTGTCCTCGTGATGTTGATGAAGGACCAGGATGTATATGTTATGAATCTTGGAGATAGCCGAGTTATCTTGGCACAGGATAATGATCAGTGCAATAACTCGAGCATTTCGAAAGGTGATTTAAGATATCGAAACAGGTCAAGGGAGTCACTTGTCCATGTCGAACTTGATAGGATATCAGAGGAATCGCCAATGCATAATCCTAACAGCCACCTAAGCAGCAATACGAAAACTAAGGAACTGTCTATTTGTAAATTAAAGATGAGACCAGTACAACTGTCAACTGATCATAGCACAAGTGTTGAGGAGGTATGCATTCTGATAAACAATTGTTACCGTTCCTTCACTTCTTATTAGCATCTGTTGTCCTACACAATTTTGACATATTGATTTGAGTTCAGCTATCAATTATGCAGATTTTAGCAGGTACTTTATTATCTTTGTTTTTTCCCTCCCGAGAGAATCTTAGTAGGATATAGTTATTAGTTAATATGGTTTGTTTGACAGTGATACTACAAAAATGTTCTCTCTTGATGTGATGATCTGCTGTAAATTTGATGGCATTTATTACCTTATAGCTTGCATCACATCATAAATACTTTAGATTTTGCTTGATAATGTAACTTCATGATAATAATTGGTTTTAAAGTTAGTCCCGAGTACTCAGCTAACAGGAAGTCACTAATTGAGGAAATCATTTTGGAAAACAAAATAGGATGACCTGGTCTTTACATACTATTCTTTGTGCTGGTCAACAAGATTGAAGGTTTCCAGCAACATCACATGTCAAAAACGAGTTGACTATAAACTCAATTTCTTATTCCAGACTCTTGTATATATGTATATACATGGAAATGCAGTGCACCTATATCTTGGTGTTAATCTCAAGTCAATCTGCATCCAAGCAGGCTTGAACTTCTCTGAGTTATACATAACTGTTGAATGTTGAGGCCATCAGAGCTGGCCTAGGCTGGTCGGTTGAGCTTGGCATGCAACTTGAGCTATGCTTGGGAGTACCAAATAAGTTCTGTGATATGTATTGCACTATTGTGGCTGTAAAATTTATTAATAATTTCATTTTTCCAATATACCAAATTCAATGTCAGATTGACTGAACCAAACTCTGATACATATTAGTTCTTTATAAAGATTTTTTAATGGTACACCACTTTCACAGGGATTGTACACTATTTGTGATCTAATGGATAGGATTTTTCATGGTGACCTATTATCTTCAGAGATGTAATAGATCACCTATGATTACTAATTAGGTAATAATCTCTTTTCATCTTAATATCTTATCATTTAATGCAAAAGAAAATGATAATTTTGGGATAAACAAATTGTTTTTATAAGGAAAAGTATTTTGCGACAATTAGTGCCCATTGAACATGGGTGTAACAAACAAAACTGATATGTGTCATGGCATACAGCGTGTGGACCACCAGACTTGCCATGATCCATGATCATGATAGACAAATACGCAAAGCACATAGAACAACAAAATGTGTGAACTTTGGTACTATTTGATGTATGATATATGGAACCTGCAACACCCACTTGTTCTATACAAAAAGAAATACATTAAAATGGAACACATCATTCACAAATTGTATACCGATAAAAATGGAAAAATGATTGCACAAATTTGTCCATGCTGAGTAGTTTCACACCCAACATCTGCATATGATTGTGTCATCCTGCTAGTGTATCAAGGAAACTAGTCAATATCATTTAAAACATTCCTTGTATGCCCATGACCTGTTAACCGAAGGTAGCACACTAAACCTTTCTTTACCCAAATTAATACTTAGTAATGAACAGTTAGGATCTATCCATGCCTCTTATCTGTATACAAGTTTTGAGGTGTACCCTAACAGAGTTCTTTTTATAAACTAGGCAAAATTGGCTACAGTACACTCATACTTTGTGTCATTTGCTCCAGAACACTAGTTTTTCGTGCCTTTGCCAGAACATACTACTAAAAGGTGGCTATTTGCTCTAGGACACTGAGGCCAATATAATATAATTTCCAGCTGTTTGAGGAGAGATAACGTTGAGGAAATGTCCATATTGCCCTTTGGAATCAGACCATCTCTCTCTTCCCTCTCTATCCATCCCCCCTCTCTCTGTCTTTCTAGGCCATCTTGCGTTCGTGCCCGAGGCCATGAGGTTCGACATCCTGCACCATGAGCACACGGTGGCCGTAGCCCCATTTACCTCAACTCCATCTTCGGCAGCCGTACCCCCCCCCCCTCCACACGTGTCGGCGGTCACCCCTACCTCTGCCGTGCTCCTACGACCAGATCTGGCCACAGTGGGCTCCGCCACTGATCCCAGTCATCCTCGCTAGCCTCACTGTATCCCGGAGTTGCCGCCACCTTTCCTACCCACCTCTGTGCGTGCCACCATCAATCCGGTGATGGACAAGGCGGAGGCGGGTTCCGCATGCGCTGCTGCGTTCGTCAGGTGGTGCATCCAAATCTGGACGACCTCTCCTGCGGCCATCATCCCCAGTGCCGGCTTCTTTCATGACGGGAACCAGCGACTGGCATCTACACCCACGTCATACCGGCGTCTTTCCAATTTGTGCTGCAATTTTCTTCTCAATTAGAGGCATTTATCTGCTTGATCTTTTTTCTCTTTTGTTTAGAAAGATTTCGTGGTTCTCATAATTGATTGTATTGGATGGATTGGTGCAATTAATTTTCTTGTTCATTCAGTCCTTCTAAATGGCAAGAACAAGATGTTGATAGTAATTGTGGTGATGGACTGATGGTGGCCGTGGCTAGCTGCTACTGGTAGTAATGTGCTGTAGCTGGGGTCGCTGATGTGAGAGAGCGAGCTCCAACAAGGTCACGGTGGCTCTGGTGAGTTAGGGCGGTGAGGTGGGTAGGGCCAGTTCATGGCAACGGGAACACCAATGCAAAGGGAGAGAAGGAATGGGAAAAGACATGAGGAAGAAGGTGGTGTTGTAATCACTAACACGTGGGCCCAATTTGTAGGATTTAGGGGCACCAGCCGTCATTTACAAAAATTTCTCTCTCCAACTAGCAAAAATGATATTTTATTGGCACCAGTGTCCCAGAGCAAATAGCCACCTTTTTGTGGTGTGTTCTGGCAAAGGGCACAAAAAACTAGTGTCTTGTAGCAAATGACACAGATTATGAGTGTCATGTAACCAATTTTGCCTATAAACTAACACTTCTATAAGAGGTAATGGATCATATTCCAATTTTCAGCGGCACGTAAGCAATAAGCATTAGTATCTTATTTTACTCCCCCTCTACAAGGATCCACATTATTATCGTTTCAGCATCTAGAGAACTTATTTCTCGCTAGTACTTCACCTTGCTAAATGTCAAATCTTTGGTTCACAAGTGCCACCTTAATATTACTTTGATCCTCTGTTTTCCATCTGCAGTACGTATCTCTCTTGATAATTAGTTTGCTACTTTGCTTAATAATGAAATATAATAGCTCGACTTACAGTTACACCTTCTGAAAGAGATATTACCTGAAATTTTCTTGGTTCGAGACAATAGTTGAATTAGTAAGTGGATTGTTTTTCCAAACCAGACATGTTATTTGGAAGGGTGTCCTGATGTGCTGTTGATTTCATCTTGATATGGATGAAATAAAGCATTTTTCATCTACTAGAAATTCCTTGGAATGAAATCAGCTTTTATTTTGCAACTTGGTAGTGGAACAGGATGTGAAACTGGGAACCTTTACTATTTTGCATTCATAAAGTCAGGCTTACCAATCTATCTTGTAGTCTACTACACTGATGATGATGATGATTCGTTTGTCAATCTCACAGTTCATTTGATGATTGTGCTCTGCAGGAAGTCTTGAGGATTAGGGCAGAACATCCTGATGACCCTCAAGCTGTATTTAATGATAGGGTGAAAGGACAGTTGAAAGTTACTAGAGCATTTGGTGCGGGCTTTTTAAAGAAGGTAACTTTATAGAATTTTTTATGCCGATTGATAGTAATTTGTCCAACTTCTTTATGTCAAACAATGATGTGCCTAGCCTCCTTATTTTTATTTACTGCAATTACCTTTGCAATATAGAATTATGGGTAGTGATGTGCTTATCATGTCAGAAGTACTTTATGTTATAGGCGTGGGCCTTGGGCCCAGCCGGGTTATTATTAGGAATTAGAGATTGATTTCTATTCGAGTTAGAGATTAGTTTCCTTGTGTTAGAGATATAATTAGAGATATGATATTAGTTACTATATCTGTTAGAGATATGATTGGGATTAGATTCCATCTGTTAGGGAGAGCCGTCTATATAAGAGGGTTACCGCATGCTATTGTAATCAACCAGAATAATAACAAAGTCTTCCTAGTCTATAGTCTCTCCTCTCTCCCTACGCCGACGCCATCCGGCCATCTTCTCGGTGGTGTTTATCCCTCATGAACTAAGGTTCATAACACTGTATCCGTAAATTAATGGAGATTGGAAGATCTAATTATATATGTTTAGTTGAGTCTACAGTAAGAACTGTACGGGTTCCATTTCCCTTGGTATATGCACCAGGAAAAGGCCAAAGATTGGTGAATTTTGTATAAGAGTGTGCATATAAATTTGACCAATAGTTGACCTAACATCATAACCTCCTATCTTCTTTTATTGTGCTTTGAAACTACACAGAGGGCATCTATCATACATATATTACAACTGAAGCTTTGCTTTTCACATACTTCCAGGGCATTATATTGAAAAACATAAATTTTAGTATCAGTATATTGATTGAAGGGCAATAATAAGAGGGTAACCCTGCTAGTCAAACAATTAAGAATGAATGTATATTTTATTTCTTTTAAGGCATTAATTCCTTTTTTAAAAAAATCTCCGAGTATAATTTTTATATGTCTTTTTGGTCTTTAACAGTAATCCTGGTATATGATGACGTATTTATAATCTCAGTATTTTCTAGTGACATGTTTATATGTGTGGGAAGATTCTATTGAGATACTTGAATGGAATATGGTAGGTTCTTTTGGGCTGTGGTTTATGGTTTATGATTTAAAATTTTGAATTCTGGCTGTTCACAAGAGGCAGTACGCAGAGTAAAATAGTCGTATGCGATTTTGACCGATACAGCTGAACTCAGTACACTTTTTACTACAATCTTCCTGTTGACTCCGTCTTGAAAAAACATATCGTTTGAAAGCTAGTTACTGTAGCATAAGCCATAAGCCAAGTGGAAAAGAACTCAGCCATGTTCTATTGTGCAATTAGCTGAGATATCTTCTTTGCCTATTGCAGCCAAAATTTAATGACACGCTACTTGAGATGTTTCGCATTGACTATGTTGGAACATCAGCATATATCAGCTGCAACCCTGCTGTCCTTCACCATCACCTCTGCTCCAATGATCGGTTTCTTGTCCTGTCCTCAGATGGACTGTATCAATATTTCAGCAATGACGAGGTAGTTTCGCATATTGCATGGTTTATGGAAAATGTACCAGAGGGAGACCCTGCTCAATACCTTGTAGCTGAGCTTCTTTGTCGTGCAGCAAAAAAGAATGGTAAGTTCTGCATTCATACATTCTAAACTGTACCACAGGCATTTATCCATGTAATGAGACTAATGTAGAAGTAGATTTGTTGTGATCCTGGATATCTAGTAACACATTGCCTTTGAACTATGCTGATGAAATACTCGATTCCTATGTTGCAGTTAGATAATGTGTAGTTATTACTGCTTACTTCCACCTTGATACTATTGTGGTTGACTTTTGTCATAGCATTAGTCATAACATATCTACTCATTCTGTTTGCTGTACGAAATACCTCTGATTTACTATAACCTTTCAGTGTCTGGCCTTGTGTCCTTTGACCCCTTCCTGGTCTTGGTACTGGATTACTGATAAAGACATTGTGCATGCTGTAGCTCTGTTGAGTTCTGGAAACAATTTGTAGGTTTGTTTTTTGGAAACAATTCTGACATGATCCTGTGTTAATATTATTTTGTAACTTGTGTATCCTACTGGTAGAGGCGTTCAAATTTCATTGAATTATGAACCTTGGATGTGAGCACCTATTGTAGTGGTCTTCCATTGAGTTGAATTGTAAGCTTCCATTGATCCCCAAATCTTTTAAGTACGTTGCACCATGCACATATTCCAGGAGTTAGTTCTCAAATTGGTCTCACACGACTGATTTCCCTAAATGCTATCTTAGTAGCTTCCAAGACAGGTCTAAACCCTTTTTTCCATTGTATGTTAGAATTGACCTGCATGCAACTATGCAAGTAGTCTTTTTCAACTTTGAATTATTGCCTAAAAAAGAATTGTTGTGTTTATGGGAGATTAACCATTTTTTGTTGTGTGTTGAATAATGCATGCAGGGATGAATTTTCATGAGTTGCTGGATATCCCCCAGGGTGATCGCCGAAAATACCATGATGATGTTTCTGTTATGGTAATTTCCCTTGAAGGCCGAATATGGCGATCTTCTGGTTGAGTGTCGAGACGCCCCTTGGTCTGTTCCTTGCAGCCTCGCTTAGCGTAGTGAATTCTTAGTCAGGAAAGGCATCATCTGTCTTGTTCATTGTCTTTAGTTTTCAGTACTTGCTCAAATTTTCATCTGGCAATCCATGTGCCTTTTCTGTCTTAACATTAGATTTGCGGTGCATGCTTGGCCAGTCCAAGCCTCCAAGGTTGAGTTATACAGGCTTCTTTTTTTCTTATTAGGAGAAAACTTTTCTTTTTTGGTGGGGATTCCTTTTCCCTGTGCCCTTGAGTTTCCTTTTTTTTTTTGCGTTTTGTGTGTATTTATTTTTGCTGCTTTATTTGGTATTTCCTTTGCAAATGGGGTTTAGGGCATACGTGTTCATGCAGTACAACTGGTAGCAGATGGGTGGGTTTTACAAGGTAATTCCTTCTGTAATAGACCCTTTTTGGCGAATATGGGTTGGAGACCTTTTTTAAAAGGCTTGGGTTGGAGACTGGAGTTGTATTATATAGCAGCCTTAAATTTGTGATAGCCAGCCATTCAAGCTCTCTTTCGTGTGCTACTTGGGCTATTTAATATGTAACCTTGCTTGTTTGTACTAAACAAGGTTTGATTACAGTCAGTGTTGCAGCAGGGGAATTTTGCCAACTGGTGGACAACCTTTATGGCATCATAGTGGTGCTACAATCAGAGGTTCTTACTGGAGCTCAGATTTCAGAGGAATCTGGGGCCAAATAACCCTGATGAATCTGGTATCAAGTATCAACCTCAACTGGGTATGGTGACGATATAATGATCCGGAATATGTTCTGTCACTGAACTTTATGCGGGTATTTAGCCTCTGGAGCCTCTCGTCATGTTGGATTCCCCGTGGAAAGATGCTACTGAGATGCTGAGGTAAGCCATTCACCAAGTTTGTCCGTCAAATTTCTGATATTCAATGTGGGGGTTCAGTGTAATTACGCGGGAAAAAAAAATCGCCGAAGCTAGTCCGATTCTGGTTCTGGACTTGTGTGGAGCGCAAGAGGGGTTCAGTGTTGCTTGATGCTGGCCACGGTGGCATGGCAGCTCTTGTAAGTGTGGAGCGCAAGAAGTACTAGCACCCAACAATTCTGAATAGCACGAGCAACAGATTTATTGAACTTGTGCAACAAAAAGGATCCGATTGAGATCTTGGTCTTATATGAAGGTGCTCTTGAAAAACTGCACAAAATTCTAAAAATAAAACAAATCTTCGGTCTCATAGCCATTGCAACAATTTGAACTTGTGTAATTGCAACATAATTGAAATGACTCATAAACTTGATTCTTCAAGATGAGGGGAATATTTTATGAGAAGTTGTAACATCTGGACAACCAAAGTAAATATTTCAGCAATTGATGATGTTGCAACAATCAAATAAATAGTTACAACATCTCAAATCACCTATTGCGAAATAGTTGCAACAAATCGAGAGAATACATATAACAAAATAATGTAATATGCTTGTACTAACACTTTGGATGTGAGCAGGTCAAGCTCCACCACCACGCTGTTGGAGTTGAGGGAGGCGGCACTTGCGGCAGTGATGGCTTGTTGGCGGACTTAGGAGCGCTTATGGAGGCTGCTACCATTGACGAAGATATGCGATAGCATTGCAAATAAAAATCAAACATATAGGCTACAAGGTTGCAATATTTTGATTGAACTTGTGCAACAAATTAAGTAAACGCCCACAACAAATCCAACAAACACCTACAAAGGATGGTAACATCGGAGAATACCCATAGGCATACATAGATCTGGTCATGGAGAGTGGCAAAAGTAGGACTACAGCCTTGACAGAGCTCTTCTAGCCATGGTGGACCTTGCAAGCACAACGGCTATTTTGCATGAGTAGAAGTGGTAGCCCTCGGTTGATGTGTGTGGAGAGGGGAGGGGAGGGGAGAGAGGTAGGAGAGTCCAAATGAGAGCTCCTTGAGTCCAGTGAGAATTGTAAGTAGTTGTGGTGTTCATATTTAAGAGCCGAAGAGTGAAGAGAATAAGGTGGGAGATAGGGAGAGGATAAAAATGAGGGATATGGTATGAAAGGAGCTTTGTGTGGTAGTGATTTATGACTGTGTGAGGTAGGTGTTCGATTTTATTTGCCCCCATCAGACATACGTGTCCGAGCAATTTCCTAATGTTTGGCATTCATCAAGAGCTAAGGTGGTATCCATGTAGAGGTTTCGTGCTTAGCACATTGATGCGGGGTGGCCCCATTATACATGGACTATGCTCACACGAAGAGCGAGATAACTCGACCTCGACGGTAGCAACACAAGGCCTGCTCTGATTCGGTCCCATCGAACACACGCATAAGCTCCACAACTAGTTTAGAATTCAACGCAAAACTCACCATACAAATCGACTCCTAAGTAGAGTTCGATCGAGGAACAAGCACATAGCCCACCTTCAAAGCCGTTTTGTTGAAGACCTCTGAAAACCAAGCTTGGTTTCCTTGACAAAGTTTGCTTCCTTAACCAACCGACATGCAAAACAATTGGGCCAAATTTCGACTCCTGATTTTCTTCCATCCTTCTTTGCATGTACACGCATGTTATTTTTCCCTTTCTTTCTTGTACAGCCGAAGTCGCCTTTCTTGTTGCCTTCAATGCTTCGGCTCCATGCAGCCAGCATGCATGCATTGTTTCCTTGTGGCGGCTCTTCCGTTCCATCGCTCACACCTTCACCTTTAATTCTACAATTCAGAATTAAACTTTTAGATAGTAAACAATTTTTATATAATTACCAAATGAGAGATTGTTTCGATTTGGACCTATTGCAATGGATAGAAAGGACAGAGGAGTCACTAACCTTGGACATCGTGATCGAGGAAGAATACGAAGGAAGAGAGTTAGAGGCTTGTGTTCTTTAGTTGAGCTCCTGAATTGTGTATCATGAGAGCTCAGTTATATCATTGCGAATCGACATGGCAATCTGCAAATTAGTTTCCCAATCCTCTGGTTGTCTGGTTGACCATGCAAAGGTCAACAACTTAACAAGCGCATTCTGTTCTGTGCCCAATAGGAAACACATTTGTTTTTCTCGGTGCCATCTCAATCCTATTTTTTTAATTATCATATCCGGCGAATTTTTTAGAAAATGAATTGTAAAGAAGTACCGTAATTTAGGAGTACTCCATGTTACAATAAAAAAATCTGCGCTGTTTGTTTGGATTGACAATGACTTTCTCAATCAGTCTCCTCCTAACATTTTGATCTTTCTTCCTATCTTAATCTTGAGTAAAACTTTTCCAGTTTGTTGAAAATGGCATGTAGAGCAGAAGGGCAGCTTCAATCATTGCAAAGGATTCAGAAGATGTCATGTACATTATGCTATACTTAATTTCTCTTTTGAAGAATTCAAATGCATGTTTCAATTATTAATATCTCAATATTAGTTTCAACTTGCAAGAACATGGATGCATGTACGTTCTCCGAGCTTATCAAAGGTGCATCCTTTCTAGAATATATTAACAATAGCTTTTGCTTACATAAACCATGCAGAAATATCAATCAATGAGCTTTTTTCCCCCCTGAGGGTAGTATTTTCCGAAGATGTATGTTTCTGCAGTTTTTGGCATATGCGAGCTCCCCCCCCCCCCCCCCCCCAACTAATGTAAGAACCATTTCATATTGGTGCGTCGTGTATGGTTGAAGACTTAGGAGCCTTGACTGAGGCAAACAGCAAAGTAATAATTTGGGTGATGGGGTTGCTAAAATTTAAATCCTGAATTCCCAGTTCATGAAATTGTTTATGCCAAATTCTAGCATAAATTGATAAGGCAAATCTTTTTTTAAGAAGCAGTTAAGACATCAGCAATGCTGATGGGCTGTGGGCCTATTCTTTTTGGCTACGGCTTGTGGCTTTTGACTGCAGCTTGTGGCTTTTGGGCTGTTTGTACGAGAAATTACAGAGTAATAGAAACTCACGTGCCGTTTTTGACGATATAAATGAAGTCAGTAAAGTATGTATTATAATTAACTAGTAAACCCTATAAGATACTTTGTTTAAAAACTAGTTACTGTATAAAAGCCAAAAAAGCTTTTAAAAGCTGAAAAGAACAGGGCCTGACCCTGATCAATTCGGCTTCGGTTTCTGACTTCTGGTTTATTTTTTACTATTCATAAATTTCGCCTTTTTATGAACTTTTAGCTTTTTGTTGAGCTTTTTTGCCGGTTCTTTTTTTCCCGTATTTGTTTGTATTATATGTAATAGGCTAACATATTTTTTTATATTTTTAATTTTTTTAAATTTAATTATGCTAAATACAATGCTTTTTTCAGCCAGGTACAATGTTTTCAGCCATAAGCCATGAGCTTTTAAGCCGAACCGATCACCACCACAGGTCCATGAGAGCCCAATCCTAGCCGTCCGCCTCAATCTAGACAGTCCAGATTCACCCAATTTACTTGTATAAACTCACAAACTGTTCTTTCCTCATCCGATTGCGCACACGTGACACCCCATTCCCAAGTCCCAAAACCCTAACCCGACCCCCACCCCGCCGCCGCCGCCATGGGAGGAGGAGGAGGCCGCAAGCCCCGCAACTTCGCCACCTTCCGCCTCTTCCCCCGGGCCGGCGCCGCCGACCCCAACGACCGCGTCTTCGTCCGCGTCGACAACAACGTCTACTCCGTCCCCGGCTTCGGCGACGAGGACACCTACGACCCCTCCCTCTCCCCCACTGCGGCCGAACACTTCTCCTCCGCCTCTGGCGCCCTCCCCGACAACGTCCGCCGCGAGATCCTCGAGCTCGGCCTCCCCGACGACGGCTACAACTACCTCCTCCACCTCCGCGAGCTCCGCCCCTCCGCCGCCGCCGCCGCTTCCTTCTCAGTCCCCAGCCACACCGCCCGCCCCGAGCCCCTCCCCCTCGACGTCAAGGTAGCTCCTTCCCCCCGTCCAAAGCCCAATCTTTTCTGCTATTTGAGTGTGTAATGTTGGTTTTGTGTGCAGGCGTATGATGCAAGCAGGGTGCGGATTGCTTCCGGCGAGGTCGAGGATGAGTTGGACGAGAGGAGGACGATGTGTAAGGTGGCCGCGAAGACGGCGCCGGTCAGGCGGGTCGAGAGGGCCGTCGACCCTGACGTTGCAAGGTTGCTTGACGAGAGCGATGTGTCGCATGGTGGGTCAGAGGATGAGGGGTTGGAGGAGGATTTTGTCATCATGGCAAATCGGGCCGAGGGGGGTGAGGAGGTGGAGGACGAAGAGGAGGAAGAGCGGGATGGTATGTTCAGTGATGTGGAAGAGGACGAGGAGTTGGAGGATGAAGAGGGTGAGCCCAAGCAGAGGGTGCGGCGATTGCTGGATGAACAGTTTGATTTGGTAAGCTTCTTTCAGTTAATAAATCTATCAGTATGCTTTGCAATACAGTGTGAATACATTGTCATTAAGACTGCTATCCTGTGCGAAATACTAAGTGATTCCATTGCTTGCAAACACACAATGACGAGTCTGCAGCTTTGTTTATTGCTGCCAGTGTTGAGCACCTTGCTTTTGTTGCAATTGTACTCCTGCTGTTATTGGAGAATTCATGTGCATTGTGATGTGGCAGTATCAGACTTAATTTAAGTTTCATTATGCATAATACCTATGTTCCCTGTGTTCTATAGGAAGATATTGCAGGACAGATTCCCGGTGTTACTGTATTATTCGCATCTTTGCTTCTGAGCTTGTAATTTGTATTTAAGCATTCATGGATGTGAAGCGTTCTCTAGATAGAAGATTCGGCAGGGTGGAGTAAGGTACTAACCAGTAACCAGTGGTAGAGTAGGACTGCATTGAAACCTACTGCTGTCTATGAAACTAATCCAACCTAACGTACATGATGACATATCTCGTATCACATGTCTCATGAGCCCCTGCTGTTTGTGACAATTAGACTAGAAATTTGTTTGTGTGTTGCAAATGCTATGCTTCAAATTTTGACTTCTTGTGCATCAACTTACAGCTTGCTTTGGAAGAATATGGAGACAGTGATGATGATGATGGAGGTGTTAGAGATGGGGAATATGAACTGCCGACTGAAGTTATAGATGAATTGAAATTGTTCCACAACCAAAATGTAAGCATTGACGAAGAGTATAGAACACCAGCAGATTTAGTTCGTAGAAAACTGGACTCAAGCACAGCAGAAGAGGTGGATGAATCTGCTAATGTGATCCAAAAATGTGCTGAATATGCTGAAAAATATTTAAATGAAACTGCAGTAGAGGAAGAGCTCGTACTTGTTTCAGAAAGCAGTGATGAATCTGAAGTTTGGGACTGTGAGACCATTGTTTCCACGTACTCTAACCTTGACAATCACCCTGGAAAAATTCAAACTCCTGGAAATCCTAGAAAGCGCCTTCCTAAAGTTTTCTCTGGAGAAACAGCTACAACAAAAGATATCATCAAACTTCAAGGGAAAGAGAAACTTCCAGTAGAGTACCTACCACAGAGGAAGAGAAATGGTGAAAAGGAGAAGAAAACAAAGCCAGCAGAAGCTTTGAGTGCAGAAAATTTTAAAAGAGGAGCTCACAAGGAAACAAAGGAGGAAAAGAAAGCAAGAAAGGTAAAGATAGGTTTGGTTTTAGGTTTCTAGTAGGAACTTATGGTCATGTCTTTTATACTTTTATTTGATTAATTAAAATTTAAAATGGAAGAAAAAAGAAGGGAAACATGTTAATATTGTTTAGTTGTTCTTCACCAGGCTTCAAAAGCTGACCAAGCATATGCCACAATGGCACATTAAACCTTTTACCTGTAGTCTTTCGTAGTTGCGTCCTCTGATAAAAATCAAGTATTATTTCATATTTAACATGTATTAACTTATGATAAATATGTGTAAGATGCGTCACCTTTTGTTAAAACAGTGCCATCTTAGTTATAATCATGTTTCTCGATGGTTATTTTGAACTGCAAAGTGACCTATAATTTGGGCTCTGTTCATGGTACTATGTTGTAATGTGATTTGTAAAACCACGTGATACAATAAATCATTTACATTTTTGCAAACATGCTTGAAATTACTTGTGTTTATTATTTTTTAACATCCTTAAGCCTCCGGGCCTTTTTTCTTTACCTTTAGGCAGCAGTGAAAGAAGATAAGAGAGAAGCACGGAAAGCAAAGAAAGAGCTCAAAGGACTTTACAAATCTGAAACACAGAAAGCTCAGAAAGTTGCTGCTGTTACAGGACCATCTTCTATACGGCTAACGTAAGTCGCCATGTTGGTTCTCATGTTGCATTGTGTTAATTGAATAGATTGATAGATGTTGATTATTTGATGCAATGCATTACCACTAGAAAAACTAAAACTCTGTGATCGTCATGTTGTCCCTAGATAAGGAATCCAACTATCATTTTGTATCCAGTTAAATGTGGATGCACATATTTTATCCAAATAAGTTTTGGGACATCTCTAGTACAAACTGCAAACCATGAGCTAGGTGCAACCATGTGAACCACTTTGGTTTGGGCATCAAATCCGTATGAAAATAAAATAAAAAGTCCAAATTGCAAACCATGAGCTAGCTGCAACTGTGTGAACCACTTTGGTCTGAGCATCAAATCGGTATGAAAAATGTCTAATAATAATAATAATAAGTAGACAGTCTATGGAGTGTTGCATCACCCTGTAAAATTTCGAGTTAAACTCTAAAGGTGTTGAGAAAAAAAAGGAGAGTTTCCTGTTCGTGGTACCTTTTTTCCCCATTCTCCGTAAATTTATTGTTTATCAGCTTCTTTTTTTCTCCTAACGGAAATTGATTTTTTAAATTTAACATGGAAGTATTTAACTTTAGAACTACATTCACAATCTTTTAGGAAGTTTCTGTGTTAATTTGATGCTCAAACCAAAATGGTTAGTACGGTTACACCTAGCTCATGGTTTGTACTAGAATTTCCCCCGTTACGTTGATTTAAGTATTCTGTGGATGCTGAAATGACTTTTCGCCCGTAACAGGTAATGGTCCTGATAAATGTAACATGTTTCCTACGATAACGATTAACGACATTGTCGAAGTCGTAGAGAGAGATGCTCCAGAGTAAGACAGCAGGCATCATCTTGTGCGATGCTTCTGGTTTTTGTCGACAAGAGACACAAGTGCATACATACTATTGCCTGCGCCACCCCGCGCGTCAAATGCTGTAGTTTTGCATCACATACCTTAATGAGGCATGTTATATAAGACAAAGGCATTGTAATGAGCTTACGCAGGACTTTGCAAGATCAAAGTTCCTTTAGAAATCCTATGTTCCAAACTAGGATTGCAAGACGCTTGCAGCCGGTTGATGGCCAAAACGGATAGAACCTTCGACGTGCAACAAGTCTCTCTCTCTCTCTCTCTCTCTCTCTCTCTCTCTCTCTTGTTGAATACTTACGAAACTAAGAAATATATATTCCTTATGTGGCTGGCTCCATGAAGATAAATTAACGCTAGCTCCATCAGCCTACACGGCAACCTGCGCTGGCTGGTTCAATCGGGACTCGGGAACGCTGCACAGGAGAAGTTCCGGTTCATGGAGGCACCAGAACTCCGGGGATCAGTGGATCTGACGAGGGCACGGGGTCCGCGGACTGCCCGGCGGCAAGCTCTGCACCTTCGCCGTCGACGGGCGCGATGGATATGTGGGTGCTCGCCGACTACTCCGATCCCCGCAGCCGGCGGCTCAAAGAAAGGATCGATCCGGTCATGTGGGACAAGCACGATCCTTCGTCCAAGCATTCTCGATGACCACCCGAGTGGAGGTTATGACCACTCGATGAACATTCAACTTATGTAGCAATCAGTCAGTTGCTATTATTAAACAGGATACAGCGCACAAAAGGCGAACGAGATGGGATAATGTCCAACTCTGGACCAACTCAAATCAATAGTTATATTCTTACAATCCAACATATGAAACGGTTGAAGGGAATGTACTTCTAAGGCCAATCCAAATGTATTGTGACAAAACAAGGGAGAAGCGGGGTCAGATGGGCTACGACTTGTTCTTAGGCTAGAACGTTGGACTTATGAACTTAGAACGAAAAATCAAGCAACCAGAAAGAGAAGACAAGACACTCGCATTCTATGATCTATCCCACCGTGAGCAGCATGCACGCCCCCGCCCAGCTGCCGGACGACGTGGTCGTGGAGGTCCTCGTCCGCCGCCGGCAGCTCCATCGCCCGCTGCCGCGCCGTGTGCAGGGCCTGGCGCTCCGCCATCTCCCAGCCGTCCTTCGACCGCGCCCACGCCGAGCGCCCGGCCGCCGTTGCCAAGGTCACGGCTCAGGACACCTTTGCCTTCGACGACGATAACGGGCAACGTCGTCGTCTTCGACTTCTTCCGCGGCCGGTGGCAACACGACAATGTCCACAAGACAGGGCTGCCTCCCTGTGTAGAAAGATGAATATATAGCAATAGATGGATGTATTGAGCCTCAAGAGCAATTTATATAGAGTACAAGGTTTAGAGGGCAAGAAGCCTCTCCTAAAGATAAGGCAGGTATCAGTGGCGGACCCAGGATTTTACCAAAGGGTATGCCGCACCAAAATTTTCATATGCAATTCGGTAAAACCAATTGCCAATTCGGTAAAAAAATTGTAAAATTTACACTGTAATTCGGTATACAGATACTAAATAATATGATAAATTTTAAATTCAAGGATAAGGAGGGCTCGGGGGCTCGATTGCTCATGGGGGAAGGACGAGGATCATGCCCACAAACAGCTTTGGCTGCTGCGCATTCGCCCTGCAGACAATGAGAATGATGAGAACGGGAGATTTACTGTTAGGCAATTTTATCCATACAATGGGAGTACTGTTACAATAGCATTTCGTGTGAAACGACTTCAGCATATCAAGCCACAAACTAAGTAGAAAGGATACATCTTTTTAATCTAGAGGATCTTTTAACTTAAAGCCCAAAATCCCATACATTCCTCTAAAGCAGGAATTCTCCACTGTATAACTAGTTCCAAGTTTGGAAGTTCATTTCATACACCACAGGATGTGTAAAAACTCTCTTTAGGCGATCAACTCGTACATGGAAAACAAACTAGTCTTGTGATCAAATATGATGGAAACGAACTTAGAATGGTGGCAAAAACTGACTAACACAACATGCAGAGTCTCAGAAATGAAACAACATACAGATAGGATATCCTACTAGCTAGGAAACTACAAAAACCAAGACAAACATAAAGCATAACGTTGAAGATATAGCGTAAATCAACAAAGACATCCCTTTCTCTGCTAAACAATGTTTGTCAGTTAAACAAGATAACAATAAATATGTCGAGTACATACAACATTTATTTAAAATAACACAATAAAGATACAGGAACTGAAAATAACGCTTGGGAAGAAGTAGCCTCATTGTTATTTTTTAAATATAAATTAGGGGTACTTCCTAAGATAATTGATACAATTGTCATGTCATGTATCAGGAACTGTTATTATAGTAAGAAATTGCTCACATAGGTTCACCTTCAGGTTTTCAGGGGGGAGATCCCAAGTGGTGTTCAGATCAGATCAAAAAATTTCCAGTCTGCAAGTGCATGTGCACGTCGTCTGCTAAACAGATCAAATCTAGGTCGGAATGGAGTAAACAGCTCACGAATTACGGTAGATCAGAGCAACTGCGAGCACCAGGGCTTCACGAATCAAACGAGCAGCATCCTATGGATAGGAGAAGGAGCAGGCCCAAGCTCCAATCTTTCCCCACATAAGCGACCACGAGACCTCCTCCTCCGCGAGAAGAAAATCCCGCCCGCAAATTTCGAGAGGAAAAAACGGGACAAGGACGTACATGAGAAGACGAGCGCGGCGGCGGCGGCGCCGAGGAAGCCGAAGAAGGGCGCCGTCTCTGGAGGGGTCGGCGGCGGAGAACACGCCGAACGGCGCGTGCAGGCCGGCGTGCCCCCCGGGCTTCTGCTCGGCGGTGTCGCGGATGAAGGCCTCCAGCTCCAGCTCCGACGCGCACTTCTTCATGTCGCCCCCGGCCACTCCTTGATCTCTCTCTCTCTCTCCCTCCTCGCTGTGCCTCCCTCGATCGATCCGGCGCTGCGCTGCTGGCGCGTTCTGCGGCAAGCTGCGGAGAGTCTGGTGCTAAGTTTGGCTGGCCACAGGGTATGCCGTGGCCCACCCGGCATACCCTGTGGATCCGCCCCTGGCAGGTATCACAGGATTACAAATCCTAAACTACCAAATATAGAGATATGCCAATATACTCTAACATCCCCCTAGTCATAGCGGTAGCTTCGCAGACAGCAGGAGCAGGAGCGGACGGTCAGACTGGAGAGGAAATCATCATAGATAGTAGGAGCGTCGCAGACAGTTAGATTGGAAAGGAAGCCGAAGGTGGGGAACCGTCGGACTGACATCCCCCACAATCGTAGCGGGAGCATCGAGGACCACTGTGGCGTTGCGGATGCAGTGACTGTAGGGGGAACCGATGAGTTTGCTCAAGTTAATGATAGCTCTTTGTTGCCGAGGTAGCCGAGAGCGTGGTGACCATGGTCGTAGCCATGGAGGAGAGAGCCATGTCAAGGTAGCTGGTGCTAAGGTCGTCGTTGTGGTCGGGGTGGTAGAGTTGATGCAGAGGAGGTCGTGGCCAAGGTCGGTGAAGAGGTCGCCGACGTTGTCCAGCCATGGTTGACCAGGAAGATGAGAGAAAGGAGCAGAGAGTGGTCGTCTGAGGGAACTGGTCGAAGCTACAGGGAGCCGATTGGAGCCACCGTGGTCATCCGTTCCTGGTCGAACAGCCCCGAGCAACTGTGGTCGAATCGGCCGTGGTTGAACAACCATGGTCGAACGACGTGGATCCGGGGAGGTCATCCGGCCGTGGTCGAAGATGAAGTAGAGGGGGCCGATCGGATCCAGGGAGGAGGCTAGCTGGCCATGGTCGTAGATGAAGCAGAGGGGGCCGGCTGGATCCGGTGAGGAGGAAGCGCAATTGAAGTCACGGTCGGAGGCTCGCTCGGAGATGCGGTTGAAGGCGCGATCAGAGGCGCGGTCGAAGGAGTGGTCGTGATAGCACTAGGGGTCCCGATCTTTCGATGAGAGTGGTAGATTCGATTGGGGAAGGAGATGACGTTGACGACCCGACTACAACCATTCAAGGACGCTGCGCCTTAGCTATCGATACACCAACTCCAGAGATTGTTCGTGACCTTGTCGGCGCACGATCAACCTAACCACGAGGGTTCTTGTTCCTGCAAGCAATCGAAGAACAAGAAAGAACAAGATGAACAACAACTCAATTGCAAATAACGATGTAAGATTCAATCGAAAACAGAAAACGGTGGGGTTCCAAAGACAAGTATTCGGGCGGGTCTAGCCGACACGCGCGAGTACAAGGCAAAGCAGCAAAAGCTAACTTAGTCTAAACAAAACCCAAACCCTAGAAAAGGGTGCGGCTGCCTATTTAAGGGTCACGGAAGGTGGAGGGTCGGCCAAAACACAAGGAAGCCAAATAGGACTCGAATTACAAGGCCCAAGGCCCACTTTGACTCGGACGGGAAAAATGACGTGAATTGTTTTGCAGTTTCTGGTCGACTCGGATGGAATTTGGAGGTGAGGCCGGATCCATCTGAAAGTAGACTTCAAGAGCTTTCCAACAAGTACTCACGGGCTCCGAGAAACCTTCTGGATCAAAAGTTACGTCCGTTTGAAGTAGGCGCTGTCCACAAGGCCGAATCCGAGTCAAACTCGTGAACAGGACTTGGTTTGCGCTTGACGGTTCCACTTCTATACTTGAGCTCATGTGGTTCTTCCCCATGGTTCCTAAGGACAATTAAATCATCACAAGAATTAAGTAGTATTCCATTCTTTGAAACATTTGTATGCAAACTTAGGAACGCATTCACCTGATGGTTAAGTTGACGTGCTCGGTCTCTAGTCATTGGTCCTTGTATCATAGTTTCAGTTTGATATGGAGTCGGCATGGTTGTTGCATGGAAAGGATGTCCTCATCATCCTCCCCTTCTTGCATTTGAGTCGTCCGCGACTCAAGCTCATCTTCTTGTTCCAAGTATGGCTTCAAATCTGCAATATTAAAGGTGGGACTAACCCCAAAATCTGCAGGCAACTCAAGTTTATATGCATTGTCATTAATTTTTTCAACACTTTGAAAGGACCATCAGCTCTAGGCATCAACTTAGACCTTCTCAATTCAGGAAATCTTTCTTTTCTCAAATGCAACCAAACTAAATCACCCGGTTGAAAAGTTAAATGCCTACTTCCTTTACTACCAGCAAGTTTATATTTAGCATTCATGCGTTCAATATTTTCTTTGGTTGTCTCATGCAATTTCAACATCAAGTCAGCACGCTGTTTAGCATCAAAATTTAACTTCTCCGAAGATGGAAGTGGTAGCAAATCAATAGGAGCACGAGGCACAAAGCCATAGACAATCTCAAAAGGGCACAACTTTGTAGTAGAATGCAGCGAACGATTATAAGAAAATTCAATATGAGGCAAGCATTCTTCCCACATTTTAATGTTCTTTTTCAAAACAGCCCTAAGCATGGTAGATAACGTTCTATTCACAACTTCAGTTTGCCCATCAGTTTGGGGATGACATGTAGTCGAAAATAACAGCTTAGTCCCCAATTTAGCCCATAAAGTTCTCCAAAAATGGCTAAGGAATTTAGTGTCACGATCGGAAACTATTGTATTTGGCACACCATTCAAACGAACAACTTCACGAAAGAACAAATCAGCAATATTGGTAGCATCATCACTTTTATGACATGGTATGAAGTGGAACATCTTAGAAAATCTATCCACAACAACAAATATGCTATCCCTCCCCTTCTTTGTCCTAGGCAGTCCTAAAACAAAGTCCATAGAAATATCTTCCCAAGGCACACTAGGAACAGGTAGAGGCATATACAAACCGTGAGGATTAAGTCGTGACTTAGCCTTTTGACACGTAGTGCAGCGAGTAACAAAACGTTCCACATCACGTCTCATCTTTGGCCAAAAGAAATGACTAGCAAGTATGTCTTCCGTCTTCTTCGCTCCAAAATGCCCCATCAGCCCACCTCCATGCGCTTCCTGTAACAACAACAAACGAACGGAGCTAGCTAGAATGCATAGTTTGTTAGCTCGAAACACAAATCCATCATTTAGAACAAATTTATTCCACGTTTTTCCCTCTTTGCAATTCAGCAACACGTCTTTAAAATCATCATCATGAACATAATGCTCCTTAATTGTTTCCAATCCAAAAATTTTGAAGTCAAGTTGTGAGAGCATGGTATATCTCCTAGACAATGCATCAGCAATAACATTCGCCTTTCCCTTTTTGTGTTTTATGACATAAGGAAAAGACTCTATGAATTCAACCCACTTTGCATGACTACGGTTCAATTTTGCTTGACTTCTAATATGCTTTAATGACTCATGATCAGAATGAATGACAAATTCTTTGGGCCATAAATAATGTTGCCATGTCTCTAAAGTTCGAACTAGAGCATATAATTCCTTATCATAAGTAGAATAGTTCAAACTAGGCCCACTCAATTTTTCACTAAAGTATGCCACAGGTTTACCTTCTTGCAACAGCACACCACCCAATCCAATTCCACTAGCATCACATTCTAGCTCAAAAGTCTTACTAAAATCTGGAAGTTGGAGTAATGGTGCATGTGTTAACTTATCTTTCAATGTGTTGAAGGCGTCTTCCTGTGCATTCCCCCAAGTAAACGGCACCCCCTTTTTAGTGAGCTCATTCAATGGTGCAGCGATGGTGCTGAAATCCTTCACAAAACGACGATAGAATCCAGCAAGTCCTAGAAAACTTCGCACCTGCGTGAGCGGGTGTGGAGGAGGCTGGATCCAAGGAGGATGTACCACCGATCTGGTGTGGAGGAGGCCGGATCCGGGAGTGACGGCACCAGAGAAGGCTGGAGCGAGCTGGAGGCAGTGGCACCATTGGTTGGGGAGCCCGGATCTGTGGTCGTAGAGACATTTGGCGGAGAGAGAGCCAGCTCTAGATCCGTATGGAGAAGGACCTAATCAGAGTTGACGAAAATGGTGGCGAGTAGCGATGCCAATGGTGACCACAAGCTCTCGATGGTGCGACGGCTCGTACTCATGGACGACGGGCCGGCGATGATGATCCGGCGTGATGATGATGGTAGACGAGGCACTCGGAAGGCCATGGAGGGTGGGCCATGTCGACGAGCACGCCACGTCACGCCACGACGTCATCAGAGGAGAGGAGGCGTCAGGAGAGGTCGAAGCCAGGCGGTGAAGTTCGGAGCTGAGGAATGTCAACGAGTCCGCAGGGCAATGCAAACCGATCTATGATCGGAAAAATAGAGAAAAACCGATCTAAAGATGACTAGAAAAAACTCTAATTGTTAGCGATCCGACTTAAACTACGGGTTGTGCGGCCCCTGAGAGAGATCACGGAGACGAGATCATCTCCCTGGGGCGGTACGGCGGAAGCTGTGGAGGCGGTGGCTTAGGAGCGACGCCGCTCTGATACCATGTAGGAAGATGAATATATAGCAATGGATAGATGTGTTGAGTCTGGAAGGCTACGTTGCGCGGATACTTCACAAAACTCACGTACCGGTATTGGATACTGTACCGGATACAAATACTGCCCCGATACGCGCCGATACGTATCCTGTAAGTATCGGTGATTTATTGATTTTTCAAAAAAAAAGAAAATAATTCCGATACTTTACCGATACTTCCCTGATACTTTTAAACCTAATACTCAGAGCCCCCTGATCCAAGTCTACCCCCGACACCCCACCCAGAGCCCCCCAGATCCAATCTACCCCGACCCCCTCACCTGCACGCAAGAAATCTCGCCGCCGCCGCCTCCGCTCGCCTGCCGCCGGCTAGCCAGTCGCCTCCCTCCGCCCGTCGACTCCTGCCGCCTCCGCCTCGCCCGTAGTCTCTCCCGCCGCCTCACCAGTTGTCTCGCCGGCCGCCTAGCCCGTCGCCTCCCTCCGCCCGTCGACTCCTGCCGCCTCCGCCTCGCCCGTTGCCTCGCCGGCCGCCTCACGCCCTCACCCGTCACCTCTGCACGCCACCTTGCCCGCCGCCTCGCCCGTCGCCTCCGCCGCGCCTCCGGTAGTCTCCTCCGGCCGTCGCCTCCCGCCGCGCCTCTGGTGGTCTCCTCCGCCCGTCGCCTCCACTGCGCCTTCGGTGGTCTCCTCCGCCCGTTGCCTTCGGTGGTTGCCTCCGGCCGTCGCCTCTGATCGTCGCCTCCGCCCGTCAACTCCTGCCACCTCTGCCTGGCACCTGGGCCGTTGCCGACGCCTCGACTGCTCCAGAGCCTCCAGACTCCAGTATTCCCCTCCACTCAGCTACTCTGTGTCTCTGTCTGCTGCTAGTGCTAGATGCTACTGCCTACTTATATTTAGTTACTGGAGATTGGAGCATGTGCGGGAGATTGGACTCTTTACTGACAATCCTTGGGTGTTTTTCTTTTCTCCCGTATGAATCATCTTGGAACCCTAGAACCAGAGCAATACCAGGGGTGCTTTGATGTGTTGCACCGTTCAATGTGTTACAGCATGGTATTATAGGTTCATTGGATTTGACCCGATAGTGATTGAAAATTTTGATCTTTTCGATAGCTCTGTGATGCGATTCCTTCAAATTGCCTTCAAATTGAATATCTGGATGCATTTTGGGCAATTGCAATTTATTTTTATTGGTGAATTGTATAGCTTAAACAGTTTAGAACTGTTTCTCTTTTTTTTTCCGGTTGCATTTCATATGGTCTGTTGCACAAGTCTCGGTGGTATTTGACTGCCTAAACTCTAGAACTAGAATTGAAGGGTTGAACCTTGGAGGGGTTATATTGTTGGCATGTGCTCTTGCTAGTTGTTTGTTTATTTGCTATTTGTTGTGCTGCTATTTATTTCATTATTTGTGTACATGTACTTATCTATTCTGTTATTCTTCGCAGATGGTTCATTATATTAGTCTAACAACCAGGAGGGAGAACTGAAGTACCAAGCAATTTGCTACATGCCTACATCAATATTAAGGTATTCTCGGTTTCTCAATTCCTTATAAGAATTCATTAATTTCTTATTTTTATTTTTATTATATATATATCCACGTATCGCCGTATCGGTGTTTTTAGGAAAATGGCGAATCGCGGTATCGCGTATCCGTATCCGTATCAGGGTATCTGGGTAACATAGCTGGAAGGTGGTTTATATAGAGTACAAGACTTGAAAGGCAAGAAGCATCTCCTAGAGATAAGGCAGATATCATGAGATTGCAAATCCTAAATTACTAAATATAAAGATATATACTCTAACACCTCACGCACTCTGGTTCACCTCGCCTGAGATTCTCTCGTTTGTGATCCCTCCTGGGACGGGGAGTGCATAGGGCGTAGGAGCAGGCTGCTGTGTTCTGCTTACTTCCACATCGAACAGTACGTGGTCTGGAACCCGCTCACCGGGGCCGACGCCACCGTCTCTAGCCCGGCCAACCACAGCCAGATCATCGGCACCTACACGCACCCGGCGACGAGGCGCTTCCACCTCCTACACGCCTCTGGCAAAACTGTAGGTGATCACCTGATGGTTCCGGCCACCTGTTCGATCCTAAGGGTCGGAGATGCCGTTTGGCGTGAGCTTCCCCTCCTGGAAGATGATAGCTCTGCACATGTGCAGCCATCAAAGATTTCTATGATGATAAACAAGGCTAGCTTCGTCAACCTACACGGCAACCTGCTATGGTTAGTGCGGTCGGACTCAGGAAGGCTGTAGCTGCTCGTGTTCGACACGACACACGAGAAATTCCGGTTAATCGAGGCGCCGGAAGGCCGGGCATCAACGGATCTAACAACGTCACGAATCGGCGTGCTGTCCGACGGCAAGCTCTGCACCTTCGCCGTCGAGCCGTCGACCAGCACAATGGAGATGTGGGTGCTCGACGACGACTCCAATAACCCGTAGAGCTGGCAGCTGTAGGAAAAGATCAGTGTGGTTATGGGTGGACCAGCATCGCAGACATTCTCGATGGTCACCCAAGTGGAGGTGGCGGAGGGCGCCGAGCTCAAAAACGGCTGAGCGAGACGCACATCCCCCGCGGGAAAGCAGGTGCTAGAATTGATTCCCAACACGATCAAAACTGGAGTGGTTTGTTATAACCTTATTAAAAGTTCACGAGAGATAAATAAGTGCGACATACATTCCTGCAGTCCTGCTCCATCTACCGTGTACGCACAATGAGCCAATGGAGTTGATATAATTATATCATCATTACCGCACTACCGCGCAGATCACAAGTTCACAATGACTCTACGTTCAGAAAATTCACAATGACTCGTATTTTTTTTTGACATGGTACAAGTCACAGCACATATCTTACTTACACTAAGACACGTATATGTATGTTTGCATATCTTCTAATACACGTTTAAAAATTTTACGAATGCATTAAAACCTTATAAAACGTGAGCACACGTACATGTGTATACTCTACTACGTGTACAACAGCAGCGCCAGCTAGGGCTGAAAAACGGCAACGGATAATTCGTTTTATCCGATATTCGTATCCGAGAAAATACGAATATGGTAAGCAAAATCCGTATTCGAAAATGTTCGTATTCGTATTCGAGAATATTCGTATCCATATTTGAGAATATCCATATTCACATTCGTATTCGAGAATGTTCGTATCTGTATTCGTATTCGAGACTATTCGATTCGTATTTGATCCGTTTCTAGAACCCATGAAAAATCCGTACGAATTTTTTGATTCAAAATTTGAATTTAGGCGGTTTAAAACCGGTAACCGGTGAAAAATCGGCAAAACCGCTAGGAATCCGTTTTATCCGATATTCGTATCCGAGAAAATCCGTATTCGAAAATATCCGTATTCGTATTCGAGAATATTCATATCCGTATTTGAGAATATTCGAATTCGTATTCGTATTTGTTTTAAAAATATGGATTCGTATTCATATTTGAGACTATTCGACCGTATTCAATCCGTTTCCATCCCTAGCGCCAGCCAGCAGAGCTAACGCTCGGTTCTCATGGCTAGTATATGTGGTAAGGTCAGAGATCAAAATGAACAAAATGTCTATACTTTATTTTCAGTTCTTGCTTCCTCCAACTAAGGTGGCCTTTTCATGCACGGACAAGTCTGAGTTTAGTTCAAATAAAAATGCTAGTAGTTTAGTTCAAATAAAAATGCTAGTATACTATCAGAACTATTAAAACCTCCCTCGGTCTGCTCGCGCGAGAGCGTTTCGTGCGCCCGCGGAGGCCTTCGTGCGGTGATGCGTGGCGTGCGCGGCAACGGGAGGGAGCGCGCGCGTCGCGCGAGAGATCGTTTCGTGACCGCGTAGCCCTTCGCGCGTTGATGCGTGCCGAGTACAGCGACGGGAGGGAGCGCGCGCGTCGCGCGAGAGTTTCGCGCACGCGCGTAGGCCTTGGCGCACGCGAGAGCGTTTCGTTCGCCTCTCTGGCCGGTGGTCCCGCCGTTATTTGAGCCCACACGCAGCGACAGAGCGCGCGGAAAGGGAGTGTACGCGGCTTCGTGCAAAGGCGCGCGCGGAGCACGCGAGGCGTCGCTCGGCCGCGTAGGTCTTCGCGCACGCGAGAGCATTTCGTGCGCTTCTCTGGCCGGTGGTCCCGCCGTTATCTGAGCCCACGCGCAGCAAGTGAGCGCACGGAGAGGGAGCGTACGTGGCTTCGTGCGAGGGCGCGCGCGGAGCACACGAGGCGTCGCTCGCCCGTAGCGGTGCACGTGAGAATATTTCACGTCTCTCTTTGGCCGGTGGTCCCGATGCAGTCTGAGCCCACACGCAGCGGCAGAGAGCGCGGAGAGGGAGTGTACGCGGCCTTCGCATGGCAGCGCGCGCGGAAAAGGCAAGGCGCAGCTCGGACGTAGCGGTGCACGCGAAAGCGTTTGAACGCGCGTCGCTGGCCGGTGGTCCCTCTGCTGTCCGACCCCACACGCAGCGACAGGGCACGCGGGGAGGAAGTGCACGTGGTCTTCGCGCGAGAGCGCGCGCAGAGAAGCCGAGGCGTAGCTCGGGCGTAGCGGTGCATGCGAGAGCTTTTAGCGCACTTCACTGGCCGGTGGTCCCGCTGCTGTCTGAGCCCACACACAGTGACACAGGGCGCGGGGAGGGAGCGTACGTGGCCTTCGCGCGAGAGCGCGCACGGAGAAGGCGGGGCGCAGCTCGGGCGTAGCGATGCACGCGAGAGCGTTTTAGCGCATGTCGCTGGCCGGTGGTCCTGTTTTTGTCTGGGCCCACACGCAGTGAGAGAGCGGGCAGGCCGTCTGGGGAGAGGGAGCGTACGCGGAGCAGGCGAGAGGGCTTCGCACGGCGACGCTTGGCAAGCACAATAACTCAGCTTTGATTGGCGCACCGGGTCATCTGGGGAGAGGTAGCGTAGGCGGAGCAGGCGAGGCGCCGCTCGGGCGTAGCGGTGCGCGCGAGACCATTTCACCCGACCCTCTGGCCGGTGGCCCCGCTTTTGCCTGGGCCCACATGCAGCGAGAGATTGTAAGGAGGCGGGCTGTATCACCTTCGGAGCGGACGAAGCTGCTAGATGCATAGGTAATCCATGCCTCCTCTATACCGAGAACAGATTCGTCTTCCTCGAGACTCATCCGTCGTATCGGAACAGTGCTAGCGGTGCTACTCCCTCTCCGTACGGGCGTCTGCGGCCGCTCTTCCCTACCCATGGCCGATCTGTCCCGTCGGAACAGTGCACGGACGACCGCAGCGTCCCGTCGCGCGGAGCTCACGCGGCCATCATCCCCCATCGTTGGTCCGTGCGTGGCCCATCTCTCTACCGGTCTCATCCTACGGTGCTGGTTCCCGTGCTCGAGGTGAGTGACTCAGTCTCCCTATTTATCTGCTTGTCCGGTTGGAAGCCTCCTTCATCCTCTTCCTTTTCCATATCTTTGCGAGATCTGGTGTTTTGGCCTTCGTTCTGCATCCACGAGACTCATCTGTCGTATCGGAACAGTGCTGGCGGTGCTACTTCCTCTCCGTACGGGCGTGTGCGGCCGCTCTTCCCTACCCATGGCCGATCTGTCCCGTCGGAACAGTGCACGGACGACCGTGCCATCCCGTCGCGCGGAGCTCACGCAGCCATCATCCCCCATCGTTGGTCCGTGCGTGGCCCATCGCTCTACCGGTCTCATCCTACGGTGCTGGTTCCCGTGCTCGAGGTGAGTGACTCATTCTCCCTATTTATCTGCTTATCCGGTTGGGAGCCTCCTTCATCCTCTCCCTTTTCCATATCTTTGCGAGATCTGGTGTTTTGGCCTTCGTTCTGCATCCACGATGGCCTAGGTGAACTGTTGACCTTGCCGGGGCTTCTCCGTCTCTAGGTCCTATGCCTGTGTCCATGCGGTTTGGTAGTTTTTTTTATGTTTCTGTGGTTGTTACTTTCCAGGACACTTCTGGTTCACAGCTTTTCTTGGTTCCCTTGGTACAGATTCACAGCTCTCGCCCACGTACATCGTCTCTTCAAGCTAAAGGCCCGGAAGAGGTTCTTGGTTGCAGGTATGGGAGATGTGTGCTACAGTCTTGCCGGTTTTAAGCTTCTGACTTATCTTTTACAATTGATATTTCTATCTCTTTCCTAAGCGAATGTATTTTTCGATTCAGCTTTGGCTAAGTGTGTTCTGGATACAATGGCAGTTTCAGCCCTTTCCAAGCTCTTTTGTACTATACCGCCGTAAGGATAAATTTAAAATTTTACTCTTGAGATTTAATGCTTTGTATTTGAATAACCCGGATGCTTTTAATTCGTATTTCAGGCTTAAGGACAGGTTGCGTTGAGCGTTAGCATAGAAATCCCTAGCTTCCTGATTGTGCCTCTGGTGAATCGAAGGTAACATGTTTGCTTATGTCCTGGGTAGTGATTTCATTTCGGGTGAATCAATTTTGTGGAATCTGGTAGTATTAAAGTGTTAATTGTCTAGAACATATTTTTAAATGATGTTAGATGGTGTGTCCAGTTAAAGCTATATTTCGTCGTTATATTGATTGCAAACGGGCCTGTAGGTCATCCTGGTCACTTACGGCTACGAGAAAGGTGTCCATTATCACTTTCGTTGTTGTCTGGGTGTTGAAGCTGCTGCTGCCTTCTGTTGTGTACAGAGGAAACATATTGCAAAGGTAAGTTTGGTCTTCCTGATTTGCACGGTCCTGTACTTTTGGCGTTGTTACATGCTTCATAGATAATGACTTTTCATGCGCTTTTGTAATTTGTAATCTGCTTTGCCTGACCAGAAAGGCCCTGGGTAGTAGATAGGTTCTATAGACCTCATTTCTTACCTCTTCTCTCTCTCTCAATAGTGTCACAGAGAGAGAAGAAAACATGCTTCATTTCTTACCTCTCTCTCTCTATAGGCCTCATTTCTTACCTCTCTCTCTCTCTGTTATCTAAAGCTTCAGAGCAGCGTCGAATAGGTATGTGATCATGGGTGAAATCATTAGCGAATTCCTTTTGCTTTCGCCTGTGACACTATGGTTCCCAGTGTGGTGGCTTGTCAAGGCATGAGGCTTGATCTGGCAAGTGTTGCTGGTAGTGTCGGCCTCTTTTCTCGATTCTCTCTAAGTGCTTGCCTGTTCTACTAGACTCTCTAGGTGCGCTTACCTATTCTGCTAAACTTTCTAAGTGCTTTTTCTTCCCTTACCATCTGATTCCCCATTCATAGGTAGTGTCCATAGGTTGTAGAATCTTTTCTTCTAAGTTGTGTAGGCGCATCTTCTTTACTTACCTGTTCTGGTAGCTGTGGATAATCTCAACCCTTTTCTTCTACCCTTCTAAGGCATGTCCTGGTACATGGATGTTATTGATTGTGGCTCTGCGGTGTTTGGTTCAGTCGAATTCCTTTTGCTTTCGCCTGTGACACTATGGTTCCCAGTGCGTTTGCTATTTGCTTGTGATTCGCACTGCTGTGCCTGCGGATCATGTTGCGACAGTGTTTTTTTGTTCGCGTGCTGATCTATTCTTGATATTGGTTGTGCTTTACTGGCGTTGTGCAGTCTGGGTTCTAATGGGTGGTCCTCCATGTGAAATTGTTGCCCGATGTCGTGAAAAAAAGGAAAAGAAGGCGTCTCGCGCTTTCCCAAGGTCTATAATGTTGCCATGCATAGTTTACTCGGCGTAGAACGGTTACCTTGTCATTAGCTAATTTGTGCTATTTCTGGCAACTGTGAGAAAACGCATAGGTTTCCTTAGGAGCCCTTTCTTTGCCACTAGCAGTGAGCACCTGTGCGTGGCTGGTCAACCAGAACCATCTGACCGGCCTGGAGCATCTAGCCTGCCACCAAGTGAGTATACGTTAGATAGCCACGTCTTGCTATAGGAGAAAAAAGGCGCACATTGTTTATTAATGGGTCCAGCTTCACATCAAACAGGGAATAGATCCTTAATGGACTTTTCTGCTGAGGTTGCTACCTTCAATAGGCAGCGCCGGCTCGCTAGGATACGCAGTAAAAGACCATACAGCCGTTCGCCATGTGTTACCCGTGGTGATTACCTACGACCTTTGTTTTTTTTCCTGACACCTTTCACTGTAGTGATGATATGACGTTCCACCCTTTGATTTTTTTTGTG
Organism: Dendrocalamus latiflorus; assembly: GCA_017311315.1. Lineage (NCBI taxonomy): Eukaryota > Viridiplantae > Streptophyta > Magnoliopsida > Poales > Poaceae > Dendrocalamus > Dendrocalamus latiflorus. Next base: position 23,608,138 of record CM029621.1, read on the forward strand.
CATAGCCGCCTGCAATGATCCAGTAGATGTCATGGTTCCTCTTGATAGGGTGTACGTCGAGGCGCTGAAAGGTGTGTGCATGCCATTTTTTAAAACTTTACATGGGTTAAATGGTGTGCTATGGTTTATACACCACTGTATTTTCCTGTTGTCGCACTGTAGATACCTACCGAGACCGGTCGTATTATGGTGGACCATCACACGAGTGTCCATACTGTGGTGCTGTCTTCTGGTTCCAGGAGCGTGTCAAGAGTGCCTCTGTTGTCACCAAGAGGAAAATAGTGTACAACCTTTGCTGTAAAGGAGGCAAAATCAGTTTGAGACCCTACAGGAAACCACCTGCCCCCTTAGCCGACCTACTGTGTTTTGATGGTGATGCACGTTCTAAGAGGTTTCTAAGGCAGATTCGATCTTACAATTCTCTGTTCGCATTCACCTCTTTAGGTGCAGCTATCGATAGGACGATAAACAGTGGCACTGCACCTTATGTATTCAAGATTAATGGGGTAGTCCATCATCGTATTGGTACCTTGCTGCCACATCATGGTTCGCAACCCAAATTTGCACAGCTTTACATATACGACACTAAAAATGAGACACAAAATAGATTGAACATATTTGAGGGTGATGATAACGCTCTTGATCAGCCTGACCCAGCGATAGCAATGTCTCTGTTAAGCATGTTAAATGAGCATAATCAACTTGTTAAGGCGTTTCGCTATGCTAGAGAACGTCTAGAACAGGAGGGTGATCAAAAAATAACACTACGATTGCTAGGATGCAATACAAGACACGATGTTCAGTACAGTTTGCCCTCAAGCGGTGAGATCGCTGCTATAGTTGTTGGTGACTACTCAGCCGATGAGTACACTTACGATGTCCCTGTGCAGGACAGAGGGTGTGGACTAAGACGTGTTTCTTGCTTGCACCCATCTTATATGGCTTTGCAGTACCCATTGCTATTTCCTTATGGTGAGCATGGCTACCATCTTGGTATTAAATATTCGAATGTTGAAGATAGTGACGAGACAGGCCGTAGATATGTCACGATGCTTGAATTTGCTAGATATCACATGCACTACAGATTAAACGAGGCAAATACATTCACTTGCTATGGCAGGTTAAGTGACCAGATATGCGTCGATGCGTATTCAACGATCGAAGGGTCTAGACTAAAGTTCATAGCAGACCACCAAAAAGAACTACGATCTGAGACGGTACAAGGAATAGCCGATGCCATTGATAAGGGTCTTATAAATGCCGATTCAGTTGGTGGTAGGGTAATTGTGCTGGCCAGTTTTACCGGCGGCAGAAGGTACCATGTAATGAATTACCAAGACGCGATGGCCATATGCAGAGTCTATGGCCCTCCTGACCTCTTTGTGACTTTCACATGTAACACTAAATGGAAAGAAATAACTGATGCACTACGCTTTGAGCCTGGGCAGCAGCCGTGCGATCGTTCTGACTTGATAATACGCGTTTTCCATATGAAAGTCGATGAATTCGTAGCTGATATTAAGGAGGGCAGAACGTTTGGCCCTGTCCTCGCAGGTAAGGCGTAGTATATGTTGTCCATACGTTCTGGCTTTTATATTTATTGTTAATGAGTCTTATACTAGACCTTCTATGTGCAGTTCTATACACCGTAGAGTTCCAGAAACGTGGTCTGCCGCACATACATTGCCTTGTATGGCTAACTGCTAATAGTTCAGAATTCAGTACTGCTACTATCGATAGTTTCATCTGCGTAGAAATCCCTGATATCAACGACGACCCGCTAGGCTACGCTTTAGTTGACGAGTTCATGATACATGGCCCATGCGGTGATTATAACAAGAAATGTCCATGTATGAAAAATAACAAATGCTCAAAAAAATTTCCTAAGTCGTTTCAGGATGAAACTATCATGGATGACTTTGGGTTCACTATTTACAGACGAAGGGATGATGGTAGACATGTTTGTAAAAACGGTGTCACATTGGATAACAGGAATGTTGTTCCATACAATATGCGCTTGCTAAAGAAATACAACGCACATATCAATGTCGAGTGGTGTAACAAATCAAACATGATTAAATATCTATTTAAATATGTTACGAAAGGAAGTGATCGAGCGAAAATCTATTTTGAAGTTACTGCAAAAACATTTAATGCGTCTCCTGGCCCTCAGCTAGCTCCAAAAAATGAAATCCAAGAATACATTGATGCTAGATTTCGTTCTTCGTGCGAGGCCCTATGGCGTGCTTTCAAGTTTGACATTCACTTTAGGATGCCTCCGGTGGAGCGATTAGCTGTGCATCTTCCTGGCATGAACCATGTGCGATACGAACCTGGTGTTAACCTGAAAGCGTTACTTGCTAGCGCTGTAGCAAAGTCCACAGTGTTGACTGCGTGGTTCGAAGCTAATTCGAAACACGGAGAAGCTAGACGCTTAACATATTGTGACTTCCCAAAAGAGTGGTCTTGGGATGCTTTTAAGAGATGTTGGCGAAAGAGAACACTTTGCGCTAAAATTGGTCGTATGTACTATGTTCATCCAGCTGCAGGGGAGTTATATTACTTACGCATGCTTCTAATGATAGTTAAAGGCGCAAAGAATTATGCTGACTTGAGAACCTTTAACAATAAAGTGTACACTACCTTTCGAGACGCTTGTGAGGCGCGTGGTTTTCTTGAGAGCGATAACGAGTGGCATCTTCTGTTTGATGAGGCGATAGTATCCGCATCAGCATATCAGTTGAGGCAATTATTTGTCACTGTGGTGCTTTTCTATTCTGTTGGTAACATTCGCGCTTTGTTTGATAAATATTAGCTCTATTTTACGGATGACATACACCGTAGGCTTAGAGATGCACTTCAGAACCCGTACTATACTGTTCCGCATGAACAGCTTATGGCCTTGCTTATACAAAAACTCACGAATGTTTTTGCGAGCAGCGGTGGAAACATAGATGACTACAACCTGCCAAAGCTGACAACACAGTGTATTAACATAAGCGATAATAGGCTAATTAATGATGAACTTGACCCAGAACCCTTGATGTTGTCCATGCATGCCACGTCTTTAGTCTCGCAGCTGAATGTTGACCAAAAAAATGTATTTGACATAATAACAGGCCGTGTTCTTCGTGGATCGCCTGGCTTTTTCTTTGTCTATGGCCATGGTGGTACTGGTAAAACATTTTTATGGAATGCTATAATTGCAAAGTTAAGGTCGGAGAAGAGGATAGTGCTTGCAGTAGCGTCATCTGGTGTGGCGTCTTTGCTGTTGCCCAGAGGTCGTACTGCGCACTCGAGATTTAAAATACCTTTTGACATAACAGAGGCTGGGACATGTAGTGTTAAAAGGGGTACTATGCTTGCTGAACTTATACAGGTTGCTTCCCTAATTATATGGGATGAAGCACCGATGACGCATCGACGCTGCTTTGAAGCTTTAGATAGAACTATGCGAGATATTCTTTCTGAACATGATCCTAGGAATGTGATCCTCCCATTTGGTGGAAAGCCCGTTGTTCTCGGAGGTGATTTTCGACAGATTTTACCTGTTGTACGTAAGGCTCACGGTCCTCCATAGTTAGTGCGTCTATTACGAACTCTAAGCTGTGGCAGCATGTTGCCCTTCTGAAACTGCGCACGAACAAGCGACTTCTTAACACGTCCTTAGAAGGAAGCGAGCGTAATGAACTTGAGAAATTTAGCAAATGGGTCTTAGCCATTGGTGACGGTACTATCCCTGCTATAAAAAAGGGGGAGGAGCGTGAGCCTTCTTGGGTGACAATTCCTGACGATTTGTTGGTTCGTACTATTGGTGATAAAATTGCTGCTCTTGTGTCTGAAGTGTACCCGAACTTCTTGGAAAATTACCAAAATCCTCTATATTTAGCCTCACGTGCCATTGTCTGCCCAAATAATGTGACAGTTAACGAGCTAAATGCATATATTGTCTCAATGCTTCCTGGAGATAGTGTACACTACCTAAGCTGTGACACAATATCGAAATCATCTGAATACATACCAGATTTTGATTTGCTCTACCCTACAGAGTTCCTTAATTCCATTGATGCAAACAATTTCCCTTGTCATAGGCTTGTGCTAAAAAAAGGTGTTGTAGTAATGCTCTTGCGAAACCTCAATCAGAATATGGGCCTTTGTAATGGCACGAGGCTGATTGTTATTGAACTTGGGCAGCGTTTGCTGCAGTGCGTAATACTGACAGGCTCTAATATTGGTGAGAAGGTCTTTATACCAAGGATTGCTCTTAATACTACATATGTCAAATGGCCCTTCACACTGCACAGAAAACAATTTCCAATTCGAGTATGCTATGCGATGACAATAAACAAGAGTCAAGGACAGACCCTATCAAGGGTTGGACTTTACCTCAAGAAGCCTGTCTTTACACACGGACAACTTTATGTTGCTGTTTCGAGATCGACGTCTAGAGGTGGCCTTAGGATTTTAATTGAAAATGATGATGGCTCGTGTGGCTCAGAGACTCGGAACGTAGTTTACAGAGAGGTCCTTGATGCCGTAGACGTGGCATCAGCCTAGGACTCTTGCCATACGATGCATTTTTGCCCTGTACATAACCTTGCTTATATATATGACTTTAGAAGTCGTAGCCTGATCACTTTTGTACGTTTTTTCTGCATTTGATCCGCTGGACCTACTTGATGCATGTGATACCTTTTTATCTAAGGTGTTTTCATTTTTTATCTAAACCCTTTGCAACCCATTAACTGATCTGACTTTTCATTAATGTCTGTTCTGATGATTCTATATTTCCTTCTATACTCGCAGATGGGGGACGTACTGATTCCCACCCTTATGATTGGAGACTGCAGTGAGCGCATGTGTGCGTGTCTCTAGATTTTGGGACTTCTTTGATCCTCATGATGAAACAAAGCTGCTACACACTGATCTAGTGTTGATTGATGAAGAGGTATCTATTTTCCTCAAGAATATATCATGGTTTTTTTCCTTTGTTGGAATATTTTTTATAATGCCATTGACTTGACCATGCACCCAACTGTACCACTAAATATGACAACTTGGGAGCAGTTGTAGGTGGTGATGCTTACTTATTACAAAAGAGTTTCCGATCCAATGTCTTTTTTTTTCTAATGCTGCTTTTTGGACAGGGAAACAGCGTGCACGCACAGATTTACCCGCGTTTAGATGAGCAGTTCAAGCCTTTGATAAAGGAAGGTGGCGCTTACAACATCTCATATTTCCGGGTCAAGAAATCCAGCAAGTACAGGCCAGTACCAAATGACATCATGGTCATCTTTACAAGGTGGACTTTAGTAGAGGAGGTTGTTGAGATCGCACCTGCTTTTCCCGTGTGTACCTACTCCCTTACTCCGATGGAGCAGCTTTAGTCACGTGTTGACTGCAATGATTACTTCACAGGTAAATCACTGAACACAGGAATTTAGCATCTCATAAAGCATTCAACACTTGCTTATGCATTACCGTTACTCAAATTAGATGTCATCGGAGTGGTCACCATGATCTCAAATGTTTCAACGCTACGGGCAAGGTCGCGACAGGCGGACAGCTTGAAGAGAACTATCACTATAGGCAGTGCGGGGTCAGTTATGCACGTCTATTGTTCATGAAATGTTTTTTGGTTTGCCTGTGCAATAGTAGTGTCTGTTTGACAGCTTATTTGTGGTAGTGCTTAACTGAGAACTGTTCTAACTTGCATTTCATTTCACTGGAACGACAGCAGTACTACAGTTGATGTTGTGTTTTGGGGTGAACGGGCTACGTCATTCCCAGGCGAACAAGTGCATAAGGATGGGCTGACTTCTCCATAGATTGTGATATTTGTTGACACTCTTGTCAAGCGCTTTGCAGGTATGTTTGTTGTGCTATTGTGCATCGATTGCTATCAAAAGCTTATACCTGATGGCTGGTGTTTCAGACACGGTATCACTGACAGGCGGTTCAGCGTGCAAATGGTACATAAATCCTGAGGTCCCAGAAGCAAAAAGTATCACTGACAGGCGGTTCAGCGTGCAAATGGTACATAAATCCTGAGGTCCCTGAAGCAAAAAGCCTTATGGCCAGGTAATATGTTGGTCTGAATATGTAGTACCTGCAGATGCCAGCCATCTTTTTCTACATTTTAGCAATTGATTTCTCTGCTCGCTTAACTAATTAGAGTGAGAAGCATGCATGAGCCAATTAGATGGGATGAACACATGACTTCGGGAGAACCCAAAGTTGCTGCTGAACCAAAAAAGGTCTCTGATATCAAGTACCTTCACCCTTTCAAAAATAAGGTACGCTTTTAATACCGTAGTTCATTCCTGTACCATATCCATTACTTTAGTAGTTACTCACTTTCACTGCATCTTTTACAGAAAAAAGAGTTTCTTGTCACAGTGACGGTACGAAAGATCGACAATTCATGGTGGTACAACTCCTGCAGCAAGTGTCTTAGAACAGCCAAGCCTCATGGTGACTCATACAGATGCAGTGGTCCTGACTGTGGTATCATTGGTGCGCCTACCCAAAGGTCAAATAATGTTTACTACCTTCTCTAACTATCTGGCGCTGGGCACCTTGCTCTCCACTAATAGGCTTTCTAATCTACTCTCTATGTAACGTAGGTACAAACTGTGCATTGTTGCTGGAGATGAAACGGGTGATACTGAATTTATTCTCTTTGGACGGACAGCTCAGCGCCTCACAAAGAAGACAGTTGATACGCTCATCGCTGATAATCCGTGTGGTTTCATTCCAGATGAAATCACGAGGCTCCTAGAGAAGGTTTACATATGGAATGTCAGCTTCACTGAGAACACAATAGGTTCCGGCAACGTTTGTTTTCAGGTCAACGCAATCATTGGGGAAATAGACGCCAACAATGCTCTTCTTCCAGTGACACCTACAGGATCACAGTCATCGTCGTACATGCTCTCTCAGGGTGCAAGCAACAGCATGCAGAACACTTCTCAGAAAGTTCCCCCTTAGCTTTGCCTTCGCCACCGGCTACTACAGAGGCTAGCCATGCTTCAAGCACTACGCCAAGTAAAGCAGCTCTTCTCGCCCATGAACCACCAGTGACACCACAAAGTGTCATAGACACTACTAAGGATGAGGTAAATTGTTTCTGAGATAAAAGTCAGCAATTTACACATTCATTTTCCAGACAGAAGTGTACTTTATCCATATGTATACCATATGTCTTGACTTCCTCTAACACTACTATACAATGTGTATAATACTTCATAGAGAGCTCAAGGCCGGACTTTACTACAAACAGAGGCAGTTTCAGAGCCTATTAGTGCTGTGGCAGCACTTGCAGAGTCACCAGCGACGCCACAGGACAGTGGTGGTGCAAATGTGCTCAAGGTAAGTTTTACTCCTGGAGCCATTCTGAATCATTACGTGTAGTGAAGTAGTGAGAGGGAATAAAGTTCTGTTTTTTCATCTAATGAGTTATTGTAATAAGCCTTGAGATGATATGTGAACATCCATTGTACTGTGATGCTTGAAATACATCCGAAAAAACATAGGAAAGGCTATTATTCTTTTGGTATAGTTCTCTGTTTGTTTACGGGTTTCCTAAATACCTGAACTAACATGGTCCTTTTTTTAATGCCCTGCTTCACCAAATGCTGCTTCTGATGTTTGTTTTGGTGATTCAACGAAGACTCGAGGGAGCGTGACAGGAAAGAGGTTAGCCTCACTGACAGTGCATTTCTTTGCTTTGTTTTCTAACACAAATCAAGATCCTCCCTTATATATACATACGTGACATAACGACTCGCTTATAGGTCTCGCTCATCGCCTAAGAAAAATACTGCGAAGAGGCTCTTCAAAGATGATATCGCTAGAGATGATGATGGTGATGCTTGTGCAGATGGCACTGCCAGGCCTGGGTGCTTTCTTGCTCTAATTAATCAAATGCTAAACTCTCATGCTTGATATAGAATAGCATCATGTGTATCTGCTTACACCACTTAGCCCACTTTCTAAAACCCTTTTTCTTCCTTTGTAGGTCAGCAAAAAATGTTTAGGCACAAGAGGGCTCCCTACTTTTGCTTCTACCAGCTGCAGTAAGATGTGTGTGTGCCATCACTGATCAGTCATTGCTTGGAACTTCATGGCTGCAAGCTGTGCTATTTGCTACTGATTTAGTCTTCAGTGTCATGCAACTACTTTTGCGTTTTCAGTGGTCATTTGGATAATTATTCTAAACTACCAGCTCTATGTTTGGTAGTGACAGATTCTGATCATAACATGTAACGTATGCCTCCTAAAACCCTTTTTTGCTTTACAGGTCAATAAAAGTTGCTTGGGTACAAGGAAGTTCACTACTTTTGCGTCTACCATCTGCAAGAAAATGTGTGTGTGATCACTGGTCTGCCGTTGCTTGGAACTTCACTGCTGCAGGCTGTGCTATCTGCTACTAATTTGTTCTTTAGCGTCGTGCAACTACTTTAGTGTATTCAATGGTCATTTGGATCAGTATTCTAAACTACCGGCTCTATGTTTGGTAGTGACGAATTCTTATCGCAATATGTAACATATGCCGTAGACAGAACCCTGTGGGCTATTAGGTTGTGCAAACACTGTCCAGCTATGTGACTGCTTCAGCTTTGTGCTATGAAACGTGTGGGCATTATCTACATAATTTGTTATGCTTCTTTTAAATCCTGATACTTAGATTGGATGGCCTCTGTCATCTCCTTCAAGTGTCTAATATTGAAGTGGAAATTCTGTATTGAAGTAGAGATTAATTTCTGTGATAGCCTCTATCTGTCATCTGCTTGAAGTGTCTACATTTAATTTTGAATTACTTTCTGCTATTGAAGTCATGGCAAGGCACGCGAAGCGCGCCTAATGTTCTAGTATATATTACACCCAGGGGACTCTCTGGCCGGAGAGGCCATCCACGTGTCAGCCCCCCGCGAAACAACCCGCAAAGATTTGGTAATTACGTTTAGGTCCCCGGTTTTCACAAAAAGGTCCCTAGATTCTTGCGAGAAAGCCCCTACACACTTTTTTTGCTGGGTAAGGACCCGCGGTTTCCCGTAATTATGAACAGGCCCTTATTTCTTCCTAAAAGACCCTCAGTTTTTGCGAAAAAGCCCCTCCACTCTCCTTTTATTGCGAAAAGGCCCTCGATTTTTTGCAAAAAAAACCCTACGCTTTCTTTTTTCTGTGAATTTTCGCCTCTTTTACTTCGGTCCACACGGTGGCTGCCGTGGCGTGGCGCCACGCCTACGTGGCTAGTATGTTGTGGTTACTAGACCAAATAGTAGAAAGATGGGGCTTCGGAATTCCTGAAAAGGTAAAACCTTAAGGTCTAGGGAATAAAAGAAACAGATATTAGTATTACACAAGTGTAACAATAAAAGTATTGCAATATTCCTAGAGGCCAAGGTGAAAAGAATGGCTTATAGCGCCTCTTCTTTTCTTCTTTTAAAAGCTGTTTTTCAGCTTTTCTATAATAACCAGCTTTTAAACGGAGTGTATTTTTAAGATAGGATCTACAAGTTAGTTGTAGTACATACTATAACAACTTTATTTATATCAGTCAAAACTGTATGCAAGTTTCTGTTATTCCGTACTATCTCACGAACAGCTCAAAAACTATAAATCATAAGTTGAAATAAAAAAAGGACAGACCCATATATAAACACATACATAGTGCTAAAGTACAGGGTAAAAGGGTACTTTTTCCAGTTAACCGCTAAGCATTGCTCTCTGCTCACCGCTGTTAGGCCGGGCTCCGTCCGACTGCCGTATGCAGTTCTGTGAGTAGGGGTGCAATCGGAGCGGATACGGACAGATATTGTTCATCCTGTATTCTATTCTATATTTTCTTCTCGGAATCGGAGTTGAATACGGATAATGCCAGATTCGCATTTCTCCATTCCATATTCGCTCCACAAGCCTTCGGACGGTCGGTCGGACGAAAAGTATCCACTTCTTTTGCTCCTCTACATAGGACATTGAACAGTATGGATGCAATCAGAGCGAACACAGAGAGAGTAATCGCATATCGAAGGAAGAGCACTCAGTATTCCCTAACTGTTTAGATGTGGCAATCCGTCTATCTATTATTTTGTTTCTAAGTGAAGTCACAACATACTTACTCATATCACTTGATATACGGATATATACGGATAGATATCACTCATCTCGTATTCTATTCCGTATTTTTCCTCAGAGTCAAAGTCGGATATAGATAGTACCAAATATCCATTTAGCTTTTTCATATTTGTTTCGTGAACCTTGATCAATCGGTCGGATAAAAATCATCCGTTCTATGTGCGCCTTACCTGTGATTCTATGTGCGCCTTACCTGTGAGCCGAGTCCGGCTCCACCTGCTGGGCCCTGCCCGGCAGCCGAAGCGTGGTACGGTGGGGTCACTATCACAACAGCGGAATATGATAAATGGGCGGAATATGATAAATGGCATGGCCTTTTGGTTTTAGAAGTAAGTTTGCGCATAAGCTGCTTATTAATTCGTTGCAAACTGGTCGATCTGTAATGTCTTTGCTTCTTATTTCTAAAAGAAATACGACGAGGAATGAATAATTTATTAAATATATCTTTAATATATAATTAAGGCTCTAAACAATTTTGGTCGTAGATCACTTAAAGTAATACTGTACGAATACCACTATTTAAAGGATTATTGCTCGAGTACTCCTTAGTCGGAGGATTACTACCCGTTCAACCACTACTCGAAGATTTTATAATCCGATAACCGGGCTTAACTTCATATAGTCTCCTCGTGTGGTGAAATAGGGTACATACGCCCCTATCCCCAATAACTACACACGATGATTCGGCTCTATGCCTCCGACAATAGTTGTCTTATGGTTGTTGTTACAATCTTCTCCCACTAATAAATAACCAATTGACAGTTATCTATCAGATCTCTCTCGTTGACAAGCAACCGCTTGCTCGGCCAAGCGTGAGGAATCAATAAGATGCCTGTTCCAGTAAGACAAATAATACCTCTTCAGCGCTATTTAAGTATCATGGAAGAACATAGAAAAAGGGAGACGAGATCAAGAGACACATGATCAAGATAGATCATTCGATCAAGCAATAGGTAATAGAGGTAAGAAATAGCAATGTTACGACTAGTAACATCCCTTTGTAATCACTATGAGAGCAGATTGTCATCCCAATATAACAATAAAGATAGTCCATTTTCCCTCTTTAATTCTCTTGAGAGGCTCAATTTTTCCTACATTTCCTAAGATAGTGTTTTAATTACCAGTTCTTTAACTGATTCTTTGTTAAAGTATATGTGGCTGGTTTTGAAAGTGTGAATTATACTTCTATGTGAATAGACAACTTTTTAGAAAAGAATTGTGTAATTTAATCTGGAGTTGGAGTGCCGTGTGCATGCACGCTAGGACTGTTCATATAAGTAGCTCTATAGCTTTTTTTTTTCAAATTTAGCTCTAGATGTTTATTTTTGCAAATCTAATCTCCACCATTGACCTATCAAGCCCGATAGATACCTTCGAGCCAGGGGCTCAATAGGTACTAATAGACACCTGCTGAGCAATCCTACAACAACAGCACACTAATCACATGTCATTAGCACTAATCACAGTGCATGTGAGCATAGAAAAGTCGGCTGCCGTGGTAGGATTGCTCGGTAGGCTTCCTGCCAAGGTACCTACCGAGCTACTGTAACTTGATAGGTACATATTAGGTTCGGTGGGTTTACGGAGGAAGTTAAATTTGTAAAAATAGATGTTTGGAGGCAAATTTGAAAAACAAATTACTATAGACTCATTTATATGAACACTTCCATTGGAGCGGGACCTGCATGCAACCATGTGAGTGCAAAACAAGAGAATGCCACATTAATTCTTCACACATAGCGGCGAAGATTTCCAGGTGGTATAGGGGCGTTCATATTTGACTTTTATCGAAGACTTTTGGTTGAAAAATGAATGTTAGTGGCTAAAAGAAGTGACTTTTAGAAGAATGAGCAAGCGGTGAAAAAAGTGAGAGAGAGATGCATACACGTGATGGTAGTGTGAGGAGTGGAGTACGTGATATACCTGTGACTCCTTCTTTATCCTTGTAATGAGATGGTAGTGAGAGAAATGAAGAAACCACTTAAAAAACTAAATATTTATATTAGCTTTTGAGATTTTTTAAATAAAAATTAGAAACAGAAATCTATTCATATAGAGCCACAGATACCGAACTGTTTTCGATCTTTATGGCAGAGGAATCAACGCTCTTAAGAGAGGTACGCTGTCCATTCCTCCGTCGGCATCATTCAATGATTTTACACAATAACCAAGAATATACTATTGAGGAACCGTCGCTGGCGACCAGTCCGATCGAACAAGAACAAATCAATTATAGAAGACAGAATAATAGATTAAACACAGAGAGGTAGAGAGAACCCCTGATCTTTCTTTATTGCTTTCAATTACATCAGGTGTACTTAATATGCTGGTATGGCTCTCTATTTATAGTCTACGGTGGGGTGCCCATATTGGGCCATGACTCCTGGCCTGGGCCCAGGTTTCTTAACACTCCCCCTTGGGCACTCACCCAACACGTTCATGCCTCGTTAAAGCTCCATAACAGTGGGAAAAATTTGGAGAAGGAGTGCATGATACATGTAATGCTGCGATGCATGAATTGCCTCATTAAAAACCTTGGTCGAGACAAGTTATGCTGAAGTGCCCTTAAGGTATTCATTTTCTTTAGCTAAAGTGAGACAAGTTATGAATTTAATAGGTTCATTCACAAGATTCTTAAAAACACTAGACTAAGTCAATCTTTCTTTTTTAGCAAAATCATTAAGTTGTCTAGTCAATACTTCTATTTCTATGTTAAGCTCAGGACAATTAGTACAAGAAAATGTCTCATGATAAAACATTTGTTGAATTGATTCTTGAGATGAATTAAGTCTAACTTTTAGCAATTCACAATTAGAACAAGTTTTAGATTGATCATTTCAAATAGTTGACTCTAAACATGTACAAGAACAAAACTTGAACTTTTTTATTTGATCACTTGCAAGTTTTAAGTTTTCATCACAAGAGTCATGTGACAATCTTAATTCATCAAGCTTAGCAGTTATATCACTAAGTTGAACCAAGTTTAATATATTAATTGTTCTAGTAGAATTTAACTCAGAATGTAAAACTTGACAAGATTCACAAAATTCATTATTAGGAATAGAAGCTCTAAGTTTATTAATTTCAGAATTTAAGCTCTCAACAACACGATCATGATTTTTAATTTTCTTTTTATACTTTTTGAGTTCCTCTGTCAATCTAAGTATAACATAAGATAAATATGTATCAAAAATTTTTACCTCATTAGGATCATTGTAGAGATCATTATTGACCGTTGTAACTTATTCTGGTACCACTTTTAGGATCGTCGATGGCAATCAAATGAGTGTGAATGATTGTAAGCTTTTTTTACAAACCTACTATCTTATGCTCTTTCAACCTACCATCACAGCAAAAACAAAAGAAAACAAAGGCAAAAAAATATTTTGGGTACTGTAGTAAATTACTATAGCAAACCGCTATAGCAGTCGATTAAAATTGAACATGTCGCTATTAGATAGATTAAACATGCATGGATCACTGTAGCAATAAAATATTCAAAGCTATTGGCTCGTGCATCAAACATCGGTTTGATAGATGATTCACTTTAATGTAGCAAATTTAAAACGGATGCATTGCTTTCACGGGATGCTGCAGCTTCCTTTTCTTTTGTTGTCGGCAGACAAAGATCACATCAAGGAAAAAAAAGACCGCTGCTGCTGACTAATCGTTTCTCTCTCTCTCTCTCTCTCTCTCTCTCTCTCTCCCCTAATTCTCCGGCTTCTATTGATGTCGCACGCGAGACACACAAATTGAGAGCGAGCATGCTTCATTGACCGAGACAAAGCGATGCTGACCGAGGTAATCACGCACGTGGATTTTCTTCACGCTCATCCGTCGCCTGAGATCGACGCGCGCTTCCCTGGCTTTACCTGCTTGATGCAAGGCAATGAAACAAAGATGCCAGTAAACAGATCTATATTTTTTCGAATTAGATCTATTTTTTATTTCTGAATCATCGTATTTATAACTATAAAGTGTTCTTCTAGCATCCTTTAAATCTAAACACGAAAATTATATCTATCCAACCTATTTTCCTTAGGGTTAACCTCGATCCTAGTTCGGGTATGAGCCACTCGGAGATGAACTCAAACATCTTCACATATTTAGACTTAGGTCTAGTAAAGATCAAGAAAATTTGGGAGGAAAAGTGCTAGAACTATAGTCACTGGGACGGTGGAAACAAAGATGAATTCGAGTGAATGCCAAAGGTCTTGGAGAAGCTAGCATGAAATGATTTGGATACCGATTCGGTTTATAAGAGCTCTCCTATGACCAAGTTAGAAGTTACAAGAACTGTGCCCAATGGGTATAAACATTTTGGTTCTATTCCTCTTCCACTTGGCCTTTTAACTTTAAGTGAAAAATACTTTTTACCTTTCTTAGCTAGTGTCAAACGACCTCCTGACTGGAATATATTTTCCGACTAGTGTTAATCCCTTAAAGAGCCACTTTAATACGTAAGCAAAGCTCTTAGACTAGTGTTATAATGGATAATACTATAACACATCCCAAGGACCCCTTGGTCAGAGAATTATTGTTTATCTACCCTACCGACCACTACTCAGAAGCTCTATAACCCAACATATAGGCCTCCCTTTGAACGATGCTTTGTGTGGTTAAGTCATAGAACACGTGCACTTCTATTCCCTTCAATTGCACCACGTTCAGCCGTATGCCTATGATAACAACCGCCTTACGGTTATTTACTAAAATTCTCCTTCGCTGATAATAATCGATTGCTCGGGTGGATGGTTATTGAGCAGGCCCCTCTCACTGACAACAACAGATTGCTCGGACAGACAGATGGAATCAGCAGAGCGCCAGTTCACGAAGATAATTGATACCTGTTTGGTGCTACTTAAGCCTTGCCTGCAAGAGAGGGAGTGAGAGAGAGAAAAACAAAGAAGAACAACAACAAGATCATTCCGCATTAGTGCAAATAGCATTTTCCTTATAATTGCTCATTTAGAATAAGTTATAATATCATTATAGTAATAAAAATCATCTTATTTCCCATATTCATCTTTCAATGATGCTTAGATTTTCCTATATTCATAAGATTGGCGATTTGATTCTCTACAAATACCTTCTACAGTGTTTTATTTTCATACGCAAATATTTCTCAATAACCGAATTGGCATCATGCATGCATAAAAAAGAATCCCTAATAGTAAGTCAGTTTTCCATACACACATTTTCTTACATGCATCATGCATGTCTCAACCCCTGGCGCCGTTTTTTCAATGCTATTATGTTCAGATGTTCACAACGGAGGCCTCACATGCAACCGACTATTATTTTTGTCGCGTCTGGATGACTCTACTAGGTCCATCTTGCATGCCAAACGTGACGAATTCTGCGCCGACGCACTAACAGGGTAACAGGGTTACACCCCGTGCCTCACGATATCGAACATCGACATATAGGTCGCACTACTCTTCATTAAACATTTTTTTCTTTAGTATGGTTCTTTTTAGGGTATATATAATAGTGTGATATCTGCTATCTATAAGTCTTGTCACATAGAACATAAAATGATGTGAAGGAGAGAGAGCATAGAGAATTAGACTATCTCTCATGCAACAGTCAAATGTAACATCAGAAATAAGACACATTATGTCTTGAAGAAGTTGCCTATAGAGATATATAAAAAGATAACTAATTGTAAGAACTATCTTTAGTACCATCTATAGATGACATAAAAAGTATTATAGATAGCAGTTATTTATACCATTGTACATATCCTTAGAGACACATTTAATTATACGGCATGCTTCGCACGTGACAGCAGGGGCGGATGCAGGTTCACAAGTGTGGGGGCACAAGCCCCGGGCGATTTTAATTTTTTGTTGCTTATAGTTCAAGTTTATACAGTGTGTACCCTCACATGTAAAAAACTAGTGCCTCCGCATACCAAGAACTATATCTATCAAAAAAAGGAAAGCTTAAACACGTTGATAAAACAGGGGAGAAAAAAAAATACACATGACGTTAACAAAGTAAGACACTCCAAAAAAATACATGACTAACTACTAATGGTAGGTTTCTTGATCATCCTAGATCATTCACTAATGGTAGATTTCTTGATCATCCTAGATCATTCACTAATGGTAGGTTTCTTGATTTTGGCATATTGTCTGACAAATAATTATTTAATATTAAACTTTGTTATGAAATTAGTTGATATTACAAAACTTAGAATATATTACTATCTACTACATTATTAATGGATATAGAGGTGCAAACGGAGCGGATAATTTCCGTCCAACAGACCGACCGAAGGTTCGCGGAATGAATACGGAAGGGGTAAATGGGTATCCGGTACTATCTGTCCGTATATATCTGTATGTCAATTGATATAAGGAAGTCCGTTGTAACTTCACTTAGGAATAAGATAACATATAAGCGGATTGCTACATCTAAACATATAGAAAATACTGAGTACTCTTCCTTTGACATCTCAGCGATTAGTCTCTCTGTGCTTGCTTTGATTGCACCTTATTATTCAATGTCCTTCGCCACTGCAAGTAGATGTGATTTACAATCACAACGGATACACTACAAATGGAAATTCGACCCAGTGCACAGTGCTACCATGTGCATTGCATTGTTTACACTACGGTTTTATTCATATTGATTTCTAAAAATTATTTTTCTACAGAAATAACTTTTCTATAGTTTTTAACTTTCAAACAGAATGTCTTGTCAAGACGAGGTCTACTAGTCGATTGTAGTACACATTATAGTAACTTTATTTATATTGGTCAAAATCACACATAAGTTTTTTCTCTCCATATGACTCCCTACAAATTGTTACTATTTATAAACTAAAATAAAAAACCATCCGTCGAAGCCAATATGGACGGACCGTACAGCTTGGAGAGGCTTCAAGTCTTCAACTCGCTCGAGCACCATTAATTAATTAATTGAAGCTTCCCATGCTGTGTGCCTGCGTGCATGTACTCCATTGTTAGCTTAGCTAGCTCGCTAGCTCTATAAATAGAGATTCTTAGCGGGAGCTAGCTACGCCAGCACAAGCAGTTAAGCATTATTGCAGCCAGTCCACAATCTGTAACCGGGTATAGTTGGTACACACACATATACACATATATATCGCTGATATGGATGCGAACAAGGCTGTGATCGGCGGGGCAATGGCGGCGGTCACCGCCACCGGTGGCGCTTTTGAGCCCTGCGTGTGGGGCGACTTCTTCGTCACCTACACCCCTCCTATCTCACAGGCACGCATGCATATACACAGACGTAGATCTATACATCTCCGTTCGTTTATGACAATACTAATCTGGCAAAATGTTTAGTTTTGAGCTCTTTCGATTACTCATGCGTGCGTGCATGCAGGGGTCGGAGGAGTGGATGAGACCGAGGGCGGATCAACTCAAGGGGGAGGTGCGCCGGATGTTCGAGGCCATGAGTACGGCCGACACGGTGGCGCTAGTGGACGCGCTCGAACGCCTCGGCATAGCCAACCACTTCCGCGAGGAGATCGCCGCGGCGTTGCGTCGTGTCCAGCTCGAGGAGATGGAGTTTGGCGGCTCAAACGACCTCCATATCGTCGCACTTCGGTTCCGTCTACTTCGCCAACATGGTTTCTGGGTATCCGCAGGTGCGTCTTGTCGAGGTCAAGCCAAGCCATTGTGATGGTTTGCTTGCTCGAGCAATTTCTTTAATGCAAAATAAGAAAAACCATGTTCTTTAATGCAGAAATTTCTGAAAATTCAGAGATGCTAATTTTAGAAATACTTAAATAGTTTTTAAAAATCTTGGGACGTTATACATACCATGATCGATATAATTATTATCTCTCTGCAGGTGTATTCAACAAGTTCAGAGACGACACGGGCAGTTTCAGTGCAAGCCTAAGCAGTGATCCGAGGGGCCTGCTGAGTTTGTACAACGCGGCTCACATGGCAACCCCAGGCGAGGAGGCGTTAGATGACGCCATCGCCTTCTCGAGGCGCCACCTCGAGTCCGTCAAAGGCAAGCTCAGGTCGCCAATGGCGGAGCAGGTCACCCGCGCCCTCGACATCCCTCTCCCACGGTTGGTGAAGCGGTTGGAGACGATGCACTACATCGCCGAGTACGAGGAGGAGGAGGCGCACAATGGCACGGTGCTGCAGCTCGCGCGGCTGGACTTCAACCTTGTCAGGTCTCTTCACCTCAAGGAGCTCAAGGCCCTCTCCTTGTAAGTTGATTTTTAATTTTCTTTGCTTCTTGTCGACTACCTTGACGTACTTCGCCACTGATACAAACTAATACGATTGTCGGAGTGCATTTGAATCCAATCTGCAGGTGGTGGAGAGATCTATATGGCACTGTAAAGCTAAGCTACGCTCGGGACCGCCTAGTGGAGAACTACTTCTGGACCTGCGGAGTGTTCCACGAGGAGGAGTACTCTCGCGCGCGGCTCTTGTTTGCGAAGACGTTTGGATTGCTATCCCTGATGGATGACACTTACGATGTCCGTGCAACCTTGGATGAGTGCCATAAACTCAACGAAGCTGTACAAAGGTAGGGTAATTTTTTGGGGGAAAGTCGAATTTGCAGACAGGTCGAGTACTAGAAATTGGAGGTTGATGATCTAATTATTTACCATGTTATATAACATAATCTGCAGATGGGATGAAAGTTCGGTTTCTGTTCTACCGGAATACCTGCACATGTTTTACGTCAAACTGCTGAGCAACTTTAAAGAGTTCGAGGATAGCTTGGAACCAAACGAGAAATACCGAGCGTCTTGCGCCAAAAAAGCGGTACAATCCTACTAGAATTGCATTAATTTTGAGACACAATATACTAGTCCTTGTACGTAGACACAGATCTCAGTGGCGTGCGTATATGTTTTCTGTGCATGCAGTTCCAGCTCTCGTCTAAATATTACCTCGATGAGGCCAAGTGGTCCAGCGAGAAGTACGCGCCGAGCTTCGAAGAGCACCTGGAGGTGTCGGTCATGTCGTCAGGCTTCCCGACGCTGGCCGTCGTGCTGCTGATGGGCGTGGGCGACGTGGCAACCAAGGAGGCGTTCGAGTGGGCGATCGCCGTCCCTGACGTGGTCCGCGCCAGTGGAGCCGTCGCTCGCTTCCTCAATGACATCGCTTCTTACAAGCTGGGGAAGAACAAGAAGGACGTGGCCAGCTCCGTGGAGTGCTACATGAATGAGCGCGGCGTAGCGGGTGACGAGGCCGTGGCGGCGGTCGCCGCGCTGGCGGAGGGCGCGTGGAGGACGATCAACGGGGCGTGCATGGAGATCGACCGCGCGCTGCTGCCGGCGGCGCAGCTGGTGGTGAACCTGACGAGGACGCTGGAGGTCATATACCTCGGCGGCAGGGACGGCTACACCTTCGGCGGCGACCTCAGGGACCTCGTCACCGCCCTATTCCTCGACGCCGTCCCCGTCTAAATGTTGGATAATCTAGCTCGGTTTCACGTTTCTGTTTTTTTGCATGTTTTAGCTAAATCAGGAGAATTTGTTTCCTTTCGGTTTAAAGAGTCCAGTCCGTTTCTGTTTTCAGTTTTCGAACTGTACAGAGCGCAAGTAGAGTCCAGAACGTGTACGCGTCGTCGTGTATACGGACACCGTTTTGTAATCTGTTTCGTACTCATACTTGTTGCTATTTAAGAAGCAATAGAATCATGAGAAAAGCAGCGATTCAGGCTGCACCAAAAAGGTGTTCCGAAGCTCATTGAGTTCTCTTGATTGCGATTGCTCGTCTTTATCAACATCGGCAAGGAGAAGCCTGAGGTGGAGACAACACTAAATACGTACGCGCGTATGCATGCCTGCGTGCAACCAAGCGGATCAACGAAAGTTATGTATGGCTACAACAGCCCTGGGATAATTGATGAATAAACCTACCGTATCTTGTGTATCCAATTAGCCATTCCTCATCGAGTGCATATGTTCAGGTTCAGATTGTATTTTGCAAAACTTGAGATGCTGGAATACACAGAATTGGCTAGTAGAGAGCAAGGGCTTAAAGAACACTTTGATCTTTTAATTGCATATTTCTGAAGTCAAGGAGATTATCCCTCTCAAAACTTTGGCCTAATTAAGCTGCGTCGCTAGTGCCTAGTGACCCTCGATGCCAGATAGATAAATCATACATGTGTTAGGCCACACATGCAGATTAGGGGAGACGAAGCTCAAGCTAGCGAGGCAGGAGAGCGGGCGTTTGCTGGCCGGCACGCGCTACTGGGCATCCCGGTGGAAACTCGCTGGGCCGGAGCGCTGAGAGCCAGAGTGTGTCTTCTTCTTTCACTAAATGCAAGAATTTTTAGTTTATAGTGACCATGATGGCTCCTTTTAACATTGTTTTAATTAATTAGTTGTTAAAGTTTAAAATTATAATTGCGCGTATTTGAGAACGGCATTTATTTAGTAGTACACGAAGGAGCTGTTATACATGGGTAAACCTCTCTTGGATGGCAAATGCCTTAGCTACCTATAGCTCTTTGACCTTTGTAACCATCTAGATCGAACATGTGTGTTGGCTTATTAGATTTTAGACCCATACACAGCGTGTTTTAACTGTATCATCTTTGTTCATCGGGGCTCCAACCAAACCGTTTGCCCGTACATCTCATTTGTTGGCATGGACTCCTCTTCTAGTGCTATTGAAGTCTTTTGTTGTTGCAGTCGGACTCTACTTGACTTGTTTTGCTTGGCATTGCAATCTTGAACTAACAACAAAGTATGTCGTTGTAGCTAGCTTCTATCAGTTTATTTTTGTGTTCCTGTAGAAACATAAGGCATAATTAGATGGGGTGAATGATTGCCTCTGTTTTTGCAACCTAAAACCAAAACTTAAAGTAGAAGAAAAATAATCTAAATTACCGGATATAAATTTTGACCGCAAGTTGTTCGACCGCTTGCTCGACTGTTCGCTATGACTGCCCTTGCACGTAGTCAAAATCTCCCTCCGCTTCAAAGCTTCAGTCACTTAAACGCTCCGACCGTTCGAATGAGAACACACGTCAAAGACAACACCGTGCTCGTATCGCGCAAGATCAAGATCTGTTAGCATGTCATCGAAGGCACAAGAAAACAATGCTCCGAAAACACGTCGCCGACGTCGATTAACTTTTCTTAAAATTGATCTGGTCTATTATTTCTGTATCATGAATGTTGCTACAAAGCGCCCTTATGACACTCCTAAAACTTTAACACAAAAAGCCTCGCAAAAGCCACGGCAAAAACTCTTAGCCTACCTCTGCTTTTATATGCTAGAGCCCTAAACCATGTTCACCTCAAACACAGACATGTCAAACCATGTCCTTATCCCATGGACACGCAATCCTATCCTTTTCGAAAATCAAGGGACACAAAACCTTCCAAATATGGATTTTAGCAAATCTCTAAACCTTCCCATTGTAGACTGCTTCTATAACGTCTCCAATCTCAACACATGACAAAGCCTTCAGGAATGCATTTCCTGTATCTCAATCACGCACTATCACCTCATGTGTTGAACACCACAACAAAACATCCGTGGGGAGACATCATATTTGTAGGTTAGAGACGTTCTGTTTCGTCTCCCACAGACAACTGAGGCGCTTTTATAAAGCGTCATAGAAACGTCTCTACATGAACCGTCTCAAAAATATAGAGACGCTCTCTAAGGCGTGCCTATATTATTTGAGACGTTCATTAGAGACATCTGCACTGTATCCCTATAAAGTTAGAGACGCTTTTATAAAAACGCTGCACCACGTCTCAATTAATATAGGCACGTGCGTTGAGACGTTATGTGCCGTCTCAAGATGTCTAATGTAGTACGTATTTTTATTTTGATTGGTATATATTTTCTTCTATACACACAAATACGTATCCGTATGAGAATATAGTATTCCATATATTTATTATATATACATGTATATATAATAATTTTATAGGCAGCACCATAATATTGAGTACATATTTTATAAAATATAAGGAATGGGCGTAGCACAACAGATATAGTACTGTTATAAGAAAAACAAACCAACTACAACTGGAACCAAGCCACACCCAGGGCAAACCATTGGCAATTGACAAATTCATCATCATTGCACCCTCCAAACCCCAAAGAAGTTTACATAAGAGAGGTTTACAAATAATTATAGCATCCATTTAAATCAACAGAGTTCACAACTAAATAAAAATCTAATATGCGATAAACACATGTCGGTAAAACATCCTCCAATTTGACACATCTTTTTTTAAACTGCTATAATAAATCATCTGGTCTATTTCTTCAATCAGAAAATTGTGCATCAGGTCTTCCACTCTGCATTTCTTTTCATAGTCCTCCATATCCTGCAAACATAGCAATATTAACAACAAAATATCAGATATGAGCAATCATGAAAAATATTACGGTACAAGTTCAGTTAATTAAACTAGAAGTGGCATACCTAGCGAGTAGAACGTTTAAGCTTTTTTACCTGAAGCAATAGATATTATATGAGTAACAAGACACAAATATTTCTGGTAGGAAAATTATTCTTGTAGTTCAAAGAATTGATCTTACGTAGAACCGTGGCCAAGCAACAACACAACCAATTGCATCCTTTACCGTACAGTATTTTTCAAATGGTCTAGGCAGCCTCTCATCACCAATATTTGTAACACCATGAATAGCCACCCCATAATATTCATCTCCAAGCATGTTTCCTCCAACCACATGTGTGCTATCTGAACTCACTAAATTTTCTTTGACCACAACTTTACCTTTGTATATTGGATTCAATGAAAATAGGTACACTACCCTTTGATCCTATCATTTTAAGAAAAATGTCATTGTCATTCACAAAAAATGAGCATGTGTTCTTATCCCGACAGATTAAATCCTAGTGACATACCCAAAATAAAACTCAACTAGAAAACAACTAGTCTTCACGGCTTCTGGTTCCTACAGTTAAACTCATACCACAGTTCTAGCTCTGATCAGGTTGTTTCACTAGTTAAAACTTTCAAGTCAATTTGATCTAGTGCCTTATTCAATGCCTTTATAATCTAGTTCCTACAGTTAAAATCATACCACAGTTCTAGCTCCTAGTTGCTGTGTCATTTCAAAGTTATCTAGTGCCTTATTCAATGCCTTTATAATCTTTGAGGCCTCCTGAAGAAGGCCAGTATCAATGGAATCTAACTCCTCGGTAAGCTTCACAATGGTCTCCGCTTCTTCAACCTAAAAGTAGCAAAGGCTGTGATCAAGAACTAGTGTTGACGCCCACTTATTGCCATACTTGTTTCACCAATTCAGAACATCTATATGGATATGTGCAGCAAATCTGTATTTTTTCAATAACTATCATTATCATTATATAATTATTACAGAAGTGTAAAATAGTGCATTTCAATATATGCAGCTATAACATAAATTAACAATTACAATTTTGCATTGGTTATACCATTTCAGGTGGTGAATGCATAAGGCTGTCAAGTTGAAGAGGCATTTGAATTATATAGCAAAATGACGAGGAGAGGCCTTGTGCCAGAATTAAGTGTCTTTATTTACCTTGAGGATCCAATTGATAGCAATGGCACCTGGGATTGCCTTGCTCAGAGAGACTCTAATGGAGCTTAAGAAGCTTCTTGTTGTAAACACACCCATTGCTCCACCAAAGAAATGCTGAGCAGTGAAAAAAGTGAAACTTAGCTTTATATATTTGAATCAAGACCGTGAACACAAGTTCTAAAATATACCTTCAGAGCTCTCTAGGTCATGTATGGGACGTATGAAGGAGTAACAGTCTGTAATATGATCTTATGAATGCCATTATTTCTTGCAGCCATAGTATGTAGTGTGGTTATTTCATAAAGCTGTATGGCCACTGTAGTTTATTATTTATATGACTTAACTATAATCATTTGGAAAGAATGATCTCAACTTTTAATAAAGATTTCAAGTTTGTAGACGACTTCATTTTTTAAAGCTCAAAGATCTACAAAATCATAAAATACAATATTCATGAGCTTGCTACAAAATCATAAACTATTGTTTTTAATTTGACAGGAAGTAGACCTGCAGGTTGCATCATAACAATTGGGCAAGTCACTAAGTCAGCTACTAGTGTTCATGGTCCGAAAACAGAAAACATCTAAAGTCTAACCTGCCCTTTCCTCTGAAAATTAAAGCTAAGGGAGTGAGGGACTAAGGGAACTGAGTCACCAAGGACTACATCAGTCATCAACTCATCATTCATCAACAATTGAACATCATGCTCGTCGTCTAGTCATCTTTACACATACACTCTAACACTCAGCAGTAGTGCAGTACAGGCAGTCAGGCATAGCACAGAACTACAGTCTACAGAAGTTCTCAAGTACTCACTAGCGGAGGGGCGGAGCGGAGGGCCGGAGCGGGCGAGCGGCGGAGCGGAGAGCCCGGAGGTGACGGCGTGACGCGGTTTGCGGTGGCGGCGGAGCGACGGGCCGGAGGCCGGAGCCCGACAGCCCGGAGGTGACGCGGTGGCGCGGTCGGGTCTGCGCCTCTGTGGACTGCGGTGCCGGGCTGCCGGCGGAGCGGAGGGCTGGATGGATGAGGCGCGGTCGCCGGTCGCGCCGTCGCGGTGCCGGCGGAGCGGAGCTGCAGAGGGCCAGATCTGGGATCTGGCGGCGGTGTCGCGGACGGCGGACCTTGCGGTGCCGGCGCCCGGCGGAGCGGAGGGCCGGCCGACCGGAGCGCCAAAGCGGAACGCCGGAGCGGAGGGCCGGATCGCCGGAGCCTAGATCGACGCGGGCGGGCCGGAGGTGCGGTCGACGCCGAGTCGCCGACTAGGGTTGGATTCCGTCGCCGCGTCGGGCTCGGCCGCTCGGGGAATGGAATGCAGATGGGGATCGGGGGAGCTGGGGGCTGGGGCCTGGGATCGGCAGGCCGAAGGCCACCTCTTACGCTGCCGCGCAGAGAAACATGGGCTGGGCCTGGCTTCACGCGGACGCGGGGCGCGGGCTGCAGCGCTGCTGCATTTCCCTTGGGCCGGCCGGCTTATTGTGGCCTGAAACAGTTAATCTGGCCCAATTATATGTATATATATGTATTATACCTCATATATACTAGATTTTTTATCAAAAAATTTAGGTATTCAGCTGAACACCCATGACCCATAGTAAATCCGCCCCTGCTATATACTACATACATTTTTATATCCCAGGCTAAAGCCCACCTTCCCAGGGGTCCAATTCCGCCCCTGTTAATGCGTGAACATTCTAAACCTTAGGTTGAGAGTTCGAACCCTGGAATTGATATTTTTTATGTTTTCAGCCACTGGACAAAAGCGAAAGAAAAGTCTCAGGTTGTGAGTTCGAACTTTGAGATTGATATTTTTTTATGTTTTATATATATACCGTTACTTACACCATTTTGTTTTTTTAATATTCTTATATGGAGATAATAGATAAGACGTCTCAAATGATAAATAAGACATCTAAAATTTCGTCTCTATACATGAGACGTACTCCAAAACGTCTCAGCAGCCGTTTTAATAGAATTTAATAGCGTGCAACCCTTTAGAGCGTCTCAAACTGCGTCTCTATTTCAATTGTGGTTCTAAAAAGAGAGACATGATTCAAAGCGTCTTAAACAAAACGTCTTAATATGTTCATTTTGTTGTAGCGAAGTCTCCAAGACCGCACCTTTCATATCTTCTCCACGCATCAACACCACATATCGAAGCCTTGGGAACACACCTTCCGTATCTTCTCCACGCATCATCAATCTCCATGTTGAAGCCTTGTGGACCACACCGCCCATAACTTCTTCATAAATCACCACCTTTGATCTCCACGTGCTCCAGTATGAGCCCAACCACCTTGCGTGATATCTCAACCGCCTAGACCTCAAATTTCCCCACCCTAGTCCCGGTCCTTCTCGTCACCGACCATAATCGTCTCCATACCCACCTGCACATGCAAAAACTAAAGAAACATTTTCCCAATACAAGTTCTTCACAACTTGACCGTCATCAGCACATACACATATAAAACACCCTTTCTATTCATAGACAAGAACCAAACCATCCATCAACGCCAACCAAGTCGTCCACGACCACACACTCTATCGCTTTCTAGACATCATCCTCAGACCACTCAATACGACCGCTAGCTCATCGAGTACTCAAAAACCACAAGTGCTCGGGAAATATCATCGCTCCGCTCAAAACACTCGGGAATAACAAACATCGCTACCGAGCACAAAAATATTGAGTACTGACTACCAAGTATCGATCGCTACGACCAGACCAGTCAACCACTGGCCCAACACGAATACTCGAGGTACTCGAAAATCACAAGAATGAAACACTCAAACCGACCATGCATTCTACGAGTACCGATCGTGAAGCCTACGGCAACCGATCGCAAAGCCTTCGACCACTGAAGACAACAGCAGTAGATCACAAAGTCTACAAGCGTGATAGCAAGACTGCGAAGTCTACGACTATAACAGTAGTCTATGACTATCTATCACAAAGTCTACGACTATCAATCGTAAAGTCTACGACTATCGAGTATCGACCAGTAACATTTACGACCATCGAGTATTGTATCTACGATTGTGAAAAAGTACTGTAGCTAAGATTACCTGACATGGTCGTATGATCAAAGTCGTACTGCAGTGGTCGAGGCTGGATGTGGTCGTAGTCGAAATGTCGTGGACGAAGACGAACGTGGTCATAGTCGAAATGTCATGGTTGTTGTCTGACGTAGTCGAAGTCTTTCGTGGTTGAAGTCAAAATTCTGTAGCCGTACTGAATACCTTTAGACTACCTAGAACTTTCTAACTGAGCGATAACCTTTGGACCACCACTTGAACGTCGTCCGATCTTCTGGTGGTATCCAAACGTCGTCCGATGCATCTGTGCCACTCGAACACCGTCCGATGCTTCGGTTCCACTTGGAAGCCGTCCGATGCGCCAAAGCTATTCGGACACCATCCGATACTCTGCTGCTACTCGAATGTCGTCCGATACTTCTAGGCCACTCGAATGTCGTCCGATATTCCGTTGCTACTCGAAAGCCGTTCGATGCTCATCGGCCACTCGAATATCATCCGATACTCCATTGCTACTCGAAAATCGTCTGATGTCACTCGGACCTAATCGGACTAGTCCAAAACTACTCAAAACCACTCGATGCCGACTAAAATCACTCAAAGCAGATCTAAACCATTCGGACCCAAGCAAAATCAAGTATACGACCGAAACAACTCAAAGAAACAAAAAATACTCGAAGAAGACAAAAACCACTTGAATTTGAAATCTTTGATTTTGATCGACCGAAACTTTCACAAACGCAAAATCCAAAACAATCAAAATATTAATTATTCATCATCACTTTATTTATGACCATCCACATGGTCTAACAGTTCCGCTGTTTTGGCACTGGATGTCCCATGCAAAATTTCCAGTTGATCTCAGGTTTGACACAATGCCAATTTCATATAGTCGTGCATGCATGCGCGGGAAGCAACGACGACACGATAGCTGTGGACGTATACGCCGCGTCAGATGTAGATGGAAGAACATAGGTTACATTAATACTTCTATCCAAAAGCGCAGCATCAAATAGAGATGGAAGGATGAGTAACTTAACTGGATGGGGTTAGCTAATTCTCACATTAGTAAAAGCAAGCGTTGTGCTCAGAAGACAGTTGAGTAAATCTTGATAATCCAAGATGAACTCAACAAAGAAGCAGAGTCTGATTGCCTACGCTGGGTTGCTCTGATCTTTGTTCCGTGACATCCGTGTAGACCTTGCCCAGGATGGTCCGGTGTTTGTTCCGCCTACTTCCAGGATGGTGACAACCCATGCATGGTTCATGCATGCATGATCGTGGAGCGCTGCTCCTACCGCTCCTCAACATCGCCAACATGGTAGCTGTTCTCCTCTAGTCCGGTGGTCCATAAGCTCGCAGAGCTCGCACTTGAGGTCGACTTGTCGGCCGGCCGGTAGGCCAGCATACTCCTTAAGTTGTTGTTCATCTTCAAACATATTTTGAAGCTTTATTTTCTCGTGCAATTTATACACAGCTCTACTTGTACTCCTGCTTGATAAGGAAGGATCATGGGGGTGCAACTGCACCTCCAAATTTTTAAAAAGAAAAATAAATATATAAAAAGTATATTATATATATATGTGTGTGTATATATGAGGTTCTATTTACACTTTTTCTCTGATTTCAGTCTAAAAGCGTCTTCCTCGTGGATCAGCCCATACGCCATGCGGCCATGCCCCATTGGCACCGGTTGGCCCATTACCATTGGTCTGGCCCATTGAAGAAAAAAAACCCTAGCTATTCATTCACAGACCAGTCAGCCAATCGGGGGTAGTCTCAGCCGCTCAGTGCCCTAGCCCCCAGCCACTAGCCCCAGGTCACAACGGCGCACCGCGCAGACGCACATGCTTGGCTCGGGCCTCTCGGCGAGTCGACATCGTGGTGGCCCAACGGCTGCTTCGGAGTCCGGTCAATATATAGTTGGAAGCAAGGTGAGTTTTTCCTCCTTTTAAAAAATTTCGACCATAATTTGTATTTTGTAAAATCCAATTAAACATCCAGTAATTAATGTTTAATTGTGTAATGTAGAATTGAGTAAAAAAATTAGAAAATAGAGAAGAAGACAATCAATTTGAAGTCTTTGTGGGATTGAGCAGGAAAGTCCCAAAAGATAACATGTACATCCACATCAAAAGTCTCTCTATAAAGCAAAGTTAACAGCAATTCCACTCCTATTTTAGCTTTGCAATTGCAAGAAGAACATAATGAAAATGTCAATGTTGACAATAACAACAATTCACCTGTTGTAGGGGTGGCCCCCACCTAATCCCACAGGCCTGTTAGAAGGTTGTAAGGCCCAAAATGGGACATGTATAATGACATAAGTGCCCCTGAGGGAATACTCAAATGTAAGGGTACTATTGTAAAAACACCCCCTAAGCACTTGCTCACCTAACTCTCCACTACCATACGCTCTCTCTGTTTGGTCTGTAGCCACAACATCACCCATTTTGGAAGAATTAAAAGATAGTGAGGATGAGGCTAATACATGCACAAAGGATTCCTTCGCTTCTTTTGACAAGGGCAACTTGGTTAGACATGCATAATTTTATCCCAAGGACTTCTCAATCGCTAATTTGGTTCATCTTCCTTTTTAACTTGATTTGTTCATTACCGATGTGCGTAGAGATGAAAGATTTGAAAATGTGAAGAATCTTGCTGAGCTTTCTATGATGTTTGTTTAAACAAAAAAATGCAATAATTACAAACTTGTCTATTTGCTTCTCAAGTTGGCACTAATCCTTCCCATAGCAACTGTAAGTGTTGAGCAAGTCTTTTTGGCAATGAATTATGTGAAGAACAAATTAAGCAATAGTATGGGTGGTCAATACTTAAATGATTGCTTAGTTACATATATTGACCGTGAATTTTTTCTATAAATTAGTGACATTGATGTAATCAACAGCTTTCAATCAATGAAGAAGCGATGTGTGAAGTTGTAATTTTTTGCTAAAATATTTTGTATTTTAATTGTACTTTATAAAGTTGTAATATGTTACATTTGAACTTTTGTACTATATACTTTGAATTTTTAAATTCGTAGTTTTGCACCTTTATTATTCAAATCCTAAATTCGCCACTGTCATCAAGTACCATCACATAAAGGCCACTGATTGCAGAGATCAAGCCATGGCCAAGTCCTACCACTAGTCGTCGCTCCTCTTCTTCTTTGCCGGCCTCCTCCTCGCCGCCGGCGACCCCAACATGCTCAGGACGTCTGCGTCGCCGACCTTGCTTCTCGTAAGTCATCCATTAATCATGCATGCTGCATGCATGCATGCATGCACGTGACATGAACAGAAAAACTAAGTTAAATTAGCTAATTGCCTTGCACCATTGCTGTCTCTTGCATCTGTACTGTATTAGCACTGAAGGTGAATGGCTTCGCGTGTAAGCGGAGGTACAGCGCCGACGACTTCCACTTCAGTGGCCTCGCGGCCGCCTGCGCCAGCAACAACACCATGGGCTCGTCGGTGACGCCAGCCAACGTGGAGCGCGTCCCGGGCCTCAACACGCTCGGCGTGTCCCTGGCGCGCCACCGAGGTCGTCTTCGTGATCCACGGCTGCCTCGACGTCGGCTTCGTCACCACGGGCGGCAGGCTGGTGGCCAAGACCATCGAGAAGGGCGACGTGTTCCCCAGGGGGCTGCTCCACTTCCAGAGCAACCGCGGCAGCGTCCCCGCCGCAGTGGTCGCGGCGTTCGACAGCCAGATGCAGGGCACGCAAGCCGCCGCGCGCCGAGCCGGCCGTGCCGGACGACGTTCTGGGCAAGGCGTTCCAGGTCGGCGCGCGGAGGTGCGCATGATGACTTGATGAGGGCGCGCCTGGCGACCAAGACCTAAGGACGTTGACACGATGACATGGCGTCTGTGCTTGAGACATGCAAGAATCCTAAGTACAGCTATTTAGGACTGTTTGATTTGTTTTCTCACTGAATTCGAATAATTCTGGAGATGATTATTTACTATTCATTCATGCAGATGATTGCTCTTGTAATTGTAATAATGTTATCTGTTTCTTGGATTATACTCTAATTTTCTTATAGAAGTTTTTTAACCCAATTTTTGGGATGATGACAGTATTGCGTATTGCCATGCATACACCTAAAAAGAACCTGTGCCACCCCTTTGCACAAGATGCCGCGGCTTGCTTACAAGTGTCATGCTCAGTGCAGCAGAAGCGCACATCGGAGAACAACCTTTGTTTCTTCCAGTGGAGGTGAACATGCAGGCCGGCACAAACCTGTCTGGAAATTTTGTCAGATCTGACAGCTTAATTGGCTTTTCTACGAGGTCCAATGTCGTAAGTTCTACGTTCTAACTCATCCCGAAAATAAGGGCAGCTCCTGCATCTTTGCCGCTCTAAGAATCCACTGTAAGGCCCTAGAAATGCATTAAGCCTCCAGGTTGATGCCAAAAAAAAAGGAACCCCCCCCCCCCCCCCCCCCCCCCAAAACAAAATCTGTTATAGCCCCTCTGTAATAAGTTTGTTCGCCCCTCATCCAGAACAGAAGCTGCAAAGCAGAGTCAACAATCTAGAAAGCATAACGGCTTTACTGATAGTTTCACTAAAAAAATCAATAGATATACGGGGTGCCATCATGTGCTCACACTAACATAGTAAGATGTTTGCGCTTAAAAGGCAGCAGCACCAAGCTAGCAGCCTACCATCGGCTATAGCTATCTTCGCATGACACGGAGCTTTTCTCGCTTGCGGAAACGCTCGAGCAACAACTCATCAGTAGCAGCTTCTCTACGTCCTGCACGTGCACCATCTGGATTATTAGTATTTGTTGCTTTTCCTCCAGTTTCACTAACCTGTGAATCTTGATTTTTGTACAACTCTGGATGCTCTGCATTGTAAAATAAATAATTTAGTGCACTTAAATGAGAATAATGTGACAAAGATGCACGTGATATCAATGATATGACATTTTCATGTTTCTCGAACATACGAGCTAAACTTAAACATTGCTATTCTTATTATCGACATGAATACTCCTGCTATAAGTCCATTGGGCATCTGTATTTTACTTAGGGCAAGAGATTCTCACAGAAAAAGATATCTTAATAGTTAAGACTGAAGCTATAAGGAAATAGCTTAGAACTAGAAATAACTATTGGGCTGGAAGTGTTGCTCTGCAACTGGTCACCAGCTGGCAGCAGGTGCTGGAGTTTGAAGTAATGGTTGCACAAGAAAACATTGGTGACATATAATTATCTAGGACGATAAGAACAAAAGCAGGACATTCAGGGTAGTCAGAACATAATAAGAGGAATATATCATAAGCAAATTCTCTAAAGAAGAATATTAGCCATGGTTTATATTTTACCGCACAGGATCAAGTGGTATGTAAAGTTGGCATCTGATACACACGTCTTGCATAGAGCAATTTATATCCCGCCTAAAACGCAATCTATATCAGATGAATTTAACCTGTAGTGCAATTTTGTACGATAGGTAAATATAAATTAAATATTACAACATTCACTTTTTCCAAATTAATCCTACCACAGAATCACATCTACCAACACGTATTACTTTTTTAAGGTGTTCCTGTTTGTTGGACCATATAGCTCTTCTGGACACATAACATGCCTAACAATATCATACAGCACATTAAACACAACAGTTTTTGATGTCGCCACAACATAAAAAAAATATAAAGAAATAGCGTTGAAAAAGTATATATACAAACCTCTTCGCAATTTTTCATCATAATCTCTACCACGATGGAAATAATCAGCACTGTAACTTGAGGGGATGTTTGCATCTGATTTTGTTTTATGCGCAAGCCTTTTCTCTTGCAGCATCTTTTTAGCTGCCTCAGTTTCTTCAATGTTTTTTAATTTGTACCTGCAACAATCAAGAAACAATGATAACATGAAACTGTATATAGCTGTACACCCACTTTTAAAGAAGCTCTATTGCCAGAATAGCAGTGCATGATAAAGCACCAAAAAATGTTAACAATATTAACAAGGAAGAAACACCTTTAAGGTTGTATTAAGCCCACAATGCTGAAAGAACAATGTTGACACTTGACAGATCTTTCAAATCAATAGTCATAATTTGATTAGACCATCATAGCATACTTAAGTTTTGATTGAAGTAATGGTTAATGAATTTGTAACCACACTGACATAATTTCTCATATCTATTAATCACAAAATAGGCAAAAGTCTTCAACCAGATTATTGAATAATTTTCTGTTGCATACACTCTTCACTACTACTATTTGTGCCATAGCATGAAAGGATTTCTGACTAAATTACCTAACACAATGCAAAATGTTTAGCAGATTTCTGTCAAACAAAAGGTGTGAGGCAAAAAGTTGGATCTTTGAATAATTATGGGTTTCAGAGTATGCCTGTAGATGAGATATCTGCCAAACATTCGCCACAAACGAGCAAGTGTTGTCCTGAAACAATATCTAGCTCCTACCTATCGGACCTCAATTCAAGCAATGGAATATTATTATGTGAATGCTGCTGCTGCTGCTGCTGCTATTCACATAACAAACTTCATAGTAGTACCAAAACCAAATTTAGATAAGCAAGAAACTTGATTGTTTTACTGAAAATTCTATGTCCACATGAAAAGTTACATGGGCCAATGTACTAATCTAGAATTAACCACACACTATGAGGCCTCAAAGTACCAACAATAGCATCAGTGCAACAGAGAGATGTCCATAGGTCGTTGCATTCTTACTCAATTTAATAGGTTTGGTTGCCAATTAACATGTACCCCCATTAACAAGTAAATCTGCACAGTTACTGTAATGGATTGCATTTTTTAGGTACCTTTCCCTCTGAATTTCAACATAAACATACTATTCAACGCAACCTTACAAAGTTTTACTTTAAACAAGGATAAACAAAGGGGTGCAAGAACACACTCGATGGGCAGCTGAACTTCAGCAATGCCGGTGGTCCACTGTGTTGAGCTCTCCTCCGAGTTCTTCTTCCTCACCTACAAGCAACCAATACACCGTTACAGTCCGCGACACCACAAACAATCTCAGCTTGAGTGCATCGAAGCGCTATTCAGCCACAAACCTTGAGGTGGTCCGGCATGACGTAGAGCTCATCCACGTGGTCCTTCTCCTCCTTGTCGTTCACCTCAATCTTCTTGCCCCTCTTCTTCAACAGCTCGTTCTCCAAATACCTCAACCTTCAAAGATCAGACCCACAGACGCACGCTCGTGTCAAATCCAGCGTCAATATGACGAAGCATCAGATTGGCAAGCAGAATCGCATATACAACAACGCACATGTTGGGGTCCTCGATGGTGACGGCTGTCTCCTGAGCGAAGGTGTCCTGGAGGACGAGGTCCTCCTTCTCGGCCTCGCCAGCGGCCGCCGCCCCGCTGCCTCCTCGGCCGCGGGCGGATGACCCGTCGGTGGTGGACGCCGCGGAGGCGGGATCGGCGGGGATGCCCAGCTTCCTCTCCCGGAGCTTCTGCATATACTTGATCTCCTCTAGAGCGACGCTGCGAGGGGAGGACGGAGGAGTCAGCGAGAAGGCCTAGCGAATCAAAGAGAGAGGAGCAAGCTGGAAGGGAGGGAGGGAAGGGCACCGGCGGGCGTCCTCGTCGTCGGAGTGGTCGGCCGCGTCAGGCTCGAAGCTCCGCTTGCGGAAGTTTTTCGGCATGGTGGTGGCCGGTGGGGCGGTGCTGGGCTCGGATTGGTTTCGGCGGGATTTGTGGAGGTTCCTTGCCGGAGGAACGGCCGGCGTCGAGGTTTGCAGATGAGGGAAGGTGGGACTCTGGATTGGAGCCTTCAATGCTTCAGGGTCGGGTCGGGTCGGGTCGGGGGTAAGCCCGGTTCAGTTTGCGGAAAGGGCATGAACTGGATCGAGCTAAGTTTGGGCCGGTCCGTCCTGCCATGTGGGCCCATACAGCGCCCATGGCTTCCCCCATTGCTGCGGGTGTTCCTGTCTTGGTTCAAAAACTTAAAAGCAGAGCATTCTCCTAAGTTTTGGCATATTTGGCCCATGTGGCCCAGAATACCAAATATAGCCTCCCGACGTCCGCAATTTTAGATTTGGTCCCCCTTTCCAAGCACGGGAGCACGGGAGGCTGGCGCATGGGAAATCTCGTGCCCAGGAAGGGCATGAGGTGGCTGGAGCACTGTAGCAATACTGCAGTAACATTGTAACAATTATCTAGGAAAATTTATTTAAATATATTTAAAAATTAAGATCTTAGGTTTCGAAAGTTAGGGTTTTATGATCTCATGTGACTTGGAATATGGGGAGTTTACTACCACATAACTATTCTAGGTAAGAGACACTCTTAAGAGACACCCATTAAGGATTTTTTTTTTGTTTTATGACGAACAAGGGAGAAATATGGATGATTGGGTCGTGATCCAATGGATAAAAACTCGAGTGAGGTTAATTTTTTCCATTTACTGAAGGAATAGACAACCTCAAAACTATTACTTTGTACGTTACATGAATCTTTCAAGTTTTGTTAACCTCGCTAGTACTACAGTATAGAGCAACAAAAGCATCCGGTTGGCCGGCCGTACTTTCGGAGCACCGTGCACCCTTTCCAGTTGAGCTTCCACTCAGTTGTGGTCGGCACAACGACGTTGTCGTACATGAACGCCAACACTAAGGACAGCCTCCACCCCCACCGCCTTCGGCACCTCCCTAAACGCCTCCCTCCGCACGTCCGTCGCACTCCGGGGGTCGTCATAACTACGGTCGCTCATCCTCCATGTGCCTTGGGCTAGCAGTATGTTAGTTGCAAGTAGTTCTTGTCATTATTTCTTCGAGCACTCCTTTTGAACGTATCTCACAAGACCGTTTTTGTCAGACCCGGATTTTTCAATCCAGAATCTCCTGTGAAACCACTGCACTATTCCCTAGATCAGTAGATAGTGCTCACAGGTACATTGCTGCATCATTTCATACATCGCATGAATCATAACAACTCATAATAATATTACATAACTGGGTTTGAATTATGCCACATCGGGCAACAGTTTTACATAAGAGCCGATCAGGCAAAATGTTCACATTACAAAAGCATAACAGCGGAAGCAAAAGCAAGGTAGGCCTTTAATCCATAGGCAGCGGCTGGGGGTAAATATATGCCATATGATTATTACCTAAGCTAAGGCAATAATTATAGGCACACTACTCCATAGTCTATCTACCTAGGACTTAAAATGCACAAGAGACGTCCTAATTCTCGACGTTGTTCCCTCCTTCCGTAGCAGGGGCATCTTCATATGCGTAATGATCTTGGGCTCCTGAATCTGATTTTGGTAATGCGAGTGTGCGCACAAACCACAGTGCTCAGCGAGCCAATACACAGGATGCAAATAGATAGCATGCATGGCTTATCAAGAGAAGGCTCGGGTTATTTTATTTGCCAGAAATTGCTGTTGGAAATATATTGTATTTAGGAAACTTTCTATGACCTAGCAGTTTGGACCAAAACATAGAGTGTGTAAAAGAAGACTTTAATAACAGTGATCTAGAAACCATCCACCTTTACATGGTCTCTATACCATATGTTATATCTTCAGCGTTATAGCCGCTTACATTACCACTGGGACGACACCCAGGACAACACCATTTAGGGCTTCCCACTACCCTCCATATCTCCTCATTTTACCACAAATTTTTGAAATAGAACTATATTTTGTTATGTTCCCATGTCCGCCCTTGACCGTGGGCACGGCTATTCGAATAGTTTTGACTCTGTAGAGTTTGCACACTTTACCCACAAGAGATAGTTCACTCGTTGCCCCATACGATTCCTTAGTCATGCGGTTGAGCAAACCATCACAGTAACCATTCAAAGTACCTCGCCCCTTAAATCATCTCACCCTATGAGCCGCTCCCACTTGCAGTGGGTCCCATACGTTGTACGAGATGTTCCCCTCCTATGCGCCTACCAGCTGGCTACCCACACTGCTAGCACGCCGCAAAAGAACTTCACCCTCTGCGGATGTCCCATTCAAGCCCGCCACCCAGATAGCCGCTTGCACTACTTCACTCCTCCACCGATGATGATGACTTTCAGGGTTCGGTAAATTTACTTAGCCAAATTGTACTTTACAGACTTGTGATTGCACTTGTTTTACATAGGAGGTCATGACAAGATTCAGTCCTTAGGGTTATCTGGGCGGTTCTACCACAAACCACACTCTCGTGCACCACTGCATCATACCCCCGAACCATCTGCCCATATAGATAAGCAGTTTGAGGTTTTTGGGGAGCATAAAATAATCATATCCAACATATACCAGTCATTACTACCATGACTGCCCAACCAATTTCCCTCATGCTTGAACATGATGTATACTTGGGTATTTGAACATACCCCATTTATCTAACAACTAGGCGAGGCATATTAATATGGACTTATTTTCGAAAGGTTACTATTATAATTTTGCTAGGGCGACAAGGTTCACGTATTCGAATATTCCAAAGGAGATATAATATTAATCAAGTCAATAATAGGCATGTAACTAGAACCTTAAATTAAACATGTATTTGCATATAAAATAACGGCATGCAATTTGATAATTTAAACAAAGGTAATTTGCAGAAAATGTAGGTTCAATATGATCAAAGTATTGACTCGCCTTGGTCACAGTGAGTTGGTTCTTAGTTGTCTTGAGCTTCTAGAGCTGCTGCCTCAGCTCCCTCTTCCTGAGCTTCGTAAGCTAGTTTTATCGTGCGCGAAAATTTGGATAAAAACAAATCAAAAATCAATAAACACTTACCAGAAAACCAAATAACTCCAAGTTCACAATTTCAGTTTCAAGAGGTAGCTGTGAAATTTAGACAACTATAGAAATTTGTTTCACTCAATTTGGAGTTGGAATGAAGAAGTTATGGATTTTTGATGTTTGGGATTCATTTTAGCAAGTTTTTAAATTACCATTAATTCAAATAAATTCCATTTTGCAGCATTTCAGTTCCAATGAGCATATCTTGATTTTAGAAGAATTTAGAATTTTGTTCCATTCAATTTGGTGCTAAAATGAATTAGTTCCAAATATTTGAAGTTCTCAGATTAATTAAATTCAAAAGAAAAGAAAAGGGAAATAATAACAGAGGCTGACAGGTGGGGCCCATATGGCAATAAATCCCACATAGTGCGGCCTCTGACAGGCGGGACCCCTCGGGGGACCGGGCCCTCATGTCAGTGGTCGGGCTATGACAGGTGGGACCCGGCTGTCAGTGGGCTTCTCGGGATAACTGCCATTGACAGGTGGGGCCCACCCGGGTTAGCGGAAAAATTAGCGAAAACTCGACCTCAGCGCTGCGGAGCCGGGGGATCGAACGCGCGCCGAGGGAGTCAGGGGGAGGAAGAGAGGGATAGCGTTGATAACCAATCGATCGCACGGTGTTACTTGACCATATAGGGTTCATAACCCTTTTGATCCAACGCTGCTATACCTTTGGGCAGAGGAGTTCGGGACCGAGGACGGACGGCGGTGCGGTCGGCGACGGGCTGTCGGAGGGCTGGCGGTGGCGGCCAAAATGGGATGCCCAGTTGCCGAGGAAACTGACGGTGGGGTCGGTGGGGGCCGGGGGACGCCAGAGGTGTGTCAGCGGCGGCAGCTTGAAGGAGGGATCAACGCCGGCGACGGAGAGGCGGCGGGGAGCCCGGTGGAGGGTGCGGTTGACTTCACGGTGTCCCGGGGGGTACGTAGGAGCAGTTAATTTGAATATGGTGGCGCGGTTTAGCGGTTGCTCGGCGGCCGGACTTGGAGAAGAAGGAGGGGCGTTAGCGAGAAGGGGGCACGGGGGGGGGGGGCGATTGCGCGCTAGGGGAGAAAGAAGGAAGCTCAGCGATGCGTTTAGGGACTTCGGCCGAGGCTTTTATAGGGCGGAAAAGCGGGGCGGCGGGGAGGGCAGTTGGCCGGTCATGGGCGACAGTGCTGGCTCGGTATTGCTACAGGACCCCCTTGAGCTGACGGCACGGTTTAGTTGCGCGCAGCGCGGCTGTTGCTGACGACGGCCGGGGACGATGCGATGGACGGCAGAGCCAGGGAATGGGGGTGGTTTGCGGGATTCTCGGCATCGACCACAGGGGGAAGGATGACGCCGCTGGCTGCCGTGATGAGACGGCGGTGACACGGCATGATGTGGCAGTGGGATGGCAGCGGGGGCCACGTGATGTAGCGGGGATGGCGCCGTGGTCCAGCGGTCCGAAGGGGGGGCCGTGAAGGGAGGGGTGGCTGTGGGCGACGCTGTCTGAGCGCAGACAGGGCTTTGGCCCTTGTCCGAATAACACTGGGGTGGGGGAAGGAAAACGGGGCGCGGGGCAGGCCTGCTGGGCTGGCTGGGCCGATCTGGCCGGCTGGCCGGCCCATTCTTCTTTTTTCCCTTTTATTTTATTTATTTATTCTCATGTTTTCCCCCAAATTCTTAACAGTTTTAATTTTTCCTTTATTTAGACTTTAAACCAAAATTTCAAGAAAATTCCACAGAGCTCAAATACCAAGAAAAATACTTTCAAAAATAATTCCAAGGCTACACATTTGCCAAGCTCAAATTTTTAGGGTGTTACAAATCTACCCCCCTTAAAGAGAATCTCGACCCCGAGATTCAGCCTAAGCTGTGATTAAGTGTGGGTAATCTCTCCTCAACTGATCTTCATGCTCTCAGGTAGCCTTTTTCTTGGTATGATGGCTTCATTGAACTCGGCATAAACGGATAGTCTGATTCCTAGTCTTCTTTTTCTACTGTATCTAGAATCTTGATAGGTCGTTCCTTGTAGGCAGTCTTGACAGGGATGAAGTGTGCAACCTTGGCCAGTCTATTTATTACAATCCATATGGAGTCATACCCTGATTTGGTTCGTGGAAGCCCAGTGATAAAATCCATTCCAACTTCTATGTTAATCCAGGGCATTTGGTTAGCTTTACTCCCCTAGTGGCACAGTCTACTATTCTTTGGTGCCTTGCTAGCCAGTCTATTCCAAGTATGAGGTCTAGGGTCGGGGTGGGCAGCACTATTAAGTCTGCTAGTAAACCAATCCCTTCCATGGTAATCTCTACCCAGGGCACACTAGGATGGCATGGATGATCCTAGCAGGTGAGCTAAGTGCCAGCAGTTTCTTTAAAGGTTAGGTGGGCAGCCCAAGCTTGTCCACAAGTCTTTTGACTATAAATGAATGTGAAGCCCCTAGAATTAAAAGAACATGTGATGGTATTGACTTGACAGAGAGCGTACCTAGCAAAACTCCTACAGCCTCCTTCGCCTCTTCTGCGGTGATATGGTTGACCCTCCCACGGTTTGGAGTTGAGGTAGTCTTGTTGGTTTGCGGGGTTTGGTTTCCTTTGCTGGGCGCTGACGCTTGGCCTCGGACCGGAGTAGTCCCTAGGTCGAACTTCACGGGAGTAATCTGCCATTGTGGGCATTGGCTGATGAAGTGCCCCGTTTCCCCACATCCGTAACAGCTTCTGCCGGAGGTAGGGTTCGTCCTAGTAAACTAACTTGTTGGGCGTGGCGTTTGAAAAGAGCTGCCGCTTGGACGGGATGCTAGATTGGGACTCTTAGGAGGGATTGATCCCGAGGAGGGGTTGCTAAAGAGCTGCTGAATAAACCTCCCTGGGGGTTGCTGAGCCACTTGCTTGCACTTGCGGCTGGCTTCCAGGCTCCTCCTCTCGTTCTCCAGGATCAAAGTCTTATTCACCAGCCGATGAAAACTGGTGAAATCTTGTACAATCAGTTGCACCCGCAACTCTTCATTCATCCCTACAAAAAATCTGTCGATCTTCCCCTCTTCATCTGCTACATCCTTTGGGGTGTAGCGGACGAGTTGATTAAATTTGGTGAGGTATTCACCGATTGACAAGCTCCCTTGTTTTAGTGTGCGGAACTCATTCTTCTTCATTCGCATTACGCCGCCCGGGATGAAGTTTGCCTTGAAGGCTGCCTTAAACTCTGCCCATGAAATAATCTCTGTGTCAGCGCCGGTGGGGGTGTCCTCGTACCCTTTAGCAGCCAGATAATTCTCCCACCAGGCGGCTGCGGCGCCCTGGAGCTGGTGGGTAGCAAAGATCGAACTTCCTCGCTGGGTCGATGGGGTGTGACTCCGGGCAGAGACCTTGACTCACCCCACCATGAGGGTGACACGCTCGGCACGTTTGCACAGGGTGTTGAGTCGCACCTGCATGAGTGTGACCAATGGTTCGACGAGACGTTCCAGGGATACACTGTGTAGTACTACGGCGTGAACTTCCATGGAGGATCATCGTCAGTGTAGCCACATACACTGGTATGTTGTAACGTAGGTAATACAATTTTTCTGTTGCAAGCTAAGCTGAACTAACGCATCCTACCAATTTTGCATGTATGGAGAGAGGAATTTCGACAGCTAGACTAGGGTTCATCCTCTGCTCATGGGACTGCGCAGGTATAAGCTTTCTAGCATAAGTATGCATTGTAAATGTCAAAACCTCTGCCCTAACCCAGATATACCCTCCTCACTGGATGTGGACCCCTCTTCAACCGACTGGGTGGACGTTGTGCTCGGCCCACTGCCGCACACCTACACTGAGTTCCCCGTAGCTTGCCTCCAACGTAGTGCTCATACTATGAGTTCTGAGAGGTATGCCGCCCCCCTGATAGGCTCACCTTCCCTGAGGATCAGCTATGCCATCGGAGCAAGCGATGGATGGATGTATCTTGAGTTCATGTATGCTGCCTTCGGTATCGTCATGTTATTACCTGCACTTCTTTGTATGATGTATGTTCGTATAATGCATATCCATGTCTTTATCATAGTAGACGGTTACAAGTTGTTATTATCGCTTCAACGTCTTTGGATCACAGTAACTCGTACGGATATAGCAAAACAACACCACAATGTCAAAAAATAAAAAATATGAACACATCCGTGAAGTCGCACACCTTAGCATGACGTGACCCAACGACGCAGCTTTTCGCTGTGACGTGACCAAATAAGTCAGCTTTCTGCAGCGATATGGCCCAACGCTACCACAAGATATCTCCTCAGGCCTGCTACCTCGCGGACACAAAAATGTATCAACCAAATTGCACTTTAGCCACGTACACTGTGCTAGCTCGTCGCATAAGTACTACTCATTTTATCGCGGATTCTCCTATAACGAGAATACAACACTTTCTCGCTCAGATGGAGAACCAATGGGACAAGATCAGCAAACTCGCAAGGGCCGCTACAGCCCGTGATGAATAAAGAGGGCGTGCCAGGAGGGCACCTCCCCCCAATGATGCCCCCATAGCTCCAATCCCTACCACGACATTCCCACCGAGTATTCGCCGCGTGACCTGCCTGAGGGGGACACACCACCTCTTTGCAGGTGCGTAGACACGTCCAAGTTCTTCAAGTCCAAACAACGGCTAGGCATGGGCATACGTTACTAGGTTGCCCTAACTACGCGTGGGACTACCTTGACTGACATTGAGGCACAGGGCGGTACTGCCAGCTGGTAAGGTTTTGGTTACAATATATTCCCCTTACATTTCTCTTTGAAAGCACACACTAACTACCTCTCCAATCTATCCGTAGTCTCTAGATTCGCTGTGTGTATTCTGTAAATGGATCGACCAACAAATCCACTCACATGACCAGTGGTGTCTTGCCTGCAAGGAGTGGGATGCTAAGATGAACCGCGAGAGGAGGGAGGAGTGGCGGTGCAACAAAGAGCATATTGAGTGTATCAGTGGGAGACGTAAGCTCATCTGGAGGCATATTGGCGCAAGGAGTGCGAGAGAAAGAGTGAAAG
Organism: Dendrocalamus latiflorus; assembly: GCA_017311315.1. Taxonomy (NCBI): domain Eukaryota; kingdom Viridiplantae; phylum Streptophyta; class Magnoliopsida; order Poales; family Poaceae; genus Dendrocalamus; species Dendrocalamus latiflorus. The sequence continues at coordinate 23,650,586 of CM029621.1, forward strand.
GGCAGCTGGCGAGGACTACAGTGCCAAACTCAGAAGGAAGGGCAAATGGTCCCAGTTCACGCAGTAAATCAAACAATTTCGTAGTAGCCCCTAATCCTACCCACAATATTTTTCGTTTCTCCTAAGTGCATGTGTCTGTACATGGTCTGAATGCTTCTGTTGCTTTGTACCATAGTACTAGCGAGATTGATACAACTTGAAAGATTCATGTAACACACAAAGTAATAGTTTTGGGGCTGTCTATTCCTTGGGTAACTGAAAAAAAATTAACATTGATTTTTTCATCCATTGGATCACAACCCAATATCCACATTTCTCCCTTGATCGTCATAAAACAAAAAATCCTTATGGGTGTCTCTTACCTAAAGTAGTCAGGTGGTTGTAAACTTCTCACATTTCAAGCCACATAAAATCATGAAAACCGTAATTTTCGAAATCTAAAATCCTAATTTTTGAGACCTAAACTCTTAATTTTTGAGACAATTTTAGAATATATAAAATTCTAAAAAATTTGCACAATCAAGTACACTATGTAAGGAGCCTTCAAAAAAATTTATAATGTTTGGACCTCATTTTCTATATTAAAAATTCCTACAAATAGTATACTTAAATGAATTTTTGGGAAAAATTCAGAATGGTTAAAATTATGAGAAAAAATTATACAAGCAAGTACACTATGTCAGGAGGCTCCACAAAAAATTTATTATTTTTTGGAGCTCATTGCTATATTTAAAAATTCATAGAAAAAGTATATTTAAATAGATTTCCCTGGAAAATTGTTGTAGTGCTGTTATAGTGCTTCGCCCACCTTATGCGCTCCCCCGGCGCAGCAAGCGTGTGTTGTGGGCCCTAGGCATGGGATTTGCCGCACGTCAGCCTCCCGTGCTCCCGCACTCGGAGAGGGGCTAAATCCATAATTGCAAGCGTCAGGAGGATACATTTGGCATTCTAGTGCCGCATGGGGCCAAATATGTCAAAACTTCCATTCTCCTTGCTGTTGGATGTTTGAACTTAAAACGCCATAAAAAGATGGTTTACTTATTATCTGGGTTCGGTGACAGCAATTAGGATTCTGAGTTCACTGGATTAGATTTCGAGATCCATCGGACCCACACTAAAGTCTTGTTTGTATTAGCTTCTGCTTAGAAAAGCTAAAAGATAATACGAACACCGGCTTCTCAAAGTAGCTTCTCCACTTCTCTCATTACTGTCTTGCTTCGGGGATAAGGCAAGGGGGTCATAGGTGCATCATGCATTTCACTCCTCATGCTCCCGTCACGCGCACGCATATCTCTCTTACTTCCCCACCGTTTGTGCTCTCCTCTTCTTAAAGTCACTTATTCCCATCACTACCCTTCATTTTTAGCCAAAAGTTATCAGCAAAAACCAATATGAATGCCCCTAGAGGAGAGAAGGCGTTGGTGATAGGTCATGGCAATATTAAGGTAGGCAGCCAACAGTAAGGTCGAGTGGTAAATTAGGGAACTATTCACACAAATGACAATGTAGTCCTTTTTTCAAATTTGACCTCGAGCATCCTTTTCTACAATTGGCAGGAAGCCGACTAGTCGCCTCTTTTAGTTAGTGCTAATTACCTATCACCGTTGGGTGGCTCGGCAACAGCGCTGTGGAGCAACTATGGCTTGGCAGGTAGTACCTGCTGAGCTCTTGTAGCGCTTGTGTTGTCTACCGTGGCTGTCGAGCTCGAGAAGAGGAATGGTTATATTATCATTTATGTAAATATTTTAAAATTTGGTTTTGCAGTGGCGAGCTACAGCAGAGGCGTATGAGAGAAGATTGTTCAGTGAGATGGTGAAGAGACACCATCGGCTGCAGGAGGTGGCGATTGTGGAAGCATAGCAAGCGGGTGGTATTGGCATCAAAAGTTGCATGGGAGGGGGTAGTTTGACGGGGCAGAGGTAGTGGCTAGAGGGAGGCAGAAGCAAACAAACCTGCAAGGGGGCTGGCCCACTAATCCATTCCACTGAATTACTAGTTACTAGCCGAGCGCCCGTGCGTTGCAACGAATTTTAAATAAACATAGAAAATCTACAATATGCCATTGAATAACTACATGATCTACAATATACCACTCATTGTGAGGCTGACATGTGAACCCGAGCTCAACATGTCATGAGACATTAGTGGCATATTATAGTCATTCGACGTTATTCAATACCTTATAAGGAATTTCCCTATAAACATAATATAAGTAATAAACTTAGAAAGTTCTATACATAATTGCATCCAATCATCAGGTCATATAGAATCTTATCACAAGCCACATGCACATCTCCCTTCGCTGCTTCCCATCTTCCCGATGGTTCCAATCCTTCTTTTCTCTATGGCCTCTGCTTTGCTTTTAGATTGTTTTTTTAGGTGTAGCTTTTCAGATAGACTTACATGTTCTTCGCAGATTTCACATTGGTTTGGACTGTACACAAAGCAATAGGACAGCATGAAAAGGCCTCACGGCCCTAGGCCTTATTATATTACTAAATTAAGGGTTGACCCTAAGGATTATAATGGGCTACCGGGCTGGGCGGAGCGGGATTATGAGTAATTCAGTTGGGCTGGGTTGGGGTTTGGGCTGTGTGTTAGATTTGTTGGGCTAGGGTAGAATTCGGGTCAAGTCTTAGCCCATTGTGAGACCTAATAGTGGGATGACAGATAAACCATTATCATAGTGGAATGAATCACTACCAACTGTTTTTTTTAAATAGTAGAGATTTTGTATACATGGACATTACATGAGGAGTCAAGAAAATGAACTAGGAATGGGTCATCGAGGGTGTGTTGATTTGTATTGTAGACAGAGTTTGTGCAATCTTATAAAATCTTGCATTGATTTCAAGGACCTTCCATAGAAAAATATATCTTTGTGGATTATCACTGGCAACTATTCACTGATATTTGATGGCTATTTGATAAAGGAAAATGGTAACGTTTGCGACGGGGGCGAAAAGTTGAAAATTTTCCGCTGCGAAAGTTTGAAAAATGTAATTTTAATCTCTGTCATCTCCATCTCAATAGTTTGACTAAATTGGGCAGATAACCGAACGTAAGGCATGATCAAGCACGCCAATATCGGCAATTTCCAAGCAAGTAGATAAAAAAAATTGAGAATATTCTATGTTGCTGCAAAGTGACCTAGTATTGACCGACCAATCCAGTTAAAAGTGAAGTAGATTAATATTACATGCGTATGTATATGAAAGCTTGCTCCAAAACAGCGACGCGCCGAAGCCAATAGCAATGGTCAACTCTCAACCATACGATTTTACAGCTGCTCCATAACGAAACGTTAAAGAGTCAAATACATACAACCAGCTTAGAAAACGTCTGAAAAAAACATGTATATAGAAACGAAAACATTGACACGCAGACTCATCGGAAATTTTTACCTGTGGATCACGACAGCAGCCGGGGTTGACCAGATGATAGGTAGGTAGAGTAGAAGTCGAACAGGACTGCGTGCGTATTATAACTTAGCTTTGCTTTGAAGCAAACTAACCAGCAACTAACACCAAGCTAAGCAGCAACCACGCCAGCAGATCAATGTTTTTTCCATTTATACCTTATAACCTATAATTTTTTCGAATAAATAAACGAAATAATTTTTTATCATCTTTTCTAAGTGATTTATTATAATGACCTTTTCGAAATGACCTATCAAATTATTAGCATTTTTCGTTTCTACAAACTGAACCAAAAGCTACAGACAGCCGCAGAAAAATCTCCAGGTCCACGCGTCGCCTGGTCGCGTCCCTCTACGTGGTGGATCGGAGGGGAATTCGAATTCCACGAGTCCGTCTCACGGTCTGGTCTGGGCTGGTCCTGCCGCTGCGTCCAGGCCAGGCGTGGGCCCGCCGCGTCGGCGACACACGCACGCCCACGAGTATTCCCCATAGCCGAGGCGGGTGGCAGGGGCAGTTCCGTCCGACCATCCACGGGAAGCCTCCTAACCGCCGCCACGTCGCCATCAGGGCGGGGCATCGCGGTAATTTCCTCGCTCCGCGCAGGCAGCCCCCTCCTGCTGCTCTGTGCTTTAGTTCCTCCCCCTCTGCTGCAAGCTTCCAGGAGCAAGGGAGAGGAAGAGGGAAGAAGCCAAGCCAAACCTCTCTTTCTCCAAAATCCAAATGCTCTGCTGATCTCTCTCTCTCTCTCTCTCTCTCTGCCCCTACTACATGGCACGCGTCCTCCCTCTCAGCATCGAAGCGGGGGAGATGGCCAGGTACGCACGCTGTCCTCGAGCCGCTACGGCTCCGTAATTTTTTTTTTCTCCCGTGGTCAAATTTCTTCTTTGATTTCGGCTGCTTTGTTCTGGGTTTTTCGGGTTCGCGATCTTGGTGAGAAAGTTTGTCTCTTTGGGAGTTAGGGCCTAGGTGGAGCCGCGGATGCAGCCGAATTTGTTTTGGAGGTTTGTTAGCCTGCTGTTACTAGCTCGATGCTACATGTTTGGGCCAAGATTGCGGCTTAGCTCTAGTTAGTATCGATCAGCTCTATGTTCCGTTTTAGAAAGGGGAAAGCAGGAATGGAATGATCTTGCGCGTGGTATGCGCTTTCCTCTTGTTTCGTTATTCCCTTCGATCTTTGTCACAAGAAGAAAAAGAATAAAAGAAAAGGGAGGCAAGGTTTCGTGAGCTTGCTGGCATGTGGCCCCCTCCTGCTGCCGCCCTTCGATCACCTAGCTCCAGGTCGCCGTCCGTCCGTATGTGGGCGGTGGCTCCGGAGGAATGGCGGCCGTCTCCCGTTGCCGCCGCCGATCAGCGTGGGGGCACGGGGCACGCACCATGTGATGTGAGGAGCACGGGTGTTAGGCTATTAATACCTGCTACGTTTGGAGGCCACTATGGCCCATGCATCAGCAAGAACAGGAACAAGCGAGGACTGATCCAATTTGGAGAATCTTAGTATTAGGATGTTACAATAGTTTCCTTAAGAAGAAGTTACAGATGGATGCATTTGGGGAATCTTAACAATGTTACAGCCATCTCCGAATTAAAGGATCTCACTTGAAATATCACAATTGAGCGACCGGTTGTTGCTGACTTGCTGTTGCACTAGACCAAACCAGTGGTCCGAGGGTGTTGTAGATGAAGTGATGAAGAAATGGATGCCTTTGGCAGTTCGGCTAGGTGTGTAAATGACATGTAATTGGAATATTGCACTCAGCAAAGAATCAGGAGCTGCTACTTTCCCATATTCCGAATTCAAGGGTTTCAATAAACTACCTGCGCGAGTTCGTCTTGGCCCAGGTCTAGAACTATCTTCAACGGTTTGTGTAGCCATAAATTCTATTTAATCATTGGTGTTGACTTTGTATACTATTCCGTTGTAGTTGTAAATACACGATCTTTTCGGCGATAAGATCACCTGTGTTTGAAGAGGATACATATGTCGGATCTACTCCAAGGATCAAAACAAACGCGAGCACATGGACACGAGCTAGAGTACTCGAAAGACTTCTACGACTGCTACATGCTCTAAGTCTCTGACTGCTACAGTGCTCTTGAGTCTCCGACTGCTACAGCCCTCAGGGTCCCTTAACCGTACACCAACGGCCCTTTAAGGCCACACTCCATCAGGCGTTCACACATAGTGTCCATTAGGCCAGCGATGTTAGAACCGGGCTCTGATACCACTTGTACGATTGTAAGGGCCTTCTTACTTCAAAAGTTAGCCAATAAAGTGAGGGACTCCTCCACTTTTAAGTTAGGTTGCTTGCCCTTTCACAATCAATGTGGGACTATTCCAACAACCGCCAATGCTATTCGGTCCACACGGTACTCGGCACCGTCTGGATCCACCGCATCCCAGATTCCCTGAGCCAGCAAATTTACACGCATGAGCAACGCTCAGTCGGTGTAGGTCGTGCGCGTGAGCATGGAGTAGCGCAACGTGACACCAGCCTCGTTTGGCGCCGTCTGTGCCACCAACTCTTGGTTGCTACCAAGAATCACCGCGTGACGCCCACTAGCGCCGGTGGATCTTCCGAAGGGTGGAGACGCCGATCTTGCACCTCGGGGCATCATCGCAGGATCCGTGTGATCACCGCTCTAATACCAAATGTCAAATCTGCTCCAAGGATCAAAACACACGCGAGCACGTGGATGCGAGCTAGAGTGCTTGAAAGACCTCTACGACTGCTACAATACTCGACTGCTACATTACTCTGAGACTCCGATTGCTACAATACTAAGTACTCGATTGCTACAATGCTTAGTCTACAGTACTCGGAACACACACGCTGCTACTGAGTGCTCAGAACACACGACTGGTCGAGGACTCACACACGAGAACACTTTTGGAGATAATCACACACAAGCACAACACATGAGCGGTTGCAACGCCGTAATCTCTTGATGTCTTCTGGTTTTCTCCCATATATATACTACTGAATACAGGAAATGGTTACAAAGCATTGATGGTGCGTTACCACCAGTAAATACCAAACTAATGCAGAGTACTAAATGCAAAGAAACAGTCAGTAAACAGACTTTCAATGCAAAAATTAACTCATACTTCTCACCGACGTATGCACGACCGAAAAACAAATATGCAGTGAAATTACTTAACAACATATGCACATATTGCATTAGTTTTAGAGAGTAAAATGCATTTCTATGTCCAAACAGTAGAGTATCTTAATGGCATTTATTTATTGTGCTATAATAATGAACGTTGTAGATCAGATGAGATGTTTGAGGCTGCAGTATAGCACCTTTGGTCTTCTACATGGCTTTTCTTTGTTTATTCCTTTCTAGTACACAGAACAAGCATGTGACAGCTTTACTTCAATGAGATAGGTTAATAATAAATTTGTTAGTTGTGCGATATCAATACCCTTTTGTTCTAATTTTGCCTTGGCTCCTAAACAGAGGTGGCGAGACAGTTACAAGCATGCCAAGCTCTTCAGCTGAGGCATCATTCAAGGGAATTGAACATTCTGAGCAAAACACAAAGGACGATGAATATGCGAGGCTGGTCACACCAGCTCAACATGCAACAGCTGACATTAACACGGTAGTTTTACCTGAGCAACAAAAGTCAAGATCCTTCATTTGGTGGATGAAAGTTCTGCTTGGCTGCTTCCTTCTTATATTAGTGTCTTATGTCTTTGTGAAATGGGGAGTCCCCTTTGCCTTTGAGAAAGTAAGTGCTGATACTTTTGGTACAATTTTTTTATACAGTATTTTTCCTTACTTGAAGGGTAATCTTAGTCATAGAGGAGTCAGGCCATTAGAATGTGATTAGACTTCCCTTTTTCTGGTTCCTCAGTAGATGCTAGTACAATAACAGTAAGACATGCACCAATTTCACAGAATGTTGCCTTTTAGAACCAACTGAAGTTGGTTTGTTTGCTGGCTCTTCAATAATGATTACAAGTTTGATGCGATGGCTCGCTTGATCAACCTGATCCATAGGGTTTAAAGTTACATAAGGAATATATATTTCTTAAGTTTGTCTGACACTCCAATCTGTCAAGATGCTTATCATGATAAACAAAGGGCAGTACCCCCAAAATATGTTGGATACCACTCTAAATTAAACAAGGGGCTTTTAGATGTGTACCACCCTAAAGTTTGTGGATCAGAAAAATGCCACTCAAATGTCTCGCTAACATGTGGGCCCAAGGCCCACATGTCATATTCAGAGTGGGTGGGCTTTTTACTATTAGCACAAAGTTTGGGGTGGCATGCAACTAAAAATTCCATGAAAACAATCACAAATCTTAAAGCAGTTATGGCTTAATCAAAATAAGGACAAGCTAAAGCTGGTTTTACCCCAGTCTTCATCTAAAATTCTTGTTTCTTCTTTAGAATACTTGAATCAGCACCATTGCTCCATTCATCTTAATAATTTGTCTTTGCGGAACCTGTCTGTTGTCTGTTGCATATCTCAAGCATAACTTCAGGTTTCAGCTTATGAAAAATAAAAATGTTCACGCGTAGTAATTGACTAGACACTAATCCATACCTTCCCATGTACATTCTAGTATATTAATATAATTTGGAATTCTATATGTTTAATGAGTGCATATGTAACTTACTGTAATTTTAAGTGAAATTTAATTTGTAGTTTAAGAAATTATCAATTTTCTCATGTTTCTGAGCTATGTTGTGCCTGTTAACTGTTTGATCTTATTCTTTTTCTGGAAAAAACGCTTTGATTTATTTCATAGAATTAAAGCATCTCCTAAGTTAATTTCGTATGTATTTTTATCTTTTGTTGTAGGTTCTCTTGCCAATCATGCAATGGGAAGCAAGTGCTTTTGGACGTCCAGTATTGGCTGTTGTCCTTGTTGCATCTTTGGCCCTCTTCCCAGTTATTTTAGTGCCTTCTGGACCATCTATGTGGTTAGCAGGAATGATATTTGGTTATGGTTGGGGTTTCTTGATTATTATGGTTGGGACTACTATTGGCATGGTTTTACCATATTGGATTGGCTCATTGTTCCGCGAACGTCTACATGTAAAATTTCTCAGACCCATGTTCTTGTGACATGTATTTTAGGAGCTACATGTTGTTTTAAGGAGTTAGGCCCTGATTTTCTTCTCTCTGCTTTCTCTGTTTTCTTTCTTTCTTTTTTAAATGCAGGCATGGTTAAAGAGATGGCCTCAGCAGATAGCTCTAATAAAACTTGCTGGTGAAGGGAGTTGGTTCCAGCAGTTTCGAGTTGTGGCACTATTCAGAATCTCACCATTCCCATATACAATTTTTAACTATGCCGTAACTGTGACAGAAATCAAGTTCAACCCTTACCTATGTGGTTCAATTGCTGGAATGGTACCTGAGGCATTCATCTATATCTATAGGTTAGATACAAATATCTACATAGCGTATTATGATTTAATCAATTGTGCATGATTTTGCAACCAAGATTCAGGCCATCTAAGTTTATATCGTCACCCCCATGTACTCCATTGGTGTGCATTTATCATTTGATTAGTGTCCTTAACAAATAGTACATGGGCCAGTGATATTAAACCAATTGCTTTTCTAATAGGAGCTCATGAATCGAACGGCATCTACTGTACCAGTGTCATAATCTATTTATGTGTGCAAAAGTGTTAAAAATTTTGCTGATTTGGAGATTCTGGATTGTTGAAAACATGACGGAGTATATGTTTATCTAGGACAAGGTATTTGCGCATAATAACTAGATAGAACTTGAGTTGGGTTTCGGTTGCTAATTTAAGCTATACACTAGCTGTGCCCGTGACCAACCCAGGCAGAAACAGAACATTGTTTTTCAGTAAGTTACTGAGTGCACTCAATATGCTTTCCAGAAGTAGTTGTTTACTTGTATTGCTACGTTTTGTTGCAGTGGACGGTTGATACGTACGTTGGCCGACATGAAGTATGGCAATTATAAGATGACGCCAGTGGAGATAACATACAACATAATCTCCTTTGTTATTGCTGTTGTCCTCACAATAGCCTTCACGGTATATGCCAAGAGAGCTCTAAATGACATAAAAAGGTCAGAAGGTATTTGCACCGAAGAACCTGGTACCTCTTCTGGCTCGGCTGCACTTACACCATGAGTGTTCCCACTCACATTCTGTAGCATTAGATGTTGCATAATGGTGTATTCACTGGGAGGGTTCATAGAGCTGCTTCAGAGGAAGCGAGTTGGTATTACTTGGGCACTACTTTCTCCAACAGAAGAGGTGTAGGTAGGCTATGACGGTAGGCGAATGCACCTGTATAACTCGTACACACCCAGCTAATGTGGTTTACTTGATTCATTTCATGTAATTATCTGCACGGCCATACATTAATCCAAAGATGCAGTACCACTAACTGAGCTGAGTTGCTTTCAGCGAATTCTGTGCGTGATAGTTGCTGTATTTGCTAGGATATGTAACCGGCATGTGTGGTTCGCCGGAGCTTCTGGCTGCTGATGGAATAGGAGAAAATGCTTGTCTGTTGTGTAGGTTTTGTACGGATGTTTCCAATAGTTATGCGTCGAGTTTACCACACTCGTATTGTTTGTGGTGATGCACGCAGCTTCGCGGTCAGCGCATCGCGAGCTATTCTTTCTGTTAGGAAACCTGGACTCTATCCAGAGTCCTGATCTAATTGGGCACCCCACCGTAGACTATAAATAGGGATCTAGACCCCCTTCATTATGTACCCCGATGCAATCTAAAGCAATAAAGAAAGACCAGGAGTTCTCTCTACCTCTCTGTGTTCAATCTATTATTCTGTGATTCTGTGATTGATTCGTTCTTGTTCTAAGCAGAGGAATCGCTCGGACTGGTCTCCAGCGTCGGTTCCTCAACACGTTATCAGCACGACTTCGCTCCGGTGAACGAGGTAATCATCGAAGCACAGATTGATTTTCTAGATCGCTTTTTGAATCTGTATTTTCTTTTCGCGTTCTAGATTGAATTTCTACGGTGCAAATCCACCCTAATCTACCGCGAGCAGACTTGAAGTCGCCGGCACAATGCCGATCGGTAGATTGTGAAACGGGGTAGATGTTGATTGCACTGTAGACTAGAAACGATGCAAATCCGCCCCAAATCTACCGCGAGCAGATCTGAAATCGCCGGCACAATGTCGATCGGTAGATTGCGAAACGGGGTAGATGTTGATTGCATCGTAGATTGGAAACAAATTTTTGCTTGATTCTGCATGATCATTGCGCAAGAAAAAGTAGTTGTCGCATTCTCTGTTCGATCACTACATGAAAAAAACATGAAATTTGTGCACGAGCAGCCCTGTATGGCCTCCGCATGTGAGAGCACCAGCCGGCCCGTAGCCGGCCACTGACTCGCCGCCGGCCGCAGATCGTCCCAAGAGGTCTTGCCGCCTCGACTTCTGTGCTGACCGGCCCGCAGCCGATGACACGCCTCCATGCACACGCGGGCGCCGCCGGCCGCCGAACCCACTGAGCCTGGCCTCGTGCACGAAGCACCGGCCGTCACCTCCCGCACGAGGCGGCGGTGCCGCCACTGTAACCGCTCGTGGTTCTACCCGCCGCAGACGCCAGCCCGCGCCCGTGTCCGCCTCGGCCCGAAGCCACTGGATCTTGGCGCCGTTCGGCCGGCGCCCAAAGCCACCACCACCCGGTCCGGCTTCCCCGGCCGCCTCACCCCACCCGAGCCAAACTCGGGCCGCCGCCGCCTCATGCCGCTGCTCCCGTGACGCCCGAAGCGCCGCGCCGCCTGTAGCCGCACCGCACCGGCCTCCCGCACGAGGCCCCACCCCGCCGCTAGCCCGTCACCCCGAACGGCGCGAGCTTGCCGCTGGTCGTCGGACCCTCGCACGCGCAGCTGCACAGCGCCCGGGGCCGCCTCCGCCTTGCCTCAGGTTCGCCGCGCGCCACCGGTGCCCACACGGCCTCCGTGCCGTCGCGCCTTGCATGGCGCTGCTGCCGCCGCCGGCCCCCTGGCTCCTCCGCCGCGCCCGCCCGCACGCTCCCCGCGCCACCGCGCCCGCAGCGCCCGCTCGGCCCCGCATCGCCGCCTTCCGCCGTGCCATCCGAAGTAGGCGCCTCCTGTCGTGCCGCCCGAAGCCGGCCCCACGCCACCTCACCATCGGCACCGGAGGTCCACCGCCAGCCGCATGCTCGCCCGGGCCGGTCTCCGCAGGCCGCCTGCCCGAGCTCACTCCCGGGCCCTAGCCGCCGCCACGAAAAGGGATGAGTAGGGAAACCCTACTCATCATGGGGTAGTGCCGGCCGGGTGGGCCAAGCAGCCGTGCGGGCCGCATGGGCCAACGCCGAGTGGGCCGAAAGCGGGCAAGAAAAAAAAACAGGGGGAGGGGAGGCCCGAACCGGGTGGGAGCGGATTTTGCAAGAAAACCCTCCGGTTTCCGTAAACTTACCGAGAGGCCCTAAATCTTACATCTAAGTCCAGAATTTTGCAAGAAAGGCATCATAATTCCGAAAATTACGTATAAGCCCTCAAATTTACGAGCGGGTCCAGAATTTTGCAGAAAACCCCTCTGTAAATCAGAAAATTGCGTGAATTTTTCTCTGAACTGAAAATTTGCGTAAAAACCCTTTGGAATTGCATAATTTGCTGAAATTTTATATTTTAGCATAAAAGGGCCTCGGGAATCCGAATTTTGAATTATTTTTAGCATTTGAAGCTTATTTATTTATGCCATTATTATTCTCTGTATTTTCTGTATTTATTTACTGTTTTTGGTTGATTGTAATTGTTTAAATTGCTCTTAATCACCGAAATTAGCAGTAAAATTATAGAAAATGCACAGAAAATTATGAATCATTATGAGAACCTTTTGTACCATTTATTTACCCGCAATAAATTATTCCGTGCATGTCTACCAGCAGTAGACTTATACACATTTAGATGACTAGCATCACGAACTGGGAGTTCGAGGAGCTGGCCCAGCATGGCCAAAACTATCTGACGTAGGCATCCGATGTCGACATTGTGCTTAGAGGCAAGAAGCTCCGCGCTACTATTGGGATCTGCGGACTGAATGACGCCACCTCTGCCTCACTCTCAAGAATGAGTATATGGCGGAGAAAAGCGCGCTAGCACTCTGGACTGCACTCCAGAAGCGGTTTTGAGAGGCTAAAGTGCACCATTTTCTCAAGCAGAGTAAGAATGGATCAGACTGAGGTTTGCCGACTTTAAGACGGTCGGGGGAAAACAATTCTGCCTTGCACAGGATTTGTACCCCAATTGAGAAAATCCTTCCACCCCAATGCAGTATAATCCGCACACAATTATCGTCAAGACGGCTATGAGGAATATGCCGAATTGATTGATATGATGCAGGTTGCGAAGGCTTAGGACAAAGTTCTCCGTAAGAACTAAGTCACTCAGCCACCTAAGAGCTCCGCTGGCCGTGAAGCCAACGCCGGGAGCCATAAGGTGTGAAATCCCTTAATGAAGAGAAGGGGAAGGAAGGGTAAAGCCGCAGCCCAGAAAGGCAAATTAGACACTCCACATGAGAATAAGGCCAGCAAGCCAAAACGGGATGGCAAAGGGCAACATGAAGCCCACGTTGCATTGATTGAGGGGGAGAATTCCGAGCAGCTGCCCACGCTAATGGAGGTTGAGACCATCCAGGCAGCAACACTCCCTCTCGACCTAGAAGCAGCCAACGCCATGATTTCTCTTTAAGAGAATGTCAACCCTGAGAAAATAGAAGAACAAGTCTAGTGCACTGAATGCATTTCGACTTTAATTGTCATTTATTTTGTGTGAAAGAATATATTAGAATTTGCATGGATGGTGCTTAAGAATTGCTATTTTCTCGTGATGGTTGGATGATATTTGAAGAATTCATTCATTTATTCAATTCATAATGGCATGATATGTTCTGATATTGGTGTATTTTATTTATGTGCTGATTGCCTTCTCATGCATATTAATAAAATACCCTATATTAGAACACGTGTAGCGCCCTATAAAGGAAGTGTGCTTAGCCAGCAGCGGCACAACGCATACCATCTTAAGAGAGATTAAGTATTTTTAGTCGATTTGTAAGAGCACTAGCAGCCTTACGACAATCGCCGGAAGCGATGCATGGTTCAGGAAGAGCCACAAATGGGCACAACTTTGGTCATTGAAGAAGCCTTATTGTACCCAGAATCGACTAGAACTCTCCTAAGTTTTAAGAATATTCGCGCTAATGGTTTCCACGTTGAGACTAAAGAAGAGTACGGTAAGGAATACCTGCTCATCACAAAGCGCGAAGAGAATGGCAAAAGAATATTAGGAAAGCTTCCTTCACTTGAAACAGGGCTATATTATACCACAATTAAAGCGCCTGCAGCGTACACTGTTCTGAAAACAGTGTTTAGAAGCTCTGAACTCTTCTGTCTCTGGCATGACAGATTAGGCCACCCAAGTCTTAGGATGATGAAAAACATAATAACCCGCATGGGCATAATATTAATGTGAAGAATTTCCCGAATCATGAAGATTTTGTGTGCCCTGCATGTGCCACCGGGAAACTAATTACTAGACCCTCCACTCTGTAAGTGAAGGATGAAGTCCCTGCATTCCTGGAACGTATCCAGGGAGACATTTGCGGTCCCATTCAGCCCATCTTAGGGTTATTTAAGAATTTTATGGTGCTCATTGACGCTTCCTCGAAGTTGTCATATGTGGGTTTTGTTGTCCACAAGGAACCTCGCCTTTGAAAAATTGATCTCGCAGATCATTCGCATCGGAAATGTGTTTCCAGATCATCATATCAAGTCCATCCGAATGGACAGCGCCGGAGAATTTACTTCAAAGGCATTTGATGGTTAATGCATGGCGATGGGAATTGCAGTTGAGCATTTGGTACCGCATGTCCATACCCAGAACGGTTTGGCAGAGGCTTTAATCAAAAGAATTAAATTTATTGCCCAACCCCTCTTGCATAAAAGTAATTTGCCAGCTACATGTTGGGGACACGCAGTCCTTCATGCAGCGAATCTCATCAACCTTAGACCTTCGGCCTACAACATCCATTCATCTATGCAACTAGCGCAAGGGTCACCACCGAATGTTTCCCAACATTAGGGGGAGGAAATCAACCCCTTGATGAAGAATGTCGGGAAATTACGTGGCAAGCCTGGGGAAACCATGTAGATGACCCGCGCACTAGAGAAGTCCAGAAGACATTACATGGCAAGCCACAAGAATTCATGCAGATGACCTGCGCACTAGTGAAGCGAATAGAGAAGTCTAGAAGACAAGAGAAGTCTAAAAGACAATAGATTTGCAAGCATTAGCAAATCAATTGCCTGATCACTTTAGTGATTTGAAGAGCGTGACTAAGTCGCATGTGCCTGAACGCACTGCACCGGAGAGGGTTGAAATACCAAAGAAAATTGAAGGTATCCCTAATCTCGTCCAGAGGCCTCAGAAAAATAAAAAAGAGGACGAGAACTCCGGTTCCTCGAATCCTTAGTAACCGGGGACGCCTGGTAAAGAAGGATAAGAGGGATTTATCACAGCCGATCATTGAAGTCCCCCGGAATGAGAAGGGGAGCCAGTTGAGACCTGGCACAAGTATGACACCTTCAGAAAAGGGCATACCGGATCTGAATATCCCCATCGGCATGGATGTGTGCGCACACATCGGAGCCGAAAAACTAAAGGGACTTGCCACCGCAATTGAAAGAAGCGATGTGCAAGGTAAAGCTCTAGCAGAAGCAATCGCTCCAGAAGAAGCAACTCATGAAGAAATAGCTATAAATTATGTGCACACGGGAGAGTCCCTGAATAGAACACTAGCTAATATCGATATCTACTTCGCAAAGAAAATTGCCACCATCATCGATCTTGATCCCGAGCCTGCATCGCTCGCTGAATGTAAGAAAAGATCAGATTGGGAAGATTGGAAGAAGACAATAGCAACTGAATTGCTATCTCTGAATAAAAGAGAGGTGTTTGGGCCCGTATGCCGCACACCTCCCCACATAAACCCCGTTGGGCACAAGTGGGTATTTGTTCGAAAGAGAAATGAAAGAAATGAAGTAGTGAAATACAAAGCAAGGCTGGTAGCCCAAGGTTTCACTCAACGTCCTGGAGTTGATTATGAAAAAACCTACTCTCCAGTTATGAGTGGAATTACCTTTAGATACTTGATCTCAATGGCAGTGAACTTGAATTTGGAAATGAAATTGATGGATGTTGTGACTGCATACCTTTATGGTAACTTGGTTTCGGAGATTTATATAAGAGTCCCTGAAGGAATCCCTCTCCCGAACCAAGACAGAGCAAATAGAAATCTATACAGTGTGAAACTCAGAAAGTCACTGTATGGAATGAAACAATCTGAAAGAATGTGGTATAATCGCTTGAGCGACTTTCTCTGCAAGAAAGGCTACACGAACAATGAAGACTGTCCTTGTGTATTTATACGGCGATCCCAGAATGGATTCTGTATAATCTCTGTGTATGTAGATGATCTGAATATCATCGGGACAACCGAAGACATAAAAGAAGCAAGCTCCTACTTGGAGTCAGAATTTGAAATGAAAGATTTGGGCAAGACCAAGTTTTGCTTAGGCCTGCAGCTTGAGCATGTCCCTGAAGGAGTCTTGGTACATCAGTCGACCTACACCCAGAAGGTGCTTGAAAGGTTTGGCTTTGAGAAGACATTTCCCTCGAAAGTACCGATGATCGGTAGGTCTTTACAGCAAGAAAAAGATCCTTTCCGACCAAGGGAAGAGGGGGAGGAAGTCCTGGGACCGGAATTCCCATACTTGAGTGCAGTGGGAGCACTCATGTATTTAGCAAACTGCACTAGACCGGACATTGCATTTGCCGTGAACCTCTTAGCAAGGTATAGTGCAGAGCCCACCAAAAGGCATTGGCAGGGCATAAATGACATTTTCCGATACCTCCAAGGTAGCAAAGACCTCGGATTGTTTTACAGAAAGAATCAAGATCTGAACTTGATTGGCTATGCAGATGCTGGGTATCTGTCAGACCCGCATACCGCTAAGTCACAAACAGGCTATGTATTCCTGTGTGGTGGAACTGCAATTTCATGGAAATCGTCTAAGCAAAGCCTGGTAGCTACTTCGACGAACCACTCAGAAATTATAACACTGTATGAAGCCGCACGAGAGTGCGCTTGGTTCCGCTGAACGGATCACCACATCCGGTAGTCATGTGGAATGAAACATTGTGCAAACCCCCACAATTATCCATGAAGATAATGCAGCTTGCGTTGCACTAGTGCAGACGGGCTATGTAAGCATATCAACCCCAAGTTCCTCTATGCTCATGAATTGCAAAGATGGACAAGATTAAAGTACTGCACACTAAGTCATGTAGACTTGTTCACTAAGTCACTCCGCACATCTAGCTTTGAAAGGTGCGTGCGTGGAATTGGAATGATGAGACTTAGAGAAGTGCAGAATTCAGGGGGAGAATTCTCACAAGCCCGCTAATAAATCTTGATCATGAAGATTAAGTACCCAAAAATAAAGTCTTGCAGACTAAATGAATTTGGGTGAATTGTACTCTTTTTCCCTTGACGAGTTTTCCATGAAGTTTCTCGACCAAGGTTTTTAACGAGGTAATTCGTGCATCGCAGCATCACATGTATCATGTACTCTTTCTCCAAATTTTTCCCACTGGGTTTTTATGGAGTTTTGACGAGGCATGAGCATGTTGGGTGAGTGCCCAAGGGGGAGTGTTAGGAAACCTGGACTCTATCCAGAGTCCTGATCTAATTGGGCACCCCACCGTAGACTATAAATAGGGACCTAGACCCCCTCATTATGTACCCCGATGCAATCTAAAGCAATAAAGAAAGACCAGGAGTTCTCTCTACCTCTCTGTGTTCAATCTATTATTCTGTGATTCTGTGATTGATTCGTTCTTGTTCTAAGCAGAGGAATCGCTCGGACTGGTCTCCAGCGTCGGTTCCTCAACACTTTCGCCTTTTACTAAAGAATACCGTGTGCTCGCCGCAAATAGCGGCATACTCCAATGTTTGAAGGGCTCTGTCTGTCTCTCTTCTGAGAAGGCCCCTACAATCCAAAAGGAAACCTTTTTTCATGCTTTCTTAATTTGTTTCCAAGTGTAATCAATCCTGTTCCCTTTTCTGTTTTGAATTTTCTTGCCATTCTTAAATTCACACTACTTTTGAGGAATTTTCCATAAATTTGTCAGATTTATACTAGCTTGGGTTGGGACATGAGGGGGCACATATTCTGACAAAATCCCTCACTGTTCTTCAAGGATGAAAAGAATGAAACAATATGTGTATCTGCGTGCTTATCCATGTCGGCAACTACAGTACTACATCTATTGAACAATGTGTATATGTAAATTACCTGGCCTACATGATATACATCTACACAGGAAGTATGTTCCTTTATTTTCTACTATACGCATCTGTATATATACATGCAGTTGCATTTCAGTTGTTCAGGGAAGTTTCAGATGCAACCGGCTGCAACTGAAGCTACTCCAGTAACCTTTCGTCGTCAATCATCTACAACTGCAACAAGTCCATGTTGCAGAGGTGACCGGAATGCTCCACTCGGTGTCGATGTTTCTCGTCCCCTTGCCACGAGGCCATTGAAGGAGCTTCGCCTCTGCGGTGAGGCGAACCGGGAGGAGGCAGCTCCGGTGGCACTCCTCGGCGACAGGTTCACTTGCTCCAGCGCCCGCAGCTGGAGCTCCGAAGGGTAGTCGCGCACGCACCCGATCCGAGGACCCGCCCCGGTGGTCCACCTGAAGGACAGTTGCTTCCCCAGCTGATACGATTTCATCTCTTTCTTGGAGTTGATCCTCTCAAGGATCTTTTCTCGCGGCACGGGTGCCTGCTCATTCCCTTCTTGATCCTTTTCAGACAAATCGCTCCTAGTGCACGAGGTTTCCGTATCTTCGGTTTCTTCTGATAAATCCAGCCTTGCTACTGCTGCTTCCTCGCATTTTTCACTCTCCGCACAAGCTGTTTCAGTAACTTGAGGTATCTGGCAAGGGCTGGTTTCTTCGAGTGCAGCAGTTTTGTCTTCAGATTTGTCGGTTACTGT
Organism: Dendrocalamus latiflorus; assembly: GCA_017311315.1. Lineage (NCBI taxonomy): Eukaryota > Viridiplantae > Streptophyta > Magnoliopsida > Poales > Poaceae > Dendrocalamus > Dendrocalamus latiflorus. The sequence goes on from CM029621.1 coordinate 23,669,073, forward strand.
ATTTTTCGTGTCGTTCTCTGAATGGATCCTCCTGAGGCTACCCCAAAATTCCTCGTCCTCCTCTGCTGGGCTCATCTGCAGCAGTTTAGAAAGATGTAAGATCACAATAGACAATACTATAGTATAGCAATGCCGAAAATTTTAATTTTTTGTCTGAATGATCATAAATGCCTACCTTAACATCGGTAAGATCGACCAAGTTGTCCTTTAGGAAGCTTTTGAACTCCTGGAAGTTCTCCTCCGTTGGGCGGTAGTGTCCACTGTGAGGCCAAATAGCCTGTGACCAAAAAACTCTGATCGTGTTAGCATGCTGTCTAATAAAACTGAACATATTACAAGTCCTTATAAGGGATGTGAAAGTAGTTCCAAGTATAAACAATACATACCTTTAGAGTTCCATTTTCAACAACCAATCGCCCGGCAGCAGAAGTTGCCCCTCCAGCAAGGAAGCTAGAATGTTGAAATGTGCCCTTTTTCTTCTGCATTTTGAGATTGGAGGACAATGTCACATAATGAACTGACATTTATATGGTTCATTGGATTTTGCCCATATGATGGTATGCGCATATTTACCTGACCAACATACAAGCTCTTAGATGTGCTAAGAACGAAAATCCACTTTGCATCTCTTGGCCCACAAGACGTGTCGAGGATTTGCCGGTTCTTGTGTAAGAACTTGCCGTCCTCAATTACAACTTCATAGTCCTCTCTTTCTTTCTGCAAAATTTAAGTTTTGTTTGGTTAGCCACCATATACCTTCATTGTGTTCTAACTCTAGTAGTTCCTTTGCTCCATGTTTGTAAACACTTACCGGACCAAGGTACTTGATGCACTGGCTCAGAAGCTTCAATCGGGAGCACTGGCCTTCAAGATTGATCTCTTTGCCTTCCCCAACGTCAAGCCTGCATAACCAAACAGAGACCATTAGCTCACATTTCATTCAGTGGTCAAAAGTAAAATGAGAGAACAGTCATGCTGAGTGAGTTAGTACACTAACCAGTAGAAGAAGGGCTGCTTGCTTTCGCAGTGGAGCCAGCAATCGTAGTAGTAGTGAAGGTTGTGGCCGTAGCGGTGGCGTGGGTCAATCTGTTCATCAACAATTTCAGTATACACATTAGCTCACTGCCTGGTAGAACGTCAATAAAACCTGAACATTTGCTACATGCTGAACTGACACTCACCGCTTCGAGCCAGTGCTGCAATGCGAGCTTCTGCGCCTTGTCATCCTTCGACAACCCCTTTCCGACCTGAAACACGTCCAAATTTGCCAAATGTTTAGTCCAATTGACCATTTTTCACATCAAACACCTAAGCAGATTATTAAAGAGTAACAACCGCAGATGCAAAATTTATACCTTGGCAGCACGAGTTCTTGCTCTTGACCACCTGGACACCGCAGTCTCCTGCTTCTCGATGTCGAAGAACGACACCGAGCTCCGCTTGAGCAATGCGAAATCCAGCAATTTCCACCTGGTCGTACCAACAAAGCACCGAAATTAGCGCCAGGAATGCGCAATGCCGCCGCAAAGTTGAAGCATCCCAAGAACTGCAAGGTCCACGCACCAGCTCTGCTCCACGAGCACGGCGCAGTCGGCGAGCTGCCGGCGCGTGCGGAAGCTCTTGTACACCTTCTGCAGCTTCAGCGCCGCCGCCTCGTGCTTCGGGCTCTCCGCCGCCTCCGCCACGCCGTCGGCGAACCTCGCCCTGGCGACCTCCCTTGGCATCGGCGGAGCGGCGGGCTCCGGCGCGGCAATGTCGCCGGTCTTGATGGAGATCTCGGTCTCCACCTGAAGAGAGCTGGAGTCCAGCTGCTCCCTCTTGAAGCTGAGTGACCCTTCGATGAGCAGCTTGCCGGAGCCCAAGGCCTTGAGGATCGTCGGCTCCGCGCCGCCGGAGCTCGCCGCCGGCGCGAGGATGCCTTCTTCCAACGAGTCGTAGTCATCGACGGGACACGAGAACAGTACGCCCATTGCAGTTTCCTTGATCTTTACTCCCACCACCTGGAAGAAAAAAAATCCAAACATTGCTTTAGATGCTAATCTTGGTAAAGAACCAGAAGAAGAACAATTAGAGAGCCAAGACCAAAGCTTAGGACTTAACCAACAGAGATGGGAGAAAAATGGCAATAACAAGAAGAAAGAAAAAAACGAAACAAAAAAATGTTGCTAAATCATTGTTGAGTTGTGACACAGCAAGAACAGAGATTGCAACCTATGCCAAGAACACAAAACAAGGAGGAGAAAAGCATCATCCTTTGAAGCCAAAATTTAGCAAACAAATCACAAAGACAGCAAAGGACACGCTCTCTCTCACCTCTTGGCTTGTTGCCTCTCCCCTCAACCAGTTGCCAACAATGCGTGCGCTGCTTCTTGGCTGGTGTTCGGCTGTTTTCCCCTTCTCCCTTGTAAACAAAACACTGGCTAGTACTTGATTCTTTTTGGGCTATGAGCTAATTGTCCGATGTGCTGCTAGTGTGAGACAATGGCATTATATAGAGGAGAGCGAGCTAATGAGGATGAGGCTGGGGAGTGGGGAGGACGATGGCGGTGAGCACGTCTTGGGTGGGCAGGGCAGCAAGAGCAGCCCAAGAAATTGTTTGTTTTTTCAATTCCACGTGTTGTCAGGGATGTCACTCGGAATTGCACAGGCGCTAGTCTGGCAGTGGTTAGTGAGAAGCATGTATCAAAACCAGCGATGCTGCTTGTTTGGTGTTGTTTTCTGCTGCTTGTTTGGTGTTGTTTTCGAGTGTTTTGTTTTTTTATGTGCGAATTATGGTTTTTGGTTTTAATATAAGTGTTTATATGAACAAATCGAATACCGATAAATCGATAAATCACTTCGAAAAATCTGTTCCAATAAACCGCTTCAAAAAAATCAGCGAAGAAGCTATCCTATTTATTTGTTTAAAAAAACCATAACCCCTAAAAATAGGACATGACTATACCGAAGTTGGAGTATGTTGTATTAGTAGTTTTAAGCAAGTATTTAATTGTTGTATGTGCATGATGGATGTACAGGAGAGCTAGCTGTTGTTTGGATGAGTGGATTTTTTTTAGGATGTGGTTCGAATTTTGAACTAAATCCAGAAACTCATATTTGCACTAGGCTGCCAAACTCTCGGGGCATGTAGTAGTGTAGTGCCCAATTGAGGTTTTACAAAACGACCTCCGAGTTGTAGAAAGCTCTTACACTTAGTTTCAAAAAAACTCTTATAATGTAGTGAAAGGCAACGCTGAGAAATTTTAAGTGTAGTTCTCAATGAAAACAAAGGCAATGCTGAGAAATTTTACATGTAGTTCTCAATGAAAACAAATAAGCTCTAGCAGGGATGTGCTGAGGTGGTCACACTGGCGTTTTCTTGAAGTTATAGAACAATTGGTGTTTTGTTTCTCTGCTTATGGAGTGGTTATCTGTTGTCATTGTCGAGCTGCCTTTGACTAAACTTTTAAATGCGATGGACTGACTTTTATCCTCGTCAACATAGTTAAATTCAGTGTGAATGTAGCTCAAACTTTACATCTCAGTATTCAAATATTGTCCTCATCAACATAGTTAAATTCGGTGTGAATGTAGCCCAAACTTTACATTTCAACATTCAAAATATTGTTTAATGCTATGCCAAAACAACGGAAATTTCTAGTGCCCCCACTTTCGCTCCGATCTACCAAGGTAATTCAGAGGTTTAGCTGACGATATATGCCTTGCAATTTCTAGCGAGCATGGTCATTCGTTTGGAACCTACTGAAAGTCAATTTTGATGACAACACAGAGAGACAATGCGAGCGAGAGGGGATATGTTTTATGGACGGATCCTAGGTACAATTCTTGCCATTCTGGCTTGTACGTGAAGGCTTGATGGTTACAGTCTGTCCTGCCTTTGCTGAATTTGACTTGAGCACTGGTCGGTCGGTTTCGCCCATGCCGTGTCAAAATGGGACAGCAAGTCCAAAACTCCAAATTTCTCGAGAAACTGGACGGTGCATATTCAATCTTTTTTTTTTGGAACTAGGTGGAAAGTATATTATTATATTTATTACTATGAAACTTTGTGAAGTTTGATGGTCCGGTTTGTTTTTCATCAACAAGAAATTGCCATATGCTCGTGTAGCTTTCCATGCAAAAAATAAGTCGTACTGTTGTCTTGGAGCAACGTCCACAATTAATTCATCCGAGCACATTCTTGCTAGCTCATCAGATTTGCAACAACACTGTGGCTAGACTTTTGGTGGTCTAATTACTCTCCAGGAATAGAGGTTAAGAGTGACATCAATGGGTGTGCTCTTCACTTTACCGGTAAAAGTTACAGAGGAGAATGAGATTGATCATGAGCATCGCATTGCATAGAGTGTGACTGATATGAGCTATCGTGATTTGTGAAGAATGATGGTGTTGTAGTGATGTTGTTGATTGTGCTTATGGTAGTGTTTATCGGTCTGTTATGTGCTTGCTGGGTCTCTGGACTCACTCTTATTTTGTTTGTTTTTTCGGTGATCATTGAGGATATCATGCACGTGTGGAAGTAGCACATAAATAATTTTACGTATCCGCAACACTTCATGTAACCTTTGTTGTTAGTATGTTTAGACTTTACTGATATGCTAGAGTTAGAGCTAAAATGGTATGATACTTATCAGGTCGCTGCATTAATATAAATAAAGTAGTGGTTGTTTAAAATTACTAACAGTTGTTGAAATAGTAGAAATATGCAATGATGGTAGTATTTTATGTCCAGAGATTGAGCGCAATAACCACGGACTGATCCATTCATTTAATGGTGTACATATATAGGTGCGTCTTTAATTGATGAAAACACATTACACACTCGCGCATCTCCAAGTCGCCAACAATGATGCTTCCAGCTCTAGGACCAACTTTGTTTTTCACTTCTAACATCGCTTTTATTAGAAATTTATTGGTACTATCATGCACGTTGGCTGACTGGAGCTGGATGGTCACTGCGCGAGAATGACAAAATGCGAGAAAAAGAGGGGCAATATCAACATTCTAATACGTTATCTTGGAATTTTGGAATCTAATAAACAGGAATAAGCACCAAAAGAGACAGCATTCTTATTAGTTTTTCAGATGATGTTATATCATCTAACGTTCCTTGAATTTAAACAAGCACAAGACAGAAGGAATTCGAACTTAATTAGACCAATTCATACAAGAAAACCCTACTACGTTGCCCTCTGAACGGCATTGCTGGCCAGTGCGTTGCAACACAAACACCAGATGCTCAAAAACCCTCGCAAAAAAGAGAGAGAAAAACACAGACACGGATGCATAAATAATGCAGAAAAATTCAAGAAACCCCAGAACCGAAAGCGCCCGATTAATCTAATCAAACGCTTTCCCCTGGAGCATGATGACACCTTAATCTGCAACATGATGCAATTTTCAAACCCGAAATGCCAGGGCGTTGATCCTGGCGCTACTAAACGCAATTAGGTGGATTGTTTAGAGCTGCTCGTGGGTCATCAATGACGTGCGCGGCGGTGCATGCCGATCGACGGCGCTGGCTGCATGCACGCACGCTCCGACGACGACCGCGGTGCGAGCGAGTCCAAGGAGCCTTTTTCTTTCTTCCAGGAAGAAACTTCCATGGAAGCTTCCGTTTTGGGTACACGTCGGTGCACATGAGAGACAGCCGCAAGGCAAAATCTACTAATCTATCTGGATCACGCAAAAGGCAGAGGGATTTATTGGCGAACCGTACATGTAGTTTGTCAGTACATATGTCGACTTTAGACTTCAGGCTACATTATATTAATCCTGTGCCGGCGGACGCCAGGGCTCTGACTCTGAATCCGGGAGCGAGGAAAGATCCCGGCGTTTGCATGATTATACGGCCCGTGTTTTTTGGCTTAGCATTTGATTTTTAGTTGTGGCTTATAAATTTTAAACTGTTCATAAGAGTTAAGAGACAGTATAGAGTAACAGAAACTTACATACGGCTTTGATTGATATAAATGAAGTTATTATAGTATGTATTATAATTAACTTGTAAACTCTGCCTTAAAAAGACACTCTATTTGAAAGCTAATTACTGTAAAAAGGCCGAAAAACATATTTTAAAAGCTGAAAAGAATAGGCAATATATTACCGCTTGTTCCAAGGGTAGGCCTGTTCTAAATGGATTCGGTTTTCTTTTTTTAGTTTTGATTTTTTTAAATCAGAAGTTACTTAGAACACGTCGACTTCTAATTTTATTTTTTAGCATTTTTTAGCTTTTGCTTTTCCCTCCTTTTTCATTTCCATTGTCCATGAAGATATAACGATATTTTTAATTTTTTTTTCATTTTCCTTTAATTGAAGGACTAAAAAAACTAACAGCGTTATAGTACAATTTCAGCCAAAAGTCAAAAGCCAAAGCCATAAGTCATAAGCTTCAGCCGTTTGGAGCGGGACCGTAGTCATTTTGGAATTCGTGTCAATCAAATATTTTTAGGTTTGACCATCGGTATATAAAGAATTACCAAGCTTGATAATATAAGGTTGGTATTACTAAATACATCATGAAATGTATTTTCATAATGTATAATTATTTTTATTTGAAACAATATATTTTTATAGAAATGACCGTATCAACTTATATTTAGAATAAGGGAGTATGTTCTGCTTGTTTTCAGGCAAACTATTGTTTTCCTTCTTCGTATTTCCTAAAGTAATGCTGTCACCATTTCAAACTAGAAGGTACGTACTATAGGTACACCAAATCGGTACACTTCAGGCTCAGTAAAACTAGCAAAGAACTGGTTACGATCCCCACATAGTGACAGAGCCACATTGTAACTTTTATGGAGTTCACCCACGGATTACTGACAGGGGAAAATCAGTGGAGGGCTTGGATGAGCCTCCTCCACCCCCGCCGAGAGCCCACGGCGGCCGGCGATGTTGATAGTCATCAAAGAGGCCCAACAAGGCAACAAACAAACAAAAAACATAGTCAAATAGCACTGTAGCAGCCCACTACAGAGGCCCAACAAAATTGGCCCACCAAAACACCCACTCTAACTCACAAACCTAGCATTACAATTGGTTCCCACTTCCACTTCCAGACCGGCGACAGAACCAGAGGAGAGAAGCGTCGGCGCCGCCACAACGCAGAGGCCAGAGGGGGCTAGGGGCGACCGGGCGAGGGCGCACCGCGCGCGTGCAGAAGGGGGTGTCGCCAGAGCCGGAGCCAGATTTGGAGGTGAGCCGGCCAAGCCACCGGCTGAGGGGACGCTGCTCGCCAGATCCGGCCATTCGGGGTCGGGGCTAGGGCGGGCCAGCGGGGGGAGTCAGAGTGGGGCGACAAGGGGGCCAAGCTGGGTCAGGGGGAGCTGGACCGAGGCGGTGAGGGTCGAGCCGCCGCCGGCAAGTCTGGGCGGCAGCAGGCCAGCCGAAGGAGCACCAAGCGAGGAGCGACGGACCGCAGTGGCGGAGAAGGAGAGGCGGAGACGGCGGAGCGAGCGAAGTGAGCGAATGAGTGAGTCTGAGAGAGACAGAGAGTGAGACGAGTAATTGACTGAGACGAGCGGCGAGAGGCGAGAGGACAAAAGTAGAGATCAGATCAACAGAGGAAATAGGGTCAACCGTATATGCAGAGTAAGTAATTTTTCTTCAATTTTTTCTTATCAATTTAGTATTTTTAGAGTTTAGATTTTAGACTTTTATATTCAGTGTATATAAATAGTTTAGTTCTTATAATTAATTTATATATTTATAGCTTTGTATTGATAGAAATTAATAATTTATTTATAGATTTTGCTATAATGGAGAAACGAACTTTGTGTAACTATTTCGCAAGTAATTCAAGTAGTTCTCATCCAACCGATGAGAGTACAACTCAACCAAAGAAGTTTCGACTAGAATTTAATCCAAATGAAATAATTGCCAATCCGGCGCTGCGCATACCAATTGAAGATTATGCTAACGAAATTAGAGATCAAGTGAGAAGAGCATATTTATTGAATGGCCCTATCTGAGTAATTGGATATTCATTTCTGTAGACATTGGATGCCAAACAGTCACAGTCCTTTCAAGAATCATGGTATAATAAGTTCGATTGGTTGGAATATAGTGTGGAAAAGGATGCTGCCTTTTGTTTCTATTGTTTTCTTTTCAAGAAACCGGCATAACCCAATACATTTGGAAGTAATGTATTTACGAAGGTTGGGTTCTCTCGTTGAAAGATTGCTTTATATACTTTTAATAAACATGTTGGTGGTACAAATAGTTCTCACCATATTGCAAGGGGTCTTTGCGATGACTTAAAAAATCAAAGGTTAAGTGTGTTCGACTTGCTGAGATTTACACTGATGATTTCACAGGTGTTGATCAACCCTTGTTAAAAAAATCAGCTTCAAATCTTCATTTTCAATATTAGAAGAAATGAAAAATTCAATGGATGTCATGACATATCAAAACTTGCTCAATTGATGGTTCGAACAAAAAAAGATAGAACTTTTCCATTGGTACATCGCTTCATCGAGTTGACATTGATACTTCTGGTGGCAACGGCATCTGTTGAGAGACTATTTTCAGCAATGAATATTATCAAAACAGATTTGCGCAATAAGGTAACGGATGAGTGGCTCAATGACTTGATGATGTGCTACACTGAGCGAGAGTTCTTTAAAAGCATTGATGATGATAAAATCATAAACCGCTTCCAAGGCATGAAGTCGCGTAGAATGCATTTGCCCCGTGATTTAAATTTGTCTCATGATTCAAATTAGCTTATTTGTGGTATGTTTTATATGATCTAAATTTTCATTGTTATTCATAATTTTCTATTATATCACTAATTTTCATATATTTTATATACATGTGATTTATTGCTATTCTGTACTCATAGCATAATAATTATATATTCATGGGTATGCGCTTTCTATTGTCGAGATATCTACTTTGTATTTCCTCGTTTTTCGTTGTTTGTCTCTAAGACTCCAATTGTATAATTTATGTATGAATTTGAAATTCTATAAGAGTAAAAGACTATATTTGTGCCAACTTAGTTTAGTCTGATAAATAATTCAGTCGACCCTTAATTTTATTCCTGGCTTTGCCGCCACTGGTAACAGAGACCATCCTTGGTTATCCTAATGGAGGAGGCCTGGGATTTCATACGTGTTCGATTCCAGTATTGTCGATAAGGGCATTTTCTTCTTAGCCCTGATCAACTCGGCTTCGGCTTCTGGCTTATTTTTCACTATTCATAAATTTCGTCTTTTTCTGAACTTTTGGCTTTTTGTTGAGCTTTTTTGCCGGTTCTTTTTTTCCCGTATTTGTTTGTATTATACGTAATGGGCTAACATATTTTTTATATTTTTAAATTTAATTATGCTAAATAAGTCTCTGTCAGCTACAGTGCTTTTTTCAGCCAGTTACAGTGTTTTCAGCCATTAGCTTTTCAGCCGAACCTATCACCACCTTAGTATACACACGAATGCACTTAAACAACAGAAGTATCGATCCCGGCACTAGTAGGCGCATTAACTTATGTTGTGTGCGTGTGGTGATATGTGCACCGTTGTACTTCAACATATTCCTTCATTCACACATAAGTTTTATAGAAATCAACTATATAAAAATAATAAATGCACATATATTTGATTCCATAGGTAGGAACCTCTTTGACTCTGCCGCTGTAGCCACATGTGCCCGTGAGTAGGGATGAAAATGAATGGAATATGAATTAAATAGTGTCTTTATTATATTTGTATTCATATTTTATAAATAAATACAAATACAAATATAAATCGAATATAAATTCGAATCAAATATCTACTCAATTCGCTCAGATTCGTATATCCTTATAATTTATATAGTATGGAGATATTAATGATATTTTATCATGTTACAATCACTCTTAATTATTTTAATTTATTTACTTCACTTAAGAAAACACGAATTCACATTGAATTAAATTTTTTTGTCCAACTAACTAGTCGTATTGTAGTAAAATATGTATATTACTTCACTGAATACGAATACAAATAGTCCGGTTAAAAAATATTTCGAATGGTAAAAGTTCATACCATATTGATATATATATATATATTATGTGAATTTAAATATAATTATAAGAGAAATTATTAATCAGATAAAAAATCTATATCAATTTTATATCTTATCGAATAAGATAATTAGATAATACAGACATATCTATCTCTCACCCTACTGTAAGTACACATGGATACATAATGGGCGCTCCTAGCGTCTCTTTCGTAGCACCATAAAGCCGGGATCGGCCAAACTTGGACTTTTAATTACAAATGATGGTACCAGGAGGATAGTAACATGACAGACTGGATTAGGGATAGAGAAAAGGCTTAATTATTAAAGGTTTGAATCGAGTCTACGTGGATTCGTCGGTATTGACTTTATATATAAGTAGATTATGTGTGGTTTTTTTTTCAGTTATGGTTGATGCTTTATAATTGCAGTTGATAGCTTTTAGCTCTAGTGTGAGTGAATATGCAAATAAACTAAATATTGACAAGCCGTTTTAAAAAGATGATAAAGAAATTATTCTATTTATTTATTCGGAGAATACCATACCTAACATATAAGTCCTCTTCAAGATAGAGTTCATGGTGCAAATGATTAGTATCATTAATTATTAGATTGATGGCGATACACCGATCGTCCACTTGGTGTAAGATTCTCACCGCTTGATCAACATATGCGCACGCTTTGGCAATCATTAGTATTGTAAATGCGCAAGCAATATTGGATGAGAAGAAAAGAGGGTTTTCGTTTTAAAGGGCAGAAGTGAAGTGCAGGGGTTTTGATGTACTTATCTATATGCTCTGCGGAAAGAAAACTATACAGCTCCTGGAAGGACTGAGAAAAAAAATACTAGCTTGCACCTAAGTATTTTGATCTGTAAGTCAGCAATCTTTGCACTGTAGCTGCGCTCAGTTGGACTTTTTTTGCGGCTTGTGGCTTTTTTCAATGTAGCTGGCTTATTTTGCACTATAGCAGCTAGTAGCTTTTTTGCTATAAGTAAATTAAAAAAATAAAAATAGAAAAAAAATAGGTTATCCCATTACGAATAATGCAAAGGAACATGAGAAAAAAAGGCAAAAAAGCCCAAAATAGTTAAAAAAACAAAAAAACGAAATTAGGAAATGGTGAATTAGAAGCCAGAAGCCAGAAGCTGAAACCGAAATGAGCAGGCTAAGAGAATTGTTCTGGCTCCTCCTTCCGCGGGGGCATGTACAAACAATTTATAAAGTACCAATTTTTTGGACATTTACATCAGCATAAAATGTTTTTGAAAGAAAGTGTACATATTAGATGCTCCAAAAAAATGCGTACAAGAATTATATAGATTGTTTTAAGTATGCCTCGTTCGGAAGGTGGGGATATAGGAAAGAATTATAGATACTGTTTTCTGATACTTCTGAAAAATACCTAATAAATTCTCATGTCCCAAATAGCATGCCCTTACTTAACTAGAGAATGCGAACAAACTTATCTAGAGAAGATGAACAATTATAGTAGTACTTCAGCATAAAGGATGGCCACCACTAGCGATGAAAATGGTTAGGATACTTTCCGACCGATCCTTGGTATTTGTTTAATATGATCAAAAATGAATACGTTTTTTTGTTAAAAACAAATTCAGATTAGGTGACTCACTATCTTGAATACGAATACGGATCTGAATAATCCGAATATTCAGGAGGTCAGATATCCGCAGTATATATCCCTTATTTTAGCCCAACACATTTATATGATACTTTAGTAACCTATTATACGTTAACATATACACTAATACATGGAGTCGAGTAAGGAACCCTAGCCATAATTCCCATAAAAACTCATAATTTTTAAAGCTCGTTTGTTATATATAAAAACTCATACAAATATTAAAACTGTATAAATTTTTAAGCAACATTCACAATGGATAAAATTACTCAAAAATTACACTGTGAAGTATGTTGTATTGGAAGACTGTACATAAATTTTTGTAATTTTTGAGATTATTTAGTATATTTAAAATTTAAACAAATATTAAATAGAAAAAAATTAGGACAGGTAATTAAGTCGGCTAATTAGCCAACTTAATCACCTGCCGTCTCTGGTCGGGCGGCAGGCCTACCTGTCGTCTGTCAGTGGGGCGGCAGGCGCCTACCACCTGTGGCCTTGCCATATGTCATCTCCCCCGCCTGCTCGTCCGCATATGGCTAGTTTTATACATATCATCGCAAACAGCGCCAAATCTGTTAAAAACTCCCTTACACGGGGCATGTACAAACAATTTATAAGGTTCCAATTTTTTTGGTCATTTACATCAGCATAAAATGTTTTTGAAAGAAAGTGTACATAGTAGATGCTCCAAAAAATGCGTACAAGAATTATATAGACTATTTTAAGTATGCCTCGTTCGGAAGGTGGGGATAGAGATAGGAAAGAATTATATATACTGTTTTCTGATACTTCTGAAATATACCTAATAAATTCTCACGTCCCAAATAGCATGCCCTAACTTAACTAGAGAATACGAACAAACTTATCTAGAGAAGATGCACAATTATAGTAGTACTTCAGCATAAACGATGGCCACCAGGGATGAAAACGGTTAGGATACTTTCCGGCCGTTCCTTGGTATTTTTTAATACGATCGAAAATGAATATGTTTTTTTGTTGAAAACAAATTTGGATTTGGTGACTCACTATCCATTGAATATGAATACGGATCCGAATTATCTGAATATTCAGGAGGTCAGATATCCGCGGTATATATCCCTTATTTTAGCCCAGCATATTTACATGATACTTTAATAACATATTATATATTAACATTACATTAATACATGGAGTCAAGTAAGGAACTCTAGCCATAATTCCCAATCCCCAATTCCATTAACTCCACTACGTGTTTCGTTGATTTTGTGCGTATGGTTTAAGATTTTTTATGTTTTGAGGAATATTCATGATCGTATTCTTTCCATTTCATATTTTTCCCCATATTTTCACTCAACATTATTTGTATTTATATTGAATTTTGGGATATTTGTACTCATATCTGCATATGATAAAAAAAACAAACATAAATATGATAGAACCGTTATCTATCAGTATCAATCCGTTTTCACCTGGCCACCGCCGAGTGAGACATCAGTCGCGGTCAAAGGAACGTGCCTTAGAGCAACTTCAAGAGATTAGCTAAAAGAAATATCTAAATTTAGTGATTTAGCTATTCTCTAAAATGAATCTCACCTAAAAAAACAAGACTACTCCAACAGGCTATCTAAACTAGAGGGCGCGCGGTGGGTCGCGTACGCGCGGGAATGGGGCGCAGCGTGCGGGAAGGAAACGCCAACCGCGCCAAGAGGCTGGATGGTGAGCGAGGTAGGCTATCCAAAAATAGAGAGCGAAGGAGGAGGGATGGAGAGCTACTAAATTTGGAGAGTCATTTACAGAGTCTATTGGAGACGTTTTTTCTCCAATAATAGCCAAATTTACCTTTAGAAAATGATTTAGCTCTTCTCTTGGAGTTGCTCTTAGCCATGTCATATACAGGAAGGAGTGGGATGGAAACAAACCGGCATACCCTAAATGGAACATCGATCATTCTCGCGCTTTTTGGCCGGTGCAGGCGACAAGGCAGAGCTACGCGGTCACGGCACGGGCGCGGTGGTCAAAAAGGCAAGCACAGGCAGTGGTTGCATGAATACAGATCAGGCATGGCGACAGATCGAGCAGACGGGCTCTGTCGGAACTGCATGGAGATCCATGCTGTTACTGTGGAACCCCCGAGCCCCCTCCTTCCTCCCAGCGTCGGAGAAGACGGTGGCACCGACGCACTGGTCAAAGCTGGAGCTGTGGGCCGAGCAGCGTGAGTGGCGGCGAGCTGTCCACAGGAGGTAGGAGCACGATGACCTTGGTAAAGAGCGAAGAGGCGGAGGCGCGGCGTGTCGGGACCGGAGTAGCAATTCAGAATCCTACATGTATATTAACAATAGTCCTTAAATTAGTAGCTGGTGCTCATAATAACATCATTTAACATCAAACATATATCTCTAATGAACAAAGCTATTCATAATATTAAATAATACATAAATAGACCTAACGGTCGTTGACTTACCACAGGCCGATCAGGCCAAATGCCTTTAAAGAACAGTAGCGGAAGTAAAAAACAGAAACAACACCAAGTAGAACTTTGAGGATATGCCCACAGGTAATCCACTGGGGCTTGCGACCTAGTGCTCGGCCTCTTCGACTTCTAATCATGCTGAACGTGATTAAGTGTATGCAGAGTCTTCTTCGCATCGGGCCTCATCGACTACCTTCTCTCTAGCGCCTTGCGACCCGGTTGGCTACACGCTGCCTATGCTTTGGTGTCCGGTTCTTTGATCCCCCAATTCTCCTCTCTCCCCTCTACCCTCTCCATTCTCACATTTTAGTTTAATTTCATATCATTAATTATTCCCTTTTTGACTTGCTTTAAGACTCATGTGAGATGGGGGGTGTTTTTGGGGTGCAGTGCAAGATGAGCAACCATGATAGTTGATGAGCACATCACTTCCATGCATACAACCAATGGATCTGAATCTATACACTTACAAGGTCCAATCACACGAGCTCGCACACAACAATTGAACTATCAGGTAACTTCGTTTCTAAGAGCCTATTTTGTTTCTTATGAGAATATGCTACTACCTAATGTATGTGATGTTCTTTTACTTAGAAACTTAGGAGCTGATCATAAAGACATACATGTGCGATTCAATTTGGCCTCCGAAGATAACACCAACTTCAAACGTGCATAACTGTGAGACCCGGATTTTACAATCCAAATCCTCTGTGATTTACTGCGCTATTCCCTGGATCAGTAGATAGTGCTCACAGTTTACAGTTCTGAATATCAAAATACATATCATACGGAAGCATAAATATAATAGTAAACTTACTCATGGGCCGATTAGGCCGAAATCAATAAATTGCAGCAGCGGAAGAACGAAGCACACCGGTGGGACCTTCAGGACATGCCCACAGGCAGCCAACTGGAGCTTCGCGACCTAGCCCTTGACATCTTCATTTTCTTGGCCAGTTTGTCCAATCATGTTGCTGAGGCGAGGTGATTTGATTCCTGATCCTGAATTTTGTCGCAAAAGCGAGCGTGAGCACTCCGACCCCGTGCTCAGCAAGCCAACACACAGAATGCAAATATATAACATGCATGGCTTGTCAATGGAAAGGCATAGAGCTATTTTATTTGCCAAAGAGTGCTTTTGAATACAATTACTTAAAATTTCCTATGACCTAGCAGGTTTTAAATCACATTTTTAAACCATTAGTTGAATAATCCAAGTAATTTTGTCGGCATCACACCAACTAACCTTATGGCATCGCACCATAAGTTGCCTCTTGGCATCGCACCAAGGGCGGCATATGACATCGCACCATATGCTTTTTGTTGGCATCGCACCAACAACCCTTATGGCATCGCACCATAAGTTGCCTCTTGGCATCGCACCAAGGGCGGCGTATGACATCTCATCATACGCGTTGGCATCACACCAACTAACCCTATGGCATCGCACCATAGGTTGCCTCTTGGCATCGCACCAAGGGCGGCATATGACATCGCACCATATGCTTATGGTTGGCATCGCACCAACCATCCTTATGGCATCTCACCATAAGTTAACCCTCGGCATCGCACCAAGGGTTGCGTATGACATCGCACCATACGCTAAGTGTCGGCATCGCACCAACACTACATATGGCATCGCACCATATGATTTAAAATAATTTGAGGAGCTTTCCTTGGGGCATTAGTGTCACCCCAAGTTGCTAGCATTCCTAAGCATGTCATATAAATAGGGACTTACTTTGTGAAATCATATGCTATTTCTTACTATGGCTACAAGGTTCACATTTCCAAGTATGGCAAGGAGATTAATATGAACAGTAGCAATAACAGGGCATAACTAGCTTGCTGAAACTGAACATATCATATCTCGTGAAATAATAGCATGCACTTTGCTAATTTAAAAGGAAATAACTTTGAAATGCTGGGTTCAATATGTTCAAAGTGTTGACTCGCCTGGCGCGGTTTACCGCGGTCGTGAGCTCACTCAAAGCTATATTATTTGATTGTCTTGAGCTTCCAGTCTTTATCTTCAACTTGATCTCGATCTCGCTTGATCCATTCATTCTTCGGGACTCCGGTTTCTAACTACGCGATAAACGACTGAATCCAAATAAAAGCAAGTAACTCAAAAGGTCCAAATAAATCCGAATAAACTCAATTTAGTTTTATTTTGAGCTAATGGGTGATTTGGGTGATTTGAGACAGGGTTGGTGGTAGAATACGATAACTTAATCCTTTTATTAATAATCTCTTTTATTATTTTTGTATTTATCAAGGAAGTTCCATGAGTTAGGTTATACCTACGATTCGGTGTACGAGTTTAGCTGAGCTTTGTTTTTGTTGAACGTTAATCTTCCGGACATATGTTGTTGCGATGTATATATAATTTTTAGCTTATCAAATTAATATTTAAGTCCGGTTTTATAGCATTTTATGGTTCAACATTTTATGTATCTTCAATTATTACTAGGCTTAGTTTTATTTGAATTATGATCTATTTACACGGGTTGTAGCTTACTATATTCAACCATGCTCAACATTATTATTTACCAAATCTAATGTTGAGATTTAATTTATGGCATCCTATCATTTTATCTATGCTTTAGTTATTATTAAGCCTAGCTCTACTTTTACTTTAAATTTATTCATCTATCATGGCTTGTTACACGGGTTCAAGTTTTGATATAGCTATTGATTAACTCTACCAAGGGGATTGTTTTAATGATGGTATGATAATTGTTGAAGCATATATTCTAATTTCATGTAAGGGTAATCTTTATTAAACTTGGGACATTTAATCAAAGTCGTAATGCCTTTATCAATGTCCTTAATTAATAATAAATCTTTTAAATAATTATTCAAACCATATAATTAATCATATATGAGCTAATTCAAAATTTAAATGTTAAATACTCCCATTTACGTCCTAGTTAATTTTTATTAGATTCTCAAATTTTTCTTCATTTTTATTAATTAAAATGAGCTACAAGAAAAAGAATAAAAAGGTGGGTAAATGTGCTCTCGGCCAGATTCGAGTTCTGAACCTGAGGGACTGCTGGGTCTTAACGCGCGCGCTGCTAGCCAATGGGGCCTCGGGTGTTGCTTGATTAGTGTGGGGGAGTAAACAAAATAACGTGACGCGCTGGGATTGGCTTGAAACAGAGCAAGGCGGCGGCGCTCGGAACTGACCTTGCCGGCGGCGGGCGGTGGCCTGGGAGGTTGCGGTACCAGGCAAAATGGATTGCCCTGTGGATGGTGAAGCCTTCGGTGGTGGCATCACGGGTTGTGGTGGCGTCGGAGGTGGCCGGCGTTGGCGCGAGCGGCCGGAGGCGGGGACCGGTCGGGGCGCCGGCACTGGAGTGGACGGGGAAGAAGGTTGGCAGTGGTTTGAGCGAGAGGGAGGTGAAGGAGAGCGTACCGCGCCAACGGCCGAACCGGAGAGGGCCCACGGCGTGCCGGCGGCGTGAGGCGGGGTCGGGCGGCGGTGGCGCACGGTGCCGGCGAGCTGGGGTAGGGGAGAAGCTCTGGCGACGGTCGGCGGAGGTCTGGGGCGCTGAGGAGTCACTCCCACCGCGAGGAATCCGGGCGAAATCGATCGAGGAGGCGGCGGCGGTGGAAATGGCGGCGACGACCGACGATGGGGAAAATGGGCCGTGCGGCGAGCTCGGTGCACGAAATCCCAATTAACTCGGAGGGAATGTACACGGGGGGCGGAGGAACGTCGGGATGTGGTCGGAGCGGTGGAAGTTCGCCGGAGCGGCCGGGCGGCGAGGAGGCAGCACTGCGGCTCTCAGACATGGGCGCTCGGCTTGGAGAGGAGAGGAGGAAGAAGAGACGCGGGCGAGGGCGGGCCCGCTGGCAGGGAGAGGAAGCGCGGGTGGAGGGCGGGGCCCGCGCGCCAGAGAGATAAAGTGAGGGGAGGCGCCGGGAGAGTTGGGCCAGGCTGTGCCATTCGGCCGGCCTGGCTTCTTCTTTTCTTTTTTTTGTTCCCATTTAATTGCATATTCATTCATTTTTTTACATGTACTTTTATGTATATATATACATATAATTCAGGCTTTACTTATTCCCTTTCTTTTATGGATCATCTTTTCAGATTCTTATTTCAAATTTTTAATTCTCTATTATTTAATTGTGTTTGTTTCTTCTTGATCCTTTTTAACTTTTGGAACCTTCACCAAATTTCTCAGAAAAACATCATAAACTCCAAATTCAAATATATCGCAAAATAATTCAAAAGCTTTATATTTTCTAATTTCAAATTTTTGGGATGTTACAATAACTTTCACATACGGAGTCCGTTTGAGGCCCATGAGTACTTGATGGAAAGCTTTTCTTGTTCTCTTTCCAATGGATCTGGCCTGATCTCCAAATTCCTCCTGTGCACATCACAATCACTCAAAGAAGGTGCCGCATCACCTGTTTGGGCCAACTTGGGCCTTGTAATGCTTGGGCCTCAGGAGAATGTGCCCCCTCTGTAGGCCCGTACTGTTCACGACCGCACTATTCACATGAATAGTCCATGAATAGTACCACCTTTTATTTCTTATTTTTGTGCGGCCTTTCCTCCCCTATTTAAGGAGGCCGCACCCTTCTAGTTTTCTCGGATTTCGTTTATTTAGTTTTTTCATTGTCAAAACTCTTATTTTTCGCTTGTGTCAACTAAACCAACCGTAAAGAACCTCTACGGAATCTCACCTTTTGAACTCAATTTATATATTTGCAATTTCAGATTACTTGCGATCTTATTCTTACGTGTTCTTCGGTTGCATGCAGGAATAGACCTTCGTGGTTAGGTCAACCGCGCTCTTGGCACGGTTGATAACAACTTGGTGATTAGTTCAGCGATTGCTTGGTTCGGACGTGATGCATTCGTAGCTTGGATCGTGAGAGTTGATCATCGCCAATCGAAATTATCCTTCTCATCGAAAGATCGGGATCCCATCGCCTCATCAATGGTGCTCGGGGACTTCGTGCATGTGCCAAGGAGCATGTCAAGGTCCTTGGGAGTGCATGGATGGACACCTGGGGCATCTCGTCTCCCTTGACGTGAGCCGGAGGTGGTGTGTCGCAGTGGCTCTAACTGGCCAGAGTCCAAGCTTTTAGAAGATGGCAAAATTGGAATGGTAGGGGCTTGGGGTTACCTTGTCAGCGCTGTTGGCTTGATTGGGGGTGATTGGTGATTGAGCGTACCCTCACGTGGTTGTGATTTCCATTTTTGGGTTCGTTCTCGATGTGGCCCGACAGCTTGCAGTTATCGTTTTCTTGTTGCAGTCCCCTCCTTCTCTGGTGGCATCTAGTCTTGGTTCTTCTTCTTTGCTCTTGCTCTCAACTTTGGTTTGTGGCTTAGATGGCGATGGTTAGTGTGGTGGCTTAAAAATGGGTGCGAGCTTACCCTTTCTCTAGATGTTAGCTTGTTGGTGCTGTGGCTCATGAACTCGGTGGTATGGTGGCACAAAGCAGTGCTTTGAGCATGGCAGCGATGCCTTTGGCTGTTATATGGAAGCCGTGGGTGGTGGCTGGTTCTCCTGTTGGCCCATGGGTTCGGTGGCGCTGTGAACTCAGCTGCTGAATGGTGGTTTTGGGCGGTGGCTTGGTTCATCCTCTCACTCTTTTTCTCTGTTGGTTTTATCTAACTCTCTTGGGTGTGCTAGAGCAATGACCTATGGCTTCGATCGTGTCTTATGCTGGTGTGTAGCCGAATGGTGACTTATTTGAGGTGAAAGGTAAACTGGTAAAAAGGGTGGATAAGGATGGGAATTATCACCGGATGATCAAAACCTACTAGCGTGATAGGTGCCAATTGACCCCAGATAATCTGGAATTTTGATGAGCGATCGCCCTCACGCAATTTATTTGAAACTGAGTTCTGACAACAATTACTTAACTTATTCTATTTACTTTCTTTTGCTTTTCTAGCTATTGTTTTAGATTACAAGTAATTTATAGGTGGTCATATCACGTTGATCGGCAATGAAGAATTAGAGTTTATCTATCTATGTTGTAAGTCTGTAATTTTTCATTGTATCTTAAAATTGTAATCTAACTTCAGACTTTAGCATTATAATATATGTAATAGGACTTTTGTGTATAATGATACTTATTCCGAGTTCATTTACCTTAATTTCTGAATTGAGTGACTTACTTAATTCTCGTGTTGATTTAGTGTTTATTTTCTTAAATGCATGATTTTGGTTAAATGAGTTTGAGGGTTATCATTCGGTCTAACTGCCCCCTAAAATCTGGTTATTGGACTTACGGTCATACCGCCCTATGATCGGTCAAACTGCTCTAGTTTGACAGTAAATCTAAAAACTTGTAAACTTTTATAAATTCAAATTTTAATTGACACACATTGATAATGATTTATCATATATATTCCTAAACTTTCTCACATGCTCCCTCAAATGTACTTCATATCTTAACTAGATAAGATAACATATCGAAATTTACAAGCCTATTGCTTGACCAAGAAATTTCGAATCTGTCGTTCAGTAAGCGTGTAACTCTGTAAGTGATATTTCTTTTGAAAGAAGTCTATGACTATGCATGCGTCCGCAACAGGCTAATTCAATTAGGCAACACAGAGTTCGATAGATTTTTGTTTGCCTATCCCAATCGATAGAGATGCAACGGGTCTATTTATTTATTTATTTGAGAAAGCTACTTTTAAAAGGATAGAGTGCTTTGAAACGGTGACGAATAATATATCATATTTGTTTATTTGAGAAAGCTATTCTATTTATTTGTTAAAAAAATCATAAATCATAAATTAAAAAATAGATCGAACATCATATCCAAACAAGTCCATGATCCGACAAACAAATCGATCACGATCACTACTTATAATCGGCATTGATGGAAGCCGCAGCATCATTGAGCTAGCTAGCGCATCAAGATCGACCGGTCACGTCATGGATTGTGCTTTGCTTTTGCATGCTTCGAGCTGCAACTTCTCACTCACTTGCCCGTTTCACCGCCACACAGAAGTAGCACATGCATGTCCATCTTAGATGCAACGAGCTGACGTTCCTTTAAGGAAAAGGCAGGGGCTCTGCCATTCATGCAACGAGCCTCGACATGACCTGAAGTTGTTCTAGTACCGCACATATACCCTATATGTATGCTCTCGTCTACCCCTCTTCAGTGTTCTAACTTCTAAGCCATGGCCTTGAGGCGTGTAGAGCTCCGGAGTGTTGGTGGCGGTCTATTTTGTGTGTAGGTAGTGCGTGGGGTGCTGTGAAGGTGCTGACGAAAGCCTTGCCGGTGATCTTACCGGTCTCGACATCAATGACGCCTTCAGGCGCCATTACCCTTCCTGGAGATGTGTCGTGGCACTACATAGTTCTTATGTGTACTGATCTCCAGGTGAAAGCCTTGCCTCGGTGAGGCGGACGGCGTCAGTGACTCTCGTCGCCTTCTTGGAGACGTCGCCTCGGAGGTCCATCTTCACGCAAAGCAGACCGAAGTTTGGGTGGCTCGGTCGGATGAGGTTAGGGGCTTGGTTGTAAGCAAGGACAGAGCAAAAGTGTTGAAGCTTAGCCTTTCTAGTTCTTTTCGTAGTCCTTAAGCTATCTTTCATGTTGTTTTATGTACATCAGTTTTGAGGTTTTGAGTCTAAGAGCTCGTGTAACTTTTGACTGTGTATATCCTTTGTGGATATAGAGACCGGATTTTATATCCTTTATCTAAAAAAACTTCTAAGCCATATATAAACACAAGTAGATATGATATCCATCAATTCAGAATGAATCATGACGAGACACAGTCTTGGATGGGGATGGCAATGGCCCAACATACTGAAACTGACCAGAAACCTCATCCAGCATTACATCACCAACCCTTTGGATGTTTTTCTTCTACACTTCTACACTTCTTGCCAAGTGCCAACGAGTCATCAACACGCTTCTTTCTAGGCAACAACAGCACTGCCTTCTGCAAACCAAATGCTGTGTAAACATTAGTTTACCTCTTGACCTGACAAGACCTCTAGACCAATTAGGCGTCGCGTTTCATGGAGTAATGCTTCCACGGTCGAAGTGATAGGTTGGGTCAGAATGGGGCTAGCCTCTTTTGCTGGCCATCTTCTTGTGATTTTCGTAGTGTAAAGTTTGGTACGTAGCTCCATCGCATAAGAATATTGGAAATTTGCAAGGCGGGGCCGTCCTATTTTCACTGACTGTTCTCTCGACATTTCAAGGTAAGTTTGCCAAAGTTTCGGCTTTACAACTTTGCACGGAGTTTTCTTTTTTCTTTTTCTTTCTTTTGAGTCGCAACTTAGAGGGAGTTGATAAAAAGAAATTCACCGTCATTTCTTGCTTTCAGGACGAACCCGTATTGTGGCTTCACAGGATTTATAGAGTAACTGGTCATTGTTTTCACGTTATTAGTCAACCACAGGGTTCAATGAGACCAGCAAGGCAGTAGTGTTCAGTCCAGTGGCGGATCCAGGAAAATTTTTTGGAGGGGCTGAAATACCTTCAGCTCGATCTCAGCCCCTGCTGCATTATACATCCATGCTAAAAATTTATGGGGGGCTCCAGGGGGGCTCCAAGGGTCCGGTAGCGGTAGGAGGGGCTCGAGCCCCCCCGCCCCACCGCTGGATCCGCCCCTGGTTCAGTCTATGCTCACTTGGGCTTTTTTTAAATAACTTTTAGCTTCGGTAGCTTTTTTGACATAATTAAATTTAAAAAAAATAAAAATAGGAAAAAAACAAGGTATTCTATTATGGACAATGTAAAGAAACACGGAAAAACAAAAGACAAAAAACCTAAAAATACTAGGAAAAACAAAATAAAAAAATAGTAAATGAAAAGCTAGAAGTCAGTGAAACCGAAACAAATGGGGCCTAAAAGTGCTGGTCGGTTCCAGGTGACAGTTAAGTGGAGCAATCGTAAATTTGTGGCAAATTAATCGAATCGTACGTACGCGTTGCGCGTCACATTGGCGTTTGCATCGCAGTTCACAGTAGAACAATGCTGCTTGGCCAGCGTCGGTGCAGACTGCTAGCTGCTGATACAACTGTGTACAAGTGTTAACTAGTTACTACACGAGGAACCTAGCAGCAATCTACTGTAGGAATGAAGATGGAATCACCTTGGAGTTCAGACTGATGATGCTTGCAGCATCACGTCCGTCCCAGAACCCAGAAAGAAAAGATTGAAATGATGTGAAAAGGCGAACAAGCGGCAGGTGGGAAATGAAACCACAAGCAACAGCTATCCGGATTAGTCTTATCGTAAATATTTATGTGAATAAATCAAATATTAATAAATTATTTTGAAAAAATTATCTTAATAAACTGTTTTAAAAATACAACGAAGAAACCACCTTGTTCAAGATAAGATGAAAAGAAGGATTTTTTGTACGGATAATCCATTTTTTATTCGAAATTACAGAAATATACCCGCGGGAAAATTTTTTACAAAAATAGGCTCCAGTCGCCTAATGGTTGGGCGACTGAAGCCTTTCGCCCAACCATTGGGCGACTTTAATCCAGTCGCTCTATCCTCGGGCGACTGCATCCAGTCGCCCAACCATTGGGCGACTTTCATGCAGTCGCCCAATGGTTGGTCGACTGCACTCAGGACCCCGTGAATGTTTTAAATTTTGTCAATTTTATAGTTTTAAACTGGTAAAAAATCTGCTGAAGTTGTAATAAAAGTTTATGTTCATTGTATGTTGTAGGTGTGTAAAAAATTTTGGGAAACTTTTTTTAGGAACAAATGACCATAAAACAATTGGTACATACGATGGTAAGTAATATTTTGATTTACTGAGAATTCGGAAAGTGCATCAAACCTTCGCTAAAAAAAGTGAAAATTGGTGGAGCTGTTCTTCATACATCCAACAGCCTTTAGAAAAAAATTTGAGCAATTTCGGCCACGGGATCAAAAGTTATAGTAGTTTCAGTCTGTTTCCGACACACCTTCAGTAAAACGGGCATAACTTTTGCATACGGTGTCCGTTTTCGACGTTCTTGTACTCGTTGGAAAGCTAACGACGAGCCCAATCCAATAAAAACGACCCGCTTGCGCCAGTCGCCCTCCAAGACCCCGAAAATCGGTCATCTTTGGACCTAAACCCGCGTCGTAAGTTTTTGGTTTCTGTTTTTGCCCTTTTTCTTGGCCTTCCTTTCGGAATTTGGATTTTGCTTCAACTGAAAAGTTGTAGATCTCGTCGAAACCTTTTTAATGAGTATATATAAGCCATATACAACTTTGCTATTTTATCTTTTCAGACTAGTTGTTTATATTGCATCGATATATAAAACTTGTGATAGCGAGTATTACAGATGGTTTGTATGTAGAACCGTCTGTGATAATCTGACCGCTGGGCCCGTCGATCCTCCTCAACCCAATTCTAGCCCAGAGACACGAATTCTCAATAACATTAAAATATCACTTACCATCGTATGTACCGATCGTTCTACGGTCAATCGTTCCTAAAAAAAATTTCCCAAAATTTTTTACACACCTATAATATACAATGAACATAAACTTTTATTACAACTCCAGCATATTTTTTACCAGTTTAAAACTACAAAATTGAAAAAATTTAAAACATTCACGGGAGACTTGACTGCAGTCGCCCAACCATTGGGCGACCGCATTTAAGTCGCCCAATCGTTGGGCGATTGGATGCAGTCGCCCAACCATTGAGCGACTGGATTAAAGTCGCCCAATGGTTGGGCGAAAGGCTCCAGTCGCCCAATCATTAGGCGACTGAAGCATATTCTTGTAAAAAATTTTCCCGCAGGTATATTTCTGTAATTTTGAATAAAAAATGGATTATCCGTACAAAAAATTCATGAAAAGAAGGGGCCCGGTGCAGGCTACACTGGTGCAAGTCGAGTTTCTTTCCTGCGCGGATCGGGTAGGGCTACTGGACCTCATTCAACCCGAGTTTTGGGCTGGTCCGAGAATCCAAACAAGGCCTACACTGGAAGTTCAATACATTAGCAATTGGTTTGGGTGGGCCGGAATGGGGCGGTACCGTGGATTGTGATGACGGCCCAGTGCAAAGCGATCGGTGCGATACAAAAGCTGCTCCCACTGGGAAAGCGATGCGATGCGATACAGCACAGCACAGCACGCGAACGCAGCACAACGCTGCCACGCCACGCCGATCTCGCGATCCCCTCCGCTCATCATCCCGTCCTCTTCCACGGCGGCGCGCCCCTGGTGGTCCTGTGCCGTGCCGGCGCCCCTCGCGATCCCCTGTTCCACAGCCCGGCAGGAGCATCCTCGGCGGCGGCGGCGGCGCGCCGCCCTCACGATCCTCTCTTCCGCGTCCGGCAGGAGGAGCTTCCTTCGCGGCGAGGGGCGGATCCTTGGTGGTCCTGGAACGCTGCGACTACCTCCTGAGCTTGAACCAATCCCACTTCTCCGCGCACCCTCACCCGGACCGAAATCAAGCTGGTTCCTGGGTTTCGTAGGTATCAGGTTAGTGTTTCGTAGATGTGGGTTTCGATTGGTGCTTTGTAGATGCGGATCATGTTCTCCTTCAGATGAATTAGATTAGTGTTCCACGCTTTTCATTTTCTTTCACTGTAATGATATCCATTACCGCGCCTTCCTTTGTGCAACCAAACAAATTAGGTAGTAGTTAATAATCTATTACACCACTGAATCCCCTGTAATTTCATTCCCATTACGTTTACGTTACCATTCTATGAACCAAACACAACCATGCCCCGCGTTAATTCCGCGCCTGCTTGTAATAAGCCAAGTTATGCTGTTGATAGCGTTTAGATTATGCCCTGTTTGCCAACGTACCATGATCGGAGCTTCACAGCATGATGGTTTTATATTAGCTCTGCGCTGTCCTAATTCTAAGTGAAAGCCAGGTTACAATTTTGAGACCTGATCGATTGCTTTACTAAGATATTGCTGGTGGCGTACGCACACATGCGGTGTTAGGTAATGACGAGCTTGCCTGAGAGGGGTGCAGCACCACCATCCGATTCATCGTGCGAGGGAGATGCTGTAGCTTCTACCTCGGAGCAGAAGAAGGATAGCAGCTTGAAACAGTCGAAGAACTCGATCGTATCAAGTGTTTTTGCGTCCCCTTTCACCATCTTTGAGGCACACCAAAATTCGTTGCTGATGTGTGGGAAGAAGTCACCAAAATCCTCGTCTGGATCCTATGGTTGGTCGAGGGTTTTGATGAGGATCGTGGGTAGTGGCTCGATGTGGCGTTTACTAGGATGCACCAAGGTTCTGACCTCCAGTGATGTTTGGTTCCTTGGCAAATGCTACAAGTTATCAGCTGAGGAGTTGTCCAGTGACTCAGATTCTGAAAGTGGCTATGCTGCATTTCTAGAAGATTTTTCGTCGAGGATGTGGATCACTTACCGAAAAGGTTGGTTTTTTTACAGAACCATACGTTTGGTGAAAACATGTGGTAGACATCGGTGGTGTGTTGTTGACACGATCTTTTTGTCACAGGTTTTGATGCCATATCTGATTCCATGTTCACTAGTGATGTGAACTGGGGCTGCATGGTTCGAAGCAGTCAGATGCTGGTTGCTCAGGTGCTTCTTAACTCTATTATTTTGAGACTATTGTCATTTTTACTACTGCAGCTGTAATAAATTTGTCCTTTGGACAAATTCTTTTCAGGCACTGATTTCCCACCATCTTGGAAGGTCTTGGAGAAAGCCCTCACAGAAGGTTAGATACATGTCTTGCCTATTCCAATCTGTTAGAGCTGTTCCCTATATGAAGAAAAATGAAGAATATCTGTTCAATTATAGTAGGTGATTGAGCTCTTTTAATTCTTGATGTAGGGTTGCTTATAATGGTCAAATGTTCATATGCAGCCATATAACCCAGAATATATAGGGATCTTACATCTGTTTGGTGATTCTGAAGCTTGTGCCTTTTCGATTCACAATTTACTTCAAGCTGGAAAGAGTTATGGTCTGGCTGCTGGATCATGGGTGGGTCCATACGCTATGTGCCGCGCATGGCAAACCCTTATCCACACAAATAGAGAGCAACCTGGAGTTGTAAGTGGGAATGAAAGGTTTCCTATGGCTCTTTATGTGGTTTCGGGTGATGAAGATGGTGAAAGAGGTGGAGCTCCAGTTGTTTGTATTGATGTTGCTGCTCAGCTTTGCCATGATTTTAACAAAGGTCAATTGGCATGGTCACCTATTCTTTTGTTGGTTCCCCTGGTTCTTGGTCTTGACAAAATTAATCCAAGGTAATCAGCAAGCTACTAATTTTCATGCTTTGAGGGCTTCATATGGATCTATGTTTGGTTCTCTGATTTAAGAGTCATCCTGGCATGCGCAGGAAATAATGCACATAAACAGTACTCACGGGTACTGTAACAGCAGCGAGGAACCTTCCTTGCCCAGCCTAATTAAGGATTAGATTAGGTTTCCTTAGCAACCAAGTTATTGTTAGGATATAATCTTATCTATTAGGAAGATTATCCTTATTAATAGGAAAGGTTAGATTGAGTTGTTAGGGGCTCCACCTCTATAAAAGAGGAGCCGCATGCTACCATTAGAATTAAGCAAAGAACATGAATTAGTCTAGTCTCTATCCCAAAGCTTCTTCTCTCTCATCTATAGTCTGCCCCTCATTCCAATCAAGCTGACGCTGCCCGGCTGTCCTCCTGATGGTGTTTACCCTATAATGATCTACGGATCATTACACATCCTAAGTTAGTTTGTTCTACTCCTGTGCTATAACCCTATCGGATAGTGAAGGGGCTTGGGACCTACACATGCACTTAATTCACATTCTATTCTTTTCTAAACACAAGAGAAGAGCCATGGTGTTATTATTCTCCAAAGAGGCAAACCAATCTTAAGTCCATGGCAGCCATCAATTTGGCTAATAGGGATTAGGGATGCCCTTGAATAATCGATGTTTATGCTGATGGATGTCATACATTGCTGTTGAAAGTAATCTAGGACTATTCAAAGTTCCTAACAATTCCTGGCATTGGACGTACTATCAGGTATATACCACTACTAAAGGAGACATTCACATTTCCTCAAAGCTTGGGCATTTTAGGTGGAAAACCTGGAACATCAACTTACATTGCTGGGGTACAGGATGATAGGGTGCTCTACCTAGATCCCCATGATGTTCAGATGGTACAACTGCATTCTTACTTTTATTTTTGCAGTGCATACAAACATCTTTTCTGCAAGTATTGTAGTTTTCTACCTTCAGAAAGTTAATCAATCTGCTCCATATGCCATACTGAATGCATGATATGATCTTTCATATATTTTGATGTAACTGGAGTATTAAATTATCACTCACTGGTAGAATTGGCACCTTTCAACTAAGCTCCATAATACCATTCAAAGACAAATAATTGTATCTGTTATGAAGCCAGTCTGCCACCACTTGCATTTGTATCTTTGTGTGTCATGAACCGGGGTAAACACCACCAGGGAGATGGCCGGATGGCGTCGGCGTAGAACGAGAGGGAGAGAGACTAGAGATTTAGACGGGGAAGACTTTGATAATTCTCTGATTGAATAACAATAGCATGCGGTAGCCTCCTTATATAGATGGCTCCCCCTAACAGATGGAATCTAATCCCAATCATATCTCTAACAGATATAGTAACTAATATCATATCTCTAACTATATCTCTAATACAAGGAAACCAATCTCTAACTCAAATAGAAATCAATCTCTAATTCCTAATAATAACCCAACTAGGCCTTGGGCCCAAGGCCCACACCCCTGACACTACACCCCTCT
The DNA here is from genome assembly GCA_017311315.1 of Dendrocalamus latiflorus. Classification (NCBI taxonomy): domain Eukaryota; kingdom Viridiplantae; phylum Streptophyta; class Magnoliopsida; order Poales; family Poaceae; genus Dendrocalamus; species Dendrocalamus latiflorus. The sequence goes on from CM029621.1 coordinate 23,697,912, forward strand.
CGGACATGCAGCTCGTCCTCGAGCTGCTAGATGGCGGCCAATGGAAGACATTTGATGCCGATGTAGAAGACGAACGGTGGCGGGGTGCTGCAGCAGATGGAGGCGACCGGTCAAATCCAAACGGAACAAGGCTAGACGAAGAGTAACGCCTTCGGTTATTTAATGCCTGCAAAATAATTTTTTTTGATTTTTAATTATTTTTAATTATTTTTGATTTGTTTTTTTTTGCGGTCGGACGCCCTTTCAAACTCTTCACACCCGACTGAACCATCCAAACCAGCAGAGAGCTCCGGGTGGCGACGACCTGGCGGCGGAAGAAGCGGCGGTCGGTGTGGACCGGCGGTGACGGCGGCTCCCGGCGGAGCAGCGGCCGCGGCGCGGCTTCGGGCGCAGGGGAAGGCCCCGCGGCGTTCGCGGCGAAGGTGTCCCGGCGGAGGCGGGATATGGCCGGCGGCGGCTTCGACACGGGCGGATGAGACCCGAGCAGCGGCTGCAGCGGAGGCGGACCCGGCGGTGGCGGCGACTGCGACGCGGCAAAGGTGGCCTGGGCGGCGGCGGCGGCCCGGGTGGCTGCGGCCCGAGCGGACGGAGACAGCCCGCCTTATCCCGATCTCGCCGACTCGAGGCCCAACCACGGAGACGGCGATGCGGAAAACGGTAGCTCTGGCAGTGACCTGCGTAGGTCCGGCAGCGGATAGCGTCCGGCGACCGAGGACGGCGGCGCCGACGGCTACGCGCGTGGACCCGGGCGGCGATGGCGAACCGGGACCGGGAACGGCGACTCCAGCAGCAGCGACTCCCAGGCGCAGGGGCTCGGGTGGCGGCCGGCGTCGGCGGTTGCGGATCCGGGCGACCGAAGGTCGGACCCGGCGGCGGAAGCAGAGGCGGACCAAGCAGCGGCGGCTGTGGCGCCGGAATGGCAGCAGAAGGACGGTCTGCACGAGGTGAAGACGACGCAGTTGCTGGTGGCGCAGAAATCTTGCCGGCGCCGGCGGAGACGTCGGAAAGAGGGGCTGCGGGTGAAGCCCCCAATCCTGGGTCGTTATCTCCTGACTGATCTGGTGCTCTGTTGATTCGGGGATCTGGTGTTGAATGATGACGTGTCTTCATCATCTCTTGTAGCTTCTTCATCGCATTCTCATTTGATTCCCTGATTTCCTTCAACTGCTCGCGGATCTCCTTGCAGAGCGCGATCGCGTCGCTCCAGCCGTTAGCCATCTCATTAGCAGTAGCTCTTATTGCGGCCAACGACTCGGCAACAGGAACCATGGTAGCAGAAGTCGTGGGAAGAGATCGACTGCTCTGATACCAAGTTGTCATGAACCGGGGTAAACACTACCAAGGAGATGGCCGGATGGCGTCGGCGTAGAACGAGAGGGAGAGAGACTAGAGATTTAGACGGGGAAGACTTTGATAATTCTCTGATTGAATAACAATAGCATGCGGTAGCCTCCTTATATGGATGGCTCCCCCTAACAGATGGAATCTAATCCCAATCATATCTCTAACAGATATAGTAACTAATATCATATCTCTAACTATATCTCTAATACAAGGAAACCAATCTCTAACTCAAATAGAAATCAATCTCTAATTCCTAATAATAACCCAACTAGGCCTTGGGCCCAAGGCCCACACCCCTGACATTGTGGTTTACGTTTCAGATTAGACTAAATATTCTTGTTGGCAGGCATCATGGCTGATTATGTTGTTGTGTGTCTGTGAACCTGCTATGTGTATATCCTGCTGCAAGAGCCACTTGTTGATGGTCCAGAATTACTTGTGTTGCATTATGACTTCTTTTTTTTTAGAGCAAATTGGCAGGAGCTCTGCCCTTACAATTAAGTAGGAAAAGGAGGGTCTTACAACACGGGCATGCCCACAGCAATACCCTAGCAAAAAAAAGAAATTCCGGGTACAAAACTATTACCACACCATTACAGTACAACATGGAGGTTTAGAACTCAAAACTTACACCAATAGCTGTTTTAGGTCGGAAATGTCCCAAGAATTCTGCAGCCACAAACAATGATTGCTTTCACTGTATGAAATATTAACTTAATGATCACCTCTTTCTCTGTTGGAAGACAGTAAGGCTGGTGTCAAAAAAAAAAAAAACGAAAAGAGTATGATGGGCTATCTTGTTTCACCGTGTTGCAAACTTGTACTGGTTATTTTTTGTATCTTAGGCATCTATTTCACTGTACTCAGTGTTGATTTTTGCCTGAAGCACCCCAATTTCATGTGACTAAAAACTATACTTGATAACATATATGATCTGTATATTTCTGTATTCTCGTTTGCTTGGAAATTGCAAATACTATTTTTGGTTAGCAGTCATATCGAAGTACATAGTTAATGTATTTATCAGTGCACTGACTGGCGAGCATTTAGTTATTGAGCCATGATGGTAATACTGGGGTGCTCTTCAAATGTCAGGTAGTTAACATATCATCAGATAACTTGGAGGCGGACACTTCCTCATACCACTGCAGGTATGTGCACCAATGTGATTACAATCTGGTGAATGAAACCAAATATTCTTTCTCCTTTGCATGTTCAAATGATGGAACCCTTGATTCATGTATCTGCACTTGGACAGCACTGTCCGAGATATGGCTCTAGACCTGATAGATCCATCCCTGGCTATTGGTTTTTACTGCCAAGACAAAGGTGAACTGTTGTTTCTTAGACACATGTTGGGTTATCATTAAGTTTACTATAACCTTGATATTCTTTTTTTTTACCTTCTTCTATGTAGATGACTTCGATGATTTCTGTTCTCGGGCTTCTGAGTTGGTAGAAAAAGCGAATGGAGCGCCACTCTTTACTGTTGTGCAGTCAGTTGAACCACTGAAACAAATGTATAACCAGAGTGATGGATTGGGTAGTTCTGGCGATAGCACGACTAACAACATCAACGTGGAGGACCTTGATGGCTCTGGCGAAACAGGAGAAGAGGAGTGGCAGATTATTTAAATGAAGGGAAAATTAAATTTAAGTTGAGTTGGAATTTTTTCTGTGCATTTAAGGTTTATGTGGAACAAGCTGGAACGCTGATATGATAGAGTTGGAACCAGGGGCAGAACTAGAACAAAAATAACAGGGATTCATCGCTTCACTGTATATATAAAGCATATTCTTTTTCGCTTTTAACTTTTACTTTTTGCTCTTGCTTCTCCGAAAGTTGAAAAACCAAACGTCAAAATGGGGTAGTCTCTTAAAGCAAATTCTCCAAACAGTTTCACGAGCATAAAATCGTGTGCGCCATTTGTGTTGGCGTCTTCATCGTCCGTTATCGTATTGAAAAGCGCAAACAAAATCTATCAGCCGCAATCCAAAAGAACACCCTATAATTATATGTATAACTTTACCTTCGATTTGCAATGAAGTTGGTGGGCATTTTAATTTCTAAAAACCCAAATTGAACCATTAATTTTGAGTCCTACAATTTGACAAAAATTAACCAACAACCATAATATTGAAATCATAACTCATAAATTCAATCCATTTGCTTAAAGAAATTGAAAGAATTGAGAGAAAAATTTAGTAATACCCTACGTCGATTCAAAACTTAATCCATGTCGTCAAGTGCTCGGCGAGATGATTGATGATAAGTTGATAACCAGGTGACGCCGTAGCCGATGGGTTGTAGCCTAGGCCTTTGGGCTCCGACAATCGACAACTACGAGCCTACGATAAGTAAGAGGGTGAATTTTGCTTTCGCACAAGGTGGGACAGAGTGTGGGATGGAACGAGATGCAGGTGATTGGGGTAATGCGAATCGTTCGTTATGCAGTCTTTTCTACTATTTTTTATTCATGGATTGGCTTGGCTAGCCGAGCACCTTAGGCTATGTTTGTGTCAGCTGGACCGTATTTGCGTATATTAGGCTGTATGCCCTGGTTCTTGATTGGTGTTGTCTTGGGCCCAAGTGCAAGAGCGCCGAGTGGAGCAGTGGGAGGTGAGAGGTCGAAAGTTTTAATCTTTGAGTTGATCAGGTGTCCTTCTATTTTTTATTAGAGGTTTACATCTTAATATATATAGGTTATACAATAGAAAAATAAAATTAGATCCGATGTCCAATATACCCCGGTAGTCCTTTAGTCCGCCCGTGGTTGGAACAATCAGCAAGGTAAGAGCTATTCACTGTGATCAGTGCAAGTTCATTCGATGGAAGTCCCTTTTGTACCATATATACACTCGTGGTTGACTGTAATGTGTTTATTTGTTTATACTACTATGTTGTGCAAGTAAGACGTCTTTTCATAATGTCGTGGTTGCTGGCGCCTTTCCTCCATTGATCCTAATTTTTCTCGGAGGCTCTCTACCTGCCGAACGAGTGCAGTGTGGCTGTGCGGGGATGCTCTACTCGCATTGCAATTTGCAAGAAGTTGACCCTTCCAATGGAAAACAAGAAATATTTTGAGCTTGTTTGGGAGTTGTCAGTCTGCACTAGAAGTGTTTGTGAAGAAAGTAACAAAGCTCACAAGCAAGAACAAAAGGAGGCAAGAACAGAACTAGTTCATGAATGTAGCTGAGCACTAACACACAGCTCAAAGCCAAAGAAAAGAATTCCTTTCAGTTGCAGGGAAAATGTGCCCTATAGCAGGGTAGAACAATCATCATTATAGACCGGTAGTCGACGATGCTTGGATCAATTCTGATCCTCCTGTCAATCGCGGTCGCGGATGCAGCCGGCGTTGGTGTCAACTACGGCACGCGAGCGACGAGCCTCCCGCCACTGGCCAACCTCGCGCGGTTCATTTGCCCACGACACGATCGTCGACTGCGTGCCAACCGGACGCTGCTCCTCAGCCTCGTACCGGCCATGCAGAACCTGCACACGGCGCTGGTCACTGTATCCCTGCACCGCAAGATCAAGGTCTTCACCCCGTACTCCCTCGGCTGGCTGCGTCGACGCCGCCGTCCGCTGGGCAGTTCCGGGACAGCTACGACGCTGCAATCGTCAAGCCGATCCTCAGCTTCCTGCGCGCGACCCATTGGAAGTCAAGTACTAGGTTGTCGGTTCCAGTTATTGCATGTAGACATATCATGAAGAACCTCTTTTAGTTTATTTACCTTTTGCTGCTATTTCTTTTGAACTTGTCTGGTGACTTGTTATGTAAAACTCGGCTATAAGTCTTATTCATGACTGTTGATGTAATTTAAAGTTCCTTTTATTTACCTACATATATGAATATGATATTTACTAATGTTGTTCTATATAGGTTAGCCACTAATCATAGAAATAACTTAGTATACACAGGGATCTAGAAAGATAAATCTGGGTCTCAACAGAGTATCATCACTATATTAAAGCCAGGGGAGTTCCCGGCCTCCCAGCTATGTCACGTCATCCTTCTTACGAAAAGGCCCCGATATTTTCGGAAATCACGTAAAGGTCATCGATTCCTGCAAAAAGGTCCCTGCCAGTTTTTTTTTCTGAAAATCCTCCTTCACTTCACAAAAATTGCGTATCCTTTGCAGGATAGCACCCCACGGTTTTTCAAAAATACGTACGGGTCCTCGTTTAGTTACGTACAGCCTGCCAGATTTTACATTAGCAATGAAAATTGTAATGGGCCTAATGGTAGTCCATGAACATATGAACTTGTAAGAAATAGTGACAAATTTTGTTCTCTTACAAAGTACTGCATCACAACATTAATCGATACCCAAACATCTGAAATCTTAGAAGAGAGAGAGAGGAAATGAGCAGGAGCAACGATCACTTGCCTTACCCATCGGCCTTGACAAATCTCTCCTTGTTTTCCATCAGCATCAGCACGTAGCAGAGGCAGTCGAACAGGTTCTCGAGCATCTCCTCCTCGTCGGAGGTCTTTGGATCCATGGACTTGTACATGGCAACGGCCTACAGCAGGCCGTCGACCCCGTTTATCTGGCCCAGGCGCTTCTAGTTGGTGGGACTGTTCTGGAGGGGGATGGCGAGGATCTCTAAGGCGTATTGCTTGTTGGCGTCGAACTCGCGGACCTTGTGGCGAGCGAGGAGCCAGCAGAGGAGCTTGGTGCGGTCGCAGACGAGTTCGGCGAGGTGGGGGCGGAGGTCGAGGAGGTTCTCGAGGACGGTGAGGGTGTGGTGGATGGCCTCGGCCTCATCGGGGTCGGCTTCGGAGAAGCGGGAGAGGTTGTGGACAAGGAGGTTGAGGGCGTTGGCGTCGACGAGGGCGTCGGCGAGGGACTGGACCCCAACGAGAAACTGAGGAATGAGGAGCCGAGGGTGAGGAATGAGGGCGAGGAGACAAGGAATGTGGGCAGCGGCTGGGGAGTCGAGTGGAGTAGGGACTTTCAGAGGTGTGGTATGGAGGAGTTAGGGTTTTGTCAAATCGCGGGTAAACGGACAAGACGGGTACAGGTGGAGCTTACTCATACCCGTACTCGTTTACTCGATGGGCAGAGAGTTCCTCCATTTTCATGTCCGTGGGCAAAGAATACATCCCATACCCGGCTCCATTAGGGTATCTATCCACGAGCACACGGGTAAACGGGCAGAATTGCCATCCCTACGTACAGGTCCTTACAGGTCCTCGGTTTTTTGTGAATAGTATTTTACTTTGTGTTCAGTTCCTGCTATGCAGTGTGAGGTCACAGTAAACTCCAATCCTAGATATATTATTATTTTTATTTCGCTTGCTATTGTTGGGTTTCAAGTGGCCTTAACACGCGTGTGGGCCGAGGGCCACGCGTGTTTGGCGGCTGTATCTCCTAGACCGTGTTATGGGACGTGACACAAACATGTGACTTGTGCTAGTGTTAGAGCATGTACAATGCAGGTGTTTAGAGAGATGCTTAGCAATGAAAAACTGTTTTTTCTTGTCACATAGGATAGATAAGGTGTTTATTTTGAAGCATCGATGCTTAAATAGGCACCGGTGCTTAGTAGATGCTTATGTGTATAACTGAATCTATTAATAGAAAATATAGCATCTAAGCACCCATGGAAGAGATGCTTGTATTGGAGGGAATAACTTTTGCATGAGTGCTTGATGATGTGGCTATATTCTCTCTCTTTAAACATTCATATATAAGCATCTTGCATTGTACATGCCCTTATGCCGACAGTTTCCACTTAATTTGTTCCAGTCACACTCGTTACTCGCCGTGACAAGTTGGTGCGGGTAACATCAGTTGTGTGCATGTAGAACGTTCGGCCGGTGAGCGCGAAGGTAACGCCGGCGCCGGACTCTGAGGGCGGCAGGCGTGCGGCGACGGTGCCTACCAAAGACGCCGGCGGATGAGATGGTGCTGCAGGAGAATATGCGTGCAAGAGCGCATCGACTACGGCGCAACAAGGCGAAGGGGACATATGCTACGATCCGGGCGTAACAAGGCATTGGGACATATGCTACGATACGGGCACTGTACTACGCCGTGAACCTCTACTTTCAGTCCAACGGACAACATCCGTCTTACTGTGAACTGACGAGTGTGTCCGCACAATTGCACGGAGCTAGAGTTTTTCACCTTTTTACATAGCACAACTTAAGTCTAAAATGAACTGCAATATGGTAGTCACTCTTTATTCAGTTAATTTTGTTTCTTACATGATTGTTCTATATAATTTCTAGTAGCAGTGCAAACTGGTTGGGTTAATCTCGACCGATCCAATACCGAATCCGGCCGGTACCAGATTCGGGAAGGGAATTTTGTATCCGATCGATACCGAATAGTTCATGTTGAATTCGGTAATGAAATTGGAAGAGCTACAATCCGACCGAATAGTGTCGGTAACCGAATCCTCTTCTCTGATATCGATCGTTGATTTCGTTCTAGAAAAAACTCGCATGCTGTAAACAAAATGGAGAGAACGCAGAAGAATTTCTAAATTTCTCTATTATCTTATTTGCTATTACTTCCGTTTATAAAATTGGTTATAAGCCTCCTTATTGTATAGGCTAATGCTCTTCTACTACTATATGTACTTGGACTTCAAGTTAGTCACAATTTCAACTTAAGTAACACACAGAGACAGACTTTACTACATCTCGAATGATTTAAACTCTGGAACAAGATTATTTTCAGCAAAGGAGACCGGCTCGCTGTTGTTTCTCAAGTCCCACCCTGAAAAAGTATATGGAAGCGTTCTCACCTCCTTTGGGGAGGCCGCACACATGTATTTATATGAGCCAAGAAGAGCCCTTGGCGTGGCTTACAGGGAGAAGAATACAATCCGGATTCTATCTCCTGCATAACCTGAAAAGGAAGTTACAGATCCTATTTTTATGGACAACAACTATCGGATATATGCAGGAGATAGAAACTCTTGATTTGTATGCTAGTATACGTTACAGATTATGACAATAAATCTAACATCCTCCCTCAATCTTTACCCTGGAATTGCCAGGTTAAGATTGCTTCTAAATTGTTCTAACTTCTGTTGTGTGAGGGCCTTGGTGAATCCATCAGCAATTTGATCTCCAGTTGATATGAAGCGCACATCTAGTAGTCTTTGTGTAACCCTTTCACGAACAAAGTGATAATCCACTTCAATGTGTTTAGTACGAGCATGAAAAACCGGATTAGCAGATAGATATGTAGAGCCAATATTATCGCACCAGATTCGAGTAGCTCTTGGGCATGAAACACCAAGTTCTTGAAGCAATGTTTGAATCCAAATAATTTCTGCTGTAGCATTTGCCATAGCTTTGTATTCCGCCTCAGTACTTGACCTAGATACTGTTGCCTGCTTTCTTGCACTCCATGATACAAGATTTGACCCAAAATATATAGCGAAACCTCCAGTGGATCGCCGATCATCAACTGACCCTGCCCAATCTGCATCAGAAAACCCATTCACAAGTGTAGACTGTGACTTGGTTAATTTCAATCCTATACTCATTGTATGCTTGAGGTACCGTAGCACCCTTTTTGCCGCAGTCCAGTGAACTATTGTGGGAGAATGCAGATACTGGCATAACTTGTTAACCGAAAAAGAGATATCCGGTCTTGTTAGAGTTAAATATTGTAGTCCTCCTACAATGCTCCTATAATTTGTTGCATCTTGCTGCCCAAGTAGGGTTCCTTCATAAGCAGATAGTTTTTCCGCAGCTGACAGTGGTGTGTTGACACCCTTGCAGTTTATCATATTTGTTCGTTTTAAGAGATCACGAGCATACTTCTCTTGAGACAGTATTATTCCATTGTGTATTTTGTTTACTTCAATTCCTAAGAAATAATGAAGTTCTCCAAGATCTTTTAAAGCAAAATCTGACTTAAGAGCTTGAAGAAGTACCTTGGTTGCTTGATCAGAGGAGCTTGCCACAATAATATCATCCACATATACTAACATGAAAATTGTTAACTCACCCTTTGTATAGAAGAAAAGAGATGTGTCAGCCTTGGATGATTTGAAACCCAATTGTTGAAGCTTGACACTGAGTCTATGATACCAAGCTCTTGGCGCCTGTTTTAAACCATACAACGCTTTATCAAGTTTGCAAATATAATGAGGAAAATACTTATCTTGATATCCAGGAGGTTGTTTCATATAGACTTCTTCCTCTAGAACGCCATGGAGAAACGCGTTCTGCACATCAAGTTGTCGAAGACTCCATCCCTTTGACACGGCAATAGAGAGAATCAGTCGAATGGTAGCTGCTTTGACAACAGGACTAAACGTGTCTTCGTAGTCAATCCCATATCTTTGTTTAAAGCCTTTGGCAACTAACCGAGCTTTATATCTATCAATTGAACCATCAGCCTTTCGCTTGATCTTATATACCCATTTGCAGTCAATTACATTCCTCCCTTGCTGAGGAGGCACCAAGTGCCAAGTATGATTCTTTTGCAAAGCAGAATATTCTGCATCCATAGCATGCTTCCAGTTTGTGTCACTCATGGCCTCTTCAACACTGGATGGTTCACCGATACTTGTGAGCATTCCATAACGCACTGTACCATCGGTGAAACGTTTTGGTCGCCTGATCCCATTTTGGAGCCTAGTAGCTGGCCGTTGATGCTGAGAATCAGAAACTAACGCCGGTTGCTCAGGTTGTGCGACATGCTCAAGTATGGTATCTTCCACTGATCCAGGCGCCGGCGGTTGGACTTGAGAATCAGATTGTGGTGTTGGAGACAGAACAACAGATGCACCCGGCCCCATATCAGCAACTGGAGATGCAGAAGTCGGCGCTGAGACACTTGAACTCGGAACACCTGGGTTAGTATTGTGTATGTCTTCTGTTTCCTGCAGGTTATCATCCTGAAAACTTGCCACATGATTATCGGATGAGATATTAAACATATCAGTATGCAATTGTATACCCCCAGTATAAGTCTGATTGAGAGATGAGTCTGGAAGCAAAGGGACTTCAGATCTGAACCGAACACCAGCATTTGAATTTAAATGAGCAAAGGGGAAAACACCCTCATCAAATACAACATCTCTGGACACATAAATTCGGCCGGATGAGATATCTAGGCATTTGAAACCTTTGTGCTGATTACTATAGCCGAGAAAAGCACATTGTTTTGAGCGGAATTGGAGCTTGTGGGCGTTATATGGCCGAAGATTTGGCCAACAGGCGCAGCCAAAAATTCTAAGAGATTTGTAATCTGGAGACATGTGATAGAGACGTTCAAGAGGAGTTTGATAAGAGATTACTTTGCTTGGTGTTCTATTGATTAGATAAGTTGCAGCTAGAAAAGCTTCGTCCCAATATTTTAGAGGCATGGATGCATAAGCAAGAAGAGATAAACCAACTTCAACAATGTGTCTGTGTTTACGTTCTGCATCACCATTTTGTTGATGAGCATGAGGACAGGATACTTGATGAACTATCCCAATTTTGTGAAATAGAGAGTTTAGTTTTTCATATTCACCTCCCCAATCAGTTTGCATAGCAAGAATTTTCCTATCAAATTGTCGCTCAACAAGATTCTGAAACTCATGAAAGCGCTGAAATACTTCAGACTTGTGTTTAATCAAGTAGATCCATGTGAATTTACTATAATCGTCAACAAAACTGACATAGTATTTATACCGACCAAAAGAATCACAAGCAGGGCCCCAGACATCTGAGAACACAAGAGCCAAAGGAGCACTAGATTTACTAAACGATTTTGGATAAGGTAGCTGATGGCTCTTTGCCATTTGACAAGCATTACAGATAGTGTTTGAACTCAATGTTGTAGAACAAGGTAAATTATTTTTGGAAACAACTTGTTGAACGATCTGACTAGATGGATGTCCTAGATGGCTATGCCACCTCTCCATGGATGGTTTGGTGATGCTTGATATGCCGAAGACATGTTTATTCTTGGAATGAAGTGCAGATATAGGTAGAGGGTATAAACCACCTCTACACTTGCCTTGAAGAATTATCTTCTTGGTTTCCTGATCCTTAACAAGAAAGAAATTTGGATGAAATTCGAGGTAAGCATTGTTATCTTTTGCAAGACGATGTACAGAGACCAAGTTCTTTTGAGCATTAGGAACATGCAGTACGTTTTTGAGAAGTAAATCACGGTTTGGGGTATAACAAACTGCATGACCAATATGAGCAATATCCATACCTGCTCCACTTGCCGTATGAATTTGATCATGGCCTGAATATTTGTCGCGAATCATCAGTTTGTCGAGTTCTCCCGTCACATGATCTGTGGTGCCAGAATCCGTGTACCAGTTTGAATCAGTACTGTAGTTGTTCACGGCAACGCCTGCACTCTTCTGCTCTGGAATGTAATCAGCATCATAACGATGCCAACAATCTGTTGCCTCATGTCCTTCCTTTTTGCATACCTGACATCGGACCCTTTGTTTGCCGCTGGAATTGTTTGAATTGTTGTAGTTTCCGCGTCCACGGCCACGATAGCCGCGTCCACGATTTCCTCGTCCACCATGATAATTGCCGCGACCTCCTCGTGCTGCAGTATTCACAGAAGAATTCACAGAAGGGGAGTTGATACCTTGATACAGGTCCATGCGCTGTTCAAAGGCAAGAAGCTGCGTGTAGAGTTCGCTAACAGAGATTTGCTCTACACGTGCAAGCACTGCAGAAACAACAGGATTGAAATCCATGTCGAGTCCAGTCAGGATGTATGAGACGAGCTCTTCATCATCTAGCGGTTTCCCAGCACTTGCCATCTCATCTGCGAGCGCTCGCATCTTGGCGACGTATTCCGCAACAGACATGGCACCTTTCCTGGTTGTGGCCAGAGCAATCCGAGTATTTACAACCCGGGCTCGAGTCTGTGAAGCAAACATTATCTCTAGAGCTCGCCATAACTGAGCAGCGGTCGTGAACGCCGCAACTTGGGTAAGGATCTCGCGTGAAAGCGATGACACGATGTAGCTGAAGACTTGTTGATCTTTTGCCAGCCACAATGCATACTCAGGGTTGGGAACCTTGACATCCTTGTCGCTGATTTTGGCATCAATTTCTTGAGCCGGCGAGGAAGTCGATCCATCGATGAACCCCATGAGTTGCGCCCCACGTATGGCAGGGAGAACTTGAATCTTCCAGAGGGAATAGTTTGATTTGGTGAGTTTCTCCGTGACTGGATGACCAAACGTGGAAGGCATGGCCAGCCCGGAGGAAGACGATGGGATTGACATGGCTAAAGAAGATGTGCTTGTAGAGGGATGGCTCTGATACCATGAAAAAGTATATGGAAGCGTTCCCACCTCCTTTGGGGAGGCCGCACACATGTATTTATATGAGCCAAGAAGAGCCCTTGGCGTGGCTTACAGGGAGAAGAATACAATCCGGATTCTATCTCCTGCATAACCTGAAAAGGAAGTTACAGATCCTATTTCTATGGACAACAACTATCGGATATATGCAGGAGATAGAAACTCTTGATTTGTATGCTAGTATACGTTACAGATTATGACAATAAATCTAACACGGAGGCCATGGACACCAAGGTCGACGGCGTGTATGGCGCGATGTGAGCGCTGAACTTCTAAGGGATTCCAATGATCACGGCAGGATCGGAGGAGCTCGACGCTGGTGAGGCACTGGTGTACCACAGCTACCTGTATGGCCGTCCCGGTGAGGGAAGGAAGCGGCGGTCTCTGTCGATAGGGACCTGGATAGAGACGTTCTATGTGGCGCTCCAGAACGCCGACCTGACGGCACTGCAGGCGGGGCTCAACTGGGCGTGCGGGTAGGGCCACGCCGACTGCTCAGTGATACAGCTCAATGTGAAGGCTCATAGAAATACATCACTAGTTTGATTCATTGGTGTATAAGGATATGTATATAATAGTGACGCTAATGTGAATACATGTAGCAATAGTAATGTGAATACATGACTAATGTGAATATACACAGCAGTGGTAATGCGAATACATGATGGTAGGCTAACAGTGACAATGAGAACGAGATGGTGTCGGAACCCGGAGTAACGACTCCTGGATCCTCTGTGTAAATCGCACTAGTCCAGGATCAGCTAGTGCACACAGTGACAACAAAGATAAATACCAAGCACAAATGACTTCTTATATTAAATGGAAGATACGGCCTTATGGCCAAGTCTTACATCAATGCTCATTGGCAAAATAAATAAAGCAAATAACTGCAGAAGCAAACTGATGAAAGCGAAGCCCAAGCCTGCCCACAGGCAAACGACAGTAAGATGCGGTCTATTCGTCCAGATCTTCACCGTAGTTGACGCCTTCCTTCTCTGTGTGGAAAAAGCAAGGTGAGTACAAACTTGTACTCCGCAAGTCACACGGAAAATGCACCATAATGATAAAGGCTTCAATGGAAGGCTTATAGGGTTAGTTTACATAAAACAACATTTAAGAAATACAATAAGTAGATTGAAATTGCTGAATTTAATACAGTAGGTAAAAACAATACTTGTAATTGAAAATAATACTGTCAGTGCAGGCTCCGACCAAACACCAACCTATCCATGGGCATCCCACCCGGACCATCTTTTCCAAAAGATCACGTATGGATTCCATCCATCCACACGCTTTCAAACACTCGCGGATTCCATCCATCCACAAGCTACCATTCTCTCATGGGTTCCGTCCACCCACAAGGTTTTCATTCTCTCATGGATTCCATCCATCCATAAGGTTTTCGAAAATCGTTTTTTGAAAAGCAAAGTCTAATCCATGAAAAACTTTTACTCAGCATGCCCATGACCGTGGGCACGGCTATCCAGGATAGATTATACACTCTGCAGAGGTTGTACAACTTTACCCACAAGACACGATCATCTCGTTGTACCACTAGATTACACACTTTCTTAGGTGTGCGGTGGGGAGTCGTCACAAGGCATTTACAATGCAAAGCCTTCAACCTGGCCGAGCCAACTCTAAGGTTTCACCCCAGTAAGGAATCCACCAGACCGGGACCCTCTCTTGAGCCTAGACGAGACTTCTTATGGCTTAACCACGCTCGCCCAAGTGAGACTTCACATGGCACCAACCACGCTCACTTTCAACCTATGACCTGACTCAGGTTGGGACTTCACAAATTATTCAGCTAGGGCTGTCCCATACCAGCCATGTGGTAGTACGATTAGGGCTTTGCAACAGTAGCTCACAGACCGGTCCTTAATCTGACTTAGGCCCAACCACATACCCCTGTGCATGACAATCAACCACTGCGGCTCCAACCAACAGGGCATGACTGCACCCACCAATCTAACCAATTGCCTAAGTCTAAACCAGGTTTTATATTTTGTTTTCAAAATAATTCATAAACCTCCTTGACTCACCAAAGTCAAGAGTACATAACAAAAGTATGTCATTTTATGTGAAGGGTTCATCATTTTATGTGAAAAAAAATCCCAAAACATATATTATGACTAAGCAGGTCTAAGCATTTGATATAATATCTCTCTAGTCAATACTAATGTACTAACTAGGGTTTGATCTAGGGTTACAAGGTATCGAGGAATTCAGTGTCAAAGGAGGTAATAACAAGCAGGCAATAACTAAGTTTAAAACTGAATTGAAATACGTTGAATAAAAATATGCATGCAATATAATTTAAATCAGCATAATTTTATTTTGAAAACTGGGATCAACATGATCAAGGAGTGTGACTTGCCTTGCTCTTCAAATTTGTGCAACTCTTCGTCGAAGAAATCTCCCGAATCGTCGAAGTCTACACGCGAAAATAACCCACCAAATTCAAATAAATTCAAATTAAATTCAAAAATTTGAATTGCGGCTAGAAATGGATAGAGGGGAATTTTTGATGAATTTAGAAATTTGAATGGGCTAAATCGGAGTTAGGACGAAGGAGAACGGGCTCCGGGAAGTTTAAAAAGAGAGAAAATGGAAGAAGGGATTTTTGGGAATTATTTTCCTAAAGGAAAATCTAAATTATTGCGTCAGCACTGATTTTATTTTTCAGCCGAATTATTTTTCAACTGAAAAATTCGTTTATGATGTCAGCTGGCGTCAGCCTGGGGTAAACCCCACTGACAGGTGGGGCCGGGTCCATGTGGACTCGGTCCATGGACCGGAGGAGCTGCGGAGGTGGCAAGGGAGGCGGGTCTTGCGCACGTGGCGCTGACGGGGCGGTGGTTGCCGAGGTGGCGGCCACCGGGTGCCAGGTGGCAGCCACGTGGGCACGGCGGCTGACGTGGCCGACCGGCCGGAGAGGCGCTCGGGGACGGCACGCCCGCCGGAGCTCCGGTGGACGGCGGTGGCCGGCGGTGGTCGGAATGGAGAGAGGGGGCTGTGGGGAGTGCGGAGGAGGTGCGGGCCCTACCGGAGGCGGCCGGGGTGGTGCCGGCGGCGGCTCGGGCTCAACGGCACGGCCGAAGGGTCCCCGAGGTGCGCGAGGGTGCGGCTAAGGCTGTGGTGGGGTCGGCGAGGCGCGACGTGGCCCGAGGCTCCGGCAATTCCTCGCCGGAGTTGGCGACGGCGGCGGGGGCGGAAGCGCACGGCGCGGCGGCGATGGAGAGGGCGAGAGAGAGGGAGGAGTGGCGGGGGACGAAGTGCGGGGAGAGGGGAGGCCGTAGGTGCCTTTTATAGGGGCGGACGGGGGTGGGGGTGCCGCGGATTTCTCGCCGGCGTGACGGAGTGGGCGGCAGTTGCGGGAGGCCGGCGCGGGATCGGGTGAGAAGGTGGGCGTGTGGGCGCGGGTCGTGCGGCGCACGATGGGACGGGGCGGCAAGCTCGGGGAGTGGGGGGGGGGGAAGGCGCCGGGTAGGGCGGAGGTAGGCGCAACGGCTGGCGGCGCGCGCGGGAGGAAGGAGGAGGCGGGGGAGACGAAGGCCCTGACGGGCGGGCCTGGGTGCGTAGCGAGAGAGGGGGCGCGGGCGGCCAGGATGGCGCCACGCGGGGAGAGGGGACGGATCGGGCGGCGGGAACGGGCGCAAGGCGGACGGGGCAGATCGGCCGGAGCGCAACGTGGCGGGCATCGGGCCCGGCTAGGTGGCAAGCGGAAAGGAGGGGGAGGCGAGATCGGCGGGTTGATCCCAGTAAGCAGTTCTGCGTGATATGTCTTTTTTATTACCTAGTATTAATTACGCATTATAGTTATGGATAACTCATCAACTGAATCTGTAGTTTTACAAAGTGATTTTTTTCTGCCAAATGAAACAACGTGCAGCTCAGTTTTACAACTTTTACAGGAAGAGAATAAGCAAATTTAGATGTCCGTCTTGTAGATGTTTGATCAGTACCTGATCATGAGTGGTAGGATTTCTTCTCTTCCAATTCCGAGAGATTTGATCATTTGCCCCATGAGTTCATGTGCAATTGATTGTTTGCCATTTTTATGTCATTGATATATGGACACAGAACCCACATGTCAGTGAGATATCACAGGACAAATGATCAATTGCACATCAAGTTTATGGCAAATGATTAATTATATCTAAAAGAAGGAAGATTTGATCATTTACCCCATAAGTTCATGTGCAATTGATCATTTGCCCGTTTTATGTTATTGACCTGTCGGCCTCGGGCCATGCCTGAAAAGCTTAGACTGGGTCTCCAGCATCATCTGATAAATCTTGATTATCAGCAGCGACGGCGGTGTTGAACCTGAGCCATTTCTTGGACCTGCACACCCTCATGACGCCATGCCACCCGACGCTAAGCACCGTCATCCCGCCGGCAACGGCGAACACCCTCCACCCGGCAACCACACTAACGTAAACCAGGAATGCCGACGGCACAGCTAACATGGCCG
Source organism: Dendrocalamus latiflorus (assembly GCA_017311315.1). NCBI lineage: Eukaryota > Viridiplantae > Streptophyta > Magnoliopsida > Poales > Poaceae > Dendrocalamus > Dendrocalamus latiflorus. Next base: position 23,715,047 of record CM029621.1, read on the forward strand.
CGAGCGCGGGTAGCTGAAGCGGCACGCGGTAGGGGCGATTGAGCTCTGGGTGCCTAGCGCGGAGCCAAAGGAAGGCGCCGAACTCGAGCAGCATGCCAAGGCTGTAGAGGAGGTTGGCGGTGGCAATGAGGTTATGGAAGCTGAGGAAGGAGACGGCGACCGTGATGGCGGTGGACGCGGCGATGGCGACCCACGGGGTGCGGCAGCGGGCAGCGCGGCGAGAGAAGACAGCCGGGAGGAGGCCGAGCTCTGCCATGCCGACGAGCTGGAACGCGCCGCTGCTTAGCTGGGCCTCGAACGTCCCGATGGAGGACAGCACTGCGCCGGCCTCCGTCCAGTACTTGAGCCATGGGCCCCCGATCACACCTGCATGGAGGAAAGACGAACAAAATTACATCGAAAGGCATCTCTGTAGCACACCAGAAGTTGGGCTGGGTTTAGACCAGTTACATGTTCATATTAACTTTTGGCTAAGGATGATGAATAGTAACAACTTGTAGTAAAGCATATAAAGAGAGACACTTGTATACGATTTTGACGGATATAAATAAAGTCACGATAGTGTCTATACGATCAACTATTAGACTTCACATTGAAAAATACTCTGTTTAAATGCTAAGTAATATAGAAAAATTATTTATTATAGAAAAATAGTATATAGAAACCGAATACAAATAGTCCTTTGTTTTTCTGAACTCGAGCAAAGCTCAAAATTTATTCTGAAAACATTAATTGTCTTGTCGGACAACGTCGATAAAAACGTCCGGGCAACATTATTAGTAAATCCCGTACAAGAGGAATATCAATATCTCGAGGATGTCCCCTCCTCTACTCGTGTTTTGGTGGCTAGCAACATGGCTTGTAACCGATATCGATCTACTATTTATTATTTTAAAAAATTATATAAATATCTATTGGAAAAATCATAAAAACACCTTTATTAATGAATTCCCTGGTGTAGTAATTTCGAAGACGTGACGATTATCCTCGTTAAAACCGTCATAAAAAACGATCACTTCGACCATGAAAGATAAAAGTTAGGTTCATAATTTTACAAATTAAGAACGTCTACAACCGAGATATCATTTTTTTTGTTTTTAACAAGATTCTGATGGTTCGTAAGCGTACGTACGTACGTACCTGCGGCAACGGCCAAGTAGCCGTTTACCCACATCTCCGGCGGCGCGTCTGTGGCGCCGATCGCCGCCATGAGCGGCAGCAGGTAGCTGATGGCGATCAGCACGACCGCCACCGCCAGAGCCCGGGGGAACGTCCGCTTCGGCCGCTCCACCTCGCCGGCCAATGTGCTCGCGCTGTCCCAGTAGTTGAGGCACCAGAAGAGCGTGTTGAAGAAGAGCCTCCAGTCCTTGCTCCCCTTCACCTGCGCTCCCCACCGCCTCGGCCTCAGCTTCGGCACCGCCATCGGCGCCATCAACAAGCACGGCGCCAGCGACACGAGCCCTAGCGCCACCGCGCCCCACCCGACAATGGTCAGGCCGGCGTAGTTCAAAAAGGAAAAGAACACCGTCATGCCGACCACCGTGCCCGTGCGCGCCCTGCCGGGGACGGCGACGGCCGGGGCCACGCGGCCCAGGTAGTCGGCGACGAGGGGCGGGTACGCGGCGATGTTGATCACGCAGCTGAGGTACTTCCACGTGCCCAGGAGGGAGCCCGCGAACGGGCCGAAGGCGCGGTCGGCCCACACGACGAAGCCGCCGTTTCCCGGGAACGCGGAGGCGAGCTCGGCGGTGATGAGAGACTCCGGCACGCCCCACGCGAAGGGGAAGACGAGGAAGCCGAGCAGCGCGAAGAGCGGCCCCGCCGCGCCGACCACCCCCTCGGAACCGTACGGTCCGCCGGCCACATCGAAGTAGATTAGGAAGACGAGCGGGAGTAGAGTGAGCCTGCGCCGGTGGTCGGGCGTCGCGCCGCCGCCTTGCACGGTGGCTAATTGGTGCCCCTGCTGCTGGTGGTGGTTGTCTTGTGGCTTGCACTCCTGCGCGGGGGTGCCATGTTCTTGTGGTTGTTCTTGTGGTCGACGTTGTGATGGTTGGTTGGTTATTTGGGTTTCTTGGTCCATGGCTACTTGGTGAGGAGCAAGCGTGCCGTTCATTCGTATTGGCATTGTGCTACATATATAACTTGAGGTGAAGGGGTTGCCTGACTCAGATTGCTCGTCCTACTTAATTGACGCACTATGTACAACCTTTGTGCAACTTACGGCTGTTGACTTTTGGTTATAACAGATGATTTTTGATTGAAAATAGATAATAGTGACTGAAAGAAGAATCTTTTAGAAGAAGAGGACGAGCGGTCGGGAAGGTGTGAGAGAGATGAGTACGCGAGATGGGAGCGAGAAGAGTGAGTTGCGTGATACACCTGTGCCCCTTGTCTTATCCCTAGAACGAGACGGAAGCGAGAGAAATGGGAAAACCGCTTTAGAAAGTTGGATGTTCATATTGGCATGTGACACACCGCCACAGTGAAAACAAAACTTCGTTGTTGATTTTTCAAAGCAACAAGATGTAATTTTGACTATTTAGTTTTACTAGCATATATTTCAAAAAGTTAGATTTTACTAACTTGTATTAGATTGTAATCTGGAAATTGTACCGTATCATTTTTTCAATAGATCAATCTGGGTATTCGCAACAATATATTTGGTCAAATGTATAAGAGTTTGATCGCACACATTCTATAATATCATTGTTTTGTGATAGGATAAAGTAAATACGTAGCACCTCAGCTATCACATATATATATATATACAGAGAGAGAAAATATTATACTCCCAGGTATAGTTTCTCTCTCTATATAGGACAAGTGTTTTATACACCTAGGTGTCTAGACACATATATCAATAACCATTGATGTTATTTAAGATTTGCGACGTGTGTGTATGAAGCCTCTTTTCTATTCCCAGGCGTAGTTACTTTTTATGTCGTATCTCACAATGTAGAAAATATCTCGCATAACGGATGGTATGTACGTGTAGTATATAAGACCACCTAGGTGGTATGTATATTTTTCAGAGGTGATATGTGTATTTTTTTTAAAACATACTCCTTTTTATGTGTGTACATGAAGGCATTTGCAAAATGTGCGAAAACTATAGATTTTCTTGGAATGTTTTGTGTTGTTTACATTAAAGTATCTTATAATTAGTATACGAGTACACCTAAAGTGATAAAGGAGTATTTCAAGTTTATTTAGGTGGTATATTAAATGTGGGAGTAACTACACCCGGGAGTAGAAGGTATTTTTCCCCTCTCTCTCTCTATATATATATATAGACGCTGAAATGAGGTACCATGGTGTCTAGGCACCAGGCCTCCCTGTCTTTGGATTGCTTTTAGATGCGTGCAAGTGCAATAGTATATAATATATCAACCAAATCTATTAGCATTCATTAATTCGAAAAGACATCGATTTGAAAAGGAATTCATTGATTTAGCATGCTGAATCAATCATGGATGGAAAGCTTTAATCATAGAGCCTGAGCATCATGGTGCCCCTGTTTTATATATATATATGTGTGTGTGTGTGTGTGTGCGCGCACACACACACATATATACATATATATAAGTTACTGTCACTTTTGAATAAAGTTTCCATCGGTTCTGAATAAAGTTATTGCCAAATCTTCACAGTGTGATAACTTTCTTCATAGTCGATGATAACTTTACACACAACCGGTGATAACTTGCAACTGCGCGTAGAATACATGTGCGTGCAGGATAGTGCTACCATGTATATGTATCTATATATATATATACACTATTCGGTGGCTACGCTAGAATATGTGTGCGACCCCCTAGCGACATGACCCGATGACCCAATCAACCAATCACGCCACTCCCTTTCAATCGACCCTATGCACAGTTTAGCGGTCGTGTTTTTTATTATGGAAAAGTTACTTTTGGTTTAGCAGTCGTGTAATTCATGAAGTTTTGTACATTGGCAAAGTTACTATATCATGCACAAATAATTATCATCTACAATATATGAAGTTACTTACAGTTATCATGTGCGTTAACCCCGCGCCTCTAGGTCCGAAGCATTCCTATGTGCCGCTTTTTTCGGGATTTAGTAGTGTATAGAAACAGAACGGGTTTTAAGCCCACCCAAAATCTCTCTTCGTCATCCTCCGATTTGATCTCTCCCTGTCTCTCCATCTCTCTCACTTCCACGCCTCCGTATTCCGGCAACCTCGCTGCCTCATCGTCGGCCGCACATCCTAATTTGGTATCTTCGCTCGTCACCGCCGATCGAGCGCTGTCGCTCGTCGCTTTGACCGCGCGCCGTTAGTCGTCGCCATCGACCTCACCCGATTGTACCTAGGGTTAGCAATTTGGTTAGATGTTCCTTATATTATGGATGTAGTGTGGCTAATTCATCATTGCGATGTTGTTCCTGTATTTTATATCTAATCCCCATTATCGTTGTAAAATTCCATTTTAGGAGATCAAATAAAGACAATGGGGGAAGGTGATCAAATGAAGACGACGGGGAAGGCACCGTCAAGGCAAGCAAAATCATAATTACGGATAGCTAGAATGCTTTAGAGATCACTCTCGAGCCATGGTTGAGCAATCGTAGTCGAAGTGTCGTGGTCTAGCAGCCGTGGTCAAAGTAACTTTGGGTTAATTATGAAGTTATCATCTATAAGTAATAAAACTAATGATCATCTATATGGTAAGTTATCATCTACACAGTGTGTCGAGTACTAGTGTGTTCGAGTATAGTAACCGGTCGGTAGTTGGAACTACAGTAATCAGTCGGTAGTCGTAAGCTATAGTAACCGGTCAGCAGTCGGAGCTACAGTAACCGGTCGTCAGTCATAAGCTACAGTAACCGCTCGGTAGTTGTAAACTATAGTAGCAGATATACTCATAAGTTGAGTAACAACTGTGGTCGAAGTGCTGTGGTCTAGTAGCCGTGATCGAAGTGCTGTTGTCAAGCAGCCATAGTCAAAGTTACTTTCGATTAATCATGAAGTTATCATCCATATGGTAAGTTATCATTCGCACAGTGTGTCGAGTACTAATATATTCGAGTACAGTAACCGGTCAATAGTCATAAGCTACAGTAACCGGTCGGTAGTCAGAGCTACAGTAGCCGGCTGGTAGTTATAAACTATAGTAGCAGATGTACTCGTGAGTCAAGTAGTAGCCGTGGTTGAAGTGCCATCTCTACCAGCCGTGGTCGAGCAGCCATGGTCAAAGTTACTTTTAGTTACTCATAAAGTTATCATATATAAGAAATGAAGTTATCATCTATTAAAGTTACTATTATATACACAGTAAGTTATCATCTATAATTCATGAAGTTACTCACAAATTTATCGTCTACAATTCAATCATCCTGTACAAGTTACGACAACGACAATAAGATGCATATTCACTGGTCCTACGAAAGTTACTGCCGACAATACGTAATCAGCAGCTCTAACTGCAAGAAACGCGTCTCAATCAACCCACGATACGGAATCATGAAATTATGGGTATGAAAATCTGGACGGTACCTTTCACATTACAATGCTACGAAAAATTACTGTCGATCCCACAATTACATACGAATCGCTGCTGCAAGCTAGGTCACACGCGCGCCCTATGACCCGCACGTATTGTATGCGCATGCACTTGTTAGCACGCCCGTATACACACACACGGCAGCACGAGTCATTTGGTGCAACGCCCGTAATTTTAAGAGATTCGGTCGTAGTTTAAAGTTACTATGCTTCATGCATAATGTTACCATCTATAAAATATAAAATTACGATCATCTGTAAGTAACTTTGTGAAGTACAGATGATAACTTGATGTGTATATGATAGTAACTTGACCTGTAGCCGGTGCGGTCAACATTATTCGGGAGAAAAGTTACTAGCCTCCGCACGTAAAGTTACCACCTATAAAATATAAAGTTACGTTCATCTGTAGCCGGCCGTAATTAATGCCCTAGATTAGCGGATGTAATTAGCAGATGGTGGTTATGGCAACAACGATACCATGCATGTGAGAACTATAAGTAACTTCATGAATTACAGATGATAACTTTATGTGCATATGATAGTAACTTTACTATAATTAATAAGTATGAGAATTGTAAATAACTTCATAAATTATGATATAGTAACTTGAGATATATATATGATAGTAGCTTTACCATAATTAACAAACCGCACGAACCACACACCAGTAAGTCAGATCGCGAGCGGGCCAGCAATCCGCGCATAGCGTAGCACAGCTATGTGTATGTGTGTGTACACACACGTCAATTGATATGTTATCTTTTTTTCGTCACTTTGCCACATATTTCTTGAGGGTGGGTCTGCGATTGTTGCGCGGTGCGGATTGATGCAACGTGAGCAAAGTAGCTATGTATGTCCTATGGGAAAGCAACCGTGAAAAATCTAGTGCTCCAATCCGATTAAAGTTTAGTAAATCATGCTATTTGGTGAACTACCACTCCTGTATCTTCTTCTGCTGTTTGGAACACAACAATCTCTATTTGCAAAGTGGTTTAGGGGGAAATACATGTAACCAAACACGAACGCAGCGAGAAGCCGCCACAATAAACTCAAGTGCGGATGCGGCTTTGGCTTTTGGGCTGTTTGTATGAGAGATTACAGAGTAATAGAAACTCACGTGTGGTTTTTGTCAATATAAATGAAGTCAGTAAAGTATGTACTACAATTAACTAGTAGACTCTATCGTGAAAAAATACTCTATTTAAAAAGTTAGTTACTGTAGAAAAGCCGAAAAGCAGCTTTTAAAAGCTAAAAAGAACAGAGCCTAGCAAAGTGTAGTTTGCAAAAAAAGAAGGCATTCCAAATGGCTGCCATAAATGTGATGACAAAGTTAGTATAAACAATTAGAAGTATGATACATATGTTATATGGGCTAAAAAAATGGGAAGCTATAATTACAGAAACAAATAACGGTACGCAAGTTTAGGCTTGACAAAGTAAAACTTTATACCAAACACCCCAAAGTCTTTTGTCCTTTTGGTTGGAAAGCATATTATAGTCCGTTTTCAAGGTACGTGAGAGGATCATGCGGTGGTTAATTGGAGTGACCTCCCCAGTGTTGAACACATATTATCATGCGGTGGAAAGCATATTATAGTCCGTTTTCTATTGGTTATCTGGCTCACGGATATGCTTATTTTGATCGGTACAATAGACGCACATGGACACATATTATCATGTATGCATACCACGAACATTCGAGTGCACCTTCTTAACATATATCTACAAATAATGAGGCTAGAGATAAATCTATAATTTTATAAAATTTTTACTGAAACACACTCATGTGTACAAATGTGGTTTTTACTTCGGAGTTGAAAAGCAGACGTTATACTCCTTTTCTTCGTGCCGCAAAAGTCTACTTCGCGTGCTGAAGGATATCCTAGTACTTCATTTAGTCACAAATGAAGGTTGCTTTGGGATACGTGTCTTTTGAAATTTTGGCTATCAATATCTTTTTAAATATTTAGATTAGATACATAAAAATCAAATGTATAGATTTGTTTAGAAAATTACTTTTTTAATATTATAATATTATAGGTTTTACAAATATATTATGATTGAAATTAGTGGTCATGATATTATAGTTTTATTAGATTTTATAAATGTATTATAATAAAAATTAGTGATCAAAGTTGCTCTCATTTTTCTGTATGAATTTTCTGGAAACTTCTTTGTCTGATCTTCTTGGATTTTTCATATGAGTCTCATCTTAACCCAATCTGCGGCTGAATTATGTAAATGTATTTTTTACTACCACTCGCTTGGCTGATTTTTTTTCTTTTGTGTCACTAGGAACTGATGAGATGTCTAGGTGGTATGTGAGTATTTTTTTGTTTTATAGCACTCAATTTTTTAGCCATTAGATCTATATCCAAAGGATCTCATCTCTCTTCTCAACCCATATAAATTCCCCTCTCCCCTCCCCTAACCCTAGCCGTAGTCGACCTCACCCCCGCCATCACGCTGTCACCGACCCTAGGGCTAGCAAGCCGCCGCTGCCGCCTCCCTCCCCGGCTATAGCAAGCTCCCCCCACACCGCCCTCCCTCCTCGTCTTCGGCGACTACCGCCACCGGATCCGCCACCACCTCCTAACTACTCAAGCATGTCGCCTCCACTGACCTCCATCGCCCACCGTCGTCCTCCATGCCCTCGATCGGCGGTGCAACCGCTGCCTCACCGCCCTGCCACTCACCGCGGATCTATCCCAACTACCCTCCACCCTCTATACCTCACTGGTGAATCCATCCCTAACCTTAGTGAACCCTAAACCTAACTTGTCGAGTTCCGCCGTTGGTCGCAGGAGACATTACTGAAAGCATGACTTGCGACACAGATCAGATGAATGCAAAAAATCTGAGTACTCCACAGGTGAAAAAACACTTGAGTAATCCTTAGCAATTTCCTTGTATATGTTCGTTCATGTCATTTCTCCAAGTCAATGCTGAGCTCCAATGGGCATCACTGATGGGTATCCTTAGCAATTTCCTTTTATATATATATATATATATATATATATATATATATATATATATATATAGGAAAATTACATAAGGCACCAACATCCGATACACGTGTATGATTGATAATTTTTTTGAGTTTGGGTATGAAAATGTTTTATACCCTTGATATATTTATGTTAAGTAAGTTTTGAACTCAGTTCAAACTAGTTTGAACTACTTTTGAGTTCAATGCAACTACAGTGAGTATATACCATAAAAATAGTTCAAACTAATTAAACTGAAGTTGAATTTAAATTTTTTCGGAGTTTGACATCTCAAATATAATTTTTTATGGGTATATGAAGATACCCACATCAAACGTTGCGAATCTCGAAGCAAATCAACGGGTATTGATATTGGTGCCTAGGCACCATGGTGCATGAAACACTCGTCCTATATATATATATATATATATATAGAGAGAGAGAGAGAGAGAGAGAGAGAGAGAGTAAAAGTAACGAGTGCTCCTTGGTATCCGGGCACCATAATCTAAAATAGGTATGTATCGTGTGCGAAAAATTTTAAAATTTTTTTGATGTCAAGTTTAACTAGTTTAGTAACTAGTTCAAACAAGCTTGAACTAAAATTCGAATTGTAGTTGCCTTTTTTTATGATAGTTTGAGTATATTTTTTCAAACTTGTACGTTTCATCTAAATTGTTATAGATGAATATATATATTCTAAAACTGATGGTTTTAAAAAATATACCCGATTTTAGATGGATATATATATACACACACGTTCATATGTCATTTCTCCAAGTCAATGCTAAGCTCCAATGGGCATCACCTGATGCGTTGTTGTTTACACTATCATGCACGGCCGTTTTCGGATTGGTTGCTTGCTTGAGTCCCTGAGCTTTAGCTAGCTCCCGTCACTTTGTCGGAGTCTAATTCTTTTACTCGGTTGCTTTTCGTGTAGTTTCTAGTAATTCTAGCACAACTTGTTTAAGGCCTACTTAAGGCCAGCGTTGGATCTGCGTTAATCCTGATGAGCTCACCATCACAAACTTGTGGCCGGTACTTAATTCATTTTAATTGTTTGCGCCACATTTTATAAATGCAGCATGCATGCATATATTGCAATTGCTGATACGTAAAGGTAGTGTGCTGAATGCTGATCCACAACGCAGGCGCACGAATCATCATCGACCAAGCATCGGAGCGAGTCTGCCCAGAACTGAGCTCCGGATTAAGGTAGACATCTATGGAGGGTGAGGACAAGTACAGTACACAAATTAATAACATCTTTTTCGACTTGCATGCATCACTCTCAGCCTCAAACAGCATATATCGGTAGTAGGCCTTGGTGGTTTAAGCCTGGTGAGCTGGCTAGCTAGCATCGTGTCAACTTGTCATCCACTAGTAGTATGCCCGTGCTAACGCTACGATAAAATACAAAACAAGATAAAATTTGTAAAAAATAAAACGAACAATCAGATTCATTAAGATTCACATCTCACATGGTTCAATACATTAAGTCAAGGTTGATGCAATCCATAATACAAGTAGAATTTTGTTTGTGAAATAGTTAAGACTGAAAACAAGACAAATAAGTACCAAAAGAAATGGCAGAAGCTGCTTAATTGAAAAATATGGAAATTTACCAGGTGTCGAAATTGATCCTTGCTCCTTCCGGGTATCCACGACCTCTTTCTCTGGACCCAAGGTAAAAGGACCTACAAAATTGGTTTATCAGATTTCCAATGATGGCATGCCGTAAAATGTAACAATAAATTTGTCAGAAATGAAAGGAAATAGTACAAAGAATAAAATTTTGGCCAAAGCATCAAGTATTACATTCAACTACATCAGTGCTCGTGAATTAATTATTAACACATGCTTTCTGAGTTAAAAGCAAAAATGTGATTGAAATGTCATATATTTTCCTTTCCATGATATAAATAACTACTACAAATGCAACACATGGACACCCAGCAAAAATGCATAAGTGACCCCATGACAAATTGCAGAAAAGCAATTGGCATGTATTAATTATAAGCTTTTTATGGAAACGATACAATATGTATTGATTAGTTATCCTTAGGAGCCTTAAAGTTTTAATAACATATAGTAGGATTACAAAGGCTGACAGTCTGCTTTGGAGCAGCCCTTTTTTGGGTTAAAACCTATTTTATATAGTGTTTTCAGGATTGGGCACAGCTCAACCGGCGCAACAGATTTATTAGCTTCTGGATGCAATACACTTAAACTATCCTGACTCAGAAGTTCATAAAATGCATCGACTGCAGAGACACCCTGAAATGAAACGATAACCAATCTTAAGGCACATATCTACAGCTCTTAAAAGTTCACGTAACAATCAAAATGAAAGGGCAAACCTGAATGGTCCCTTTGCCTTTTATGCTGTCACCCATTTCTAGAGTCAGTTCCCCTTTAGCTAACTTCTGCCCATACCATGCATTGCGACCCTTCAACAATGTGACATAAGTGTCTGCTAATAATGGCCCAGCAAGTTTTTCAGGCTCTTCTTCCAGAAGGTGGGTGATGTAGATCATTTCAGATGTGCAAAGTGCAAAGTAAACGGACTTGCTGGTTGCACTCTCATTGGTTAGTGCTGCCACCATACCTTCAAGATAACAGAATGTTCAGAAAGCTAATTGATGAGGAGGCAATGAAAAAATATGTAGAGGGTCATTGAACGTCCAGCCATGCTCATAGAAGAAAGTTCAATGCGCCATGCGTATCTCATTGCTTCTTATCTAATGGATCTTTCTTCTTGATAATATTGCCAGTTAAGATATCAGTATCACTAACAAGAATCTTTTTCTTTGTGGCATTGTATTTCGTAGGAAGCAGTGCATCAGAAAAAGCATTATAACAAGGTACTAACTGCTGAGGAGATCGATTAACGGTGAGCACGTATTCCAACATATGAGGGCGAGTTATATATGCCAAAGGGCACAACAATATATGGTTTTACAGTGGCTACAGAACATTAAAAAAACAGTGAGACAAGTAAATAGAAGTTACCAGCACCAATGGCATATACATTTTTCAAACCTCCCATGACTTCGTGAGTAATGAGGTCACTATTATCCCACACGATAAAATGAGGCTGCCTCAAAAATTTAGCAAGAGGTTTCCTCCATTTGCCAGCTCCACAAATACGAGCATTTGCATATTCTTTATTATAAATTTCAGAAGCGATATTAGGGCCACCAAGATATAGAATGTTCTCCAATGGAACCCCAGCTGCATTAAAACCAATAATACATAAACCACAGGCATAAGTCAGAGATGGAAAGCAAAATACGTAAGAGCTAAAACAAAGCATGAAACTCAGCACACACCACATGGAATGGAGTTTGAACAAAAAAATCTGAAATGCTGGACAAAAGCATTGCATTGTTATGTGAGCAGAAAGAGGAACTGGAGTGTGCTACTAATCTAGGAAGAGCCTGCTAAACTAAATACATGTGATGGCTAAAAGAATCTCTAAGCAACAGAAGACATGAGTCATGACCAATAACTTAATTGCAAGGTCAACACTTTGTTGTTCCTCCACATGTTGAAGAAACATAGAGAAGATTATATAAAGCCAAACCATGCCAACGAGTACAGTTAAATAGATGATTCAATGAGAAAAAGGCATTTCTGCAAAATTTAGAAAGATTCATCTCTGAAGTTCATTTTTCTCCAATTCAATAGAAAGTTATTTTTCTCTACCCCTAAAATCCACCAGTTCAGTTCTTTCCTACGACCACTCCAAATTGTGCCCCCAGCAGTCATGAGTTTTCCTACGTCCACACCAATTTGTGTCCCCAGGAAAACCAACCAGTTAAATCAACGATTAAGAATCAATTCCCACCTTTCTCTCTCCTTACCCACTCATATCCAACGATCCAAATCCAAATCCATATTCACAGCCACCGTCCCCGTAACCACGTCTTTCTCCCGTCCCACTGCCCCGCAAACCCTCGCGTCCTAATCCCGTGCGCCGCGCCGCCGCTCCGTCCCCCCGGCTCCCGAGCCCGCAGCCGGCCCCAAACCCTCACGCCGCGCCTCGCTTCTCCACCGCCGCGCCCCACTCTGCCCCCGCGCCGCCCCCCTGCGCCGCCGATCTCCTGCGCCGAACATCCGTCCCACTCCGCCCCCGCGCCGCCCCCCTGCGCCGCCGCTCCGTCCCACTCCGCCCCTCTACCTCCGGTCGGCCCCGGCTAGCCCGGCCGCCTCCACCTAGCGCTGCGCCGCCTAACACCGCTCCGCCGTGGAGACGTGAGGGCGCCGCCGCCGGATCCACCGTCTTCTTCTTCATCGGCGCCGCCTTCGACAAGCTCTGCGACGCTGCGCAAGCGCCGCCGCGCCGAGCTTGAGGTCAAGGTCAACGGCACATAGCCGCAGTTGCCCACCTCGACCTTTTCGCTCTTCCTCGAGGAGGAGGACCTGCAGCGCAAGGAGTCCGTCGAGTGGGTCAACATGGTGCTCGGTAAGCTATGGAAGGTCTACCGCCTGGGCATCGAGAACTGGATCGTTGGCCTGCTGCAGCCAGTCATCGACAACCTCCAGAAGTCACATTACGTCAAACGGGTCGAGATCAGGCAGTTCGTCCTCGGCGAGGAGCCGCACTCAGTCAGGAATGTCGAGCGCTGCATGTCCCGGCGAGCCAACGACCTGCAGTAAGTTCTTGGGCTTCCTTTTCGTATCGAAGTGGGTAGGGTGCAGTAACTTATTTCAGCAAGAGTCAGGAAAGAGATTGCTTTTTTAGTTTTTACCCATCCTGTTGTCATGGGACATTGCACTGCTTAGTTCTTGAGTGTGTTTTGTATTTTAGGTACCAAATTGGCCTTCGTTATGCTGGTGGTTCACGCATGACATTGTCCCTCTCCTTAAAGTTTAATGCTGTACCGGTCATTGTGCCAGTTTGGGTTCGAGATTTTGATATCGATGGGGAGTTGTGGTCTAAACTAAGGCTTATACCAACAGAACCATGGATGGGAGCTGTATCTTGGGTATTTGTATTCCTTCCAAAGATCAAGTTTGAGCTTTCATTGTTCTGGCTTTTCAATCTTATGGGTATGCGGCTGCTTATTCAATCTTTTCTGTTCCCTTTGCAACTTATACTTACTTTCATGATTTTTACTCATATGACCTGTTGGAAGCAACGTAGTTAGCAGAAATTCGTAATTTAGAATTATCTATTTTCTTCTTAAGATGTCGGGGGTAGACCATGTTAGACACTATAGTGAATTGAACATATGCCCTGCGTCATGTTGTACAACATTTTAAGTACATCTCTTCTGCACATAGATCTAGAGTTCATTCCCAGTTCCATTGGGATGGTTCAAGTTTTAACGCTCTTTGTAAAACACTCAATTTGCAGAATTGCTCATGGAAATATTACATAGGTTCCATTGTTGATATTTACATGTGACGAGGATCAGGTGGTTTTTACTGATAATTTGGAATTATAACAAAGGGAGGTGCTTCTTATATATAAATTAGAAGAAAATGGGAGGAAAAGTGCTTTCATGAGACTAGATTCTTTGTAGGTCTAAAATTTCTGAGTTGCTGCATGCACAATTATGTCAGCATGTCACATTTTCTGATGCTAGATATATTGTATTCTGTTTACTATACATAAGCTCTTGTTCGTACTCTTTCGGTGATTGTGAGACTTTTGTGTTTATTTTTCTGTCTATTTTTTTTAACATTGTCTGTTATAAGCTTGATGCTTCGCTAACAATATGCTCACATATTTGCATGGACATGGTGTTTGTCCTCACCGGCAATTCCTATTCTGTCAATGTAAGCACTACCATCTCAAATCTCTATTTACTATATTTGTGCAGCACCGCTGGAGAAACTCAGTTCGTTTTGTAGTTGATCTGGAAGCTATGGGTATCAGTGGAAAATCCACTCTTTTTCAGGTAAGGCTCTAAACTTGTACTGTTCACTATTTGGCAAAATTACACTTGCACTTTACAGTTGTAACAAAGGTATCAGGTCCTTGTTTTTATCTTACTTTCTCTCCAGTGCTGGTAGACAGGATTTCTGAACATTTTAAGCAAATCAAGAGTTACAATTCTCTTGGATTTGCATATGGCAGAAAATAAAAAAATAAGCATCCTGGGCTATTTTGCATGTACTCAAATTTATACACCCGAATATATTTTTTACTGTTGTTTTAAATGCTGTGGATTACCATGTCTAATTGAAACATTGATTTCGAACCTAACCGGCTTAGTTTATTAACTTTTCCCATATAACAGGGTACTGACCATTGGGCTTTGGAGAGCTTCGCTGCTGTAGCCAAATACCCATCTTCTCAGATAGCTTCACAGGTGGCACATCGTTTTCTTTTGTATTTCTGAGTTTAGCTGTCTTAGAACGAACAATTTTTAGAAAGAGGTTCATTTCCCTTAGTAGGTGCAATTGACATTTATAAGAAGTCCTGCTCTAGAAATTTGAGTGATTTTCCTGTTCCAAGGTATTGTTGGGCAAGCAGATGATCTTAAAAAGAGACATCATATCTTGGCCGGTAGCAGGGAACATTGTTCGTAACAAATAAATGTTGTAACTTACATTGTCAGGTTTCCAGCACCACTGATAATCAAGCAGCTCAGAGTAGAATTGAGTGTTCTGTATTTTTTTCCTTTCAATTTTGGAAACACTATTAAGTAGCCCTTCATTAAAAAAGATGGTTATGATTGTTTCTCAGTCACCTCACACCCACTTGTTTGGTGCTAACATTGAACTTAAAACAAATCAATTGATATCCTGTTGTTAGAGTGAATGAAGATGATTCCACACATGTCATTTTACTCAACCAGTATAGGTCAATCTTATAGTTTGTCTTCCTTGCAGATTACAAATAGGAAATAACTCAAAACTTGTAATTGCAGGATGTTTTTCGTTCTGGAGCAATAAAATCTTCTACTGATTTTCAAATATATCAGGAAGTTGCTGGTCTTCCTGGACTTGATTTTGCATACACAGATACAACATCTGTGTATCACACAAAGGTTTTCTTTGATGACTTCCTTGATATGGCAAGACAACACAGCTGCCGCAGTACATTTTAGAATCGGAAATAGATGCTGCTCGTGGTGCTACTTGCAATATTATTTGCACTCAACCTAGACGAATATCAGCTATTGCTGTTTCTGAAAGAGTTGCTGCTGAAAGAGGCGAAAAAATCGGTGAATCGGTGAGCTACTTGTACCTGTAGTGTGAGAAAAAAATTATTTTCCATGCGGAGATAATGGTTTTGTGGTTGCCAATGGGGAATCTGTGTGTATTCTTGTTGGAGGATGTTGTCCAAGATAGTTATTGCTGTCCATCTGTAGGTTGCCAATTGGCCAGTAGTCCATTGCTGCAGTTGGCTTGATTATGTTATATTTTCTTATAGTTTGCGGCATAGTCCATAGAATCTGCTTATGTTGGCATGCACCTTTTTCTCTAGGATATTTGTTTTGTTTGAGTAATTGCGTTTTTTGGTTGGGGGAGGGGGGATGCATTATATGCGACTTCATACCTTGGAAGCGGTTTATGATTTTTCCATCACTCCAAATGGTCTGCATCCACATGAGCTCAAAGTGAAAATCCACTGCCCTGTGATCATGTTGTCGCCTCCTCAAAGGATCAGTCGTTATGTGATATTTATTATGTGATAAAAATATTTGGTTATACAATATATGAGACGTGAATCTTAATGAATCTGATTGTTCATTTTATTTTTTACAAATTTTATTTTGTTTTGTATCTGGCTGTAGCTTGTGACTCCCTATTTGCGTGTCACTCCAGGTTATGCAATTTCTTGAAGCACAAGAGTATAGCATGTTTAGCCGCATTGTATTTGACACTACTCCTACGGTAATCACCATATCACTGTGTATACAAAGTTGCTTTCATAATCCAGACACCCAGTGGTATTATTATCTATGATTTGCCTCCCTCGTTGTCAGGGTCATACACTTCGGTTATTATCCTTGCCAGACTTCTTGGATGCATCCATTGGGAAGATCTTGAAGGTACTGTCAACTTTGGTGTTTTATGGTATCATTGACAGGGCCATACTGAATCACTGAATGAAGTAAAAATGATTTATCTTGTATTACTCTACTTCTGAAAACCACTTTCTATCATTTTGTGGCTAAACAAATTTGGAAGTTGATTGCATCTCTACTGCTGTCCTCCATCAATTTGTGTTTGTTTAGCGGCTTCCCATTGTGATTTTTTTAACACTCGATTTTGTAAAATTTCAAGGTTGTATATCCTGCCATGTATTCATCTGCTCAATACATTGTTTACGATTTGTGCCTTACAGTGTTCATTGAGTTTAACCTTTTTTTAATCAGTGCAATGAGAAGGGTCACATTGTCTCAAGATGTGAGAACAACAAGAAGAGGGCAAACATGCATATAAGAGCAAAAAGATATTTGATGGAAATAGCAAGAAGCTCAATCTCTACCCCTCTATAATACACCAATTTAGTTATGCATAACTGCACATCACACTTGCACACAAACATATAAACTTGTTCAGAACGAAAAGGAATAATTGAGTGATATAATCGGCTCAAGAACATACTCCTCATGTTTTTCCTTTCTTGAGAATATCCCAATTTTGTATGTTGAGGACGGCAAGAGTGCTATCATATCTTCTGGCAACCCTTTGCTTTCAGTACCAATAGCTTCCCCTAATTGTTGCAGTTCCTGAAATACAGAAAGGGCTAGCATGGTGATGTGGAAAGTAAATAGTTCACAAACACCTATTTCCTTATTGTGTTTCATATTTTTTTATGTGACAAAAATGTTTGTTTTCTTTATAGCCTCAAGTTTAAACAATGTGAGGATGGAGAAAGTCGTCGGTGAGTGAGTCCAATGATGTTGTCGCCTCCTCAAAGGATCAGTCGTTATGTTAGATTCATTATGTGACAAAAATATTTGGTTATAAAATATATGAGATGTGAATCTTAATGAATCTGATTGTTCGTTTTATTTTTTACAAATTTTATCTTGTTTTGTATTTTACCGTAGCGTTAGCACGGGTACACTACTAGTTCATGTAAATTTTTGACAGCAATACAACCGATTACATCTTGAATTCACAATAATTTATAACGTAGTTTGAAGCAAAGATAGATAATTGCAATTGCAGGTACTAAATTGAGGAAGCTCATGGTTAGAGCTTCGAGTTCGACATAATTGTGGAGAACCAACAATAGAGGGCAACTTCAATTCAGTAAAGAAAGGACACAATTGTATGATTGGGCAAAGAAAAGGAAAGGAACCTCACTTGCATTGCTAATCATCTGCGTCGGAGTTATGATCCGCGGCACGGGATCCAGGGACGCCTCTATCCCTTTCGCCAGCGAGATGATGATTGGGGCAGAAATCCTCTCCTTCCAGTACATTCCGATCTCCCCAAACACATCCCTGGTCTCCGTGGAGGGCAGCCCGTTGATGACAATGTCGGCGTCCCAGACGGCCTCCTGCAGGTTGGTGACGACCTTGAGCGGGCAGAGCGGCGTGTCGATCATGTTGAGGCAGAAGCCGTCCCGGAGTATCTCGTCGGCGTAGAGCGTGCGGTCGCCGAGGCGCCCCTCGACGTACTTGAGGTAGGCGCATCGACGGATCAGGCGGCGCAGGACGTCCTCGCGGGCGTTGATGACCTCGAAGAGGTGCTCGGCGGTGGTGCGGTCGACGGTGCGGCGCCAGAAGCCATCGCCGGCCCATCACTGGCATGAAGCCACCATGGCCGGCACCTGCCGCTCGGCCTTACCGCGCCTGCACGCGCGCCGCCACCGGCCGCCACGCACGCCTCCCGAAGCCGGCCGACGCACCGGCCTGCAGCTGGCCCCTACCGCGCTCGGCTGACCGCCCCCAAATGGGCCACACCGGCCACCTTGGCCTGCAGAAGCCGTGCAAGACGCGCCGCACCGCGTTGTCACTGCCCAGAGTAGCCGCGCCAGCACGCGCCGGCCTCCCCGCGCCCGCGCCCAGAGTAGCCGCGCCAGCACGCGCCGGCGCCACCGCAGCTGGCCTCGCCTGTGCCGCTTGAGCCGCCCGGCTGTAACCGCTGCTCGCCCGGAGTGGGCCGTCTGCCTTCTCGCCGATTTGCATCGGACTCGGCTCCGTCCGCCGCCCGCAGCTGCCGCACCCACCCGCGGCTTCGGTCTCCCGCCTCGGCTCGCCGGCCAGCAGCCGCGCCCGTGCCTGGCTCCGGCCGCTGCCTCCCGGGCATGCGCCACCGACCTCCGCCAGCCTCCCGGCCCCTCCGCTACGCCCCGCATGGCGCTGCTCCCGCGCGCCGCCTCGCCGACGGTCGGCCACCGCCCGCACCCCCTTGGACCACCGCGCGCGCCCCTTGACCGGCCGCCAGTAACCCCGCCTCGCCGCCAGCCCCGCATGGCCCCGTCCGCAGCCACGCGCCGCCGACCGTCGCCCCGAGATCCAGCCGACCCCATCCTGCCACACGGCCCGAACGCCGCCTCCCGCTCGGCTGCAGCCGCCGCCACGAAAAATGCGGGCATGGGAAACCCTAAGCGGTGGGGAAAGGGGGTTAAGCCGGCCATGCGGGCCGACCAAATGAATGGGCCGGCCAATGCGGGGAGGTGGGCGTCGCCTTTGGATCGTTGGATATGAGTGGGTAAGGAGAGAGAAAGGTGGGAATTGATTTTTGATCGTTGATTTCACTGGTTGGTTTTTCTGGGGACACGAATTGGTGTGGACGTAGGAAAACTCATGACTGCTGGGGGCACAATTTGGGGTGGTCGTAGGAAAGAACTGAACTGGTGGATTTTAGGGGTAGAGAATTAGCTCAAGAAGTCTTGCAATAATAATAGGAGCAACCTGTGCATGGCCTAGATTATTCGCAGGCTCAAACTCATCCCATTACATAGTTAAACTCATCCCATACATAGTTGACCAGTACGCTAGACTAGGCATCTGCTAGGGTTAGTCAGATTCAGACAAGCCCAACCGGCCAGGGACATCTGGGACCATGCCTAATAGCACAGACTGTGCATGGCCTAGATTATTCGCAGGCTCAAACGTAATCCCATACATAGTTGATCTGTATGCTAGATTAGGCATGTACTAGGGTAAGTCGGATCCAGACAAGCCCAACGACCTAGGGACATCTGGGACCGGTTGACTATGCCTAATAGGACAAACTGTGCATGCCCTAGATTATTCGCGGCGGGCTCAAACGTTATTCCATACATAGTTGACCTGTATGCTAGACTTGGCATCTGCTGGGGTAAATCGGATCGAGACAAGCCCAACGAGCCAGGGACGTCTGGACCAGTTGACTATGCCTTGTCATTAATTAGTCCAAGAACTCGTGCAATAATAAGGACATCGCTAATAGTTATCAACTCAGGCATCTCTTACTTACTATATCACCTAAAATTCTAGTTAAAAGAGAGAAGTAAAAAGAGAGAATACGTTATCTCTTATACAAGAGATAATCTAGACATGCAAACTATCGTAAATAGTGAGAGAGTGCGAGTAGAAAAGTTCTAGTGAAAATGATAAAAAATAATTAAATGAATTATTTTAAAGATAAATTATTGGATATATTATCTTTAGTGTTGTATCTAGATAAATTAGAATACTTAGAGATAATTTTAAAAGATAAACTATTTAGATGCCCTAACAGGAGCAAACTGTGCATGGCCTAGATCATTCGTAGGTTCAAACATCATCCCATTCATAGTTGAACCACGTGCATAATTGAATCTATATGCTAGACTCGGCATCTGCTAAGGTATGTCGGATTCACACAAGCCTAACCAGCCAGAATCTGTACGCTAGACTTGTGGCATATCTGCTAGGTGCCAGAGATTATGTACCACAAGGTCAGGATTCCAGCTTGGCCAACAACTAATCCAGCTGTCCCTGCATTATTTTTTCCTGTCCTGGATCAGAATCACTGATCACGACGCATAATGCATGTACTTGGGAGCAGTGATCTTGGGCAGTGGATATGATGAACAGTGATATATGCTGCCAGTTTCCATCCGCTTTGGTTTTCAATCACAATTAAGCCCGCTTCAACGGGTGGAAAACGGTAACAGATAATTTGTTTTATCCGATATTCGTATCTGAGAAAACACAAATATGGTAAGCAAAAATCCGTATTCGAAAATATTCGTATTCGTATTCGAGAATATTTGTATCCGTATTTGAGAGTATTCGTATTCGCATTCGTATTCGAGAATATTCGTATCCGTATTCGTATTCGAGACTATTCGATTCGTATTCGATCCGTTTCTAGAACTTATGAAAAAATCGTACAAATTTTGTGATTCAAAATTTGAATTTGGGCGGTTTAAAACCGGTAACCGGTCAAAAACTGGTGAAAAATCGGTAAAACCGCAAGGAATCTGTTTTATCCGATATTCGTATCCGAGAAAATCCGTATTCGTATTCGAGAATATTCGTATCCGTATTTGAGAATATTCGAATTCGTATCCGTATTCGTTTGAAAAATATGGATTCGTATTCGTATTTGAGACTATTCGACCGTATCCGATCCGTTTCCACCCCTACTTCAATCGACGCCAGCTTCTGTTTTATTTTAGAAGCCACTTGAAATACATTAATTTTTAATTTTAATTTATTTTGTTTTTTCTTTTTTCCCTTATACGTGTGCATTGTCTGTGAAGATATAACAGTGTTTTTCATTTTTTTTTATTTTTTTTCTTTTTTTAATTGAATGATTCAGAAAAAACTATCGGTCGCTGCAGTATAATTTTAGCCGCTACAGTGCAATTTCAGCTCATAAGCCGGTAGCTGCTTTGAGTGGCACCTAAACATGGTTTCCTAAGTAATTTCAACTGCTTTAAGTTTTGTACAATTTAGCTTTTGGAAATGGGGTGATCGGTTGGGCTTCAGCTTTTAGCTTCCGACTTATTTTTCACTATTCATAAATTTCGTCTTTTTCTGAACGTTTGGTTTTTTGTTGAGCTTTTTTGCCGGTTCTTTTTTCCCGTATTTGTTTGTATTATATGTAATTGGCTAACATATTTTTTTATATTTTTTAATTTTTTAAATTTAATTATGTTAAATAAGCCTCTGTCAGCTACAGTGTTTTTTCAGCCAGCTACAGTGCTTTTCAGCCATAAGCCACCAAAAATAAGCCCAAATGATCACCACCTCTCATTGTTTAGAAACCAGGCTTTCCCTTCCATTGTGTCTAGTTGTGTGTTGTGTGCTTAATATGTTCTACAAGAATTTACAAGCTAGGTGTATGATGTAAGTTACATCACAAGAGCTGTGATCACTGCTCAGCGAGTACTACAGCCAACCCATTCGATGGAATGTTGAATACCGACAATGGCAATGGAGGGGGTGAATAATGTCTTCTTAAAAACCTCTCCTAAGTATCTAAAAATATTTCACTCCAGTAGCTAAAAAGCTAAGATGATCATATCTGACAGCCTAAATCCAAACAACAACAAAAAATAACAAGTTCTCACAAGTTCAGCACCTAACCAATCTAATCGCTACTAGAGGTGTAGTCGGAGCGATGGTCAATCTGACTGGCCACAACCGCTGGTCTAGTCGGCGGCCAGTCACCTAGATGGCTAGGAGGAAGCTGTACGGTGATCTCTTGAAAGAAGATTGTGAAGAGACCCAGCATGGTTATGAGTAGTGTGGTGCTTGCCATCTCCGGAGTGGAGGAAGAATAATTTTAGTAGACTTGAGGTAGTTAGGTTTAATTCGTGGAGCTGGTCTAATCCATTTAAGCTTACCTCAACGTGGAGTAGAGAAGACCAACAAGTCTTCGATACTACAGGAAAATATCGATTGTCTCCATTGCGGTTTATTTCTTTTGTCTTTACTTTTTGCATTATATTTCTAGCAATTGAATTGAATTGTATCTAGTATAGATATAGCTATGTGGCACCTTAGTGAAATCTAGAGTATTTAGGCTTTAATTGTGCAAAACGATTTTGATTAAACTCTCACTTGCTAAAATTTATAAAAACCTTATATTCACCTCCCTCTAGTCGGTTATTCTTAATCCTACATATACACTAACGACTCTTTTGCTATATTGTTTGCAATTATTTATTTTGGGGATGTACACGTTTTGGGCTTAACTTAAGAGAAGTGAAATTGGCTCTTTTGCTAACACAAAGTGGCATTGAGTCCCTAACTCCTGTTTTGCTTATATAGTTATATGCATCGATTTTATAATTCAAAGTCCCAATAATAGGATTATTTCCTAACTTCATATGTTGTTGATCTAGTGCATTGTATTGCCCTTTATTCTATGATTTTATAATGTTTTCTTCTGTACTTCACTTAATAAGCAAAAAAATGTAAATGATCTCTCTTCATTTTTTTAGAATAGTAGGGGACGGTCGACCCTACTGAAATATATTAGTAAAATAAAAATTGTAAAACTTTATAGAAGTTATGTAAATTAATATGAACAACTTTATAGAAGTTGTAGTCTTCTTTAAATACCTATATGAATTTCTTATTCGTTAATATCTCAACTAACTACAAATTAGAATATTTGCTTCCTACCCTATAGGATGGTCTTCTTTGAGTGAAGTGAAGATAAAAAGGGTTGAAGTTGTATTGTTGATTCAGAATGTGCCCTTGTCATGAAGAATGCACCATCAAAATTTCTTTTCATTGTTTGCAAAACCTATATGAATGCTTAGACAAATAATCTAGGATGTTTGCTTCTAAAACTTGTATGAATGCTTGTATATGTAATATTGGCTATTTGCTTCCAGTACCATCTAATAATTATGAATCACTACTACAAAAGAGGCTAAACTAGACATTTACATCATAGACGGTTCCTAGGAATCGTCTGTGTTGTAAGTATCATAGACGGTTTATACGAATAACCGTTTGTGGTATTTTCACAGACGGTTATTTATATGAACCGTCTGTGATAATACAAGACATCACAGATGGTTCTTATCAAGAACCGTCTGTAAATTATCACAAACAGTTTTTGGTAAGAACCGTCTGTGATAATGGCAGACATCACAGATAGTTTGTATTAAAAACTGTCTATGATATGTTTCCCGTCTCGTAATCTCCCAAAATTTCATAATCTCCTATCTGAGTCCGAGTAGAATTTAGTTTTGAGACACTTTTAGTAAAACAGGCATAATTTTTGCATACAATGTTCGTTTTTAACGTTTTTGTACTCGTTGGAAAGCTAACGACGAGTCCGATTTAAAACAATGATCGCTTGCACTAGTCGCCCTCTAAGACCCTGAAAATCAGCCATCTTTAGCCCCAAATTTATGTTTTAAGTTTTAAGTTTCTGTTTTTGCCAAAAAAATTTGAACCGCTCTTCGGAATTTGGGTTTCACCTCAACTGCAAAGTTGTAGATCTCGTCGAAGCCTTTCAAACGAGTATATATAAGCCATATAAAATTTTTCTATTTTATCTTTTGATACTAGCTATTTATATTGTACTGATATATTGTCTTTGTGATGCCATTATCACCGACTGTTTTTGTTATGAACTGTCTGTGATATTTCCTGTTATCATAATCAATTTTTGTTATAAACCATCTGTAATGTCTCTATCAAGACGGTTTGTAATCCGTACCATCTGTGATGTCCTGCCACGTCACCGATCCGTGGCATATCCCTCAAGATCCCGATCTCACCCATCCATTCTCTCCGCATCGAACGGTAGACATCATTCTTCTCCCCACCTCTCGCCCCTCATTAATCCCCTCCCCCTACTTGAAGAACCAATACCACTAGTACTTCTCCAACTCGTTTGTACACGGCAAGGGTGGGAAGGGGTTCGGTAAGAGCGACTGAAATTTCACTTGAAGAAGATGGAAAGGAAGAAGGCAATGGCAAATCCGCACTATTCTAAGTCTTCGGCATAGAAGTTGTTGATTTTGTCATAAAAGCTGAAAATGGTGTTCGTTGCCTTTTTGTTTCTGCTACTTGAAAATTTTTCCACACCACATGCTTTAGATTATAGTTTAATGAAGGATGTATAAGTCTAGCTTGCATTAGTCTAAAGTTTCTTATAGTGTAAGCATTTTTTTGAATTTGTAACCGTAAAGCTTATATTTGTAAAATTGTAAATGTCCTCTTGTGTATGCAGTGTTATGGGTAACCTACTCGATATCTTGTAATGTTGTAATGGTGGATTCTAATCTTAATAGAAATAGAATATGTTGTTGTATTTGCTTGTTTTCAAATGATATAGTTAACATTTCCTGAGGCTAGCCGAAAAATAGAAAAAATTTAGGTATAGAATGAACTACCATAGAGGTTTTGTGGTATAAATCGTCTGTGAAGAATTATCACAGACGGTTCGAATCAGAAACCGTTTGTGATGGGGAAGTATCACAGACGGTTCTATATACCAACCGTACCGTATGTGATGTGTGAGTATCATAGACGGTTGGTAGCTAGAATCGTCTATGATAGTGTTCCTCACAGATGATTCTAATTATAAACTGTCTGTGATGTATTTATCACAGACCAACTCACCAACCGTCTATGATAACCTCTAATTATCACTGACACATAAATTCAGACGGTTCAAAAAACCGTCTACGATGACAGTTTTGAACCGTCTGTGATGACCCTTTTTGTAGTAGTGAATGCTCTGGATGTACTACTTAATTGCTTATCATCTATCTACTATTGTTGGTATAATATGATGTCAGGATATCATCTGTCTAGGCAACAACAGCACTGCCTTCGCAAACCAAATGCTGTGTAAACATTAGTTTACCTCTTGACCTTACACGACCTCAAGACAATTAGGCGTCGCGTTTCATGGAGTAATGCTTCCATGGACAAAGTGACAGCTTGGGTGATCAGAATAGACTAGCTTTTTTTGTTGGCCATCTTCTTGTGATTTTCGTAGTGTAAAGTTGATACGTAGCTCCATCGCATAAGAATATTGGAAATTTGCAAGGCGGGCCATCCTATTTTCACTAACCATTGTCTCCACATTCCAAGGTAAGTTTGCCAAAGTTTCGGCTTTACAACTCTACACGGAGTTTTCTTTTTCTTTCTTTTGAGTTGCAACTTAGAGGGAGTTGATAAAAGAAATTCATCGTCATCTCATGCTTTCAAGACGAACCCATATTGATGGCCTCACAGGATTTATAGTCAACCACAGGGTTCAATGAGACTAGCAAGCCAGTAGTACTCATTTAATAGTCCTGGTTGGTTCTGAGTGACAGTTAGTGGAGCAATCGTAAATTTGTGGCAAATTAATCAAATCATATGTATGCGTTGCACGTCTCATTGGCATTTGCATCGCAGTTCATAGTAGAATAATGCTGAGTTGGTGTAGATTGCTAGCTGCTAATACAGCTGTGTACAAGTGTTAACTAGTTACTACACGAGGAACCTAGCAGCGATCTATTGTAGGAACGAAGATAGAATCACTCAGGAGTTCAGACTAATGATGGCCCTGTTTTTTTGGGCTATAGCTGGTGGTTTTTCTTTTGTGGCTTATTGTTTTTTGAGATGATGAGGATGATGAAGACACTGACGCAGACAGATGTACGTGCCAGTGGACTCAAGAAACGATTTCGAGAAACCGCTTAGAAAAACGACTTCGAATGCTGCATAGAGAAGTTGTTATGTTTGTCTTAGCCTCCGAAGAAACTGAAATTAAAAACATTCAAGCACCCGAAAGAACGAGGCCAATAATACTGATGTTGCATCACGTCGGTCCCAGAACTCAGAAAGAAGGAGATATTGATATGGGGAGAAAAGGCCAACTAGTGGCAGGTGGGAAATGGAGCCCACAAGCCATGGCTGGGTGCAGGCTACACTGATGCACTCGAGTTTCTTTCCCGCGCGGATCAGGTTGGGCTTCCAGACCTCATCCAAACGGAGTTTTGGGCTGGTCCGGGAATCCAAACAAGCCCTACACTGGAGGTTGATGACTTAGCAACTGGTTTGGGTGGGCCGGAATCGGGTGGTACCGTGGATTGTGATAAAGGCCCAGTGCAAAGCACAACGGGATAGGGTGCGTGCGTGTTCCCATTTAGAGCTGTGCAATGGGTCGTGCCTTGGCGTGCTGGCTCGTGGCCTATCACTGTCGACCCAGTCCAAGCACGGCATGGCCCGGTGGACCGTGCCATGCTTAGGTCGAGGGGTTGGCACGGCACGGCCCATTAGTGACCATGAGCCGTGCTGGCACGGCCCGGCCCGACCGGGCTCCAACGGGTGTAAATGGGCCATGCCGGCACGGCCCGTAAAAAATAACCGTTTTTACCATTTTTTGATCATTAAGGGGTAAAAAATCGAAAACAATTGAAAAAAATATCAAGTTTTTTTCCTATAAATAGGGGCCATCTGGCCTCCATTCTCCACACCTCAAACCTCACTCTCATCTCTCTATTTAGCTATGAAAAATCCGGTTGTGTTTGTGCAAATTTAGCAAAATTACTGAGAAATTCGTGCGAAATTCAGAAAATTTGAAGAATCTTTGGAGAGCTGCAGAAGAGGTAATAGACTAATAGTGCTGCCTTATTTCAATTTTTTGCTATTGTTTGTTGATTCAATAGTAAGTTAATTGTACTTTACTATATGAATTTATAGTTGATTCAATGGAGAACTACGATTTTTAACTCTCCGAATACGGCATCCTGGCAGAGGATATGCAAGCCTTTCAAGAGGCACATCCATCCGCGGAAGGTTGAGAGACTTTGTAGAGGTGTCCCCATGTTGTGATGAGTAATTGACTCAGTTTCTAGAAAGTTTGAGTTTGGTTTGCTCGGTTCGTGCCAAATCGGTGCATGGCGCGGTTTGGTTCGGTTGGACCTGGTCGAACGCGGTCGGAGGTGTTTAGGACGGTTGTTCTTTTTCTCGTTCGGGAATTTTCATGTATGAGTATGTCTTATTGATGCTAATGATGATTACACTGTTTCGTGCGGTGCTATGTGACGGTTTGCTTATCTGTGTGACTGCAGGACTTTGGAGCTAGGTCATGGTGCGGCGTGGGAGGACCGGGACTAGGCACAGGAGGTGTTGAGGTCCAGACGGTCGAAGACGTTGAAAATGATCAAGGCTGCTGAGGTGGTTGCGAGTCGGGAGACGAGGAACCGGAGCTAGAGCTACCGGAGGTGGACATGACGGGCAACGGCAAGGTGGACCGGGACTAGGCTCAGGGAGGAGCTGAGGTCCAGATGGTCAGGATGCCGGGTGCGGTCGTGCGAGGACAGGAAGCTTCCAGGAAGGTGCAGCAGGGGTATTTCAGTAAAATGCGCAAGGCTGCAAAATGGAAGCGGATTCGGTTGAAGATAACGGGTTGGAGACCTGTTAGTGGTTGTGAAGGTCAAATGGAAAGGGTATTAGGATTTGGAGAGAAAAGGGGTTGTTTCCCTCCTTTTCCTGAAGCTTTGACTTTATGCCTCTTATGTGTGAGAGGTGGGAAGTGAGTTTGAGCTGCCATTTCTTGTTTTGCCACTTGGAGGGTGAACCCCCGTCTTCATATGGAGAGGTGGAGGCAGAGGGGAGTAAGCAAGAAAATAGGTAGCATGTGAGCAGTGTGCAGTGTGTGTGTACATTGTCTCCTGCGTGTGTGAGAGCTCAGGTGGGGTGAGTTCTTATGAGTTTGGAAGCATGTAGTGAGGGGGGTTGTAGAAGAACCATTTGTAATAGCCCATGTCTCTGAATCAATATGAAATGGATTGAGTTTGAGCTGTCCCTTTCTTGTGCTTCTTTCTGTGCTTTAGCTGCGTTCTTTGTTATTCTCAGTTCTTGTGGTTTAGAGATGAATTCTTGATGGATTAATTGCAAAATGGGTTGCTCTGTGATGGGAGAATCCTCAAAGCCACCCGAGAGCTAGAGGCAGATTAAATGAGTATTCCTCTCTCTCAGTGATGCGGCTCGTTTGCTCAGTTTTGCATTTTCTAGGGTTTAGAGGCAGGGGATCCTCATTTCTCTTGCTTTCTCAGTGAAAAGGTGTTTCAAAGTTGGTGTATTCTCAATCTAGACTCATATATATCCTGTTATAATCAAGAATCTATTGATTAAAAGATTTGAGATTCTCTAGATTATCTTGATTTCTGGAATGGATCTTCATTCGAGTAGCTCTGGACTGTAACTTTTGCCTGAATTTCAGTCTTATTGATTTTTTGATCTGAGACTTCTCCCCTTGAGGACAGGTTGCTAATTGGGATGAAATTCTGTTCAATCGAGCTGAGAAGAAAGGCAAACATTGAATCAATTTTATGTTCTTCAGTTTGGCCTCTGCATTTACTGTTCTGAGTATTTTCAGCACCTTGCAGGCTTCGACTGAACACTGGTTCTTCAGTGTTTTTCGGTTCTGCTTTGGACTGCACGCAATGAAAACTTTCTGTCTGCAGTTCGGACTGCATTCTTTTGTTGTGTTTGCCTTGTTTGTTGCCGAGATTACTGTGTCAATCAATTGCTCACGATTGCTCTGAAATTCCTGTTTTTAGTCCTTTTGGGCAACATGCAGTCCTTGCTTACAGGTGTCTTCTGCTTGTGCTGCAACCGGCCAGATTACAGCAGCTAGTGCGGCCAAAAGCACAACAGCTAACCTGTCCAAATCACAACAATTATTTCGGTTCCTTTTCTGCAAACTGAACTTTTCTAGAAGCTCACTGATTTATTCCCATTTTCCAGTCCGTATTAGTTCGGCTGCAGCTCCTGTTTTAGCCGTTTTCAGCTGCAGTTATGCCCCTGTTTTTTTGTCTTCGGTTGTGCCCCTGATGCTGTTTTTGCTGCTGCTCTGAAGATCATTTATCTGTTGCAGTGTTTCTTGTCTTGACTGCTATTTGGTCTCTGGTTTGCAGTTTTTTGTTTTGTCAAAAAAAATCAGTTATCCTGAGCAGTTTATTTTCGGTTAGCTGTTCTCTGCTCATTTCTTGTCAACTGTCCGCTAATCTCAAATCTCGTTGTTCCTTTGCCGTTTTCGGTCGAGCCTGAGTCAACTATTTTGTCAATCTATTTGCGATTTCCAGAATGCTTGAATCATCTTCTTCATAGCTTTTATAGCTATCGGAGAGAAGATATCTTTGAGAATACTTTGAGGGCGATTTTTAAAGGCACCATTCACCCCCCTCTGTTGCTGTTCCGATCCTACAAAGGTGGACATGCACAACAAACTGTACAGCTAGAAGAAGCGCCGCTAGGTCCATCTTCTGCTGGCTTAACGAGTGCATCCACAATCCAGAGCACGGGTGCAAAAGGAACATTGGGAGTCTGGAACGATTTTGACAAAAAGTTCAAGACCGACGATGATAGGAATTTGGTAAGGTATGCTGTTTGTAAAATTTGTGGTAACAAATTATTTGCAAAATCTTCAGGTGGGACGGGTCACCTACAACGACACGCTGCAAGCTGTAAAAGAAGGCAAGGAATACAAATGTGCCAGATGTAGCTGCAGTACAACCCCGACAGCTCAGTACGTACTTGGGAGTACAACCTGGAGGTAGCCCAAGAATCCCTTTGTAGATTAATTGCTTCTCAAGATTTACCTTTAAATTTTATTGAGTCTAATGCTTTTCAAAAATATGTTAGGACTGCTCATAACCCTAGATTTAGTGTTGTATATAAGCAAACTATAACTAGAGATTTAATTAAATATTATAACAACGACCTTAAAAAATTGAAAGAAATGTTTCATACTTGTACATTCTCTGTTACTTTGACATCAGATATATAGAGTGGTAGGGCTAGAGAGGATTATATTAATGTTGTTGGTCATTATGTTAATGATGATTGGGTAATAAAAAAGAATTATAGGATTTAAATTAATTAATGTTGCACATACTGCTAAAAATATTGCAAAATGCATTATTAAAATTGTAGAAGATTTTTGGCTCACGGATAAGATTTTTTCTATAACTTTAGATAATACAACTACAAATACTAAGGCTATAAAAATTCTTACTCCTTTATTCAATACTTATGAACAATCTTTCTTACTGCATCAACGTTGTGCTTACCACATTATTAATCTTATTATTAAATTTGGTTTTAAAAGATTAAATGCTTGTGTTGATTCTTTAGAGATGCGATTTCATATATTAATCATTCTAACCAATGAATAGCCCACATATAAGAGTTTTTGCATAGCAATGAACGTCCGTCCTAGAAAATTTAGCTTAGACATGCCTGTTAGATGGAACTCTACTTACCTTATGTTTAAACACATTGTCATATAAGAGCACCTTATCTGTCTTCCTTCACACCCAAGTTCATCAAATCTCGTAGCTCGTCCAGTAGAACCCAAGTTAGAGACCCCGAGCTTACTGAGGCTGATTGAGTTGTTGGTGAAAAAATATTTTCTTTTTTAGAACTTTTCATAAAGCTACACTTTGTCTTTCTGGAGTATACTACCCTACCTCTCTTGTAATTGTTCATAACATTCTTTGCCACTCACCTAAAGGCTTTTGAAAATGATCCTATACTACAGGATGGTGTAGTTGTCATAAAAACTAACTTTTAAAAATATTGGAAGGAAATTCCTATTTTATATGCATTCGCCTTTATTTTAGATTCTAGGGCCAAACTCCATAGATTTACAAATGTATTACAACTTTTAAGTGATGCTACTGGTTTAGATTATTATACATATTATAGAGTAGTTAAGGATAAATTATATGAGGTATATAAGAAATACGAAAATAAGTTTGGGTCTATGCATTTGGAAAGACCCTCGGTAGCTCCTAGCACCTCTATGGGGACTATGCAACGCGGCATGATTTTTTGTTCTTCGTTTAGAGATTCTCATGCAGGTACACATCAGTCAGGAGGAGGAAGGCGGCAAAGCACCGGGGACCTATCAAGCTATCTCAACAGTGATAGCGTCAGCTTCGAGCAAGAGTTGAACATTTTCTCGTGGTGGCAAACCCAGAAAGTAATATATCCAGTGCTATCCATATTAACACGGGATGTGTTGACCGTTCTTGTCTCTACGGTCTCCTCGGAGTTAGTCTTCAGTCTATCTAGAAGAATAATCGAGGAGCGGCGAACAAGTCTCTTAAATGAGATGGTCGAAATCTTTTTAACCGTCAAAGACTGGAAACAAACTGAATCAAGACTCCAACATACTGCAGAGAATAGAGACTTAGAAGAATATTTTAAGAATTTATATCTAGATAGCAATGAATAGGATTTTCAATATTTTTTTCTTCAAATGTAGTCACTAATGAGCTTTATAGGATGTACTCTTTTTTCTTTACCAAGGTTTTCTTAAGTTGAGTTTTTAATTGGTAAAATTTTTAACGAGGCAGCCATGCCATGTAATTTAACAAGTTAATAAAGCTTATTATATTATTGAAAATAATTATCTTGATGATTTACAATGTCTACCATTTTCTATAATTTTTCTTTACTTTTCTACAATTTTCTTAATTTTTTCTTTTTTTCCTGACTTAACGGGCCAACTGTGCCGGTATAACCCGTTAAGCCCTAATCATACCTGTGCCAGATAGGGATGAAAACGGTCGGAAAACTCCTCAACCATTTTCTACTTCTACATTTGAATACGAAAGCGAAAGCGGTAAAGCCGGACACGAAAACGAACGCGAACTTACGGAATATCGAGAATTTCGAAAACGAACCAATTCGAGCGGAATTATGTCAAACACGGTCGGTATACGAAAATTCAATACGGAATACCGACCTGTAGGACCAAGTGCATAACAAACCAAGTACATAACAATTACCAAGTGCACGATCAAGTTCAACTGCATATAATAATTAACAAGTGCATGACCCTTGGTCTTAAGTATTAACAGTTTAACACAATAGCCGACACAAATACAATACAAGTCTAAAACAAGCAATTAACAGCTAGCAGAACATCTATTGAATTTCAAGCTGGATTATTGTACACTAAAATACCAACAGGATGAGAAGGCCATTCAACTCTAGACTGATTATCTATGACAATCTTGATCGCCTCCACAATCAAAAAGCTTTCATACAACCCTTCTTGAAAATTAAAGTCATTCAGCATGATCAACAGGTTTATCAAAATTGCAATAACTACTGACGAATTCACCACAAACTACAGAAAATATCGAATCTAACTACCCTAAACAGAACACATCAATCCAACTTTTTTTGCAAAGAGGGAGGCCGCCGGGATGGCACGCGGGCGAAGAGGGAGGCGCGACGGAGGGAGAGCAGGAGGAGAGGTGGCGGTGCGGATGGAGAAGAGGGGTGGTGCGGTGGATCTGAGGATGGAGGAGCGGCGGGCTGAGATAGGTGGAGAAGGGGTGGCCGGAGCCAGAGAAGAGAGGAGAGAGCAAATGGGGGCTAGGGTTAGAAGCAAGGGGAAGGCAAGGGAAGACGAGAGGCGGCGGCCGGCGGTGGCGCAGGGCGGAAGTGGTGGCGCGGGTAAAGAAGAGGTGGCCGCCGGAGGTGGAAGAAATGGCGGCGCACGGTTGAGGGCGGCGGCGTCGCGAAGAAGGGGCTGCGGCGGTGGAGAGTGGAGGCGGCCCGAAGGATTTGGAGCAGCGAGGTGAGAAGGCGTGGCGATGGAGGTGCGGTGGGGAGCGGCGGAGGCGTACCGGCGAGCTGCGGCCCGGCGCTCGCCGGCGGCCGGACGTGGAGGAGAAGGGACGAGGAGAAGCAAAGGGGGGCGAAGGGAGATTGGGAGAAGAAGCCGGGCGCGATCTCCCCAGGCGGCGGCGGCTTTAGAAGGACTGAAGGAGATGGGGAAATTTTGGTGAATTGGGCTGTGTGAATTGGGCTCTAATCTAATGGGACTTCTAGTGGGCCAAATTCGGTTTAAACCGTATTTACAATACGGTATATTCCGAATAAAATGTAGAAAAGTAGAAAACGGTCAGAAAACGCCTAAACCGTTTCCGCTCCGTTTTCGAATTTGATATTCCGTATTTCGAACCGAATTCAAATTTGTCCGAAAATACGAATTCGATCGGGTCAAATGTAGAAAACGATGCGGTTCGGTACGGGATATTTCCGTTCCGTTTTCATCCCTAGTGCCAGAACAGTATGATCGTAGACCGTGTCTAGACTCAGACCTTGGCCTGTAGGCTGGCATGGCACGGCGACCGTGCCTCTACCGGCCCGTGCCGCCGAGTGGACAGCACTGTTCCCATTGGGAAAGCGATGCGAATGCGGTACAGCACTGCACGCGAACGCCACACCACGCCGAGCTCGCGATCCGATCCCCTTCCTCTTCTCGTCATCCCGTCCTCTTCCACGGCGGCGCGCCTCCAGGGAGTTTCCTCGGCGGGTCCTGTGCCGTGCCGGCGCCCCTCGCGATCCCCTGTTCCACAGCCCGGCAGGAGCTTCCTCGGCGGCGGCGGCGCGCCGCCCTCACGATCCTCTCTTTCGCGTCCGGCAGGAGGAGCTTCCTTCGCGGCGAGGGGCGCATCCTTGGTGGTCCTGGAACGCTGCGATTATCTCCTGAGCTGGAACCAATTCCACTTCTCCGCGCACCCTCACCCAGATCGAAATCAAGCTGGTTTCTGGGTTAGTGTTTCGTAGATATGGGTTTCGATTGGTGTTTTGTAGATGCGGATCATGTTCTCCTTCAGATGAATTAGATTAGAGTTCCACGTTTTTCATGTTCTTTCACTGTAATGATATCCATTACCGCGCGTTCCCTTGTGCAACCAAACAAACCAGGTAGTAATTAATAATCTATTACACCACCGAATCCCCTGTAATTTCATTCCCATTACGTTTACGTTACCATTCTTTGAACCAAATGTTAGAGATAGAATAGGCTTCTAGAATAGAAAGCATTGTACAGGTTTGAAATCCTTCTCTGATAAGGACTCGGTATTCATATCCCTCTCAATCCTGATAACTCTTTGTAACCAACACCGTGATTTACGGGTATATAACAAAGCTATGCGGCCTCTAACGAGGTTAAGACGCTTCTGCAATCTTTCATGGTATCAGAGCGTTCTCCTCAAAAACACATCCAACATCACCGACGTAAACATGGCGTCTTCTTCAGCTCCGGCCGGTATTTCTCCGTTTGGTGTTCCGGTGACAGAGAAGCTCGGCAAGAACAACTTCTTGCTATGGAAGGCGCAGGTCCTACCAGCCGTAAGAGGAGCCCAGATGTTCGGCTATCTCGACGGCACCATTGCTGCACCAGCAAAAGAAGTTGACGTCAAGGATGGCGACAAGATCGTCAAGATGCAGAATCCAGCATACACTCAATGGGTGGCGGCGGATCAACAAGTCCTTGGTTACCTGATGTCGTCCCTCTCTCGCGACGTCCTGACTCAGGTAGTCTCGGTCACAACGGCGGCGCAACTCTGGACAGCACTCGAGGAGATGTTCTCCACCAGAACTCGCGCACGGGTGATCAATACCCGCATTGCACTCTCAACCACCAAGAAAGGTAACATGACTATCAATGAATATATAACTAAGATGAAGGCTTTGGGTGATGAAGTTGCAGCTGCCGGCAAACCACTGGATGATGAAGATATGGTGTCATATATTCTTGCTGGTCTTGATGCCGAATTTGAACCAGTGGTGTCAGCCTTGGCAGCCAGGGTGGAGCCGGTTTCTGTATCTGAGCTCTACGCACAGCTGCTCGGATTCGAGGGAAGAGCAGATCTTCGGCAAAGTGCATATCATGCCTCGGTGAATGCAGTCTCGTTCTGACGAGGTAGAAATCAGCGAGGCCGGGGTCGCAGTCGTGGAAACTCCTCCGCTCCCAACTCTGGCCGAGGACGTGGTGGAAACCGTGGACAGTCTGGAGGCCGAGGATCTGGAGAACGCCCAGTGTGTCAACTTTGTGGCAAGATGGGGCACACAGTGAGCATCTGCTGACACCGCTTTGATCAGGATTTTGTCCCGCAAGAAAAGAGTGTATCGGCTGCTACACAATCCTATGGAATAGACACAAATTGGTATGTAGATACCGGTGCAACCGACCATGTGACAGGAGAGCTAGACAAATTGAGCGTTCGGGAGAAATACAATGGTGGAGATCAAGTTCATACGGCTAATGGAACAGGTATGTGTATTAGCTATACTGGTCACACTAAGATTTATACCCCTGATCGTCCTCTTTATCTCAACAATGTTTTGTATACTCCCGATGCCAAGAAAAATCTGATATCTGTTTCACGCCTTGCTGCTGACAATCATGCCTTCTTTGAGATTCATCCAAAATTCTTTTTGATCAAGGATCAGGTTACGAGGAGAGTTCTTCTTCAAGGCAAGCGTAAAGGCGGCCTATATCCATTACCTTCATCAACATCACCTCAATCACAGAAGCAAGTTTTCAGTACAATAAAACCTACATTGTCTAGATGGCATGATAGGTTAGGTCATCCTTCCAGTACTATTGTTCGACAAGTTGTCTCTAGAAACAAACTTGTATTTTCTGAAGAGTCCAATAAAGAGTTAGTGTGTGATGCCTGTCAACAGGCCAAGAGTCATCAACTTCCTTACTCTAGATCTTCGAGTATTTCTAAAGCGCCTTTAGAGCTTGTATTCTCTGATGTCTGGGGACCTGCCCCTGATTCAGTAGGCAGGAAGAAATATTATGTCAATTTCATTGATGATTTTAGCAAGTTTACTTGGATCTATTTGATCAAGCATAAGTCTGAAGTTATACAAAAATTCCAAGAATTTCAAGCTCTTGTAGAAAGATTACTAAATCGGAAAATCATTGCCATACAGTTTGATTGGGGAGGAGAGTATGAGAAATTAAATTCTTACTTCTCAAAGATAGGCATCACACACCGTGTTTCTTGTTCTCATGCTCATCAACAAAATGGATCTGCCGAACAGAAACATCGACACATCGTTGATGTTGGTTTATCTCTTCTAGCCCATGCTTCCATGCCTCTAAAATTTTGGGATGAGGCATTTGTCACAGCTACTTATCTTATTAACCGCACACCTAGCA
Source organism: Dendrocalamus latiflorus (assembly GCA_017311315.1). Taxonomy (NCBI): domain Eukaryota; kingdom Viridiplantae; phylum Streptophyta; class Magnoliopsida; order Poales; family Poaceae; genus Dendrocalamus; species Dendrocalamus latiflorus. Next base: position 23,751,419 of record CM029621.1, read on the forward strand.
AGCTCCTCCAATATTCTACACCTTTGGAACGGTTACTTGGTCAAAAACCAGATTATTCGCTGCTTCATGTGTTTGGGTGTGCGTGTTGGCCAAATCTTCGACCATACAATTCCCGAAAACTTGAGTTTCGGTCTCAACAATGTGTCTTCCTTGGTTATAGTCTTTTACATAAGGGATTCAAATGTCTTCATGTATCCTCAGGCCGTGTCTACATCTCTCGTGATGTTATCTTTGATGAAAATATCTTTCCCTTTGCTAAACTTCATGCCAATGCCGGTGCTCCTCTTCGATCGGAGATCCTCCTATATCCACATCTCCTTTCTCATACTGATCAAGGGGGAATAATATGTGATGATCAGCATACTAATGCACATACTAACTCTCTTAATAATACTGATTTTTCTGGTGAAAGTAGTGCAGATCCGGACGATTCTGGTGCAGGTTATGAACAAACTTCACATGAAATCATGCATGAAATCTCAAGCTCGGTTGAAGGCACTGGAACCGAGGAAAATCAGTTCAACTCATCTGACGCACCGGCTGCAACAGCGAACAATCATCCCTCAGAAGTAATATCTCAGACGCATGGATTGGCGCAGGACGCAGCTGCATCAATTCCATCGGACGGAAGTGTCCCCACCGAGGAAACGTGGCGCAACGAGACGGGTGAATCGGCAGATCACGTCATTGTCTCAGGCTCTAAGGCAGACCATGTCCCTGACTCGGTTCCTTCGATGACAGATGAACTCACGGGATCTTCTGTGGAGACTGCACAATCTGGAACAGTGAACAGGTCACGCACAAGGTCGCAAAGTGGAATCAGCAAACCAAAAACTTACACAGATGGGCAAATCAGGTATACCTTTTTCACAAACACAAATGAACCACAAACTGTTGATGAAGCACTAGCAGATAAAAGGTGGAAACAGGCTATGGATTGTGAGTATGATGCATTAGTCGAGAATAAAACTTGGCGTCTTGTACCAGCTCAACACGGGAGAAATATAATTGATTGTAAATGGGTGTTCAAAATCAAAAGAAAGGCTGATGGATCCCTTGACAGGTATAAGGCTCGTCTAGTTGCTAAAGGATTCAAGCAAAGGTATGGAATAGACTATGAGGACACATTTAGTCCTGTAGTTAAGGCTGCAACCATACGAATTGTTTTGTCTATTGCAGTAAGCAGGGGATGGTGTCTACGGCAGTTGGATGTGAAGAATGTGTTTCTTCATGGTGTTCTTGAGGAGGAGGTCTATATGAGGCAACCACCAGGCTATGAGGATCAACATAAACCACATCACATATGTAAGTTGGATAAATCTCTTTATGGTCTCAAACAGGCTCCTAGAGCTTGGTTTGCCAGATTAGGTCAGAAATTACAACAACTTGGATTTATTGCTTCAAAGGTAGATTCCTCACTGTTCTTCTATAGCAAAGGTTCAGTTACAATATTTTTACTAGTTTATGTTGATGACATTATTGTGGCTAGCTCATCACAAGATGCAGTTACTGGTTTACTTAAAGGACTTGCAACTGACTTTGCTTTAAAAGATCTTGGTGACTTGCATTATTTCTTGGGAATTGAGGTGTCAAGTATGAAAGATGGTATACTTTTTGTCACAAAACAAATATACATTGGATCTGCTTAAGAAGGTAAATATGGAGCATTGCAAGCTAGCAGTCACACCATTGTGTACAACAGAAAAACTTTCATTACAGGAAGGAGAAGCCCTTGGACCTGAAGATTCTACTAAATATAGAAGTATAGTTGGAGGACTTCAGTATTTAACCCTCACTAGGCCTGATATATCATTTCCTGTGAACAAGGTGTGTCAGTTCCTTCACTCACCAACCACTATTCATTGGACTGCTGTGAAACGAATTCTCAGATATCTTAAATACACTCTTGGTACTGGATTAAAGATTAAGAAAAATTCTTCTACACTGGTTAGTGCATTCTCTGATGCTGATTGGGCAGGAAGCATTGATGATCAACGTTCCACCAGTGGGTTTGCAATTTTCTTAGGCTGCAATCTTGTATCCTGGAGTGCGCGCAAACAAGCAACAGTATCAAGATCTAGCACTGAGGCAGAATACAAATCACTAGCAAATGCAACAGCAGAAGTGATTTGGATACAAACTTTGTTACAAGAGTTACAAATTCCAAGTCCACCAGCAGCACAACTTTGGTGTGATAATATAGGAGCAACCTACTTGTCTGCAAACCCAGTTTTTCATGCTCGGACAAAGCATATTGAGGTGGATTATCACTTTGTTCGTGAAAGAGTAGCACAGAAGTTATTGAATGTTCAGTTCATCTCAACCAATGATCAAGTTGCTGATGGTTTTACAAAAGCCTTATGTGCCAGAAAATTAGATATGTTTAGATACAATCTCAACTTATGTAAGTTATGATTGAGGGGGAATGTTAGAGATAGAATAGGCTTCTAGAATAGAAAGCATTGTACAGGTTTGAAATCCTTCTCTGATAAGGACTCGGTATTCATATCCCTCTCAATCCTGATAACTCTTTGTAACCAACACCGTGATTTACGGGTATATAACAAAGCTACGCGGCCTCTAACGAGGTTAAGACGCTTCTGCAATCTTTCACCAAACACCACCGTGCCCCGCGTTAATTCCGTCCCTGCTTGTAACAAGTCAAGTTATGCTGTTTAACGTTTAAATTATGCCCTGTTTACCAACGTACCATGATGCGTGCTGATGTTAAACCTGCGCTCTGGTGTGGTTTTTATATTAGCTCTGCTCTGTCCTAATTCTAAGTGAAAGCCGGGTTACAGTACCGCCATCCGATTCATCGTGCGAGGGAGATTCTGCAGCTTCTACCTCGGAGCAGAAGAAGGATAGCAGCTTCAAAACAGTCGAAGACCTCGATCCTGTCTACTGTTTTCGTGTCCCCTTTCACCATCTTTGAGGCGCACCAGGATTCGTTGCTGATGTGTGGGAAGAAGTCGCCAAAATCCTCCTCAGGATCCTATGGTTCGTCGAGGATGTGGATCACTTACCGAAAAGGTTGGGTTTTTTTTTTACAGAACCATACATCTGGTAAAAACATGTGGTAGACATCGGTGGCGGGTTGTTGACCTGATCTTTTTGTCACAGGTTTTGATGCCATATCTGATTCCAAGTTCACTAGTGATGTGAACTGGGGCTGCATGGTTCGAAGCAGTCAGATGCTGGTTGCTCAGGTGCTTCTTAACTCTATTATTTTGAGACTATTGTCTTCTTAACTCTAAAATTAACTTCATGTTGAGTTGAAATTTCTTATGTGAATTTAGGGTTTCTATGGAACAATCTTGAACGCCGATATCCCAAGTTGGAACAATCAGAAAGGTAAGAGCTATTGACTGTAATCAGTGCAAGTTCATCCGAATCCGAACTGGCTGCATCGGAACTCGCTAAGGCTCCATTCAAAGAAAAAAGAATGGAATAGGAAAATAGAGAGAGCACAAGACTTTTAAGCACCTTAGGCACCTCGTGGTTGACTATAAATGTATTTATTTGTTTATACTATATTGCAAGTAAGATGTCTTTTCATAATGTCGTGGTTGCTAGCGACTTTCCTCCATTGATCCTAATTTTTTCGGAGGCTCTCTACCTGCCGAACGAGTGCAGTGTGGGGATGCTATGTTCGCATTGCAAGAAGATGATCCTTCCGATGGAAAAAAAAAAGAAATGTTTTGAGCTTCTTTGGGAGTTGTCAGTCTGCACTAGAAGTGTTTGTGAAGAAAGGAACGAAGCTCACAAGCAAGAACAAAAAGGGGCAAGAAAAGAACTAGTCCATGAATGTAGCTGAGCACTAACATATAGCTCAAAGCCAAAGAAAAGAATTACTTTCAGTTGCAGGGAAAATGTGCCCTATAGCAGGGTAGAACAATCATCTAATATTGGGTATGTTCTTTTCAGCTTCTAAAAGTTACTTTTCGACTTTTCTATAGTAACTAGCTTTTAAACGAAGTATCTTTTCAAGATAGAGTCTACTAGTTAATTGTATTACATACTATACTGACTTTATTTATATCGGCAAAAATCGTATGTGAGTTTCTGTTACTCTGTAATCTCTCACACGAACAGTCCAAAAACTAAAAGACGCAACCAAAAGGCATAAGTTTCAGTAAAGATAAAAAAACAGGCCCTATAGACCGGTAGTCGACGATGCATGGATCAATTCTGATCCTCCTGTCGATCGCGGTCGCGGATGCAGCCGGCGCTGGTGTCACAACTACGGCACGCGAGCGACGAGCCTCCCGCCACCGGCCAACCTCGCGCGGTTCTTTTGCCCGCGACACGATCGTCGATTGCGTGCCAACCAGAACCTGCACACGGCGCTGGTCACTGTATCCCTGCACCGCAAGATCAAGGTCTTCACCCCGTACTCCCTCGGCTGGCTGCGTCGACGCCGCCGTCCGCTGGGCAGTTCCGGGGCAGCTACGACGCTGCCATCGTCAAGCCGATCCTCAGCTTCCTGCGCGCAACCCATTGGAAGTCGAGGATGACGTCAAGTACTAGGTTGTCGGTTTCAGTCGATTGCATATGGACATAACATGAAGAACCTCTTTTAGTTTATTTACCTTTTGCTGCTATTTCGTTCGAACTTGTCTGGTGGCCCTTTACGTAAAACTTTGCTATAAGTCTTATTTATGACTGTTAATGTAATTTAAAAGTATTCCTTTTATTTATCTACATGTATGCATATAATATTCACTAATGCTGACTATATATAGGTTAGCCACTGATTATAGGAATAACTTAATATATACAGGGATCTAGAAGGGTAAATTTGGGTCTCAACAGAGCATAGTATTCTACTTGGTATTCAGTTCCTGCTATGCAGTGTGAGGTTAGAGTAAACTCCAATCCTATCTATATTATTATTTTTATTTCGCTTGCTATTGTTGGGTTTCAAGTGGCCTTAACACGCTTGTGGGCCGAGGGCCACGCGTGTTTAGCGGCTGTATCTCCTAGACCATGTTATGGGATGTGACACAAACACGTGACTTGTGCTAGTGTTATGCCGATAGTTTGGGAGATTGGATCATATACCCTCCCCTTAGTTGAGAAATTCAGGATTTACCCTCCCACCTCAATGACATGTGGGGTCATCATAAGTCACTGACGCGTAGGCCAGGAGGGTAAATCCTGAATTTCCATCTAAGGTTGTGGGCATGTTCTTTTTAGCTGCGGTTTGTGGCTTTTGGCTGTGGTTTGTAGTTTTTAGGCTGTTCATGTGAGAGATTATAGGGTAACTGAAACTCACGTGTGGTTTTTGCCGATATAAATGAAGTCGGTACAGTATGTACTATAATTAATTAGTAGACCCTATTTTGAAAATATACTCTATTTAAAAACTGTTACTGTAGAAAAATTAAAAACTGAAACTAAAAGTTGAAAAGAACAGACCCTGTTCTAGTCACACTCAAGTTGGTGCGGGTAACATCAGTTATGTGCATGTAGAACGTTGGGTCGGTGAGCGCGAAGGTATACGCTCTCATGCACGTAGTTGCCTCTGCTTCTTTGATTTTGCTTTGAACTTAGCTGTTCCGTGTTGCAGCGAGGCATTTATTTGCATTGCATGTTCTACTCTGATTTTCTTGGGCTCGTTTTTGATTCTATCTTCGGCAATCCGATGCATCACATACATTAGCTCTTGGCCTTATTCATTGCAAAGGCACGCCGCGTGTGTAAATAATCACCTTAATTTTCTCGCACTTGCTATACTTAATATGGAAATTGTCCATCATCCCAAATTCCAACTCCCGAGGCAGTATGACACGGCGCAATCGGGAATTGATCGAGAGGAAAAAAGTTGACCAACCATGCATGAGTGTGGAATTTTTTAAGTAATCTATTTTTATTTCGATCTACAGTAATAAATATGTATTTTTTATTTTACAGAGATAATCATCTGTTGCTGTACGGTTAGACGATATAGGCTAATCGCCCAACTATTGGGCGACATGTGGCCAAGTCACCCAACCGTGAAGTGACTAGTCCATGTCGCTGAACGGTTGGCCGACTTGGTCAGTACTAGTTACCCAACAATGGAGCGACTAGTTGTTACCAGCTCCTTTTGACCTGACCCTCTCACGGTCTCTCTCATCATTTTTCTCATAAGAGAACGAGAGAAGTTTGAGAGAGGAGAAAAAGAGAGAGAGGAGAGAGGAAGTGAAGAGGGGGAGAAGGTCACGAGAGGAGAATAAACAGAGAAGCTCGGGAGAGGGAGATAAGGAGAGGGGGAGAAGGTCGCGAGAGGGGGAGAAGTAGAGGAGCTCGGGGAGAGTGAGTGAAGGAGAGAAGAGGAGCTCGGGGAGAGTGAGTGAAGGAGAGAAGAGGAGCTCGGGAGAAGGAGAGGAGAAGAGGAGAGGAGCTTGTGAGGTTAGAGAGAAAGACAAAGAAAGCTCGTTGATAAGGAGAAAATGTCTTTGCGTGAAGGTAATAGCCTTATTCGTTCTTGTTCTCATCTGAATGTGAAGACCTTTTTACCAAAATTAGATCATTACGACCATACAAGATAAATATGTACATTTACAATCTCTATCTGTTGTTCTGTGCTAAAGCAATGCTCCTTTAGATTAATCTAAGTAATCTCTAAATGAATTTTGGCTTTACAAATGGATATATACTGATTATATGCAAGAGGAGCTCAAGATGTAAAAAGAACTTGAGGATTTCAAAAGGGTACATCGATTGTATTCTAAAAAAAAAATGCTTTGACCTTAAAATGATTTTGAATGGTACCAACTACCAACTCAACTACTACCGACAATCACACCAAATATATAACTGCACAGAGCTAATTTACACGAGAAACACACATGTTGTAACTGATCCAGGAAGCGATGAGGATTACCTGCAATCACGACAAGATCTCTACTCCTTAAAAGGAGTTCAAGGTGATGGTGCATCCTACACCCTTTCTGACAAAAAAAATACTCTGTCTGACATATAGGCCCACCCATCCCTCCTCACGCCCGTGCGCCCCCACCCCCCACCCCCACCCCCACCGAATCCGTGCGCTCCTCCCCCCTGATTTCTCCCTCGCCTCCCTCCTCCTCCATCGCCTCCTCCCTCCACTCCGCTGTCGCCTCCTCCCCCGCGCTCCACGCCGCCGCCTCCTCCCCCGCCCTCCGTTCTGCCGCCGCCTCATCCCCCGCTCCTCTGCTCCGCCGCCGCCTCCTCCTCCTCATCCCGCGCCGCCGCCTCCTCCTCCCCCCATCCCTCCGCTCCGCCGCCGCCTCCTCCTCCCCCCACCCCTCCGCTCCGCCGCCGCCTCCTCCCCACCCCGCGCCGCCGTCTCCTCCCCTCCCTCCCACCCCGCGCCGCCGCCTCCTCCTCCCCTCCCTCCCACCCCGCGCCACCATCGCCTCCTCCTCCCCCACTCCTCTGCTCCGCCACCTCCTGCCCCGCTCCTCCACTCCGCCGCCGCCTCCTCCTCCCCACCCCGCGCCGCCGACGCCGCCGCCTCGCCGCTGCCGCATCCTCCTCCTCCCCACCCCCGCGCCGCCGCATCCTCCTCCCCCCACCCCTCCGCTCCGCCGCCGCCGCCTGCTCCCCACCCCGCGCCGCCGCCTCCTCCCCTCCCTCCCACCCCGCGCCACCATCGCCTCCTCCCCCCACTCCTCTGCTCCGCCGCCTCCTGCCCCGCTGCTCCACTCCGCGGTGCTGAATAGTGCTTCTGTGCAAAAACTGACCTTTTTGGCCTTACAAGTATCCGTATAGTGCTGAATATTGCATGATAATGTAGCTTTACTTCTTGGATAAACCTTGCAGACAGCATCCAAGTTCTCTCTGGTTGAGTGGCTTCAATGAACTGGAGGAGCAAAACCTAATGTTTTCATTGCATGGTGGAGCAAGACTTGGTTCAGCAGACTACATAAATTAGGCGACACATATTTCAATATTGTGATGTTTAAATGTTTAATTAATTAAAACTGAGTTTCTTGATTCTTTCTCTGCTAGCACCGAGAAAATCTGTGTCCCTAAAGCTGAATTATTGATCCAACGGAAAAATGTAACTATTGTTCTGTCATGAATCCTCATCATGCATGATGGTTTTCTAGCTTTCATTGATTTACTGCTTCGTAATACATATGTTCTGGAGAAATGATTTTTTTGGTTGTTTCTGAATATAAATTACTATATAATCTTTTCAGGAGGTGACACAGAGGGATTCACCTGTGCGAAATCAGCTACTGGTAAGGTCTGTCGATAAACCCTGATCCGAAGGAAATTTCTTTTGTAACGCATCCCTTCCATTTCTACCCGATGCCTTGCTTAATTAAGAAAGGAGTATCAGTCACTGCCTCTTCTAAAATTTTTGCAAAATCTCTTCCTATTCTAAGGAAAATAAGAGTTTTGTATGGCTACCTGATCTGACTTATTTTCTGAAGATTATTCGGTGAAATATTTATTTATTAAGGTGCTATGAACAACTATTGTTTTATGAAATACGGCCTTGTTACTATCGCTTCTGACAGACAATCTGTTCAATTTTCACTCTTTGTTCAATTGTAACTGGTTGTAACCTTGTGAGTTCCCTCTTCTATCAATAAAATGCAGACCTACTTTTTGTCAGGGAAATGGATTGTGATTGTGTTACTGTCGTATGTCTATGGTTTCATTGAGTGATCTTTGCGCAAATTTGAGCAAAATTATCAATCAAAGATTTTTCTGTAAGTTGATAAATTTCTGGATGTTAACTATATATGGTACGCATGATGCAAAGAAAAGATTGAGTAGTAAGAGTAAAGATATCTTTCTTCTCCTTTTGATAGGACTAAAGTGGAGTGGTAATGGTATGTTAATAAACAAAGATCGGGAGCAACATTACATGTTTTCAAATTCTAATAGTATACCATTTGGTCTTAACATAATTTGGTTCAACATTGACATAATCTGGCACTCGTATCAGTGCATATTTGAGATCCGTTGCAACGCACGGGCACCCTACTATTATGTATATATGTACATATGTATGTACGTATGTATGAGTACTCCAATACACGTATAGTTGCATGTGTAATCAATTAGGTAGTATTTGTTCTACAAAAATCAAATGGTAACTATTCGTATGTACTAAACTGGAATAAATCAACAGTAGTAAATTAGCATCAAGTGGCGGGTACAAGATAGCATTTAATTGTAAATTCAGTAATCGGCTAAATTGACCTAGGGAATCGCATAAGAACACATGGACATAGTATATATTTTATATCTATAAATTAAACGGTAGTATACACATTAAATGTAGGAAGCAAACTAGGTCCAGAGGAAGGGTTTCACCTAAGCACGCCTGAGATTGAGACTTACGACCAATTCGTAGGCAAGTACACTTTTGAACATGTGATCAGATTATTTTCAGCTAAAACAAAGTATTTACCTACTAAAGTATTATCACTCAGCATCGAATGAAATTATGTTTAATTAGGATGAATGCTATGTGAAAGAAATGAAAGAGAGATAGTAGGCTCAACTGATACAGTAGTTAACCTGCAATATAAGTAATTGGTGGACAGAGAGTGCTTTGGGAAGGTGATCAAGGGAAATGTTGGGACCCTCTGTATAGGGTAAAATATAAGAACTTACAAACTTTACTCGTGTAATGGACTATATCAATTATATCAACCATTGTTCCATCTAAGGACGAGCAGAATCAGTAACTCATTCAAAGTTATTATGCACACCACAACTAGATATACAGATTTATCTAGGAAGGAAACCAGATGAGGTCTCAATTGAACTCAGGGCCATAAATGGTAAGCCCGACATATATATTCACTACTAGATTTTCGGCCTAATGCCACGAAAGAAATTGCAACGCCACCAATTTAGTTGTAATAGGTAGGACTTATTGCAACGTTTTTCCAAAACGGTGGCAATAGGTGGACTTTATTGCCACTATTATATTGCATTGCGATATTCGTGAATGTCGTTGCAATAGGTAGGTGTTATCGCAACCATTGTGAAAACGTGTTGCAATAGGTTGGATATATTGCCACGACATTCTTTTGTTGTGTTAGTGTTGATTTTCATTGCAATTATTTGCTCCTATTGCAACCATATATAATTTGGTTGCTATTGGGTGATACTATTGCCACGATGTTTTTTCGTTGGTATAATCTTCAGCGGCGTTGCAGTAGGTAGGTGCGTATTGCAACGAAAAACTAAATCGATGCAATAGCATATTTATATTGCCACGTGTAAATTTTGTTGCTATAGAGTAGTGTGTTTCGTTGCAATATGGTATTCTATTGCAACTCTTTTGTTTCGTAGGCTTTTGTTTAGCTATCCAGTCATGCAGCAAAAAATTATGAAAATTGAAAAAAAATGGTAAGCCACCTAGGAATCGAACTAGGGACCTCTTGATTGGTAGCCAACGCTCATACCACTAGGACACAAACACAATTGAGATTATACATGGAAAACCTTAATAGTTAGTTCCTAAATAGCAATGGTTGGAGGGGCCTCCACTGTACCTTCTCAGAAAAACTTTGCGCTGACTCGTGGGCCTCCTTCCGCTCTCAGAAGAACTTCTCTGGCCTCACGCAACTTCCGCCCAAACTGCTCCCTCCCACCCCGAACCGCTCCGCCCTCGCCCAAACTGCATCTCCGCTCTGATGTTATCACCTCCCAAATCCAACGCCACCCCCCCAGCCCCGCTCTCCGTTTCGATCAGGTCCCAATCCCACATTCCCCAACCCACTCCGCCCCGTCGCCACCCCCACGCGGCGGCGAGTTCGAGGCGCCACCACCCCCCCCGCCCCCCCGGCAGCATGGCCTCCGTCGACGCCGCCGACGATCCCCTTCTCGCCGCCTCCTCGCCGACGCGCCTCCTCCCCCGAACCCTCGGCCCCGCCGCGCCCACCGCATCCGCCTTATCCCCCTCCAGGGCCCGAGGAGCGCTGCTCGACGGCATATCCCGACCCCTGGTACGCCCCCGTCGCGCGAGGTGTGACCCCTCCCAGTCTCGAACCAGCGTTGCGCTTGCTTGCTTGGGCTCATCCGGAGCTCGATCTCGCCGGGGACCGAGGGTTTTGTGTTTTTTTACTGCTTGGGGTTTCCCTTTTTTGGTTTTAGTTTCTTCATGTTTTGAGTTATGCATGGGATAGTCCATAGAGGAAACTATGTTACAATTTCTTTTATATTTCTGTGGAGTTCTCGAGCACCTGGAGGCTGGAGGCCAAAGGGCGGAGGCGCAGGTCCATCGTCGCTTCGTGCCTGCGTCCAGCCGTCTGCGTCGGGAGCAAGGGGTGAGGGCGGCGCCGCGGCGGCCAGCATACCACGGAAGTCCATCATCGCCGGTGCCGCCACCGGCGGGTTCCTCTCCATGCGCCAGGGCGCTGGCGCCGCCGGCCGCGCAGCCCTTATGTGCGGCGCCCTCCTCGTGCTTATCGAGGGCGTCGGCCTCATGCTCAACCGCGTCCTCGCCACGTCGCAGAACCTCCCGCCGCTCCCCGCCGACTATCCCAACCTGGCCGCCGCCATGGCCGCTGGCGGCGGCGGCATCCCGGGCCTACCTCAGGCGCTCGTGTCCCCTACCGAGGCAGCGAGCTCGAACGGTGGGGGTGGCTGGTTCGGGTGTCTCTTCGGCAAGAAGGAGGAGGAGAAGAAGCCCAATGCGGGCGGGGGCAAGTCGGAGATCTTGGAGGTGAGTCTAGCCCGACCAACGACTCTCTCATAATCGGGTAGGTGTTGGGTGAGGGTGAGAAACCTTCTCGAACCAATGCCTAGGAGAAGCAGCACTGGCATGGAGAATTGTTAAGATCATAACATTTTCTGTCTTGCAGTTTTTCAATACACCAATTAAGTGTTTGCCGATGCTAAGAAGCGTGACTAGCATCATCCTGTTATAAATGTACTTTTTATGATTGCAAACTAATCTTTTGTTTAATTATGTTTTCAGTAGAAAGATCAATGCTTTGTTGGATTGTTTGAGTGATCATCCACCCTATCAAGTAAGTTGAGCCGCCTTTGCTCTGTGACTGATAGGAGCTGCCACTGGCCAGTGATGTTCAGCATTGTGGTGGATTAGCTAATACCCCATACAGAATTTCTAGAAATTTCTGTATTTTTAAGCATTTATGCATGTAATGTTTATGTGATTCTTACAGAATGATGGCATGAAGTCTAAGCAGTAAGATCAATGTACACTTTGTGGTGGTTCCATATATCCTTAGGAACTGAGGTTTGGTTTCAATCTGTGGATCAAAATGAAAGGAAGTCTTCAGTAGAAATGCCATATGTTATACTCTAGCTTAATATTTCTCCTGGGACCATGAGGGTATTCATTTTGTAATTTTTGGGAGGGTTTCCAATTGGTACTGAACTGTGGTGTCTTGTAAACCAAAATTGCAATATTGATGAAAATATGTGGAGTTGCTATCTAATTGAGCTGTGAACAACATCGAAGCTTTACTACTAAACTCAGTTCTATACTGACGTTTTGACACTTTACGAGCATTTTTAGTTGAAGATATACTGTCTTGATTTGCATAAGCTGAAGACGTATGATATCTCCGTTGCTGTTTGAATTGGGCTTCAATTCTTTAGTTCGCCGGTTATTATGCTGAAAGAAGTGCAGTTTTGGTTCCTTGACTATAGAATCACCACACTAGATTCTTGCAATATTTTTACCCATTTCTACTTGTGTAGATGGATAAGATTGCTGAAAGTAAGTTCTCATCAAACATAATTATTGCAACGTATGATCATGCATCATGTAATCTTCATTTTTCTATTGAATTTCAGGACATCTTCAATTGCTAAAACACAATATTCCATTTCATTTTTCTGAAAATCTTACACCTATTTGCATTTTATTACTCACAAGCCACAAGTGCCTTCTTTTCTTATATCCTGTAGATTGGTTCAACAAATTATCGATGCTGTTTTGGTTCTGAACATTGATGATCCTCCCTGCGCTATTGCTGCAGCAGCTCTTTTATTTATTTTGGCAGTTGATGTGAGTACCTCTTAATCCCAATTGATATGCTTCTGTGCATCCTGCATTGTTTTATGCATATTAAATATATCTATCTCACAAGTCACAAAGATAACCACGTTGTGACAAAAGTTATTTATATCTACTATATTGTTACTTTTTTCTTTATAGAAGTATCCACCTTCTTTCAAAAGATTGACGTGTGATAAAGAAGATTAATTAAGCAACGTCATGCATTTATTTTCATCATTTTCATTGAAAGTTGAATTAGAATTGAAGTGTGAATTTCAGGTAGTGTTGATATTCAGCTTTTCATTAGCTTATATATATCTCGCTTGTTGAATGCCATTTAATTGTCGAACAGTTGCTATTTTTTTTAATACCTTTGATGTTATATTCCTGCAGTTTCAATTTTGCTTATTTTCAATCTCCCCTTTTCTTGTTGTTATGCAGGTCCAAGACAATCATTTTTTGGATTCGGAATCTTGTATCCATTTTCTTCTTAAATTATTAAACCCTCCAATGAATGCTGTTGATGCCAAAGCGCCACCTATAGGTTCCAAACTTCTTGGAATTAGTAAAGTTCAAATGCTTAATGGCTCACATAAGTATTCCGATTTCAGTTCAAATGATAGCATTTCAAAAGTTGAAGAAATCCTGTTAAGCTGTAAAGAGATCAAGCCACTCAAGAGGGATGACAACGTTATGTAGTTGCCTTTAAACTTTGATGCACCGTATGACTACGAGGTGTGATCGACGGCTTCCGACTTACTTGACGGATTTAAAAACTTTTAGAACTAAAATTTTTTACCATCTGTAAGTTTTAAAACATGTAATGTGATAAATTTTAAAAATCCGTAGCAACGCACGTGCATTCAGCTAGTTCCTCACCAAAAGACTAGTTGGGAGATCCCTAGCACGGCCTCCATAGCGACCACGAGGACTTGGATTGCGGCCTCTCCTCTTGTAACTTTTTGGCGGTGGTGGACTGTAATCGTAGCTTCTTCCCATAGTGATCTAAGGATACAAGAAAAATCACGGTCATTCGAAGCAATACGATAGCAATCATATTTTTGTAACTTTTTGGCGGTGGTGGACTGTAATCGTAGCTTCTTCCCATAGTGATATGTAACACCCCTATTTCTGAAGGCATTACAGAACCTCGCAACCGTACAAAATGAAAAGTTTCGGCGTTCTGAACATAAACGATCATCACAACAGTACAAGCTTACAACAAAAAATTCATCTATTTTACAAGATAAGATTTATCAACCAGTTTTGCTAGCCGGCGCGCAAGCCCAAAAACCACAGTACAATACAAAAATTCCCAAGCGGCCTGAGCGAGGCTAAGACCTAAGACCAATCCTCCTTAGAGAAGAATGGCTCTTCAGGAACATCATTCTCAGCTGGAGCTTCTTGGTTCCACTGGTCTTCTGTTGTTGTTTTAGCAAGTCATGAGTACAGCCGTACCCAGCAAGTTATAAGAGTAAACCCTAATTTACTACTTGCAAGGAATAATTAAGGGTGGGGGTATACTGGTTTTATTACCGTGAGTGGATGCAATTTTATTTGCAAACAAATAAAGTTAAAATAGTTCTCCTTAAGATCAGGGGGTTTTCTGTTATCAGCCAAAATTCACAATTACCCAATTTTAACAACATCATAAACTCTACTTATGCCTTGTTGTTGGAATCACCCAATTAACACAACTTCATTTACCGGAAGCACGGCGTATTCGAATACCATTAATTTCACTATGTAGAGTTGCTCAGCTTTGCTCACACGATTTCTTAATCTCCCGCGACAGAGTTAAGAAAACCAGGTCGTTTTACTACTTAATTCTTTATATATGCACTACCCGATAGAATCACCCAGACACGGCCAAAACTAAACCTAAACTCCCTTGCCGCTCTGAGTGACCTCTACCGTTGTTAGGTACCATTCCGCATACCTAACTCCCCAGCATCCTCATATCTTACATCCTGTAGAGTTTCAATCGAGTTGAGCAGCTACTAAATCAGGGTTGACAAATCAACTCCTGTGGTTTAGCGTTCACTGTGTCTTTTACTTATCATAAGGTTCTTGTCCTTATATTTTTTTCACCTGAGGCACCAACCACAACTTCCCCTGTGCTCAACATCACCATCACCACCATTCCAAACCAGCCTCCACACTAGGGTAAAGTCGTGGACGGAGGTCACATCGTGGCTTTCCACAGCGCACCCTTACCCTAGTACCAATTTTCAAATTCTACCGGTCAACGGCCAAAATCACTTAGTAGTACAAAATGTTGAATGAAATGATCTACGATTATTTATACAATATTTGATTCATACTAAGGCTGTCAAGGTGAATGTGGCCACAAATTAAATAGGGCATTTATCAGTGGTGGGATTTATCTAAATAGCATGCTATTCTAAACATTTATTTTAAGCAATTAACATTTCATAATTATCAATAATGGAATACATTAATGAAATACTGTAAAAATTTATGGGCTTCAATATGATAAAAAACTTGCAACTTGCCTTGCTGCTCGGGGATTTCGATAATCTCGTAAACTTGAGTGCTTGGCTCTGGGTCTTGAACTACAACCTCGGCGAAGTCGGAAGCTAGCGTAAATATATAAAATAACACATAAGTCCATACTTGATTCTAATCAAGCTAGGAAAAATATAATCTAATTAAAAAGGAGTAAACTGCATAAAATTCAAATGAAGGAATTTGAATTTATTGGAGATGAATTTGGTGGAAAAGAGGTCAAATATGAACTTAGGGTGTCAAGATGATCAAAATGGTGTATTTTTTGGATTTTTGAAATTTTCTAGGATTTTTTAATTGATTTTTGCTGAAATTCTAAAACGGTGAACAGTAATGGGCCGGCCCACAACACAGTGTAGCCCGGCCGGAATCGCACCCACGCGGCCGAGCAGGCTGGCTGGCCTGCGGCCTGCGCGGACGACGTAGACGACACGGATTTAAACGAGAGTGGATGCTCGGATTTGACGAACAAAACGGCGCCGACGGCCGCGATGCGACCATGTCGCCCCCGGAGGTTGCCTTCAACCTCCAGACGCTCCCCTCCTGGCGGTCGAGGAGATGAGGGAGCTTTGCGGCTGCTCAGAGCGCGAGAGAGGGAGGTGGCACTGTCACTCTGCAAGATTTGATAGAGTTTAACTCGCTGGCAAGGATTGAGCAAGAAGGAAGCAAGCTGTGCGGTGGTGAGAGGCGAACGCGCGAGCGGCGGCGCGCGGAGCGAGGGAGGAGTAGAGGCATGAGGCTGACCGGTGGGGCCGCTTGCGCAGGAGAGTGGGGATGAGCTGGGAGCGACAACCGCGAATCCGCGCGGCGAGGAGGCGACGCGTGCGACGGCAATCGGGGAAAGGCGGTGGGGAGGTGCACGCGCACGCGCACGCGGCAGCGCCAGAGAAAGGGAGGAGGCGAAAATGCCAGAAGAGGAAAGCGCATTTCCAAGGAATTTGCCAAATTGGGAAAGGAAAGGAAAATCAAGCAAAATTCAAAAAAAATTCAAAATTTTTGAATTTTTAGGCTCTTTCATGATCTAAGGATACAAGAAAAATCACGGTCATTCGAAGCAATACGATAGCAATCATGTTTCATCCGAGCAAGATAGCAGGTGTTCTCCTCAAACAGGAGAAAGAAGGTGATGTTGAGCACGAAATATTTTGAGCTCTGCAAAGAGCAGAAGTAGCTCTGCTAAATGCTAACAGCGAATGAAACAAGAAGCTACATCTCAGCATACGAGGAAAAAGGACTTCATAATGCTAAAGAACAGTCCGGGAGATATGGGATAATATCTTTAGCCAAAGGACTATTGCTCTTTTATGCAAAAAAAAAAGTCCTCTCATTCCCGATCAAAAATCATTTTTATCAGAATTACGCACACAGACATTTCTCAAGTCGTCTGCTACGAATCTATCAATGAAAAAAAAAACAGAACTAGAGCTATCTAACCTTAAGTTTTTCGAGCAACATGACACTCTCATATTACAGAGTTTACGTATTAGATCAATAGAATCATAGATCATCACATAAGCCAAGGATTAAAAATTTAATGGGCGCGCCTATCCTTCCATATCTCCCGCTGAACACCCCGAACCCCCAGGGAGAGGAAACCCTGTGCAAAAACATACCCAAATCCGCCATCGAAACCCTCGAACTGGCTCGTCGCCTACAGAATCGAGTTGGGAACACGACCTGGCCAAAAGTGGCAGATCGATACCCAGCCACGACGCGGTAGTGAGCTAGGGTTCTTCAAAAGACGACCAAACGATGGCCGAGGCGCACACGAATCATCCAGCCGCGTCGAATTGGGACGGACGGGAACGATGCCGAGCTGATGCTCACCTCGACCGAACAAATCGGATCAAACCACTCGCGAAAATTGAAAATCTCATCGGAAATCTAGGGCGGAATCGCCTCTCGAGTTCGATTAACCTCGTTCTTCTAGGGCTTGAGGGGCGGTGGAGCGCCCGTGGTCTCCACTCTCCAGAAGCATCCGGACCGCTGGATTCGGGGCCGAATACCGATTGGACGGTGGATGCTCAGTGTCCGGCTGTTGGGCTCTTGGAGCCGGATTCGTTTTGGGCCGCACCTGTGGCGCATGCCTTATTTGGATACTGATCCGGTCCAAAATAGGACTCATTGTTTCTTATTTGGGACTCATGCTTCTTATTTGGGGGGTCCTTCGGTGCCTACATGTTTTGGTCTATGTCATTAGGTAGGTTTTTATTGTAGCTTATAATTTTTCGTTTAAATTTTTGAATTTTGGTTGTTTGTATGAGAAAGTACGAAGAGATACTTATATGTGATTTTGGTCGATTTAGACAAAATGAGGATATTATCTACTAAAATCGATTTATTAACTGCACTTTAAAAAGATATTTTATTTGAAAGTTAATTATTGTAGAAAGCTAAATCATAATTTCAAAGGAATCTACCCATCGTCACCTCTAAGGCTACCATGCCTTTTTTTAGAAAAGAAAAAGAAAACTCTAACCATGTCAACTTTGCTTGGACGACTCTAATTCCTTCGCCCTAAAACCGTCCTGTTTTCACTCCTCCTTTCCTTTCCATTTAAAGTTTGGTATATCTTCTTTCTCTCTTTCTCGTCTAAAGTTTGGTATATTTTCTCCCACAAAAAAAGTTTGGTATATTTTCTCCCTTTCTCTTTTTTTTTCCTCTTTAAAGTTTGGTATCGAGGCAAGAAGACAAAACAAAAGGCTCAACGCTTATCTTTACACCTGTCCATAAAGTTTGGCAGAGAGAGAGAGAGAGAGAGCATGAGAGAGAGAAGTCGAGAACTCGAGAGCGCTGCCGGATGCCACATTGCCATTTGTCACCGGCCAAAAGATCGATCGAACCCTAAGCAATCAAGTCGGACAAAAGCAATCGAGTCGGACAAATGGATGGAGTCCATGTGAGTGCATCACATGTGCATCGATCGGTCGGTGCATGACAGTACCAAGTATGAATTGGAGATAGAAATAAAAAGTACAGAAATCAAAGTTCCTTTGATCCAAAGCATCCCGAAATCTCCTTTTGTTTTGTCACGATAATCTCCTTACGTGTTCGGTGTTGCTATGTGCGACTCGATGGGTTCCGCATATCTATGGGAGTGTGACCCAAAATGTGAGTACAGTTTCGACTATAATATATATAGAGAAGCTTTATACATCATTGTATTAGTTAGGAGGAGAAACAAAAGTACGACCACAATATGCCTTAAACATGTTCAATTCAGGATACAAGAAAAACAAACCAATGCCTAATTTATTTATGTGAAAGCTAGATCTACCAATGGTTTTAGTTTAGTTTTATCGGTTTTAGAATACATAATATTATTCTTTTTTCAGAAATCCCTATTTCCGTATGTGTGTCCTTTGATTTGTCGGCGCGCACACCTCAGCAAACCATCGGATCAGGAGTACGCCATCTGGAATGCTGAGGAGCATAGTTTACATTGCTCTGAAGGCAGCATGCATGCAGTAGAGGGATGTTGGTCCCCACTCATTTATTTAGTCTCACTTCCTAACTTTATCCAATCCTCTTTACTTTTAGAGGCAATTACAAACCGAACGTAAAGAGGGATGCCTCTTAATGTTCTTCATCTCCTCGACGACCTTCTTAGGTATCCTGTGATTCACCACCTACTTAATTAATGCATGCCTTTTACACGAATTAGCAAGAAAAAATAGAGGAAATCATTGTCTTGAATTTTGCTTTTGAAATTATGTTGATTTGCTTTCAAACTTATCCTAAATTTGCTTTTAAACTTATCCTGATTTCGAGCGCCTAGGACTAGAGCAGTTGCCTGGCAGGCAGATCAAGCCAAGGCACTAATCAAACACACCCACACTATCTCAAGCTACAACTTTTTTTAAGGCAAATATGGCCCGAAGGGCCATTTAGTAAGGATTTATATTTTAAAGTTCAATACAACCACCTGGTGGTTTAAAAAAGGGACCTTGAAAGCTACAGAAATTATAGAACAATCCTTGGATCCGAGAAGGTGTAAGGTCGAGGAGGTCGACTAAAGAGAGGTTAATAGGCGTTATTAAATTTCCTTTGGCTAAAACTGATTTTATATCCCTCTCAAAAACTAGCAATTGGGACAAAATTAGCTGGAGGCTGGTAGTATTGTAGGCAAACAACCGTTACTGTCATGATCTCCACAATGGTTAGATAACTAGCCATTACAAGTCTCGGTCGGTCTGACCGTCCTCATAGGGGCAGGTCAGGCTGCACGCCGATCGGACTACCATACAGGCTGGTCTGACAACATTGATCACGACTAGAAAAAGGAGCTCTTTGGAAAATACCTATCGGCAATAAATGTCCAGTAGTACCGCAAGGCCGGTTCATACCACGTTGGTCAGACCGCCAACACATGGTCGGTCTAACCGCTCTGGTCATACCACCACACTTGGGCCGGTACTACCAGAGGCCGATCTGACTGCTCACACAGAGTTGGTCTGACCATCGTGGTTATACCTCCACACATAGTGTGGTCATATCGTCTTACATTTTCTAGTAGACACAAGAGTGCATATACTTTAACAAATTTATAAAACACAGTCACAAATTATTGTACTATGCACACAAGGATCGAACCATGATTCTTAACAAGCTACAAAATATATTTGCACAATTTAGAATCATGCTACAAGGATTGGGAACATAGAATTAACACGTTTGCAAAACACGTTCACAAACCTAAGTCATATACTATAAGATTTGTGCATGAGCTTCAATCATTCACAAACACATTTGCAAATCTAAGTATAATGCCATAAAGAGTAGGAAATATAGACTTCAACTATTTACCAATCACATTTGCAAATCTAAGTCACACGTCACAAGGATTTTGCATGAGCTATAACTATTTGCAAAATATATTTGCAAATACTAACATCATACCACAGAGAGCTAGAGCAAGTGAGATTAAGCTATCAGCACATGATGAGACTCAAACTACTAGATATGACACCTCTTAATAGTACGACAATTCTATACTAGTAATTCGGTTTTTTAACCAAACACTAAGACTGGTAAAAGACTACGAATATATTTTTAGCATAGCTAGTTATACCTTTACCTTAAACATCCCCTTGAAGTTTGATGACATATATTTTTTACTTCAACTTCGAGTATTTGTCTTATTATATATCAACCCATCATACATCCTTCACTTGCTCTCCATCAACACACGATGGTTTTTTGCTTGGCTTGATGATCAACTTATGATCATCTCTTCTTCGGGATATTGACTTAATGTTCATCAACAAATGATGCCAGCCTTCATCACGAACTTTTGACTTGATGACCTTCAACATATAGTCATCCTAAGTCTTTCATCACCATGGAACCTAATATTTTTCATAAACCCAAGGAAAATGTTAGTTCCTCAAATGGTTACCATCAATTACCAAAACTTATCATTAACACATAATGGCAGGGCTATATTCTTCAATATTCCCTTTTTGGTAATTGATGGTAACACATAAATTTGTTACTAATCACCAAAATATTCCATTAACACATAATAGAGTATCTAGATTTTTCAATCTCCCCCTTTTTAGTGATTGGTGACAAACCAATTTAACACATTTGTAAATAATTGAATTTAAATGCAACATAAGTATATGTGAAGTACACAAGCTTTATATACTCATGGATACATTTTAAAGTAAAGATCATCAATATATGTGGATAAAAGAGAAAGATTAATATAAATGAAACTATAAAATATAGTGTAAACTCCTCCTAAGTATGTGCATACATATATATGAGTTTGAATATATGCACATATCTAAGTCTGACTTTAGATGGAGTTCAATCTATATTTTGAATGCAAGGAATGCAACAAATGAATAATTGACAATTAAGTGCATAAGAATGAAAAACATGTATTCACAAGATCCATAAATTATTTTGGGCAAATAGGTAAAATAGATTTCCCAATATTAATACTTTACCCTTTTTAAGCAAGTCCAAAATATTTAATAAGTTTTTTACTAAGAAAAACTCCCCCTTATACAAAGATTCATGTTAGCATTTCTTTCTTTTCCTTTGACACACAAAGGTTCGCCCATACACAAAGGTTCCTTTTAGCATTTCGTTCTTCTCCTTCGACACACAAGGGTTTCTTTTCCATCTTATCATCTGCCCCTTTGTCATCTCTTCCCCTTAAGCTTATGCAAGCTCCAATTGCATTTCTCCCCCGATGTCTCAAAAGACCAAACATATTGCAATTGTAGCTTTCTCTCCCCCTTTGTTGAATTGTAAGCTTGCTCTTCCTTTGATTCTTTTGCAATTGTAGCTTCCTCTCCCCTTTGTCATCAAGCATCAAAACTTCATCATCACCAACAATGACTTGTTCTCACTAAAATAGATGTTGTTAACCTTTTTATGGTCCTTTTGTAGTTTCCATAAAGTATCATAGACCACTTGAAAGTGACAACATTTGTGATGATAATTGATACCACTTGTAAATATAAATTGATTTGGGACACTTGATATTCTCTTGAAAGATTGAAATTCACTTGTGAACACCAATTTAAGATACCACTTTTTGAAATTTGGATACCATTTAGATAATGAAGATATCACATGTAGATCACTTGTAAGCCACTTGAAACTACTTGAGAGATCTTCAAGAATTACTACTTGAGATTTTTTTTGAACAGAAAATACAGCAGGGGAGGCCCCCACTGTAAAATAAATTATATTAAAGAAAGGAAAATAAAACTGAACAGTAGGACCACAAAGAAACACCAGGGAGCAACCCGAGGAGGGTTACAAGACGAAGACTAGGCTAGAGCATCTATACAAGCTAGGAAGACAGGGCGTTTTTCCTCACTAAATCTGTGGGCCTGAAGACTAGCCTCTTTACAGAAGGAACTTTTCCAAGAATCAAAGGACGGGCGACCTCTATCAAAGATAAAATTGTTTCTTTGCTTCCAAATTTGCCAAGCAGCTATGGTGAAAATCTCCATAAAGAAGGGGCTTTGAAATTGGAGCTTAGCATGTAGCATCATTGGAAAGAAGTCTTTCGTGAAATCCCAACTAATACCAAGATGATGCCAACAAACTTGACTGAAAGGGCAAATGAAGAACAAATGAAACGCGGACTCCTCAATGCTGCCCTTGCAGAGGACACAATTGTAATTGTTTCCTTGAAGCTTTTGTTTTTTCCTTCTTAGAATATTTCTTGTGTTAAGTCTGTCCATAAGGAGGAGCCAAGTGAAGACCCGAAGTTTATTACAGCATTTGGAGTTCCAAATCCAGAGAAAAGGTGCAGGAGGTTGAATGTTTTTATAGGGCAGATTATAGCACTTGGAGGAGGAGTAGTTCTTGCTTCCCCAAATGTATTCCCAGGAGTCTTTTGAGTTTGAATCAACCTGTAAGTCTTGGATGAGGTCTTGTAAACTTTAAAATTCTTGAAAGGCTTGTTCTGATAAAGGCAGATGAAATTGGGCTTCAAGAGTGTTATTTGATAGGAAACTGGCTACAGAAACGTTCTTGTTTTTGGCAAAGGAAAAAAGCCTTGGAAACTTAGACTCCAAAATATTGTTGTTCCAAAGGTCAGACCAGAAAAGCACTGAAGAGCCATCCCCAATACTTGAGATTGGGAAAGCACTTGGAAGTTACCAAATCAAGAGATACCACTTGTAGGAGATATCACTTATCGGAGAGAGCTTGGTCAAAGAAACAATTTGCTTGGCAAGGAAAGAAATTAGATACCACTTGAAAGAAAAGGATGATACCACTTGTAAAGAAAAAGATGGATCTCATGCCGAGGTTAAGATGATCAAAAGTGCTATCACTTTTAGAGATAATACTATTTATATGATAAAAATATCATAAAGGGATTAAAATGGCATATGGAATCAAGAAAAGCACTTGAGGGTAGCTAGCAACGAAAACAAGGATCAACTTGACTTTGGGGAGAAATGAGAATAGCTGAAAGATTTAGAAATCAACAATTTAGACAAATTCAGCCAAATATCTATAGGTCCAGTTAGACCAGTGACGAAGTAGCGATCATACCCACTGGACAATGCTGGTCTGACCAGTCAGCGGGTTCGGTCGAACCATTGAGCTGGGCTGATCAAACCGCTGAAAGGGAGCGGCAGACTGTAGTGCAAAAGAATGCAAACCGAAGAGATGAAAAATGAGGAGAATTTATATATTGATGTTTAATTTGCTCCAAATTTTCCAAAAAAACACTTTTATATCAATTCCAACTATATGCCAAAAGATAAACTCTTTTTGAAGATAATTTTTATCAAATTAGGCTTTTGTTTTGCAATACGAACTCATTTTCAATAAGATTCTTCAAAATTGCCAAAATAAGCATGTTGTAGTTACAGACCAAACAGAGAGAGAGAGAGAGAGTATGGTAGTGGAGAGTTAGGTGAGTAATGGCTTCGCCCCTCCCTCATGGCTGATATTGTACTCATATACCCTCTTGGGGGTGCTTTTACAATAGTACCCTTACATTTGAGTATCCCCTTGGGGGTACTTATGTCATTATACATGTCCCATTTTGGGTCTTACATCCTTCTAACAGGCCTACTGGGCCTAGGTGGGGGCCACCCCTACAACAGGAGCCTCTCATGGTGAAGGGCTTCACGGGCCGAAGCCATGCTGCTGAGCCCTTTGGCCCCCTCCGTCCCATCGGCCTGTGACCCTCGATGAACTAGATACACTTTCGTTCGTGCTTATGGTGCGAGAGGCGGCGTGTCTTCCGCTCCCAGAGCTGCGCGGCCTCAAGGCCGAAGATATCAGGCAGGACGAAGGCCTCGACGGGGCCGAAGTCAGGGCGTGACATACTTCGTGCCCTGGATGTTTGTGAGCGCGAAGTAAAACTTGTGGGGCTGCCCCGGGCAACCGAGTTTCAGGAGGTGCTCCGCGTGATGCAGCGCCAACGCGGAGAGGTGGCTGCGTGGCCTGGGAGTGCGCTTTAATGACGCACGGAATTGCGCCGGCCTTTGTCAGGGGCAGGCTGTCGCGGCTGCTCTATCTGCTCTCCGCTGGGTGGGGGTATGCGGCAGGCTGTAATTGGAGCGTCGTGGGATGTTAGTGGTCATACGACCATGGCCGTTCGCCTCTTCCCCAGGGAAAGTGGCCACGCGGCAGGAATGCATCGGCGCTCTACGCGCTGATCGCCCACCTACCACCGCCTGCCGCGGTTGTCAGCGGTTGCACTGCCCGATCGTGGGTAGCCGAACCGCTGTACTTCTGCCGTTCGATCTTCTGCTTGCGGGGGAGATGGGGGACTTTATAAGTCGTCACTGTGGGCATGCAAACGCTCTCCTTGGCTGCCTTCTTGCTTGTGCTTGCGCGTTCCTTTCCGTTTTCTCGCGCACACCGCTGCAGCTTTCGCATCCACTCCTGCTCGTCGTCGTAGTGGGGAGAGAGAAATGGCTGCGCGCGACGACCTCCCAACTGACAGGGGCGCCGCCCTTGACGATTCTGCGCGCCGTCTTAGCGAGAGCGCCTCGTCGAGCCAGCGCTGCCTGACGCCACCACCGGCGGAGTATCGCCTGGTTCTGCGCGACAAAAGGCAAACCAACCATCGTTGGGATGCCACGAAGAAGTCAAAGGGCCGCTGCTCCCGTGTGCTGGGGCGGAGTCGTGTCACGGAGGAGACCCTCCAAACCCTTCTTCGGGAGAAGAAGCTGGAGGACCGTGCTGGGGCTCGTTTGCCCTGGCCTGACGAAACGGAGCCGAACCCGGGAGAATCGGAGGTGATCGTCTTCGTGGCATTCTTCGATGCCGGGCTCCGAATCCCGTCGACGCTCTTTGTTCGCGAAGTGCTGCGAGCCTATGGGTTGGAGCTAGCGCAGCTGACTCCGATCGCGATCGTCCGGTTGGCCATCTTTACTTGGGCGATGCGGACGGAAGGTACCCGTCCCAGCGCCGACTTGTTCGCCATCCTACATGACGCGCGGTGCCAACCGAAGAAAATGGAAGGGGTGGCGTACTCGAACTTCGGCAGCGTGGACTTCGTTTTGAGGACGGATTGCGCGCACTTATTCCCCGCGTAGGCTACGCGGGGAAAGTGGGAGTCTGGCTGGACACGGCGGTGGTTCTACCACCTTGTGACGAGCACGAGCGGCCTTCGAAGCCAGGGGGAGCCGATATCATTCAACCGCTGTCCGGATGTGACGCCTCGGTCCGGCGACGAACAACAGGCGCGGAGACTTGCTGGCATCGCCCTCCGGTTCAACATGCGTTACCTCGCCGAGGAGTTCACCATGTACGGGATATCTCCGCTTTCTTGTAATTGGAAGTACGAGCGGCGGGGGCCCGACCGGAAGGACGGCATCCACCCGGGGTGTCTTCGCTCCATAAGCCCTCCGCGCCCTGTAAGTATCCCTGCCATAGGCCACGCACCGCCTGGGTGGTCACAAAACCTTACGTATGATATTCCGCTTTTGTGTGCAGTGCGCCGGTTAGAAGATGCGGAGCGCGCGGTGGTTGCGGTTCTTGAGCCGTACACGGCGAAGGAGCACAAGGCCCGTGAGTCCGCAACTTCCTTGGCGAAGCAAGGGCGGATTAACCGGGTATGCGAGGTTCTGGGGATTCCCGTTCCGGAACGCCCGGTGCCTGTGGAATCACCGAGCGGCGCAATGGTGGTGGCGCCGTCCTCTCGATGCGAGGTCCGATCAGAGACTATTGCCTTCAGCCCGCCGGACGTGCCGCCGGCCGAGACCGTGGAGATGGGGGGCGAAACGAGCGCTGAGCTCGGACCGACCGGTTCGGAGAGGCACACAACCCCCGACGAGGCCTTACACGGTGGTGAGGCGACGGGTCTCGTTGTTCTTGAAGATGATGCCTCGTCGCCTCCAGCGGCAACTGCAACGTTGTCGCTGACGATAGGTACCGCGGCTGCTAAGGTAACCACGGAGGCGTCGCCTGCATCTCCGAAGGTGAAACGCCCTCGGGTGCAGTCACTGCCACCTTCGGGGGGCCGGTTCAGTGTGGCAGGCCCAGTGACCGAGGTCCTGACACCCGGCGGGGATGTTGCTGAAGCCGAGAGGGCTGTCGCTCCTCAGGCCAGCGAGGTGATCATGACCCAGGTGGAGGCCCAGCGAAGTACCGCGGTAGAGGGTGCTGGAGGTAGGTGTGGTTCGTTTTCCTCCCGCGACTTCGCGAAACTCTCTCCGATTTGCTCGCTTATTCCGTCGACATCAGGCGAGACAAGGTCTCCCAGACGAGGACAAGAATCAAGCAACGGGGGTGCCTGCGAGGTCTCTGGCCTAATTGAGCAGGGGACTGTGTGCGCCCCAACTGTTGCCGAAGGCGCTGGGGCGGGGGCCCTAGGGCTTGGCGTCTCCGACTTCGTTCTTCAGTGGGAGACACTTCGCGCTTTGAGCGAGGTGGCGGAGTATGTTGACGGCCACTTAGATCGGTAGGCGCTGCAGTCCTGTGGGGGCGACCTTTTGGCACTCGCGCTGGGTGCCTCGGAGATGAGGGTAACGATCCCTACTCTCGCTGCATGTCTTTTGCTTATCTGATGGGTAACCCTTGTTCTTGCGCCTGTGTAGATGCTTGCGATCAGCAAAGCCCTCGAGGGGACTCGCGCGCGCGAACAGAGGGCACTGGAGGACCAGCTGCGTGTCGCTGACGACGCCCACGCCGCCAAGGACGAGCGCATTCGGGTGCTGATGGCGGAACATGACGAGGCTATCTCCGACGCGCAGTTGGTAGGCGCGAACGCAAAGAGTGCAGCGCTAGCTGCATAACGCGCGATGGAGGAGGCTCAGCACGTCGCGACAGAGGAGCGGACCGCCCTTCTACAACGAATCTCTGCGCTAGAGGCGGAGAAGGAACAACTTGCTGCCTCCCTTGCAGAGAAGGCCTTATCCTGGGACAACGCGTCTGCCTCCGTGTGGGGGGCAATGGAGTCTTTGGAGCAGGCCCTCCGGGGGCTTTCCGTGCATGTGGAGGATGCCACTCATAGTCGCCAAGACCTGATGGAGACGCTTGGGCGAATTGAGGAGAGCTCGAGCGTCGCCCTTCACGGCGCCAAGGCCTTCGGCACCCACTGCGGCTACATGAGTGCTGGCCTTGCCCTTGCCTTGCTGCATGCTGGTGGGTGTGAGCATGTCAATGAGCTAGCGAACCCCCAGCTTGACTTGCCCGTCCAGCCCGGGATGATATCTAATGCGGTTCGCGCTGCCCAGCCCGCCATCCGAAACTTCCACAATCGGATTTGGAACTACATCGGGGAGGATGCCGCCACGGTTGCTTTGCGGCGGACGCTGCGCGACGAGGGGGATGTGCTCCGCTGGCTCGAAGAGGTTCCTCGGCGTGGCGAAGGCGGTGCGGGCGCTCGTCGCGGCGAAGATGGCGCGGACTCGTAGGAATAGTGCCGGGTTTGGGCGCGGAACGCGCCGTGTGTATGTCTGCTAATGTAATGCAACTCCTGTCTCACACGAGCTAAGTGACAACTCTCGTGTGCTCTTTTTGTTATGTAATATGCTGTGAGCTGGGATGTCATGTAAGGTGCGGGTCCTCAGGCTTGACTTCGCCCCTCGTGCTGACTTGCGAACGCCTTGCGCCGCGGACCCCGGGCTTTAGAAGTAGTCGCGCGAGCACTCCGTCCCATACCCTTCGAAGAGGTGGCAGCGGAGCTGGCGCCTAGTCGAAGTAGACGCGCGAGCGCTCCATCCCCTACCCTTGGAAGAGGTGGCAGCGAAGCTGGCGCCTGGTCGAAGTAGACGCGCGAGCGCTCCGTCCCCTACCCTTCGAAGTGGTGGCAGCGGAGCTAGCGCCTAGTCGAAGTAGACGCGCGAGCGCTCCGTCCGCTACCCTTCGAAGTGGTGGCAGCGGAGCTGGCGTCTAGTCGAAGTAGACGCGCGAGTGCTCCGTCCCCTACCCTTCGAAGAGGTGGCAGTGGAGCTGGCGCCTTAGTCGAGGTAGACGCGCAAGCGCTCCGTCCCCTACCCGTCGAAGTGCGCTGGCGCCTAGTCGAAGTAGACGCGCTAGCGCTCCGTCCCCTACCCTTCGAAGTGGTGGCAGCGAAGCTGGCGCCTGGTCGAAGTAGACGCGCGAGCGCTCCGTCCCCTACCCTTCGAAGTGGTGGCGGTGGAGCTGGCGCCTGGTCGAAGTAGACGCGCGAGCGCTCCGTCCCCTACCCTTCGAAGTGGTGGCGGCGGAGCTGGCGCCTGGTCGAAGTAGACACGCGAGCGCTCCGTCCCCTACCCTTCGAAGTGGTGGCGGCGGAGCTGGCGCCTGGTTGAAGTAGACACGCGAGCGCTCCGTCCCCTACCCTTCGAAGTGGTGGCGGTGGAGCTGGCGCCTGATCGAAGTAGACGCGCGAGCGCTCCGTCCCCTACCCTTCGAAGTGGTGGCGGTGGAGTTGGCGCCTAGCCGAAGTAGACGCGTGAGCGCTCCGTCCCCTACCCTTCGAAGTGGTGGCAGCGGAGCTGGCGCCTAGTCGAAGTAGACGAGCGAGCGCTCCGTCCCCTACCCTTCGAAGTGGTGGAAGCGGAGCTGGCGCCTTAGGGGTTACATGCGTGGGAACTTCGACCATGTCTTATTTATACTCCGGGGAATACGCGCAAGGACAGTGCCTGCACGTGCGTGGGGATATCCACGACTTGTTTATACTCTGTAGAGTGCGTAGGGACAACATCCGCATCTTATTTATACTCCGTAGAGTGCGCGCGGAGGCGTCCCTCCGCTGCGTCTTGTTTATACTCCGTAGAGTGCGTGCGGAGGCAGACCTCGACGCTACGTCTTATTTAGAGTCCAGAGACTGCGCGCGGAGGTGAGCCTCCGCGCGTTGCGGGCGGTGAAATTGCGTGCAGAGGCGAACCTCGACGCTACGTCTTATTTATACTCCGTAGAGTGCGTGCGGAGGCGGACCTCGACGCTACGTCTTATTTATACTCCGTAGAGTGCGTGCGGAGGCGGACCTCTATGCTACGTCTTATTTAGAGTCCAGAGACTGCGCACGGAGGCGAGCCTCCGCGCATTGCGGGCAGTGAAGGTGCGTGCGGAGGTGGACCTCGACGCTACGTCTTATTTAGAGTCTGGAGACTGTGTGTGGAGGCGAGCCTCTGCGCGTTGCGGGCGGTGAAGGTGCGTGCGGTGGCGGACCTCAACGCTACGTCTTATTTATACTCCGTAGAGTGCGTGCGGAGGCAGACGTTGATGCTAGGTCTTATTTAGAGTCCGGAGACTGCGCGCGGAGGCGAGCCTCTGCGCGTTGCGGGCGGTGAAGGTGCGTGCGGAGGCGGACCTCGATGCTACATCTTATTTATACTCCGTAGAGTGCATGCGGAGGCAGACCTCGATGCTACGTCTTATTTATACTTCGTAGAGTGCGTGCAGAGGCGGACCTCGACGCTACATCTTATTTATACTCCGTAGAGTGCGTGCAGAGGCGGACCTCGATGCTACGTCTTATTTATACTCCGTAGAGTGCGTGCGGAGACGGACCTCGACGCTACGTCTTATTTAGAGTCCGGAGACTGCGCGCGGAGGCGTCCCCCCACACGTCTTTATTTATGCTCATGGATAGCGCGCATGAAGGTAACCTTTTGCGCACTTGTGGTAGGAAACAAGAAAATTTGTGTGAACGGTGTACTTTATTAGATTCTCGTTTGCGCGGGTGAGCGGTTAAAGGTGGAGACGACCTCAGCCGTCGTTGCCCGGTGGTGAAGCTGCACGTGTTTGGAGCCTCTAGTGCCAGAGCGGTTCGCGCAGGAGCGTGGCGGGCCGCCCCCCGAAGCTGTGGAAGGTCCTTGCGCTCGCACATTTGGCTTAGGCGTAATACCGCCGCAGTTTGTCTGCATTCCACGTGTGGTGGAACGTCTGCCCATCCAGGGTGGCTAAGCGGTATGCTCCCTTCTGTAGGGCTTCCGCGACGATATACGGGCCTTCCCACTTGGATTCGAGCTTGCCTACCGTCTTCGCGTGGAGTGCCATCTTAAGGACGAGGTCTCCTGGTCTGAATTCTCGTGGGTACAGCGAACGATCCCGACCGCGCACCATCTGTCGCGCGTACTTTATGACGTGCTGTGTTGCGCTTGCCCGGTCTCCGTCAAGGAGGTCCATGGACAACTGGCATTCCTCGTCTGGTGCTTGGGCGAGGACCCTTCGCGAGCCAGCCTTTATTTCCTCAGGTGCGACTGCCTCATCGCCGAAGAGGAGCTTGAATGGCGTGAACCCCGTTGTGCGTGTGACAATTGTACGGAGGGACCAGAGGACGCTGTGGAGCTCGCCCGGCCACTTCCCCTTTGGTAGCCCGACAAGGCGCTTCTTGATCGCGGCGGAGATAGCACCGTTTGCCCGCTCCACCGCACCGTTGGACTGTGGGTGTCCAACCAAGGCGAACCGGAGTGTGATGCCCATGTTGTCGCAGAATTCTTTGAATGGGGCTGCGTCGAATTGCAGACCGTTGTCGACGGTGATCTCCCTGGGCACGCCGAATCGGCATATGATGTTCTGCCAGAGGAAGCGTTGCATAGTTGCCGAGGTAATCTTGGCCAGGGCTACCGCCTCCGGCCACCTGGAGAAGTATTCCAGAGCGACCGCTACGAACCGCAGGTCACCTGGGGCCCTGGGAAGCGGTCCCACGACGTCGATGCCCCACCGCGCCAGCGGCCATACCGGGGGTATGGGATGGAGGCTTGTCGGGGGCCTGCGGATGGCCCTTCCCATCC
The DNA here is from genome assembly GCA_017311315.1 of Dendrocalamus latiflorus. NCBI lineage: Eukaryota > Viridiplantae > Streptophyta > Magnoliopsida > Poales > Poaceae > Dendrocalamus > Dendrocalamus latiflorus. The sequence continues at coordinate 23,782,586 of CM029621.1, forward strand.
ACTGGCAACCTTGACAACGGCGCACGAGATCTTGGGTGTCCGCGACAGCTGTTGGCCAATAAAAACCCTGCCTGAATGCCTTGCCCACTAGAGATCTTGGTTGAAGATGCGAGCCACAGAGCCCCGCATGAATTTCTGCGAGGAGGCGCTTTCCTTCTTCGCACGAGAGGCATCGCAGGAGCGGTGCGCAGACTCCCTTTTTGTAGGGCACCCCGTCGAGCACCTGGAAGGACCTAGCGCGGTGCTGTAAACGCCGGAGCTCGGTGGGGTCGTCTGGTTCCGCGATGCCCTGCAGAAAAGCGAAAAGGGGTTCTCGCCAGTCACCCTACTGGGTAATCTGGTGGACGAGGGCCGCATCACGGTTATCCTGCACGATGGCTGCTTCTGGCAGGACCTCGTAAAATGCCCCCCCGGGAGTTGGGAGTTGTTGACTAGCAGCCTTGGCGAGGACATCGGTTTGCTCGTTGTCTGCCCGAGGGATGGCCTTCACCGTGACACCCAAAAAATGACGTTCCTTCGCCCGCACGACTGCTAGGTACTTAGCTAGCTCCGGGTCCTTGGCCTGATATGACTTGTCCACATGGCCTGCCACTAGCCGTGAATCGGTGCGGACGAGGACTCTCCTCGCCCCCATCGCTTTGAGCTTCTCGAGGCCAAAGAGTAACGCCTCGTACTCGGCCGTGTTATTCGTAGCAGGGAATGCCAGGCGCGCCGAGTACAGCAGGCGCTGCCCCTCAGGTGTGGTAATAACTGCGCCAACCCTTGCGCCTGCGACGCCGTAAGCTCCGTCGGTGTTGAGCATCCACACCGGGTCTTCGGACTGGAGGACAGGCTGAGCTGGAGGGGTCCATTCCACGAGGAAGTCCGCCAGGACTTGAGACTTCATCGCTGTTCGGGAGGCGTATGTTAGGGAGAATGGAGCAAGCTCGGCCACCCATTTGCTGATTCGCCCCGTGGACTCCTTGTTGTGCAGCATCTCCGCCAAAGGGAACGAGGATGGCACCGTTATCGGGTGTGCCAGGAAGTAATGCTGGAGCTTTCTTGAGGCCATGACCAGTGTGTAAGAAGCTTCTCGAGCTCCGTATACCGCGTCTTGGCGCCCTGAAGGGCTTTGAAGACAAAATACACTGGTCGCTGGAGAGCGCCCTCTTCAAGGATGAGGACGGCGCTGACCGCCGTTGCCGAGGCGGCGAGGTAGAGCAAGAGGGGAGCCTTTGGTGCTGGGGCCACCAGAGTGGGAAGGGTTGCGAGGTGTTTCTTGAGGTCGTCGAAGGCCTTTGCGCAATCGTCGTACCAATGGAATCCGTCGCAACCGCGGAGAGTCTTGAAAAATGGCAAGCCCCGCTCCGCTGCCCTAGAGAGGAAACGACTCAGGGCCGCCATGCGGACGGCCAGCCTCTGGACCTCCCTCGTCGTCTTGGGCGGTTCCATGCCCAGGATGGCGTCGACCTTATCGGGGTTCGCTTGAATGCCTTGCCCGGACACGAGGAAGCCCAAAAGCTTGCCCGCCTGTACGCCGAAAACACACTTGTCCGGATTGAGCTTGATGCCCGCCTTCCTGAGGTTGTCGAAGGTGTCCTGAAGATCCCGACCATGTAAGGCGAGCTGCTTGGTTTTTACTACCACGTCATCCACGTAGGCCTCCACATTCCTCCCTAGCTGGGCGGCTAGGGCCAGCGCGACAAGGCGGGTGAAAGTTGCACCCGCGTTCTTCAAGCCGAAGGGCATCCTGACGAAGCAGAAGGTCCCAACCGGCGTGATGGAGCTGGTTTTATCTTCATTGTCCTTGGCCATGTAGACCTGATGGTAGCCGGAGTAGGTCCAAGAAGCTCATGAGCTCGCACCCTGCGGTGGCATCGACCAATTGATCTATGCGCGGCAGAGGGTAGTCGTCCTTCGGGCATGCCTTGTTGAGGGCGGTAAAGTCGATGCACATACGCCAGGCGCCGCTAGCTTTTTTTGACCAACACCGGATTGGCGAGCCAGTCCGGATGTTGGACCTTGCGGATAACCCCCGCCCGAAGGAGCTTCGCCACCTCCACCTTGGCCGCTTGCTGCCGATCCATGGACATACGACGAAGTCTTTGCTTGACTGGCTTGGCGTTAGAGAGGATTGCCAAGTTATGTTCGATGAGGGCGCGTTCCACACCTTTGATATCCTCCGGGGACCATGCGAAGACATCTATGTTGGCCCTAAGAACTCGGAGCAAGTCTTGCTCTACGTCCGGAGGGAGGCCCTCGCCTATGGATACAAACTGGCCCTCCGCCTGGAGAGGCACTCTCTTAACTCCGCCCTCCGGGTGGGGCTTAGGTGTCCACCCTGGGGCGGATGGCGTGTCCACCTGGTACTTATCGGCGAGGACGTGCACCTTACGGTGCAGGCTTCCAGCTCTGGTTTTGATACTCCTAGCCATATCCTGATCGCCGAAGACGGTGATGACGCCCCGCCGGCCTGGGAGCTTCATACATAGGAAGGCGTAGTGTGAGACCGCCTCGAAGGAGTTGATGGCAGGCCGGCCTAGTATGGCATTATGAATACGGGACGTCTACGACGTCGAAGACGATATCTCCAGTCCTGGCATTGTCGGCCTGGCACAAGGAGACTTGGAGGCGTACCTGACCCAAAGCCTACAGTGGCTGGCCTCCGAGGCCCTGGAGGGGGCCTTCCGAGGCTTTTAATAGACTCCGAGGTACCCCCATGCAATCAAGGGCCTTCGCGAACAAGATGTTTGCGGAGCTCCCTCCGTCAATGAGAATACGTCTAACGTCACAGCCTGCGATGTCGGCCTGGATGACCAAGAGATCTTGGTGGGGGAAGTCCACGCCCTGGGCATCGGCTGACGTGAAGGTGATGCTGCGATGCGACGTCCCCAGAGGCAGTTGTGCTGGGGAAGTGCTTGACGAAGAGCCTCTAGTGATGACGTTAACACCACGGCACTGGGTCTCCTCCGGGGGCCCAGCGCGCGAGGGACTACCTTGCATGCGCTGTACGTGGGCCATTGTGGGGGTCTTTGCCTCCGAGGCCCGTACGTGGGCCATCGTTTGCCGCCACGCCGCGAGTTTGGTGCATGTCCGCGTGAAATGGCCCCCGTAGCCATGCACCTCGCACCATCTGCCGTATTCTAGGATTTCCTGCTCCGCACGCGGCTTCTCATCGCAGCTTCCTTCACGTCCCCCCCGGCGCGCAGGGTTAAAGCGGTTTCTCGGGGAACGCCTTGCGCGGCGAGGACGCAGCGAGCCTTTTGGGGTCTTCGCCGGTTACGCCAGGGCTTGCACCTATCATTTGGCAGGTTTTGGTGCACCCTGGCGTCGACGCGCTCATGAGTGTCACCCGCGGACGCTTGCTTGTGTTTTGTCCTTGGGTTGTCTCTTACGCTTCCCCTTTGCGACAACTCCTCCGCCTGACCGGCATCGGAGTTGTCGCCGCTGCGCCTCCGCACATCCTCCTCGGCCCGGGCGTACACTTCCACTTTGTCGAAGAGTTGTGCCACCGACTTGAGTGGCTTCCGCGCGTTATACTCAGCGAGCGGTCCCGGGCGGAGACCTTGTACGGTTGCATTGATGACGGTCGCCGCGTTAGCGTCTCTGACTTGGTAGCGTACCTTGGCGAAGCGTTTGAAGTAACTCCGGAGCCCCTCCTCGGGTTTTTGCTTGACTGCGAAGAGCTGGTCCGTCTCGACACGCTTGACGTAGTTTCCCTGGAAGTTGTTATAGAGTCGATCGCAGATCTGCTCCCACGCATAGATGGACTGCGGCTCGACGGTAAAGAACCACGAGAGTGCCACCCCTTGTAACGCGAGGGGGAGTCCTTTTGCCTTTGTGGTATCGTCTCCGCCAGCGGCTTCGATAGCGGTCTCATACACGCGCACAAATTCTCGCGGGTCGGTGTTACCCTTGTACGCCTCGATGACGCTCGGGAACTTGAAGTCCTCAGGCCAGGCCGCCAGCTGCAGGCCCGCGGAGAGTGGAGACTCCGGGTCTACGCGTCGTAGTGGGACGCGACTGGACGTAAGAGCGCCGCGGCTGCCCGCCTTCTCCGGAGTGGGCTCGGACGCAACCACCTGCGGGTGTAAGATCGAGGTGGCCGACTAGAGGTTGGTGAATAGGCGGTCTAAAAATTCTCTACAAATTAATATAGCAATTAAAGAGCTTTTCTATTTGCCTAAACCAAGTATACAATGCGGAAGCTAAATACAAGATGGTTTAGTACAAATAGCGCCTAAAACTAATGAGTTCGCCTAAGTGCACCAACAATTCTATCCTAGGTCAAGGTTTGCAATCCTAGGTTGACAAGCAATCAAATATGTTCTAAGTATGTAAATTGCTTGAAAGTAAATAGAGTACAAGAAAGCAAACCACAATGACACGTTCTCTTTTTACCGTGGTGTTCGGAGACTTGCCGGTCTCCCCTAGTCCACGTTGAGGTTAGCCCGAACAAATCGGACCGGCTCCACGAATTAAGCCGAAGCACCTCCAATCCACTAGTGGTAGCTCTTTCTCGCTCCGGGTAGGTGAGCTCCGAACTTCACAACTTTGCCGGGTCTTCTCACAAGCTTCTTGAGAAGATCACCGCACACGACGCCTCCCACGCTGTCTAGGAGTCGGCAAACTCTAAGAGTAATAAGTTAAGTCCCTCACTTGACTCTCACCACGTGCAACAAATGCACAAGCTCAATCCGGACACAAAGTCCTCCTCTAGATGCAACACATGCACTCTAGATCACCTCTCCTCTCTCACAAAGTGCAACACATGCACAATTGAGTGGAGAGCCTCACTCTAGCTCAAGACAACAGAAATGGATCAAGCAACAACATCTCTAACCGGCCACAAGGGGGTATTTATACCTCACACAAGAAAACCAGCCGTTGGAGCCAAACCCCTGAAAAATCAGGAAAAACGGAACTACCGCAATACAAATTGTGGTACTTCCGTTTTCCTCGCCAACGGTCAGAAAACTAGCCGTTTCTCAGCGAAATCGAAACTACCACGGTACAAATTGCGGTACTTCCGATTTTCCCGAGGCCAAGTCATTCAAAAAGTCGCTCTCTGAAAAAAACGTTCCGCCCGAAAATCGGAACTACCGGAAAATCGGAACTACCGCAGTACAAATTGCGGTACTTCCGCAAAAATCGGAACTACCGCAGTACAAATTGCGGTACTTCCGTTTTCCAGTTTTTCAGCACATGCGACACTCGGAAAAACGATCATAACTTTTGACTCCGATGTCGGAATGCAGTGATCTTGGACTCTATGGAAAGCTTATTCAGAGGGCTACACAACCCATCTATTTGCATGACCTCAAACACATTAGATCAATGCAGAAATCACAAGACATCCAAAGAGTCACTACCATGGTCTAATGTCAAAGGAAATAGCAACAAACAATTTAGACCATGCCAAGGGATAATGCATGATCTCCAACTTTTGCAAAACATATTTGCAAACTTAGATCATGCTACAAGGATTAGGTACATGGATTTCTCACATTTGTGAAACATATTCGCAAACCTAAGTCACATGCCACAAGGATTATATATGAGCTTCAACCATTTGCAAAACACATTTGAAAATATAAGCCTCATATCACAAAAAATGAAAATATGGACTTCAAGCACTTGCAAAACACATTCGCAATGCATAGTCCCATGTTGCAAAGATTCACCACATGAGCTTCAACTATTTGCAAAACACATTCGCAAATATAAGCCTCATGTCGAGATGAGCTAGAGCAAGTGAGGTTTGAGCTATCAACACATGATGAGACTCAAACTACTAGACATGACCCCTCTTAATAGTACGGCAACCTACACTAGCAATCCGGTTTTCCAACCAAACACCAAGGCCGGTAAAAGACTAGGAACACATCCTTAGCCCTAACTAGTCATACCTTTGCCTTGGGTTATCGTCTTGATAGACATCAACTCATGATGCATTCTTTTCATCAACTCCATCAATACATGATGGTCTTCACTTGTCTTGATGATCAACACATGATCATCTCCATTTGAACATGCATCAACTCATGACGCATCTTCTTCTTGATGGCCTTCAACACATGAATCCATCTTCTTCTTTGATAGCCTTCAACTCATGAAACTATCTTCTTCTCAATCTTGACTTGATGATCTTCAACACATGAAGTCATTCCAAGTCGTTCTTATTTGTGGAACCTAAACTCTGCATCCAACTCATGGAAACCGTTAGTCCAACAGAACAATTGTCATCGATTACCAAACTTCACCATTTTGGTAATTCATGACAATCTCAACAAATAATGAGATATGAAAATGATTTGCGAGTATACACCTTGTACACAACAAATGTATACTCTAAAATAAGCTTTAGACAAAGCTTACTCATCCGGTTGTCATTTAGGCATTCAACCATTAACACATAATGGAGAAGTTAGATGACAACCCGATTGCACATGAGTATATACGAACTACACAAGTTATATATACTCAAGAATGTATTTCAAAGTAAAGATCCCAAATATGCGTATTAAAGAAAGCATGGATCAATACTTATGAAACTCCAAAATATATAGAGAGCTCCCCCTAAATGTGTGGATACAAGTGTATATAGTGAAGACATATGCACATATTCATTTTAGACTAATTGAGGAGTTCAATCTATATTTTGGATCTAAGGAATGCATTTGTAAATGAGAAAGCGATTTCGAATGCATATCTCTTTGATTTCACCTTTTCATCCAAATGAGACTAACCAAAGATAAACTCAAATAAACATATTAGTCTCATAAATTCATTTATTATCTTCACCAAAACATTATAAAGTATATGTCATTAATATCATAATGTCATAATGGCATTTGTCATTAACACCAAAACCAACTTAAATGAAGCTTTATCTTTCAGCAGGGCGTGCTGGCCCGAGCCTCTTGTATGTCCCGTACGGCCCCACGGAGGTCTGACAGCTCCCGTTGGAACGCGTTGAGGGCCGCCAGCAGGGCGGTCTCCACCGTGGACGTGGTTGGGGCTGTTGGTACGCTTGGCGGCGCAACCGGGACAGCGGCGACCACGGCCTGCGCGCCCAGGCTGCCCGCAGTGCTGTCATGGAGGACCCTGGAGCCGATGGCAAAGCCTGTGTGGTCGCCGGGACCGCTCACCGCTCCTATGCCGGGTGGGAAAGTGGACGCGCCTGCGTTGCCACTGCCGGGGTTGGTCGTCGGGGCGACGGTGGCGGGGCCGGGCGTTGTGTCGCTGGTGGCGGGATTGTTCGTCGCGGCGGCGGTGGGGTTGGGTGTCGCGTCGTGAACGCCGGTGCTCACAGTCGTCACACCTGCACTGCCACCCGTACCTGCAGCTGCTAAAGCCGAAGCCCTGGTATTGACTCGAGATTTCACCGCTTCCTCCTCCTTCTTCTTCGCCACCGATGGTGAAGCTTTCTTTGGTGCCATATCTGATAAGATATTTAATACCGATATATCAATTTTCAGAAGTATCCGTACAATATAGATACTATCTCGATGCTTTTCATCTTGATGTTTTCCGTCACCCCTAGCACCACTTCGTTCTTTTGAAGTCTCTATATTTGCTTTAAAAATTAGATTGTTGTCAACTCGCATTCAAAAGCATAGCATGCAGATGTTTATTTGGTGTTATTTCGTTGCATTCGTTAGGTGACAAGGTAGGGCTAGCGGGAGTGGAAGAGGAGGTAGGAGGTGTTGGAGGAGCTAATAGAGTTGGAGGAGTGTTTGACGACTTTAAGCAAGAAGGCAAGTCACGGTCTTGATCATGTTGAACCTATATTCTATTGTATTATGAACTACTTTGATGTCTTGCAATTACTTTATGCATGGTTATTTAGTAGACATTTTGAATGGTGTAGTAGTAGCTAATTCCTATTTGATAATGTTGCCATCCTTGTTATGTTTGAGCCACATTCACCTTGACAAGCTTAGTATGATTAGGTTAACACATTGGTTTAGTTGGTAGTGACCAAATTATAGTTAGAGTCGTAACACACTTGTTTCATATGGTATATGCAAATGCTAGTTGGTTTTGGTGGTTTTATGAAAATGGTTAATGCCGAGGGCAAGAATGGATGCTATTGGTGAGTTCCTTATGAACTGGGTTATGGTTGCTCTTGCCCAAAGCACATGAAGACTATTAAAACTTTGCCAAGATTGAATGACATAGTTTTTGCTCATCCATGTAATCGTTCGTTCGAACTTCAATGTGTGTTGTTTTATCCGTGTGATGTTTCCACAGGTGTGGGTTTATTACTAGTGTACTTTTGTGATCATAGTAATCCAAAAGCTATAGGATATTGTCAGGAACGGTCATAGTTGGCCTCTGTGTCGCTAGTCGAACTTAACAACAATAAGTCCCATTAGCGGCGCACAATTCGGCTTGCCTGGCCTGATGAGTCCACGTTCGTTAAATGGACAAGTTATCTACTGGGTGGAAACTAGTGTGGTAAAGTAGTATCTTGTTCTTGGTATCACAACTGTTATCTAGTTGTGGTATCATATGGGTAAAGTTGGGCAAACTCTGTAGATGTTAACTTAAGTGTTGATACACTGTGCTTCCGGTTAATGAAGCTGTGTTACTGGGTGATACCAAATGATCATGGCATAAGTAGATGTTATTGATAATTAAAGTGTGGATGTGGTAATTGTTGTTGCTATCATTACTCAATTACAACATTTATCAAATGCTTTACCCCCTTTTAAATCTTAAAATAAGTCACTTTTAAAAACTATGAAGAAGGTAAGTAGTAGGTCATAGATTACACCTTAATCTCTCTTTGAATTGCCATATGCATATAGTTAATAGCTTTCCCACGTGGCTTGTTGAGTATGTAAATACTCACTCTTGCGTATTTGAATTCATTAGATTATGTAGATCTTGGTGATGGGGTCTTTTTGATGAAGTGTATTATGAGGATTGGAATGGTGAGGAGTATGAGTTATAGATCTCTCCTATGCTTGAGCTCCCTTGTGGGTGTAGTTGAGAGCTTTTCATGTATCCTAAGTATGTAAGTCAACCAAAAGCCATAAGATATGTAAAATTTGGCACTAAGGCCCTATTTTTTGTTGTATGTTGGACTTTGTTATGTAAAACTACTCAAAGCAAGTTTGATGTTATGCCTATGCTCAACTAACTTTTTCTGGATAGTCGTGTGAATGTGGGAGCACTAACTTGTAAATCACCGGGTGTTCCCACAATTGGCGATCTATTCGGCCAAACTCCCAATGGCCACCAGGAATATTGGTTGATAGGGTTGCAACCCTAATGGTGGAGCTGCTAGAGAGATTCTCGAGGGGTGGATCTAGATTCTTGTAGCAAATGGGGAGGGGATACACAGCATTGGGAGAGACCGGCGTGCTGGCAAGATAGGAGATAAACTCCAGGGCCACAATGGGATGATTATTGAGGGAGGAGACTCACTAGTGGATATTGTGCTGAAGATTACAAGACCATTGCTATGAGCAGGATGACGGACAGCGCCATGGGAGTCACCAACGGAAGCTAGATAGGGGAGGATGACATCAAGCCAAAGAAAATGACATTAGAGTCTTACGGGCAAATCAAGATGTAGATCAAAGTGGATATAAATGAAAGGGCACGGAATGAGCAAGAGATGAGCAACAACAGACAATGGGTCACTCCACTGGCAAGAAGTGGCAAGGTCTACTCCGAGAAAAGCCAGTGGAAGAAGCCGATGGACACAAATAAGAAATGCCGGAGGGGAGGGGAAAAGAAACTACAACTAGTGTAATTCACAAGGAGAAGCAGGGCGGGACTCCCTCTCGCTCTCTGGCGAGCTTACCGGAGAGGAGATAGGAGAGGGGGGCTGGATCTGGGGATGAATGGTTTTGGTTTGAGGAAGAAGACTACATCTGAGAATGAGGGACTTCTTTCTTTTAACCCTGTTTCAAATAGCTTTTGGCTTCTAGCTTTCAGAAGCTAAAAGTCATTTGAAACTCGTTGACTTCTTAATGTGGCCTTTTCCTTTTTTTTTCTCTTTGCATTGTCCGTAGAGATATAATCATATTTTTTATTTTTCCACTTTTTACTCTATTTTTCTTTAATTGAATGTCTCAGTAAAAGCCAACGGCGGTTACAATGCTATTTTAGTCAAAAACCGCTCTGTTCTTTTGGTCTTTTGGCTTCTCTAAAAGTCAAAACAAATGAAACATATTCTTAAAAGAGATTCTCCAAAACAGCTTCCCGAACCCGAAACCATATGTGCCATCCGTATTGACGTCTCCACTGTCTGCTGTTGTCTCAAAAGCGTAGACAAAAGCCATCTCCCGTAAACAAAAGTTATTAACCGCAGTGCAAAAGAACATTGGAACAGGACCAGTGGTCTCGAGCAACAACTTGAAGTTGTGATATCTTTCTACAATGGGGATCTTCATCATATACCCTCCTTTGAATTGGGGATTTCAGGATTTACCCTCCCACCTCAATGACATGTGGGGTCATCATAAGTCACTGACACGTGGGTCAGGAGGGTAAATCCTGAATTTCCATCTATGAAAAGGGTATATGATGAATAAATCCTTCTACAATGCACTCGGGGATCACGATGGCGATTGACCGGTAAACCGGACTATTAACGACACCTACATAACGGTAAAGAGCGTTCTACGAAAAGATAATGCAGATGGAATTACAAAACGGTCGAAATCCGGTTGAGCTTCGCATGTGAGACTCCCTGTCAGCGATCCAAAAGCACGACGCATCAAGCACTTGCCTGGCGACCTGAGGCTTATCCCAAAGCTAGGCAGAAAGGAAATTTCGCGAGCTCTCTCTCTCTCTCTCTCTCTCTGGTCTTCTTTAGCTAGCCCTTTTTGGTGCAACTAGATGCAAATGTTAGCTGAAAGCAGGGCACTAATGATACGAAAAGGCAGCGAGGATATCCACGGTTTAGCGTCACCAGACTGCGAAGGGGATCACGGATTGGCAGCAGCTAATCACGTAGGAACATGCTTTGCTTTTGAGCATCAGACAGAGAAAAGAAAGAGAGTGAGGTTTCTCGGGTAGGGAGATACAGAGAGAGGAGAGGGGAGGATGCTAATGGCATCACGTTTGGTTGGAAGCTGTTGTGCGGACGGGTCACCTGCTCTGCAGCGGCCGACGCCGAGCCGTCGACTGTGGGTGTCACGGTTTGACCAAATGCGGTTCAGCGGTCGCAGTGGTCACGTAAAATTCTTAGTTTCAAACGGACCAAGCTTCAAGCCTATGCACGTCCCAAAATTTGCCTTTCGTGTGATCCGTCTAGTGCTTCCGATACAAACAATACTGGCTAAAACTACAAACTCGCACATGCATCTAGAGTGGTTCATACATGCTTCCCTCACATCAGCACTGCAAACTGAAACAATCTCGATCTTTCGGCGACCGACATGGGCAGCGCTTGATGCCACGAGCCAGCAGCTTCATCCGGCAGCTGTAATGTAATCCCCTGAAATTTAAAAAATATATATATCGCGAACGGCATGCGTTCAAATGCAAATCACACACGTTTTACGGACAAAACGAGTATACAGGCGGACACACATACACAGGAAGAGAAGAAGCCTTTCTGGGTTTTCCTTCCTACCATCACCATGCTGTGTGTACTCACACAAGTCGCTGCTCTGTCTCTGTTGTGTGTGTGTCTCTCAGCCGTTGCACCGCCTCCATACCTCTCAGCAGCGCCGTGTCACCGCTGATGGTGTCGTTTAGCGCGCATCATTCGCGTCCTAACTGCGCCTGCTCATGTGTGCTTATAGTGTGTATAAAGGCAGGGCGCGGCCCTGCCCTCGCCTTAGATACGCCCTGCTCTGTTGCTGGCTCTGCTAGTGCTCGCTCCAAGAAACAGAGGGTTCTCGTCTCGATACAGGCTTTCGTCCAGAAGCCGCAAAGCCAAGCTCAATCTCGGAGCCAAGTGGGAGCTTTTCTCGAGGTATATCCATCATCACTAAGCTCCAGTTCCTCCGTTGATGGCTTCCTCTGTCGTTGCTGAATTCGTGTAGCTTAATTTCCTCCTTTTCTCTCTTCTTGGAAAATAAGTTCTTTTCTCCTTTTGCTACGTCTGTTTTATGGGTTTTGAGGTTCTCTGTGCATACAATTTTGGCTGTGTTCTTTTATTTCCTCTCTCATTTTCAGGGTTTTTTTTTGGCATGGTTCTTGAGTTGCTTTCTTACTTCCTTTTCTGGCCATGTTTTCCCTAGTTAAGTAGGTAGTGCTCTTTCTGAATGACTGAGTCTCCTCAGTTTCTCATAAGTTTGCTAGTTTCAGAATTGCTTTGTTTCGTAGTCCTGGTTTCTCTTTTTTTTTTCTTTTTGCACCTCTTTCTTCTAACACAGGAGTTAGTTGCTATTCACAATATATGTTCACCAGTTCAACTCAAATTTTACATCACTGTCTTTTTTCCATAATATATGTACTTTATGCCATCTATTTCTTATTTCATTCCCCCGTTAGTTCATCAGACCAAAAGACTGCCCAATTGGGCTAAAGGAAATATCGCTCAATTGCTTCCAAGTAATACTCAGCCATCTAAGCCGTTTTTTTTTAAAAAAAAACTCAAGCCATCTAAGACGTTTTTTTTAAAAAAAAAACTCAGCCATCTAAGAAGCAAGCTGGCCAAAGCTGCCTTTTTTTTTTCTTGAAGCATCTCAGTTGGGCTATCAAATAACAGAACAGAACAGTGATGTTCATTTTATATTTGCAGGTGAAGTTTTTGTCAGGACCAATTCATTTTAGTGACTATAGTCAAGTAGTGATTCTGATGCATAAAGTACTTAATAAGGATAGTTATGTACTAAATTAGGTGCTTTGGTTTACCAACCATCTGGAGGCATGTACAATGGTTAGGACGTCGGCCCATAGGACTTAGTGTTGTTTGGTGAGAATACGGTTCGATCTCGAAGCATCTTGAAGGCTTCAATGGGCTCAAATAATGCAGCAGGCTTATGCTACCTTTGTTCTATTCACCAACTTATTCCAACCTCCAATTCGTCTATGCTTTGTTTCAACCTGATAACTATATGCACTAAGCTCTCGTTCTTTTTTAGATAATGGAACGGGTTCCAGCCTCTACGAACTTTAAAAATTTTAAAGATGGACTGTAGGAATTATATAGTTTCTCGTAGAATTCGTGTATTTCAAATAGGCTCAAGCAATTAGGCTATGTTTGTAAGTCGGGAATTTGGGAGGAACTTCGTTGTAGTATTTGCATTTCCTTGCGTTCCGAAGATGCACCCTATTCAAGCTCCACGCAAACAGTTTTCGAGTTGACATGGTTGCACGCTTCATGTATATCCATTGTTCAACTAACTTGGCTACTGCTCTTGACATACCAGTTCTGCTCCTGACTTAGTTTGTTAGACACTCTCCATACTTAGAGAGTGACATGAGTATGTAACTATCAAATTGCAAATATTCTCTCTATGCTATTCTGAAATTTCCTACTGCTAGTTTCAGGCTTTCAGCTCTAGGAGGTGATTTCAGAAGTTACCCTTGGACATTATCAGAGGATGTTGCACAAAAGATGGCAGGGATGCATTTTTTTGCTCATCTCTCTCATCTGGAATGCGTCAGGTGTGCACTGTGTAGTGCTGATAGCTTATGCTTTAGTTTCAGTAGTACCGGGTTCCTTTATCACTTGCTTTTTCTATCAGTAAGATTCTTTGCTTCGCTAGAAAAGAAATACATGACCATACAAAGTGTGCAGCATTACAAGGGGATTTTTAAGCTACAAAGTTTAGGATATGTATGTGCTTTCCTTTTCATGTCTTGTCTCGAGTCAACAAAAGCATACGCGACACATGGAATAGGACATGTAGAAGGTTATCAGTTATCTCCTATTAAGTAACCGAATGATGTGAATACTTACCTTAATCAATGATGCTGTTCGACACATGTAAAAGCTTATTAGTCATCTCTTAAGAAAACCACCGCTCAAATACTGAACAGTGAACAATAATAGCCTGCTATACTATAAGCTGCTTCTTTCCAGTATATAAGCTGCTTCTTTCCAGTACCCTGATACGTTTATGCAGTTGATGTCTTCCCTGATGAAAGCAAATGATTCTAAACTCTGTAACCAAGTACATTTTCTGACCAATTCGTACAATCATTGCTAAAAGTTGACAATTCTGGAAGAGAATTTCATTTAGTGTAGTAGCAGGAAGGAGCAGGAAAGAACTAAAGTACGCTGAATCAATTGAACTCTACCTACTACATTTCGTCATAAATTACTCACATGCCGTATGCTCATAAGCTCAGGAGCCAGTATCCTCAATATGCTGTTATCTTACACAGAAAATTCATGTTTTCACATTGGACAGGCGCTTCTCTCGGAGCCAACGCGTTCCCTTCGTCGGAGAATTCTCCGTCAGACTTCGCGAAAATTGTTCAGTCTAAGCAGACCAAGCAAGCGCGCGTGTGCGGAGCAGATCACCAGCTGCTGAGATCCCTGGCAAACACTCAAGAAGAGGTCATCCTCACCATTCCAAACGAGCAGCTGGAACACATCGCTGAGTTCCCGGAAGAAGCTGAATTTTGGGTCGTCACGAACGTCGTGCCGTTCCTCCCGGCGACCAAGATCAGGCACATCCTGGCAGGCAATGACGTCGTGACCAGTTCCCCCGGGAATGCGTACTTCCTGTTCCCCGCGATGCTCAACCTCCACTCCGCGCTCGTCGCCGCTCGCCTCGACGGCCGCGTCAAGGTGTCGAGCGCGCTGTCCGAGGTGCCGCTTGCTCCGGCGTGGACCGCCGTCACGGGGCACCTGCTACGGTTCTTGAAGGAGACCGGCTCGCCGTTGTTTCTCAAGTCCCACCCGTCGGAGGCCATGGACACCAAGGTCGACGGCGTGTACGGCGCGCTGCGGGCGCTGAACTTCTCCGGCATTCCGGTGATCGCGGCGGGATCTGAGGAGCTCGGCGCCAGCGAGGCACTGGTGTACCACAGCTACCTGTATGGCCGTCCCGGTGAGGGCAGGCGGCGGTCTCTGGCGACGGGGACCGGGACGGGGACGTTCTGCGTGGCGCTCCAGAACGCCGACCCGACGGCGCTGCAGGCGGGGCTCAACTGGGCGTGCGGGCAGGGCCAGGCCGACTGCTCGGCGATACAGCCCGGCGGACCGTGCTACAAGCAGAACAACCTGCCGGTGCTGGCTTCCTACGCCTACAACGACTATTTCCACAAGATGGCGAGCACTGGTGCGACCTGCTCGTTCAATGGCACTGCAACTACTACTGCTAGTGATCCCAGTAAGTAGTTCTGCGTGATACCTCTTTTTTCATTACCTATTATTAATTACGGATTATAGTTTTGGATATTTCAAGTTGGTTGAGTTCATTGCTCAGATGAAATAAAATGATGAACGTATAACTCATCAACTGAATCTGTAGTTCTACTAAGTGATTTTTTTTCTGCCAAATGAAACAACGAGCAGCTCAGTTTTACAACTTTTACAGCAAGAGAATAAGCAAATTTAGACCGCATATGCTCATACCACTCAAATTTCAATGATCAGTTTGGCCTGTCCTCTGTCTGGAAGTACTGAAATATTCCCCTCCACAAAAGAAAGCTGTTTGGGTCACGTACAGTCCAACATTATAAATTTTGTCTATCAATATCTTGCAAAATATTTAAATTGAACATATGAAAATAATAGGTATAGATTTATCTCAAAAAATACTTTCGTAGTATTGTAATTTTATTAGGTTTCTAAATATGTTACAATAGCAATAAATGGTCAATATTGCATTTTGGAGGCCGTTTCCAAAATGATTTTCTTTTGTGGCCCGGGGAGTACATATTTTGATGGCAGTGGTACCATATCGATTAGGAACGGGACCTCTTGATTTGTAATTTTAAAGAATTGCTAGCATTATGTTAGTCTTGGTCTAATGTGATGGCACCTATTTAACACTAACCACAACCATTTCGATTCGTAACCTTTATCACTCATGTATAGCCCATCACTCTGTTCCGCCATGCATCACCGTTCATGAGCTCTAATTTCTTTCATGTTGACCTCCCATTTCAGGCTCAGGGTCATGCGTCTTCGCGGGAAGGTGAGCATGATTTCGACTCTCTTGAACGATCAGCAGTGCATATAAAACATCCGTTCCGACATTCTTCAGAGATCGTTCACAAATCCGACATGACACCAATATCTTGGCATGCAGCACGATGGCAGGAGGCTCGAACTCGAGCGTGCCGAGCGCCAGCCCCCCGACCGGGCTCGCCCCTCCGGCAGGTTTCACTCCCCCGGTCGGCTCCAGCCCTCCGACCGACTTCAGCCCCCCGGCCGCCGGCACGGCCCCTCCGACCGGTTTCACCCCGCCGGCGGGTGGCTTCGGGCCCCCGGCCGGGTTCGGCAGCCCGCAGACGTCGTTCGGCCCCCCGGGGAGCTTCAACGGGAGCGGGACCTTCGGCGGGAGCCCCAGCAGCACTCTCGGCCCTTACAACGGCGGGTGCCGCCACGTCGTGTCTCGCTCTCGCCTGAGTGCCCTGTCCGCCGTTGTTCTCGCCGTTGTTCTCGCGTCGACCGGCCTGATGTAAATTCTTATCGAAGCGTGAATTTGGATTAGCTCTAGAGAGCTCGTGTCGTCGTCAGTAGTTATTATACATGGATTTTTAATCACATGTTTATGCTCTCGAGGAGGAATTGGTGTTGTAGATGTCAGATTGCACACGGTTTAGGTGATGATCATTTGGGCTTTTTTGGTGGTTTATGGCTGAAAAGCACTGTAACTGACAGAGACTTATTTAGCATAATTAAATTTAAAAAATTAAAAATATAAAAAATATGTTAGCCCATTACGTATAATACAAACAAATACGGGAAAAAAGAACCAGCAAAAAAGCTCAACAAAAAGCCAAAAGTTTAGAAAAATACGAAATTTATAAATAATGAAAAATAAGTCAGAACCTAAAAGTTGAAGTCAAAATGATCACATGTTTATAGGGATCTTGGTTATTTAGGAATCGTATAAATGGAGCATGTATGTGACTTGACAACGTCTGATGTTTGATAATCATACAATCAATCCGCGCAAAGAGAAGTGGACCCATTAAAGAAAAGGAGAGGAGAAACCTGAAACGGCCACGCCTGCAAAAGCTCAGGCGCGGTCTCCAGCATCTGATGAATCTTGATGGTCAGCAGCGACGGCGGTGTTGAACCTGAGCCACTTCTTGGACCTACACACCCTCATGACGCCGTGCCACCCGACGCCGAGCACCGTCATCGCGCCGGCAATGGCGTACACCCTCCACCCGGCGACCGCGCTCACGTAACACAGGAACGCCGACGGCACGGCGCACATGGCCGCGAGCGCGGGCAGCGGAAGCGGCACGCGGTAGGGCCGCTTGAGCGCCGGGTGCCTGGCGCGGAGCCAGAGGAAGGCGGCGAACTCGAGCAGCGTGCCGAGGCTGTAGAGGAGGTTGGCTGTGGCGACGACGTCGTCGAAGCCGAGGAAGGAGACGGCGAGCGTGATGGCGGTGGACGCGGCGATGGCGACCCACGGGGTGCGGCAGCGGGCGGCTCGGCGGGAGAAGACGGCCGGGAGGAGGCCGAGCTCCGCCATGCCGAGGAGCTGGAAAGCGCCGCTGCTCAGCTGGGCTTCGAACATCCCGATGGAGGACAGCACCGCGCCGGCCTCCGTCCAGTACTTGAGCCATGGGCCCCCGATCACGCCTGCATGGAGGAAAGACAAGGACAAAATTACATCGAAACGCCTCTCTGTAGCCTACTTGGGCTGGGTTCATCCCAGCTAATCTTTTTTTTTTTTTTTGAACTCAAGCAAAGCTCAAATTTATTCTTGGAACATTGTTTTGTCGGACAATGTAGACAAGAAATTCTGGGGAACATTGTCTTGTAGCAATGTAGCTCACGCTCTAGCAAATTCTGAATAGAATCGAGTCGCTGATCTTACAAAATAATATAAAAAATAGCTAAATTCTTTAGGAGAGAATGTAGATACTCTTTATTACTATGAATCGGTAATAGTATGCCTTTACAAAGGCGTGAAACTAACCTTAATCTCTATGTTCTTCCTACTAATCGAAAGTCTATGATTCACCAGATCCACGTGATTTGTTTCTGATTGATTGCCGAATTCCCCTCGTTTCATCTGCTTCTATCTTCTATTATCAACCCTTAAATATCGTTGAAAGGATGCCAGTTATCCGCCTAGCGAGACGTCTTATGTAACTAGTGCGTTCGATCGGGGAAGTAATTATTGTGAGAGAGATGACGCCTAATCATCGGTTGCTGTCAATGGGAGGCGAACATGAGGAACAACTGCATAGCAGTTGTCTGTCAGAGACTTAAGACCGAAGCGCCGTGCTGTTTCAGGTGGATAAGGCTCGGATTCTATCCACCGCACAGGAGGAATCTCCTGGAAGCTGGCCCAGGTACCAGTTCATAGATTCTCTGAGTGGTCATCTAGTCGGGTAAGTCGCACAGTGAATCTCCGACTAAGGTACTCGGGAGATAGCCTTTGGAGGATTACGACCACAGGGGTCTTTAGGCCTTAATTAAATATTAAAGTTGTATTTAATGATTTATTCAATCCTCATCAGGTAGCCCCCTGAACTTTAAGTGAATTTATAACCTAAATTCTTTTCGATCAGTATTCAAGTCGAAGGATAATCTTTAATGGCAATAGTAAAGAAGCAGTTTTCATTCACTTAATGTTGAGAAACTAACCGAGAAATTGAAAGGTTTTGTGTCCGTTGGGCTTTAAATCTGGCAACTACTACTATGACAGTTGAGGAGAAACCCTATAAAAAGTTGTTGTAGTACCTGTTAGTCTTCACACCTTCAGAAAAATGTTTCATCTTCTTCTCCACCTTAGCCAAAACTAGGAAACCAAGAAGCTTTCCAGAGAAAACTATGAATATATATTTCTCTGAACTTAACTTAAGGTTATGTCTTCTTAAGTTAGTGAAAGTTTCTTACAGATCAGATATATGATCTCCGGTGTTGATACTTTTGCATTAATCTTTGAAACGTAGCACTAGTATCTTTAGGCCAAATGACATTTTTACATAACCAAAAAGTTTCGTATGTTGTGATGAAGGAAGTTTTCTCTTCATTCTCTTTACTCATACTAATTTGGTGGTACCCTGAATATGCATCTAAAATGTTTAATAACTCACACCCAGAAGAAGAGTCAACAAGCTAATTGATACGTGAAAGGGGAAGTCAGCCTTCGGACAAGCTTTATTAAGATATGTGAAATCTATACACAATCGTCATTTTCCATCACTCTTCCTAACCATTATAGGATTGAAGAGTCACTCTGGGTGATCGACTTCATGAATAAATCCAACCTTGAGGAGCTTATCGATCTCTGACTAGATTGTCTCCTTCTGGTCGGGTGCAAAGTGTTTTAGCTTTTGCTTGACCAATGTTTTGTCAGGGTGGAGTGCAATCCTATTCTCAATCACCTTCCTGGGAATACCAGGCATGTCAGATACCTGCGATGCAAATACAGCTGAGTTTGCTCGGAGGAAGGATACGAGCGACTCTTTCTATTCGGGATCGAGTCCTACTAGCGGTGTAATCGGAGCGGATACCTCCCGACCGACCGATTGACTGGACAGCTTCGGATAGTATTCGGGGGGAAAATCGGTAACCGACATATTTTGTCGGATATGGTCTCGGTATCGGATAGTATTTTTTGAAATCGGTATCAGAATCGGGAGAGCAGTTTCCAACAGATAAGAGAATATCCGGAAATATATTCGGTTATATCCAAAAAATGAAATCGGTAATATCCGGTCATGTTATCACTGGCCGGCCCGGCCCATTGATTGCACTCCGCATGGCATAAGCGACACGTAGCAGCGCATCCCCGCCAACCTCGCCTTGCTGCACCGCGCCACCGTCACGTCCTCTCCACCAACCGCCTCTCCAGCGAGATCCCCGCCGCCCTCGCCACTGTGCCTCGGCTCACCTCGTTGCTCCTCGACGGCAACCTCACCGGTGCCATCCCGCCGCAGCTGCAGCCCACGCTCTGGCAACCGCCTCTCCGGCGAGATCCTGGTCGCGCTCGCACTGTTCAACGCGTGCTCCTTCCTTGGCAATGCCGGGCTCTGCGGCCTGCCGCTCCCCACCCGATGTGTAGCCACCGCGGGTCCGAGCATCGCGCCGCTCACCGCGGCCACGGCCGCATTCGCGCCCCTCCCTTCGATCCGCTCCAAGAGTCGCCGCAGGAAGAACGCTGCCATGGTGGCAGGAGTGGTGGTGCTAGGGATCCTGGTGGCGGCGGCGGCGATGGCGTCACGGCGCGGGAGGAACAAGCGCGTCACCAGTGACGGGGACAAGGGCGGCGCCGCAATGCCGGAGGAGGAGGAGCAGTAGGTATGGTGGGTTTTCCTTCCGAGTCCCTGATCTGTGGGCCAGCATTGGCGCTTGGGTTCCCATTACTTACTTAATCACTCGTAGAAACTTATTATGCCTGCGGCTGAATCCTAATTTTACACGGAATCCAGAGCGCGCAGGCAAACACATCGGCTGCGGGTTGTGGTGGTGGCGCTAGCTATGGAGTCTCTACATGTTTTACATTTGTCTTCTTGCGTGTTATCCGATGAAATATAGTTACCATATCGAATTCACTCCGTATTCGTTTTGTATTCATGTCCGATACTATCCGCATTCGTATTCATATCCGACACTATCCGTGTTTGACTCTGTTTTCGAGAAAAAATATGGTATAGGATACAGGATGAGCAATTACCGACCGTATCTGCTCTGATTGCACCCCTAAGTCCTACCCAAACCAGTAACTTTTGGAATATGGCACTAGCATTTTTGAGTTCAAATGATGCTTTGATGTTTTTTTTTGGAGAATTATCCTTGTTGACTAAAACCTCCGTGACTTGGTCAGAGGGTTTTGGGGCCACGTTTGGTACTGAGTGCTTGGCCTGCATAGAGGGCAATTTAGCATTCTTGGTCAGAAGTTCAATGACTAGTTCTAGATATTTATGATCACATGCATAGGCCATCTTCATATCCCCTCAAACTGTTATGGCCCCTTTTGGTCCTGGCATCTTAAGACTCTGGTAACCGTAATGTGTGGCTACTAGGAACTTTGCCAATGTCGATCAATCAAGGATCCCGTTATATGCGGTTTCAAAGTCTACAATATCGAACAAGATCCTTTCCACTCGGAAGTTATCTGGGCTTCTGAATGTAACCAGTAGGGAAACTTATCATATTGCTTTGGCTAAGGATCCCGAGACTATGCCGTGAAAGGCATACTTCACAGGTTTCACTTTTGACATAAGAACTTATATTTCTTCTAAAGATCCCATAAATATAATATGGTAGGTTCTACAATGATAGGGAACCTACTTGGTTGAGTTGAAGGAATGAAGTAGTCTTCTTAGTTGAAGGAGATGGTTGTTTTGACCAACTTGAAGGCTTGGTGGTGATTGGTGTTTTGGTGAGGTTCACTTCCCGCTCCATAGTCTTTAGATATCGTCTGGACTCATAGAAGGAGGACCCATCAAAAATTTATGTCAATAGTGTGTTATGGCTATTGGTAGTCCATCTCTTTATTGCCATTCTCATCCTTCTTGGAGCTTGGTTTTCCAATCTCCTGAATGGAAGGGAAAGGACCCTTACCCGAGTAATAGTCTTTTAGCTTCTTTTGCTAGGCATGGCAGTTGCGTAGATCATGCCCTACTAGTTGGTGGAGTGGACACAGCATTTTATTCTTCTTGGATTCATCGGTCGAAGCTTTTGCTTTATTTTGACCGAAATAATCCTTCTTGCACTTAGTGCACTTATCTAGAATTGTAGTGGCTACTTTAGCATTGGGTTTGCGATTTTTCTTACCTTTTCTTCTCTAGGCCAGGTTGAGGGATCTTCTCTATCTGGTCGATGGCCTTGTTCCATTAAACCGCTTATCTAGTGACTACATGCTTATCAGCCATGTTGAATAATTATCCTTGGAGGGTTTATTGCAATGTCCTCCATAAATCACCAGTTTGTTAATCCAGTTTTGAAAGCCTAGATGACAGAAGCATCTGCAACCTCTGGAATAGAATTTTGAACATGACTGGACCTCTTGATATATTGTTGTATGGTCTCATTAGGCTCTTATTGGATTTGATGGAGATCGTCTTCCTTTTTGGGTAGTCGTACGTCCCCTGGAAGTTTACAATCAACAAGTTATAGAGCTCTTCCCAAGTAAAGATTGATTTGACTGGTTGGTTGAGCGACCACGATCAAGGGGATCCCTCGAGAACTGTGGGCAAGTAGTTTGCCATCACATTATCATCGCATCCCATAGCTCTGACGGCAGTGGTGTAAATTTGTAGAATTTCTAATGGATTTTTCCCATTGAATTTCTCAAGATTTGCTGATCTGAACCTATCCGGCCAACGTACTACTTGAAGGCTTGCCTAGAAAGCCCGACAGCCTATGATCAAGTCATAGTGCCTTCTTTGGAAAGGGGCAGATTGTAGTCTATTGGATATCGATTCCTCCAGTAGTTATGCTAGGGAACTGGTGCTCCAATCCAATCGTGGACACTCACATGGTGTCTCCGACTATCTGTTTGGTTCAAGTGATATTGTAGATCACCCGATCCATGGTTCATCCCTCAGAACGAGGGGGAGGAGTGGCTTCATTGTTAAAGAACCTTCTTCCCCCATCGCTTCCTTGTTGAAATCTTTGAGGGGGTCTTGCGCTAGCTATTGGATTATTTCTAGCTTGACCACGTTGGCTTCTGCTAAGGGAGGATGCTCACATTTGCTCCCCGTACATCTCCGTGCACCGCATGGTCTACTAGAGAATTTCTGACACTTGACCTGCAATCTGAGCATATCCCAGAGTTTTTGTTAGAGTAGGATCTAGGTTGTTTAAATTATCATAGACTCGTTGCAAATTCTGGACTGTTACCAAGGGCCTTAGAGGATTCTTGTTGGTGGGAGGAGTACGATGATTTGAGTTTCTCACATAGCCCCTACTTCTCCTGTTCAACTTGTCAAGCATAGTGGGGTAGAAGCAGGTGCATTATTCAATTGATGTCCACCAGTTTTGTTATTTCCATCCCCTCGGGGTGATATAGAAATGTTTGCACCATTCCGACCATCAAATCTTGGGGTTTTTGTCATGAAGAATCGTGCACGATATCTGGATTAGTATCACTAATTGCATTAACTTCATACCTCTAGCAGGAATCTTCCGGCGAACTCCCGTTGAAACTAAGGGAGAGCCTTCCACCACTTTGGCAAGTAGCCTCCATGATGGGAACAATTGGGAATCACCACCTCTGGAGGCCCAATCACCATCTCTAGAGGGCTTTGTGGTGCACTCAATCTGATCCAACGGATTGTCGATCGGATGCTGAGTGTTATTATCTTTGAAAGCATCTAGGCCTCTAAAAATAATGTTGGTAATTCATAATTATAATGATTAAAGGGACTAACTTGTTTATTGAGATGATTAAAAGGTTTAGTCCTGGAGTTCGACGAAGTCATGAGAAAGGCATGCAAAAGTGATTAAAGGTTGACGCAGATCAAGATAAAGCTCAATGCAAAGGTAAAATATAGTATAATGATCTCTTGATAGTCTTTTACCGATCTCGATGTTGGATTGAAGTGACCGGATTTGTAAAATAGTATCGTACTATAAAGAGGGGGTCATGGCTAATAGCATGAAGCTTAACTTGTGCCATTGGATCAAAACAATGTTTGTGCATGGATTTAAAATTTAGTTTGGAACTCTCGCACATCCAGAATGGTAGTACCGCTGATTGTTACTACTGGCCTTTACATGTTGGTAGCTAATTTTTAGAGAGTTATTTTTTGGCTTTCCTTGAAATGGTACTTCCGCTTGTGTTGCGCTGTAGTATCGCAGAGCTGTATGTTCGCATGATTGGCAGTACTACTGGGCTTCCGTGGTACCAAAATTTACATGGTGGTAGCTAATTTCTAGATATGTATGTTTTTGAGTATTTTTGAGTATTTTCTCTCCTCTGAAAATCGAAACTATTGCAGCTTGGGTGGGTACTATCGTGTGATCGGTACTACCGGACCTTGTAAGTGCAGTACTACAGATATTTGAAGTAACAGGTAGTTTCTGTGCATTTAATGAACCTTAAATAGCTATTGAATAGTAGATGCGGTAGCACCGGCCACTACATGATAGTATTACTGTATTTGCCGATTTTTGGGGATTTCGACCCCAACAGTCATCCTAGTGGGTGGGGACTATAAATACTTTCCCACTAGCAGCAAGTGAGTACTCTTAGCATTCTTCAACATACATTCAATACTCTTGGGCTCTTGCTAGACTCTCCCTAATACATTTACTCCATTTGCACATTTTGTGGTTGTTGAGAGCATTCAGGTGCATTACATCATTTGTTGATCCTTGTGGCACTTGAGAGACCTTTAAGCAAGTGTTGTGGCTTATTACTCTTGGTATTTATCGGCACCTAGATGGCTCGAGGGAAGATTGTGTGGTGATCTCTTCAAAGAAGGTTATGAAGAGGCCCGACACCATTTTTGAGTAGTTTGGTACTCACCATCTCTGTAGTGGAGGAAGAGCAACTCTAGTAGACTTGAGGTCTTTAGGTCCAATTCACAGAGTCGGTCTAATCCGTTTGGATTTACCTCAACATGGACTAATGAAGACTGGCCAGTCTTCGATACCATAGGAAAACATCACATGTTCCATTGTGGTTTATCTCTTGTCTTTACTTTCTGCATTTATATTTCTAGCACTTATATTGATTTGAATTGTGTAGTTAGAAGTGTATCTACTATTGACATTGCTTTGCGGTGCCTTAGTGAAACCTAGAAGGTTTAGGCTTTAATTGTGTAAAAGGTTTTCATTAAGATCAGACTTACTAAACTTGTGAGCTAAAACAATTTGAAAACCATCATATTTACCTCCCTCCAGTTGATTGTCCTTGATCCTAAAATCTTCACCCGACTTTCTGCCGGAGGTAACTTCAATGACACAGCGACCAAGTATCGATTGGTTCTCGGAAAACCTAGGAGCCATTGGCAAATAGTGGTCTCCCACGAATACATTGAGAGCACTTTGACTCTCGGATCATGTTGTCACACTTTTGTCATCGTGTTTATTGAGCAGAAGTATTGAGCTTGCAGAGACATTTGGGCATTCCAATCTGGTCGGAATGATCAATTCCTCTAGGAGTGTTGTTGATGGGGACATCGAATCTTCTTTCATCCAGTTGATCTCACTAGTCTCTGCGAGCGGCAATCCTAGAATGAAAGAGGATGATGTGGACGCATCATGTTCTATAGCATGGATACATGCGTCCATGTCGAGGTTAGCATAGTCTACCAAGACAAACCAGTTCTCCTCATCCTAGATTCCTGCCATGATCGCATGAGCGATATTGACAAAACAGGGGATGATGATGATGATTGCTGAATGAAGAAAGCTTCAAGCATTCAACGCATTCTTCCCCACAGACGGCACTAGCTATCGACGATTGAGTTACCAATCTTACAAAATAATATGAGAAAATGACTGAATTCCTTAGGAGAGAATGTGGATTCTCTTTATTACTATGAACTAGTTATAGGATGCCTTTACAAAGATATGAAACTAGCCATAATCTCTATGTTCTTCCCATTGGTAGGAAGACTATGATTCGTCAGATTCACTTGACTCTCTTGTTTGTGATGGATTATCGAATTCCCCTCGGTTCATCTACTTCTATCTTCTCTTATCAACCTTTAAATACCATTGAAGGGATACTAGTTATTCACCTGGGGAGACGTCTTATGGAACTAGTATGTCCAATCGGGGAGGTAATTGTTGTCAGAGAGAGGATGCCTGATCGTCGGTTACTGTCAGTAGGAGGCGAACGTGGGGAACAACTGCATGATGGTTGTTTGTGAGAGACTCAAAGCCGAAACATTGTGCTGTTTTATGTTTCAGGTGGATAAGGCTCAGATTCTATCTACCGCATGAGAGCAACTCCTAGAAGCGGGCCTAGGTACTAGTTCATAGATTTACCAAGTGGCTATCTTGTTAGGTAAGTCACACAGTGAATCTCTAACCAAGGTACATGGAAAATATCTTCTAGAGGCTTACGACCATAGGGTTTTTAGTCCTTAATTAAATATTAAGACCATTTTTAAGGATTTATTCAATACTCAAGGAACATCTAAATCTTAAGCATGTCCCCTCGTGTTTTGGTGGCTAGCGATTTGGCTTGTTCCACAATTAAGGTAAGTGACATCTATTTACTATTTATTATATTTAAAAACGTATAAATTTTTATTAAGAAAACCATAAAAGCACATCCTTTAATAGAATCTTGGGAGTGACTATATATTGCATAGGTGACTGAAAGTTTTTTATCTTTCAGTCACCTGAAGTTGTACTCTTAATCACCTGAAGTTGCAGGTGATTATTTGAAGGGGAGCTGTAACTTCACTCTGAATCACCTGAAGTTGTAGGTGATTTTTTTAGAGGGGAGCTGCAACTTCAGTTAATTGATAGTGCAATTTCAGGTGACTGAGAGATAAAAAAATTTCATTCACTTGTGCAATAGCAAAACTGTAGAATCTTTGTGTTCCGTCTCAAAAACAGAAAATCAGGGATTACAGCACAGCCATGTTTACGGTGTGAATAACCGTGGCTCAGTTTGACTTGTGCCCAACCGCGATACAGTATTGGAGTTTTTCATGTCCGAATAAGTGGCTTAGACCCAAAAAAACATAAAAAGAATAATTTGTTTGCATAAAATCGATTAATATAAATGACTATATTAATCACCAAAATCAGTCCAGAGGCACAACATTGGATAGTAGATTTCCTGGTTTAGTAATCTCGAAGATGTGACGTTTATCCTCGTTAAAACCGTCATAAAAAAACAATCACTTCAAGCAAAAAAGATAAAAGTTAGGTTCATAATTTTACAAATTAAGAACGTTAACAACCGAGATACTGATATACACAAGGCATCATTTTTTGTTTGTAACCGTACAAGGTACTACCAAGATTCTGATGGTTCGTAAGCGTATGTACGTACGTACCTGCGGCATCGGCCAAGTAGCCGTTCACCCACGTCTCCGGCGGCGCCTCCGTGGCGCCGGTAGCCGCCATGAGCGGCAGAAGGTAGCTGACGGCGATCAGCACGACCGCCACCGCCAGAGCCCGGGGGAACGTCCGCTCCGGCTGCTCCACCTCGCCGGCCATCGTGCTCGCGCTGTCCCAGTAGTTGAGGTTCCAGAAGAGCGTGTTGAAGAAGAGCCTCCAGTCCTTTCTCCCCTTCACCTGCGCTCTCCACCGCCTCGGCCTCACCCTCGGCGCGGCCATCGCAGTCATCAGCACGAATGGCGCCAGCGACACGAGCCCCAGCGACACCGCGCCCCACCCGACAATGCTCAGGCCGGCGTAGTTCAAGAAGGAAAGGAACACCGTCATGCCGACCACCGTGCCCGTGCGCGCCCTGCCGGGGACGGCAACGGCCGGGGCCACGCGGCCCAGGTAGTCGGCGACGAGGGGCGGGTACGCGGCGATGTTGATGACGCAGCTGAGGTACTTCCACGTGCCCAGGAGGGAGCCCGCGAGCGGGCCGAAGGCACGGTCGGCCCACACGACGAAGCCGCCGTTTCCCGGTAGTGCGGCGGCGAGCTCGGCGGTGATGAGAGACTCTGGCACTCCCCACGCGAAGGGGAAGACGAGGAAGCCGATCAGCGTGAAGAGCGGCCCCGCCGCGTGGACCGCCCTCTCGGAGCCGTACGGTCCCCCGGCGACCTCGAAGTAGATTAAGAAGACGAGCGGGAGCAAAGTGAGCCTGCGCCGGTGGTCGGACGTCGCGCCGCCGCCTTGCACGGTGGCTAATTGGTGCCCCTGCTGCTGCTGATGGTTGTCTTGTGGCGTGTACTCTTGCGCGGGGGTGCCATGTTCTTGTGGTTGTTCTTGTGGAGGACGTTGTGATGGTTGTATGGTTATTTGGTTTTCTTGGTTCATGGTGACTTGGTGAGCGACTAGCTAGAGTGAGCAGCAAGCGTGCCGTTCATTCGTATTGGCATTGTGCTATATAACTTGAGGTGAAGCGAGTTTCTGACTTCGGACCTGTTTATATTGATTACGGTCGATTGTTTTTAGTTGAAAATAAATAGCAGTTGTTGAAAGAAGTGATTTTTAGAACGGTTTTGCTATTGCACAGGCGAATGAAATTTTTTTATGTTTCAGTCACCTGAAATTGCACTATCAATGAACTAAAATTGCAGCCCCCTCCAAAAAAACAACTGCAACTTTAGGTGAATCAACTAAAATTGCAGCCCCCTCCAAAAAAACATGTGCAATTTCAGGTGATTCAAAGTGCAATTTTAGATGACTGAAAGATAAAAAAATTTCAATCGCCTGTGCAATAGTCTATCCCTTTTTAGAATGATGGGTGAACGGTGAGGAAAATGAGGGAGAGATGCGTATGCGAGACAGAAGCGAGAGAAGTGAGGTGCATGATGCACCCGTGATCCCCTACCTTATTCTTAGAGCAAGATACGAGAGAAAAGGGTGGGAAAACTGCTTTTAAAAGTCTGATATTTATATTAGCTTCTGAAAATAAAAGTCAATATGAACAACTCCATAGTTTGCTCGTCTCGCTGAATTGACACACGCGGGTGATCAACTCGGCTTAAAAGCTCAAGGCTTATGGCTGAAAACACTGTAGCTGGCTGAAAAAAGCACTGTATCTGACAGAGGCTTATTTCGCATAATTAAATTTAAAAACATTTAAAAATATAAAAAATTTGTTAGCCCATTACGTATAATACAAACAAATACGGGAAAAAAAGAACCGGCAAAAAAGCTCAACAAAAAGCCAAAAATTCAGAAAAAGACGAAACTTATGAATAGTGACAAATAAGCCATGAGCACTGTAGCATAAGCCATGTTGATCACCTATGTAGTACACTGCTATAGTGAAAAAAACCTACGATGTTGGCTTTTCAAAGTAACTAGATGTAATTTTGACTATTAGGTTTTACTAGCATTTATTTCGAAAAGTTAGATTTTACTAACGTGTATTAGATTGTAATCTGGAAATTGTGCTCATATCATTTCTTTCAATAGAGATCAATCTGGGTATTCGCAACAATATATTTGGTCAAATGTATAAGAGTTTGATCACACACATTCTATAATAGCATTCTTTTGTGATAGGATAGAGTAATTAAATACGTAACATCTCAGCTATCAGAGAGAGAGAGAGAGAGAGAGAGAGAGAGAGAGAGAGAGAGAGATTTCTTGAGGGTGGGTCTGCTATTGTTGCGCGGTGCGGATTGGTGCAACGTGAGCAAAGTTGAAAGTAGCCCATGGCCCGGGGGAATAAACCGTGAAAATCTGGTGCTCCAATCGGATTGAAGTTTAGTAGATCATGCTATTTGGTGGACCATCACTCCTGTATCTTCTTCTAATGTTTGGAACAAGGCAATCTCTATTTGCAAAGTGGTTTTAGGGGGAATACGGGCCACTTCTTTTCAGCTTTTCAAAACTGTTTTTCGGTTTTTATATGATAACTAATTTTTAAACAAAGTGTCTTTTTAATACATTCTACAAATTAATTGTAGAACAAACTTTAGCGACTTCATTTATATCGGTCAAAACTGCACGTGAATTTCTATTACTCCGTACTCTCTCACAAACAACCTAAAATATATAAACCAAAGAAAAAACATGCCTGTAACACCCCACGTCTTCGATTATCTTTAAGCGGCGAATTACGACATTAAGTGGGATTAATTAAGTAACTAATGATCCAAAATACGGGAGAATTTAAACTTTTTTATGTATCCGTCCAATTTGGAATCGGCGAGTGATAAATAATTACATCGCTTTCGCAACTTCATCGGCGAGGACAATAACTATTTGTATAGAATAGAAGGAGAAATAAAATTTAATTGTGCGACAAGTAAAGGCGTTCAACTCAAATAGAATATATATCAGTCCATAGTAGTACAACAGTTAAATAATTGTAGTCCTCATGCAGCAAATAAATTACATGCATCGAGCTACAATTAGAATTTGCATCAAGCCAAATAAAAATATTACAACTCGTATTACATAATAACGATAGTACAAATTGCAATGAAATTACAATTCTTGATCTCAGAAAAATGATCGTCTCAAAAACTAAATAATTACAACACAATTGCAATCCATCGAGATGTACATGATTCGATTTACATTAAATCTATTTCATATATTAATTGCGATGCACTAGTTTTACTAGACTCAAACCACGGTATTAATAGCGGGTAAATAAATATTGAATTACCGAAAAAGACCGAACAAAAGAAAAGAATTAAAAGAAGGAATTGCCGTTAAAGCCCTAGAATTTATTTTTGAGCTGGGCATTCCGCTCATCGAGGTTCCCAAACTGTCCAGAGGCCAATTGGCACCTCTCGCAGCTGTAGGTTTTAGCATCCAGCATTAAAACAAACCTGAGTTATTTCATAAGTACATTTCCCCAGCAAAGGCAAACAAATATCTCACCCCTCCCCATAGCAAATAGCAGTATCACAGAGCCACAATGAGCAAGAGGAGGGATAAGGATGAGCCGACCACTCCTCAAAGGAGAGAGGAAGCATTTGAGCAATGACCAACACAACCAGTAGCCAAGAACCAGCCGAAGCCACCCCTTTCCCCCATATCTCCTCCTTCCCTAAATTCATGCCCCATTGTCAAACCATCCGGCCACAGCAAGAGGAACAAGGCCAGGAGACCAGCCCACAAGCATAAGATGAGCAACCAAGCATCATGAAAAGAAGGGGCAGACAGATCAGAGGGAGAGCCACCCCAGTTCTTTCTCTCCATATTTTCCTTCCAGATCCACCCACAAACCACCACAACCAGCCGACCACCACAAGATGAAGATCAAGGCCAGACATCAAGGGACCAGGGGCAAGGAGCCATGCCCTAGGAGGAGGCGGTCACCATTTCCCCCCCAAGCAAGAACCTGCACACTGACAAAGGGAAAATGACCACCACAGCCAAGTCTTCAACCCATCCCCGAATCAACCCGACCGCCATCCAACAGAGGTAGGCCATGCCCCATTTCCCCCATGATTCCATTATTCAGATCCAAACATGCGACATAGCAAAGCACTAGAGCACCACCACTTGATTATCAACTAGAATGACATCACTAGATCTGTGGAAACGTGAACCAAGCCTAACCCCCCACAAAGAGCATCACATAACATCTAACTGTAGTAGCAGCATTCAGCACAAGCATGCACAGTGGTAGTAGAGAGAGTAGAGAGGGGAATGAGATACCGAGGGGCGAAGACGCAGTGGTGATGGGCAAGCCACACGCACCTGACAACCGCTCCAAATTCCCCGGCAAATGGAACGGTCTCAAACCCCGTTGTAGCAAGCCTCAATAGCACCACTCTCGATTTCTCAAATCAAAAAGCGATGTAAATCATAAAGTTAAGCAAATTGATTAATTGAGCAAAGTAAATAGAGAGAAGTACCAGGGAAGAAGTAGGAGTAGGGGGAGAGCAGGGAGACACTAGGCCATGGAGCATTCGGCCATGGAGGGCCAGCACAAGGAAGGGAGCTGGACCCGAGTGTAGGATCAAGGATATCGACTAGAGGGGGGTGAATAGGAGGTTTTTAAAATTTTCTTATCTACTTAATTAATTCTTTACAATTTTAATAGCAAGAATGTAAATCAATTAATCCTACACAAATCTAGTCAAGCAAATAACAATGCTAGCTCTAAATCAAGCAAATGATCACAATAGTAAATAAACAAGAGCTAGAAGGAAGCAAGTGAGAAATGTACACAATCGATGTTTTTACCGTGGTGTTCGGAAACTTGCCGGTTTCCCCTAATCCATGTTGAGATTAGCCCAAATGAATTGGACCGGCTCCACGAATTAAGCCAAAGCACCTCGATCACAGTGGTAGCTCTTCCCCGCTCCGGGTAGGCGAGCTCCAACCTTCACACGAACGTCGGGTCTTCTCACAATCCCCTTTGAGAAGATCATCGATCAATCACCTCCCAATCGTCCAGGTGCAATAGACCTGGGCTTCACTTGATTTGCAAACTAGTGCCAAGGATCAACTAATGAATGCAATGCACTAAATTTGCCCAACCACCTCAATTGAATGCACAAGAGAGAACAATGGGTGGAATGAATGCTCTATGCTCAAGAAATGTTCAATGGGTCTCTTCTTACTCTCCTTGAGTAGTGGTACGAGTATTTATACCCTCCACCAACCAAAACTAGCCGTTTGGAACAAATTCCAGAAAAATTCAGGGTGAGCGGTACTACCACCGTTATGGGGCCGGTACTACCGTTCCTATTTTTGGCGCGGCAGAACGGCTATGTCAGAGCTCTGCAGTGACCGTTGGAATGTCGGCGCGGTACTACCGCCGTTGAAACTTGCGGTACTACTGCTCGCCGGTAGTTTCGCAAAGTCGGCGCGGTACTACCGCCGTTGAAACTTGCGGTACTACTGCTCGCCGGTAGTTCCGCAAAGTCGGCGCGGTACTACCGCTTGAGCCGAACATCCAAAAGTCCCAACTTGGCGCTCTCTGGAAAAAAAGGCTCCGCTCTACATCCAAAAGTACCGCTCCAAAATGCGGAACTACCGCTCCCTGCGGTAGTTTCGACGTTGAAAGCACGAGTACTTCCGATCCCGCAAAGACTCGGGTACACCCAGAGGGTGCTCGCTGGAAAAAAGGCTCCGCTCGGGTTCCGGAGCTTCCAGTCGTCGGTAGTTCCGATTTTACCAGCGGAACTACCGCAGGGCGGTAGTTCTGACGTTGTAAACTGCGGTACTACCGCTCTTCCAGACAGAGCATAGTTTTGGTTTTAAATCTGATTTTTGATGAATGCATGTTTCTAAGTTGATCCAAATGGCATATAAAATTTGCTATCAAGCTACTTGCCATGATCCCTCTTTATGGTACGATCATCTACCCTATAGTCCGGTCTTCCACCTTTTCTCCTTAAGACCGGTAAAAATAAAAGGGATCCTATTCTAAGTATACCTTTGTCTTGAGCCATTTTGGGTCTTCACATTTATTTTTTGGCTTGCATCTTGTCACCAATATATGGACTTAACCTTTGCATACTCATTAAACGTGTTAGTCTCATATTCACATAAATTCATTAATTACCAAAACCATTTTTAGGGGCCTAGATGCTTTCAATCTCCCCCTTTTTGGTAATTGATGACAACATAAATTTTATGTGAAAAATAATGTTTTTGAATATACCACTTGTTTGGCAACTAGTTGTATATTCTATTGACTTTAGATGGGAATAATTCTTGCAACAAATTTTTGTCTTGACATTAGGTGAATTATTTCTATTTTAAAGTCCAAGAGAGGAGATACTCCCCCTAAATATGTGCATGAATAAAAATTATCGCATATGAGACAAGATGCACATGACAAAGAGATATTATATTAGGGAAATAAATGGACATTTAAGCAAATAAAGATAATCGTCCATTACATCCAAGCAACCAAAATGATAAAAAAGCATAATGTCATAATGTCATTACATCCAAAAGCACACTTAACGAAAGAAGTTCATTACAACCCAAAAGCATAAATAGAGAGATATGAAGTAAAAACATCCTAGCCCAACTCAACTATCCACTCTTCCTAGCCCAACTCAACTATCCACTCTTCTCCCCCTTTGGCATCAAGTACCAAAAAGATCACCCTGAGGTCCGGAGGGAGAAGGACCGCGACGGCGGCGTCGAGTGTAGCGCTGGGGCGACGGAGGTGGCTGAGACAGGGACTGCTCTAGAACTGCGACTCTGTCGTCCAATGAGCTCATCTGGCCGTCCAGAGAGTCCAACCTCCCATCGATAGTATCCATCCGAGAGTTCAGGGTGGAGAAACCCTGAAGGATGGCCGAGTAAACCTGGCAGAGGGAAGGCTGGCCTGCCTCCTTGGGCTGTGCTGATGCTGCTCCTGCTCCTGCTGCTCCGGCTGCTACTGCTGCTGAGGACCCTAGTGCTGCCGGATCTGTCTGTCGGGCTCAAGCAGCTGTAGGAATGGGAGGCTCAGGTCTGGGCTTGTAAGGCTTATGGACTCCTCCACATCCTCCCCTAAACTCCATCTTTGTCTTTATCAATGCCATTATATAAGGCGCATAGTTAATGCGCTTAATCCTGTCATTCTTGGATGAAGCTATTTATCTGATGATTACATCCACAACATCAAACTTTTGACCCTTCATGATGTAATCAATGAGGTTCCAAGTGTGACCTCTAATGGCATCAAAATTACTGCTCTTGGGGAAGATGGTATGGTTAATAATTCTATTAACAAAGCTGGGAATGGGAAGCAGACCTACCAGTTTCCCTGGTATTAACCTCTCGGCAGTGTTGTAGTAGACCGCCATGTCAGGAACATCAAAGGCAGGCTTGTCATAGACCTTCTCATAGGTGCTCAACTCTGCCCTCAATGCCAGCTCAAAATTGTGCTTGGTCGCTTCCAAATTCTGGCATACTGACATCCAAGTGAGCTGCTGAAAGTTCGGTGAGATATACACTGTGGCATAGAACTGACGGATAAGCTCCTCATTATAGTCACATGGTAATGCCACCAGCTGGTGTATACCTGCCCTCTGGAACAGCCTGTATGTCCCCACATACTTGTCGATGGAATCCAAATGATCCCAGTCGACATACTTGTGGTCTGCGAAGTGTCGGTCCTTCCCATACAACTGATCAAATATCTACTCGATGGAATTTTGTTAATCACTTATAAATTGTAGAAAATAACTAATAAGTATTCTTAATTATCAAAATAAAGTAATAGCCATATTCTAAATTAATAGCCATTAGAAGATTTAAAATTATTCGTGATGACTATAATAGCACACGTCGATTTAAAATTGTATGCGATGATTTAAAATTGTGCGCATCGATTAAACTTGTATGCAACAATTTAAATAGCATGTAAGTCATAAAAACCTGCAGCTGCCTAAAATAAAATTTGGAGATTACACAGGGACATTTTAGTATAATTATTTACTTATTTGATTACACAGGGACAGCTATCAAAAGCCGAGGATGGCTTTTCTTGAAGAAGGGGAGAATGATGCGGATACAAACATGATTAGTGATTTTCAGTTAAATATATTATTTGACTGGAAAGAATTATTGAGCCGTATTAAATATTATCAGGTGAACTCTAATTTAATTGGGTCTTTAATGGTTATACTTCGAGATGCGGAGCTACTACTATTTTATTTAAATATATATAGGCACATATTCGATCTGTACAAGGATAAAGTAAATATGCGTTTAGAAGGTCTCGTCGATACTAATGCATCGTCCATCACTTCAAGTGTACAAGATAATGGGGATATCCCAATCGGACCGATTACGCGAGCACAAGCTAAAAAGATTAATCAACAAGTGAACTCGCTCCTAATTAAATTTAGCTTTAATTTATATGAATATTGGTTACTACCACATGTTACTATTTTACTAATTTTCAGGATTGTGCGTGAGGAGACTTTAGGAGCTGTACATGAGAAGTTATATGTGCTGTCAGGTTCATGCAAACATACATGTATGCTGTGCATGCAGCCACCCCATGAAATTAATGGTAAGGAGAGAGAGAGAGAGGATAATACCCATGCTGGAAATCGTATGTGGTGTTGCATTGGCGTGGAGGAGTTTCCATCAAACAGCAGGCCCACCAAGGGTCACGTCGGTGGATGATGTTCTACATGAAGAAAAGGACGCGCATGCATCTCTGTGCAAGAGATGCCAAGTGTTGTAGGGTCTGCGTGCTTTTTGGAGCCAAATCAGACCGGTTGTATGTTTTAACTAGCCTCGAAGGCGCGGCGACACGCCGCACCAGCCACCGTATGTACTAAAGTAAAAGAGGCGATAATTCGCGAGGAGTTTTAAAAAAAAATCGAGGACAAACACGTATTTTCGGGAGAATTAAAGGGTTTTTTTGTAAAAAAACCGAGGACCTGTAAGGACTTGTACGTAAGTAAATAAGGACCTATACGTAATATTGGAAACCGCGGGGCGCTATCAAAAAAAATTTTTTCTTAAAAAACTTGCAGGGACCTATTCGCGAGGAAAAAGGACCTTTACGTAATTTTTAAAAAACTGGAGGAAAATGCCTCTCCCGGCCGTACGGGAAACTCCCCGCCACGCGCCGGCCGGGCAACGCGGGCGGGGCGACGTGGGTCGCTGGGGGGGCCGGAATCCCCCCAGGCTTAATGTTGGTATTATTTCTTTTTTTGGTTGAGTCCGTTTTGGTCTCTTTCATGACACAGAGTTGAGTCGGCCCTAGGCCGAGCTACTGGGCTGCGGGATAAATAGCCGCATCCTTTTTCTGTTGAGGGGCAGACCACAGACCACAAAAAATAGATATATTATTTTTTCAGAGAGTCATACGTTTGTTCCTACTAGAGTTTGGCATATGATTACAATCTAGAGGGGAATCTGGCGTTCTTCCCCGTCGTTCTTGTGATTCCTTCTGATTGACTGGAGCGATGACGCGTCTACTTGGTGGTCGGGTAGACGGGATCACGAGCATGTGGTTAGGTGAATTCTTTTGTCGTAGGTTGCTATTCTAACAGTGGTTGGCGTCATCGATTTGTCAGGTTGCACAGATCTAAACTATCTTCATCGATCATACGCCGTGAAGATCGGGCCATCCCCTGCATCATCTTGGTATCAGAGCACGGCTGACACGGTAGGATCAATTTACCCGTATTTACATTTATTTTTTTTCCTATACACAAAAAGCCAAAAAAAAATCTAAACCCTAGTTTTTGCATCTGTTATTTTTCGTGAGTTTTGTTAAATTTTCATCCATTAGAATTTTATTTAGGTGCTGATCGTCGTGTTCCTTTGCGTCGCTTGATCATTGTGTTATTTCCTTTATTTCGCCTAAACCAAAAAAAATCGCGATCTCTACAGTACGCTACAGTATCGCTACAACGGTTTGCTACAGTACCATGAACAATAATCAGCTACAGTACTGTAAACAGTATCTGCTACTGTGCTGTGAACAGTACCTTGCTACAGTACCGTGAAAATCCGTTCACCTTTAAGACTAGTCTTTGATAATTGCATTAAGGGCTGCTCTTGGTATTAATCTATATTTGCTGAAATTTTAAATATTTGTGCAAAAAATGCTAAACCTTAGTGCCAACCAACGAGTAAAAAAAAGGCAGCCGACATAAAGAAAAAGCCTCGGCAAAAAAAGTGAGTGTTGGTTTAATTGGGGTTAGCTAATTCTAATATATAATTTCAGCTTGTGTATTTAATTTTTTGAGTAATCTTGTGCCCTTACATTCATATTATTACAATTGGCTAACGTCTCTCCTAGTACTTGGTGCAAAACAAGCTATTTAATTCTCAATTTCAGATCACTTCCATTTAGCTCATTCTTTTGTTGCATCGAGTCACATTGATCTTTGCGTGTGCGTTCATACACTTCACTTAAACCTTTTGGATCAGCACTTAGGCAAAGTATTTTAGCTTGGACTATTACTTAACTTAACAACAGCAAGAATTTCAGATTGCATAGGTTGTTATTTCCCCTCCAAGCTCCGCATATAAGCCATTGTTATAACAGTGCTTGTGCAATTGAATTTACTTAATCTACCACCTTGTGTTGTCTACCGTCACCAAAGTGCGTGCATCTCTTCAATTCCAATCAAGGATGCATAAGAACTCCAGTAAATAAGTGGGTGGAAGGTCCCTAGGGTAGAAGAGAAAAGGGCAGGTATGGGACTTTCTGCATAGGGATAAAATGTAAGGTTAATCATACTTTACTTGTGTAATGGACCGTATTAATCATATCAACCATCATCCCATATAAATACGAATAGAATTAGTAGCTCTATCAAAACTATTATATTCTCCACATAGGTAAGTATTAATTAGGGGAGGAACCCAGGCCGGACTAGAACCGGGAGTAGGGGATCCACAGCTGCAAGAACCCATAATTGGTAAGTAGGCCAGAAGTAGAGTATACTGATCGCAAGAACCCAGGACTGGTCAGATACCAGAAGCGGGGTACGCGAAGGCGATATATTACATAGTTGAGTGTTGGGTATGGGTGAACAAACTGGCCCAACCTTCAGTTATGAGGCATTCGGTGGGTCTGGGGAAGAGTCAGATACCACCCCAGGCTGCCGATTGATAGTAGCTGGGTGGAGATACAATATACTAAAATAGATGTAAAAGTTTTGTACTCTGATTTGGGCATCGCATCTAAGGAAATGCGAAGAACCACTCGCAACAAAGATCAGAGTAACTATGGGTAAAGTTGTACAAGCCTGCGCAGTGCTATATAAATCATGAATTCATGTTTGTCTCTTGGACTGGAGGCTATGGACACCAGTGGTGATTTGATGCCACTATACAAGTGTTCAGTAGTTTTCTAAATTAATAATCTGGAATTCTTTCAAAACCTAACAACAAAACCTTATTTTCTATAAATTATGAGACAGAGAATGAGGAAGAGAGAGAAAGAGAATGGGAAAGAGATTGAGGATGGGAATGGATATTCCCAAAAATGTAGAAGATGAGCATTCCGTACATTTTACTAATAATGCTTGCTGAGTACTTCCGTACTCACCCTTATTATTATCTTTTCTTGTTTAGGAGTATATCTGTTCGGAGAATTGCTAGAATCAAGTGAAGACTACATGGATGGATTTAAGTACTACCTGGATGGGATGCTGTGGACCCGCAATATGAAGAGTATAAGGCGGACACCCTGTGTGGAGGTCGAATGGAGTAGGCGATGCTTTAGAATCGTTCCTGGTGAACACGGTGGCAATAGGGTGTGGTTATATTATCATCGTCTTGGATAGATAGTAGGTAGAACATTTTTATTTCTTAATATTGTATTATTCGAACTCTCATGGCTTTGTAATAAACTTTAACCCTACGTGGTTATATTCTTGTAATATCATATTCCGTCTTTAATTATTGTTCTGCTACAACACTCTGATAGATTTATTATTCGTTAGAGCGTTGTTTTATTGACTAAAACGAATAACAATTCGTTGACTAGCGTTTTTACCCTACGATAAAAATATGGGTCGTTACACCCTACACTTTTCTAAGT
The DNA here is from genome assembly GCA_017311315.1 of Dendrocalamus latiflorus. Classification (NCBI taxonomy): domain Eukaryota; kingdom Viridiplantae; phylum Streptophyta; class Magnoliopsida; order Poales; family Poaceae; genus Dendrocalamus; species Dendrocalamus latiflorus. The sequence continues at coordinate 23,821,669 of CM029621.1, forward strand.
TTATTGTAGCGAGAAGCAGCCACAATAAACTTAGAAAAGTGTAGCTTGCAAAAGAAAGACATTCTAGATGGCTGTCATAAATGTGACAAAGTTAGTATAAACAATTAGAAGTATGATACGTTTGTAATAGGGGCTAAAAAAATATGAAAATGTATAATTACAGAAACAAAGAATGGTACGATTAAGTTTAGGCTTGACAAAGCAAAACTTTATATCAAACATCGGAAGCATAAATCTAAGAGGAGCTTTAAGAGATAAGAGTTGAGGCCGTCATATGGAGTTTCCTACCCAAACACTCCAACGTCTTGTCATTTTGGTTGGAAGGCATATCATAGTCCATTCTCAAGGTACGTACGTAAGAGGATCATGTGGTGGTTAATTAGAGTAACCTCCACAGTGTTGAATGGTGCAATTAATTTTGTTTCTATTGGGTATCTGGCTCACGGATATGCTTATTTTGGTCGGTACGACCACTGTTTTACATTTTCTATAGATTAGGAGATAGGCGAGCACATGTACATACATCATCATGTATGCACAACCCATACCTCTTCTTAGCACATGTCTATAATAATAAGGTTGTGGATAAATCCGTGATTTTATACAATCCCTAATACTCTATTTCTTTGTGCTGCAAAAGTCTGCTTCGCGTGCAGAAGGTGTTCTACTTACTCTATCTAGTCATAAAAGAATATCATTTTAGAATACATGTCTTTCGAAACCTTGGCTATTGATATTTTTTGTAAATATTTAGATTAGATATATAAAAATCAAACTTATAGATTTGTCTAAAAATTACTTTCATAGTATTATAATTTTATTAAGTTTTATAAATAAATTGTAATAGAAATTAATGGTTATGATATTATAATCTTATTAGATTTTATAAATATATTATAATAAAAATTAGTGGTCAAAGTTCTCTAAATTTTCTGGAAACTTCTTTGTCTGATCTTCACAGATTTTTCATATGAGTCTCGTTTTAACCCGATATGTCGCCGAGTTATGTAAAGGTATTTTTTACTACCACTAGCTCGGCTGATTTCTTTTTTTTTCTTTTTTGTGTCTCTAGGAACTGACGACGTGTACAGGTGGTAGGTCAGTTTTGTTGTTTGAGGGTACTTAAATTTTCTGTCATTAGATCTATAACTAGTGGATCTCATCTCTTTTCTCAACCCATATAAATTCTCCTCCTCTTTAACCCTAGCCACCACCGACCTCACCCCGCTGTCGCACCGTCGCTGCCCATCAGCGAGCCACCGCAGCCACCCCTGGCTCTGGCGAGCTCCCTCGCCTTCCTTTCTCGTTTCCAACGACTACCGCCATAGCCTCCTGTCACCTCCTAACTACTCAAGCATGTGGCCTCCACTGACCTCCACCGTCCACTATCCTCCTCCATACCCACAGTGGGCGGTGCCACCACTGCCCTGTCGCTGGTCCACCCCCACTGCCCTCCTCCCTCTATACCCCAGGCACCGGTCAATCCATCCCTAACCTCAGTGAACCCTAAACCTAACTCGCCGAAGTTCCGCCGTTGGTCGCCATAGACATCACCGAAGGCACGATTTGCAACACAAATCAGATGGATGCAAAATCTGAATACTCCAAAGGTGAACAAATACTTGAGTACTCCTTAGAAATTTCCCTATATATGTTGCATATGTCATATCTCCAATTTGGTGCTAAGCTCCAATGGGCATCACTTGATGAGCTGTTGTTAAACAATGTGGATAGATCGTGAATATAGTGATGATGAATATTTGATATTTGGGTTACATTGAAATTTATGTTTGTGAAAGTTTCTATCAATGCACTATTGTGTAACTGGATTTGCTAGAATGTTTAAGATAAGCGGTCTGACCACCTTGTATTGGGCAATCTGAATGGTAGACTTCAACTGCTCGGCAGTTGAAGGGTTCGACCACAGTCAGAGTTGTAGGCTTTGACCTCGATTGTTAGTCAGTAGTCTGATCGGTGGTCGGTAGTTGTAGGCCTCAACCGGGATGGTCGGTAGCTATTGTATCTGGTTGATGGTCAAAGCTACAGTACCTTGTCGATGATCGGTAGCTACAGTACCTGATCGATGGTCGGTAGCTATAGTGCTTGGTTGATGGTCACAACTACAGTACCTGGTCGATGGTCATAGCTACAATGCTTGGTCAATGGTTGTAACTACAGTGTGTAGTTGATGGTCGTAGCTATAGTGACTGGTTGATGGTCATGGCTGCAGTGACTAGTCGATGGTCTGTAGTCGTAGGCTTTGAGTGCTATAATTCTTGTGACTTTCAATTAACCTGAGTTCTCGTAATCTTCAAGTTCTCGTGTTGGGACAGCGGTCTAACCGGCCTGTGCATGGCGGTTAGATTGGTCTTTCTGAGTGGCCTGAGGTTGATATTTGGAAAGCGTGGAAAATGAGTGCATGGTCGATTTGGCTCGTGTTTATTGTTGGTTTGGGGTGTGATATGCGCGTGTGGACTAATGTTTGTCAAGTTAGAGAGAACTTGTGCTAAGAAAACATTCTTTGATCTTTGCATGTGCAAGTTGGGCATGGAGGCGGTCATAGTCGAAGACGAGGAGGATCGGGACTAGGATGGAAAAATGTGAGGTTCAGGCGGTCGAGCATGTCATGAGGTGGTCGTGCTCACGCTGGAGCATGTGGAGATCAAAGGTGGATGATGCGTGGAGAAGCTACGAGAGGTGCAGTCCTGGAGGCTTCGACAAATGATGAATTGGAAGGAGTTATGGAAAGTGTTGATAACTGGAATTTTTAGAGATTTTGGAAAACCCATGTTTGAAAGGGTTTCAGGTCCCTTGATTTTCAGAATTGGATAGAATTTCATGTTCATGTTGATGAGGACATAGTTTGGGGCTCTAGCATATAAAAGTAGGGAGAGGTTAAGTGTTAACGAGTGCTTTTGTGGAGAAAGCTTTTAGAGTTTTTATGCTAGGGTTTGAGGGGTGCCGTGGGGCACTTTGTAGCCACAAAATATGATTCAAAAAAAATAATAAAAGATCAGGTCTATTCCAAGAACAAAATTAGTCAACACTAGTAGCGTATCTTTTTTGGTGTTGTCTTCGACTCGCTCTTGCTCCGAGCAGTGCGTGGCATGATAGCGTTCCTCCATCGACTTCACTTTTCTCAACTTGCGTCGAGTCGTCCACTCGATCGTCGACAACATCATTGGCAAGCAGAGCAGATCATAAGCACAATAACTTTATCCATCATCTTTCTATGTTCTCAGCAGCGTGCTAACACATCATGATCGTGCATGCTACATGGGTGTCTTTGGTCGTCGGTTCAATCCATCACAGGCCGTCCTCGATAAATCGCAAAGAAACCAGTACGATCATTCACCCTCCTTTTATTGCGGTATTCGATCCTACAAGTGGTATCAAAGTGAGTTGTTATGTCATCAGAGAAGTATGTGAACCGTTCCCCTATACTAGATGGTACTGATTGTGCTTTTTGTAATTGTCGTATACAAGCTTACATTGGGACTCAATATAGTGATATTTGGAATAAAGTTTCTAGACTTTTTGAGGTTCCTGCTACTGACACTAATCTAAATAAAACTGATGTTGATTTAAATGCTCAAGCTCGTAACTTAATGTTTCAAGGGATTTCTCGTAAAGAAATTGATCGTGTAGCTCATATTAATTCTGTCTACTTAATATGGAAAACT